>OY997274.1:680415540-681083040 GCA_963921465.1 Triticum timopheevii
TTGCTTCGTTTTTTACTCATCGTATGATGGATTCTGTTCATTTTCTTTTTTATTTTTTTTTCTCCCATAGACTATTAACATTTGTCTTGCGGTATTCCCGCCGCCACTGTGGTCGCAGAGGCGCCTCCCTAGCAGCAATAGGACTACGGTGGTAGTGTCGGCGCCTAATTTGGCATGATGCAACTCATAAACTTGGACGTGTGATTTGTGTGGGCTAAAACAACCCAGCAACGACACTCTCATGCCACTCTATGGCGGCACGTCATCAGCAACGACAATGAATCAACCCCAGGACAAACACCTGAAAACCAGCCTCCTAGTCATCGTATGATGGATTCTGTTCATTTTCTTTTTTATTTTTTTTTCTCCCATAGACTATTAACATTTGTCTTGCGGTATTCCCGCCGCCACTGTGGTCGCAGAGGCGCCTCCCTAGCAGCAATAGGACTACGGTGGTAGTGTCGGCGCCTAATTTGGCATGATGCAACTCATAAACTTGGACGTGTGATTTGTGTGGGCTAAAACAACCCAGCAACGACACTCTCATGCCACTCTACGGCGGCACGTCATCAGCAACGACAATGAATCAACCCCAGGACAAACACCTGAAAACCAGCCTCCTAGTCATAGGCTGGCCAAGGCCTTAGATCAGCTTGCATGCATGTACTTAATTAAACTGATGTTGCATGTCAGTTAGAAATATTTTCTCAAGAAAAAATAACTTACAAGATTAGCTTGAAGGTGCATGTCATGAAACCCGACAACTACCTAACTTCATATCTAAGTATATCCCCCAAATCCCCCATTTGACCTCTCGAGGGATTTTGGACAAAATTTTGCACCTAACCAGGCCCAGTAAGCGCGAGGCGAGACGAAAAAAATACCGAAAAGGAACAATCTCGCAAAGAATCTGAACTCGTGACCTTGCACTTCTAAACCTCATGTGCTAGCCACTACAAGAGAGGACAGTTGGTGAATTTTATGAAGCGTTAAACTATTTAACGACATACTGCGGCGTCGAGATTTGAAAACTTTTTGAAACATTGTCTTAGAATTTATTTTTTTAGAATAATCCAAATTTTTTTAAAATCCCTGCATTTCTTGAAAATAGGAAAACATTTCTTTTGAAAACGCGAACATTTTCGGGAACATGATTGAGCAGGCGTACTGAGTTGTAACTCTGCTGAATGTAAAAGCGTTCACTGGCCTGGCCACCCAGTGAAGCCTTTTTTGCCGTCTCCCTCTTACTCTATAATCTTTTCTTTACTCCAACGTACGACGGATTGTTAACACTAAGTATAATTTCTCTCTCTCTCTCTCTCTCTCTCTCTGGCCGTTGGATCGTTGATTTTCTTTTTTCATTTTTTTCTTCCTCGACTATTACCATTATTGCACATATATTTTATAAGAAATCGCATTATTTCAGCGTCACAAATGTCTTTCCGTTCCCTATCTATGTAAATAAGTGCAACGACTTTTGAATATTCTTTGTTACCAACCGAGTATAGATGTACGCAGCCTGAATGGAAATACCCTATAGGAAATCGCATTATTTTCCCAAAAAGTGTACACCATTCCTTTCTATCTATGCAAGATAAGTGCAACGACGGTCTCCCCACCTCCAGGCCTACTGCCGCCCTCCTCCTCTCTCGAGCTTGCATGCCACCATCAGTTGTCAGTCCCTACCTCCCTAGCAAGCAGCCACCTACCGAGTCACCTCCACCGCCATCCGTACCCCTCCTTCCCGCCGCATCCACTGGCCGAGAGGGATAAAGATGTGGAGCTCGAGAACTGCCTTTGCAAAGGTGCAAAAAGGTACGTACGGTTTCATGAGGACAGAGTGGGCTCTAGGATTTGCCCCAGGATTTCAAGTTGAATTTCAATTAGTTTTTTATTATGTCAAAATCCAAAATCATGACTTTATTTGAGATAGATGAACACAAGCCATTGTTAGTGTTGCTTGTGGATGTCAATAATAGGAGGATTATATACCTTTGGAAAAACTTGCGGGAAATTTGGCAGTGTCGGTGCGTAATTTGGCATGATGCAACTCGTAAACTTGGACGCGTGATTTCTGTGGGCTAAAACAACCCAGCAACGACACTCTCATGCCACTCTACGGCGGCACGTCGCCAGCGACGGTGATGAAACAACCCGAGGACAAACACCTGAAAATCAGCCTCCCAATCAGACGTAGGCACTGGACCTTTCGTCGGTTTTACTCCAATTGTACAACGGATTGTGTTCCTTTTTTTGAATTTTTTTCACCCATAGAATATTAATGTTTTCCTTGTGGTATCCCCACCGCCACTGCGATCGCAGAGGCGTCCGCCTAGCAGTAATGGAACATGGAGATTTTCAAAGCTTTGCAGTCGAGGTGTGCGATGGTGGTGTGGGCGCCTTAGATGACATGATGCAGCTCATAAACTCGGACACGTGATTTGTGTGGCTAAAACAACTCAGCACCGACACTCCCATGCCACTCTATGGTGGCACGTCACCGGCGATGGAACAACCTAAGGACAAACACCTGAAAACCAGCCTCCTAGTCAGACATAGGCACCGGGCCACACAGATCCGCACAGGGGCAACAACCACATGAATACCTGCCCAGATCCCTAGATCTGCGTAGTTCAAAGAAGCCAGATCTTGGCCAAGGCCCTGGATCCACTTGCACGCATGTACTAAAACTGATGTTGCATGTAAGTTAGACGTATTTTCTCAAGAAAAAGTAACTTAGAAGATTAGCTTGAAGGTGCATGTCATGTAACCCGACAACTACGTAAGGTCACCTTTAAGTACATCCTCAAAATCCCCATTTGACCTCTCGGGGAATTTTGGACAAATTTTTTCCCCTGAACTGGCCCAGTGGACGTGAGGTGACACGAAAACATACCGAAAAAGAACATTCTCGAAAAGAATCAAACATGTGACCTTGCGCTTCTAAACCTCGTGTGCTAGCCACTACAAGAGAGGACAGTTGGTGGATTTTGTGAAGCGTGAAACTATTTAACGACATACTGCAGCGGGGAGATTTGATAACTTTTTTGAATTATGTTGAAACATTTTGTTGAAAAAAATTATTTTAAAAAAGTACCAAATATTTTTAAAATCCCAACAATTCTTAAAAATGGGAGTGCATTTTTTAAAAATCTGAACATTTTGAAAAACGAATAATTTTTTGAAAATGCGAACATTTTCTGGAACATTATCGAGTAGGCGTACTAAGTTGTAACAAACTTTGTTTGAGCGGGATACAGTGCCCTATCACTTTTTTGTATAGATTTTATCTCTTCTGTAATTGTATATCATAAAGTCTTTTTCTTTTTACCTTGAGAAATCTCCTTATCGACCTAGCCTGGGTTCTGTAGCTTGGATTTTACAATGTACAGGACCCCTTTAGGGGACCGGCTTGCATGCGATGGCTTGTAGCATGTACTTGCAGCGGAGCCAAGGTTCGATTCTTAGCTGATCCTGGGTTTGCTGGCACGGGACATGGGTGTCGGTGTCAAAACCGGCGGATCTCGGGTAGGGGGTCCCGAACGAATCGATAGTAACAAGGGACGATGGGGACACGATGTTTACCCAGGTTCGGGCCCTCTTAAAGGAGGTAAAACCCTACCCGAGATCTGCCAGTTTTGACACCGACATTGGTGCTTTCATTGAGAGTTCCATTGTGTTCTCGATAGAAGTATCCATAGCTCACCTTGTCATCAATAATGATATCACTTCTGGAAGGAGCCTAACTTCAGGACAGGTCCTCCAGCTCGGCGATTTCACAGTGGGCGCCCACACGGCCATCAAGCCGACGATGCCCCCCACGACCTCCAAACATCACCTCCGCATCAGTCTCGAACACTCCAAAAAGATGGATCCGGCGGACATCTCGTCCTTAAACGAGCTGTTAGATCGCATCGCCGCCCTGGGGCTTTCAACGGATTATGATCGGATCGGGCTTAAACCTGACCAGAGGGAAATCAATCTCCCGCCGATCACTCACCTGGTGGCAATCATCGATGAACGAGACAAGAACACTTCTTCCCCTAAGTTAAAAACCAGCTATGTTCAGATCTCCGAACCCATTAAACTGGATATTCTTCCTTCGGATGGGACCCCACGTCCCCCGAACTCCGGGTCGGACTTAGGGTCCGGGGAGCGCTTGGATCTTCCCGGACCCGAACCGGTGACCTCGGAGATTTTACAAGCTCCGAATAAAATTCTGGGTAGGGATTCAAGTTTTAGCCCACCCGCCCACCACAATCAATACTCTCCAAGTAATTTAGGCCCTCCTGACATATATGACCTGATGTATGTACGGCAGCAACCTCAGGAAACGGTCCATCACTTTTGGGCCAGGTTTCTACTTGTCAAAAACAAGATTAAAGATTGTTGCGATGACGATGCGGTCTCGGTTTTCGTCACAATTGCGTCGATGGGGGAATTCGGAATTCCCTCGACCGCCGTCGCATACAGAGTTTCACGGAACTATCGCAAGTAGTACGGAAATACTGCGCAATGGAAAGCACATGGAAGGCCCAAAACCCAATTGGAACCCGCTGCCTTTAAGCAGTGCACTGCCCGGGCAAAACAGGTACACCCTTATGGGGCATCCGATCATAAGCCCGTCGGCAAGAAAAACAAACCCTTCACAGGACATAGGTCCGTCCTCGACGAACTCCTCGACAAGCCCTGTCAGATTCATGCAACGCTGAGCACCAAACCAACTCACAACCTTCGGGCATGCTGGGTACTCCGGCAAGTGGCTAAAAGCGGTGAGGCTATCCTCACCACCGTTACTCCAGAGAAGCATTCTCCGGAGGATGACGATCTTAACATCTTTACGGTCTTCGAGACCTTCTCTTCAAATAATCAGCGCAAAAGGGCACTCTGCGACCTCGCCGAAATCAACCAAGTAACCGCAATGAGCCCATGGAACGACGCGGCAATAACTTTCATCGCTGACGACGAACCAAGGGCCCGATCAATCCGAGCACCAGCCGCCTTGGTCTTAAACCCAATTATGGATGGCTTTCGACTCACCAAAGTGCTCATGGACGGCGGCGGCGGACTTAACCAATATTTTTAAAATCACAACATCTGTTAAAAATAGGAGTGCATTTTTTCAAAATTTTGAACATTTTGAAAAATGAACAATTTTTTGAGAATGCGAACATTTTCTGGAACATGATCGAGTAGGCGTAATAAGTTGTAACAAACTTCGTTTGAGCGGGATACAATGCCCTATCACTTTTTTTGCATAAATTTTATCTCGTCCGTAATTGTATGCCACAAAGTCTTTTTCTTTTTACCTTGAGAAATCTCCTTATCGACCTAGCCCGGGTTCTGTAGCTTGGGTAAAAATGTAGGACCCCTTTAGGGGACCGGCTTGCATGCGATGGCTTGTAGCCTGTACTTGCAGCGGAGCCAAGGTTCAATTCTTAGCTGATCCTGGGTTTGCTGGCACGGGGCATGGGCTCCTCCATGCAACCTGTCTGATGGTCTCACGCGAGAAGTGATGTGCTAGCCAAGTTGATGCTTTTACTGTGTTGATTACCGGCTGGTTCAAATCTGCTTCTCCATCATGATGATTACATCCATGGTATTACTACATATGGCTCATATGGTGTCTATGCATCGGGATCTAGGCTGCTGATGAAAGTGGATGTCAGTTTTTTGTCTGAAACGTATCTAAATAATGAGAAGGCGCTTAGGATTAGACTTTGTTTCGATCTCTTCCATATTGTGGAAAGTGATGGTCTGTCAGGAGGCTTGTACTCTTTTATAATTATTCAAGTGAAGTAGTGTTGAACTATTTGTTCCCTAAGTTTATTGATGGCTTTGTGATAGAGGGCACTATAGTCTTGAATGGCGTATTACAGGGTTTTATGGTGAGGCAAGGTGGGACATGAAGTATATATCATGGATAGCTCCGCAAGACTTACACAATACACTTTTGCTTCTGTACACCCTCCTAATACAAGAAAGGCTGAGTTGCTCGATACCCCTTTGTAACGAGGGGCATGATGGCCATATCTTAAAAAAGAGCCCACCCGCGGCCCGCTGATTATACGTAGACGAATACGTACAGAAACGCCGTGTGATGCATGCAGGGCTCGCCTCGGCCGCCGCGACTGGCCTGCCCCGTTTTCGTCTGCGTCACTGCCCAGGCTGCCGCGCTGCACGGACTGCGCCGCTGCCCCGCTTCCGCCTATGACGCGCCGTCCTCCCACACCCCACACGAGTCGCCTACCCGGCGCCCTGCTGACGCTACAGTTCTTACATGTTCAAGCCTATTTCGTAGTACTCCCTCCGTCCCAAAATTCTTGTCTTAAATTGGTCTAAATACGGATGTATCAAGTCACGTTTTAGTATTAGATACATCCGTATCTAGACGAATCTAAGACAAGAATTTTGGGACGGAGGGAGTACAAAAAAAGGCCCCTCACGCCTAATCAGCTTCCTAGTCTAAAAAAATGTAAAAAAAATTGCCCACCCTACCTAGACTGCTGGATCCGCTGAATGCAGCAACATATTTCGTACCCAAATCTCAAGCCTTACTAGGCGACTCGGCGGTACAACAGGCATACAACGGACCAGCAATAGGGTCCAACGGGGCTGGAAATATGTTTGTTGAGGAGCTAGAGTTAATTACCGCCCCTCGCTATTTAAGCCGGTCCACGCCACTGTCAGCTTCCGAGGTGGGATTAAGGCTCAGGTGTGCGGGCGCCCCGGCGTGCATGGGGCGGCCGGCCATATTTGCAGCCCACCGCGGTCGGCCTCCTCCCCGCGGAAGCGCCTCTCCATCAACAACTGGGCCGGCCCACCATCCACCCGCGCGGTCGCCTCCGCCCCCCAACACGCGCGGAACAGCTCCTCAATGTTAGTCCCACCTCGGAAGCTGATTGCCGCCCAGACCTGCTTAAATACCCAAGTGCGCCATATTTTTCGAACTCCTCTGTCAACAAAACCTCCCAGCCCCGTTGAACATAGCAGCTGGGCCTTACGTGGGCCTATTTGGACCTCCCGAGTCGTTTGCTTGATTTGGGTGGGAAAATGTACCTACTATAAGGGTCCAGCAGCTTGTCGGGCGGGCTTTTTTATTTTGCTTCAACAGCAACTAACAAAATAATAGTATTTGAAAACTACTACGGGTCCAGCAGCTGTCGGTCAGCCTTTTTTATTTTGCTTCAACAGCAACTAACAAAATAACAGTATTTGAAAACTGTGAACTCATTCGCACAACAGTACAAAAATTATAGCAATTCATTCAATAAATATGAGATGTTGACATAAATATTTTGAGCAAACGTAATTTTTTTTCGTGAGCCAGGTCCGATCTGAACATATGTACAGTAATATGAGATGTTGACATAAATATTTTGAGCAAAAGTAAACAAAACGCTTACTGATAGATGTTGCCATAAATGTTTTGAGCAAACGTAAACAAAACGCTTATTAAGTTTTCTGGCGCACACACGTATAAATAATCAACAACATAGGTTATTCCAACGTGACTCACGCAACCAGTTTTCTTGTTGCCACGAAACAAGCTGCTTCTCTACGCCTGATATCTGAACGAAATATAAAGAACTGTGTGAGAACATACAGTCGGTAAAATCAAATAAGAAACATAAAAAAAATGTAAAACTTACTTCTCATTTTGACTACATGTCGCCTTGTTATGACCTGGGAAATGACAAAGACTGCACAAGGGATCACTTTTCTTCTCTCTAAAACCTTTTGGTCTACCATTTTTGGTAACGTCGGGGCCACGCTTTGACCGACCTTTCTTTGGTGCACCCTTCGTCAAAACTTTCTCAGGGTCACGTTTACCTATTGCACCTTCTTCCGCTTGAATTGCCTGATTCGCAATTAGAGCAGACCTTCCACGTCCTATGAGTTCCTCTTCCGGGATCTTCTTCCTTGCTATTATATAGTCCAGACACTTCATCAATTCATCAAACAAGAAGGGATCATTTGTTGCAATCATTTGCTACAGCATGAACAACTTCTGTTGATTTTATGCTCACTTGACTATATCGTTCTCTCTCCTCTGGCCAAGACCAACCCCAGCCAAAAAGATCACTCTTGCACTGCACTGGCAACCCATCTCTCGCATTTTTTGACAACCGATGGAGGACACAACACTTCGGTATTTCAGACAATTTAAGATGATGCCGAACAAAGAGAATGTGTTTGCAAGGCAGCCCTTTTCCGAACCATCCCGAGACACATGTATGATATAGTTTCTTCTGAGTTACCTGGTTCATACACAACACTATACCTGAACTTGTAATTATCCTGTCATGTCACGATGAATGTCTGGCATTCAGTTCCTACTAGCGTCTCAAATATCTCCAGTTGTCCCATCTACTTCAGATCATCTTGTAGAATATAGAAATTAGCAGGAGTGAATACTTTCGCAGCATGCTCCTCAATGGCCTTACATTCAGTAACCGCCGGTGGTACTTTCTGATTAGCCTCACAGTCATCATTTGCCACGTTCTCACGGAGGCGAACTATGCAGTTCTCATAATACACTACCAAATCAACTATGGTCATACCATGTCGAGGTGAAGGTGAAGGGAGGAGTTGAGGTTTTCACTCCTCTGGTTAGTACGCATACCAAGAAAAAGCCATCTGAAAGATATGATGCTGCCCAAAGTCTCCTCTTCCTATACATCTTGTTCAGCCACTCTTCAGTTTTATCCGTCTTCCATTTATCGACGCAGTCGGTCCATCTCTGCTCGAAGTTGTCTTGAGAGGTGGAATAGTACAGGAGCGATCTGAACTCATCCAGTGACTTGTAATGTAGGTGCCTCTGCATATTTTTCTCGATATGCCACTAGAAAATACGATGGAGCACATCTGAAAGGACACTCCGAATCGCTCGGATCATTGCAGCGTCACCGTCTGTTATTATTGACTTTGTCTTCTTTTGACAGTTTGCCCTCATAAAAGTCTGAAGCAGCCACACATACGTCGCTTCGGTCTCATCGGAAACAATGGCACAACCAAAAAATGTTGTGCAACGATGGTTATTAACACCGGCGAAGGGGATGAACGGCATGCCATATCTATTCATCTTATACGTGTTGTCAAACACGACCACATCTCTGCAGTCCTGATAGTCCCTCCGCGACTATGCATCATACCAGAATGTACACTTCAACCGCCCTTCGTTATCTAGCACGTACTCGAAGAAGAAGTCTGGATCCTTCGACTTTCTGTTCCTCATAATGCCCATTGCCGTCTCAACATCACCCTTTGCAATGAGCTTCATTTTCTCCCTGCAGCAAAGATTGTACATGCCCCGCCTAATAAGTCCGCATTTATCATACGAATCGTACCTACTGATGAAGTTGTCCACCATTATATGCTTCCTGATTCCAGCCCCTCGCATAGCCAGTATCTCTGCCCTCGTGCTCCAATCTGTCTGTGTGACCACAGAAAACAAACCTCATCGGGTCGAGCCATCGCCTGGTTGTGATCGTCCACGAATGACGCGATGAACCAAACTCCACGTGCTCTATCCAATTTCACCACCATCTGCGCACTGCACTCACATCGGTCTCGGGTCTAAGCACCCTTCCCTCATTTCACCTTATCTCTCCTGATGTTGAACCCATGCTCTTTGGCGTGCTTGTTGTAGAATATGTATGCATCCCCTTGTCATCGAAAATTTATAGCCATGACCTTCCAATGTGTCTCCATCATCTGTTGCTGGTATTGAGCCTCCTCAATGTCCATCTCTGCTTCGTCGTCACCACCATCAGGACCATCTGAGCCCTCCTACAGAATTACATATGAAACTATGTTAGTTTTTATCATCTATTACAAACTACTGCAAGCGGTACAAAATGTTTGAACGAACCTCGCTCAAGTTATCGGCCCATGATTCCTTAAAATTATTTTGCTCATTCTCAACGTCCACATCTTCCAGTAAATTAAGAACACAGACAAACAATTACACATATGGTACTGCCAATTGAAAAATGGAATCACATAGACTTCACTTACGTTTTCACTGTTTGCACCATGTTCATTATTTTCAAAATCCTCTGAAGGTAAGATATCATATGGTGACCACGATTCGTTATCGCTGCTCTCATCATCTTCATAGCTAGTATCGTTATCGGTCCGATTGGCCTCATTCGTACCATTATCATTGGCCGTAAATGAGGTTTCTTCGTCCATCTAAACACACGTTACTACCAACACCGCACATCATTGAAAAACACATTATCCCACGTTAAATTCGAAGTTCATACAATGGGTCATACAATGAATAAATTGCAACATTTAACCTATGAGGATTAAAAATGATTTCTTTCTAAATCTTTTCTACTCATCTAGATAGGTGGTACAAGGCTTCGATGACAAACCTTCAGCGGCGGTGTCGACATCTCCGGTCAAGGACGATGGGGCCTTGAGGCATGGACTGTTGGAGAACGTAGCAGAAATTCAAAATTTTCCTACGTGTCACCAAGATCTATCTATGGAGAAACCAGCAACGAGGGGAAGGAGAGTGCATCTACATACCCTTGTAGATCGCTAAGCGGAAGCGTTCAAGAGAACGGGGTTGAAGGAGTCGTACTCGTCGTGATCTAAATCACCGGAGATCCTAGTGCCGAACGGACGGCACCTCCGCGTTCAACACACGTACAGCCCGGTGACGTCTCCCACGCCTTGATCCAGCAAGGAGAGAGGGAGAGGTTGAGGAAGACTCCATCCAGCAGCAGCACAACGGCGTGGTGGTGGTGGAGGAGCGTGGCAATCCTGCAGGGCTTCGCCAAGCACCGCGAGATATGAGGAGAAGGGAGAGAGGTAGGGCTGTGCCAAGAGGAGAAGTTCTCGTGTGTTGGCACCCCCCCAGACCTCAAGTATTTATAGGGGGAGGGGAGGGGGCTGCGCCCCCTCTAGGGTTCCCTCCCCAGGGGTGGCGGCAGCCCCCAGATCCCATCTGGGTGGCGGCTAGAGGGGGAGAGAGGGGAGGCGCGCCTGGGGTGGGCCTTAGGGCTCATCTGCCCTAGGGTTTGCCCCCTCCCACTCTCCCCTGCGCCTTGGGCCCCTTGTGGGGGGCGCACCAGCCCACCTGGGGCCGGTTCCCTCCCACACATGGCCCATGCAGCCCTCCGGGGTTGGTGGCCCCACTTGGTGGACCCCCGGGACCCTCCCGGTGGTCCCGGTACGTTACCGATAAAACCCGAAACTTTTCCGGTGACCAAAACAGGACTTCCCATATATAAATCTTTTCCTCCGGACCATTCAGGAACTCCTCGTGACGTCCGGGATCTCATCCGGGACTCCGAACAACATTCGGTAACCACATACAAACTTCCTTTATAACCCTAGCGTCATCGAACCTTAAGTGTGTAGACCCTACGGGTTCGGGAGACATGTAGACATGACCGAGATGTTCTCCGATCAATAACCAACAGCGGGATCTGGATACCCATGTTGACTCCCACATGTTCCACGATGATCTCATCGGATGAACCATGATGTCAAGGACTCAGTCGATCCCGTATACAATTCCCTTTGTCTAGCGGTATTGTACTTGCCCGAGATTCGATCGTCGGTATACCGATACCTTGTTCAATCTCGTTACCGGCAAGTCTCTTTACTCGTTCCGTAACACATCATCCCGTCATCAACCCCTTGGTCACATTGTGCACATTATGATGATGTCCTACCGAGTGGGCCCAGAGATACCTCTCCGTTTACACGGAGTGAAAAATCCCAGTCTCGATCCGTGTCAACCCAACAGACACTTTCGGAGATACCGGTAGTGCACCTTTATAGTCACCCAGTTACGTTGTGACGTTTGATACACCCAAAGCACTCCTACGGTATCCGGGAGTTACACGATCTCATGGTCTAAGGAAGAGATACTTGACATTGGAAAAGCTCTAGCAAACGAACTACACGATCTTTATGCTATGCTTTGGATTGGGTCTTGTCCATCACATCATTCTCCTAATGATGTGATCCCGTTATCAACGACATCCAATGTCCATAGCCAGGAAACCATGACTATCTGTTGATCACAACGAGCTAGTCAACTAGAGGCTCACTAGGGACATATTGTGGTCTATGTATTCACACATGTATTACGATTTCCGGATAATACAGTTATAGCATGAATAAAAGACAATTATCATGAACAAGGAAATATAATAATACTTTTATTATTGCCTCTAGGGCATATTTCCAACAGTCTCCCACTTGCACTAGAGTCAATAATCTAGTTCACATCGCCATGTGATTAACACTCACATGGTCACATCACCATGTGACCAACATCCAAAGAGTTTACTAGTGTCATTAAACTAGTTCACATCATGATGTGATTAAGACTCAATGAGTTCTGGGGTTTTGATCATGTTTTGCTTGTGAGAGAGGTTTTAGTCAACGGGTCTGCAACATTCAGATCCATATGTACTTTGCAAATCTCTAGGTCATTCTGTAAATGCTGCTTCCGCGCTCCACTTGGAGCTATTCCAAATGGTTGCTCCACTATACGTATCCGGTTTGCTACTCAGAGTCACTCGGATAGGTGTTAAAGCTTGCATCGACGTAACCCTTTACGCCGAACTCTTTATCACCTCCATAATCGAGAAACATGTCCTTATTTGTTACAAGGACAATTTTGACCGTTGTCCAATGATCCATTCCTGGATCATTCTTGTACCCCTTGACTAACTTATGGCAAGGCACACTTCCGGTGCGGTACACAACATAGCATACTATAGAGCCTACGTCTGAAGCATAGGGGACGACATTCGTCCTTTCTCTCTCTTCTGCCGTGGTCGAGCTTTAACTCTTAACTTCATACCTTACAACTCAGGCAAGAACTCCTTCTTTGATTGATCCATTTTGAACACCTTCAAGATCATGTCAAGGTATGTGCTCATTTTGAAAGTACCATTTAGCGTTTTTGATCCATCCTCATAGATCTTGATGCTCAATGTTCAAGTAGCTTAATCCAGGTTTTCCATTGAAAAACATTTTTCAAATAACCCTATATGCTTTCCAGAAATTCTACATCATTTCTGATCAACAATATGTCAACAACATATACTTCATCAGAAATTCTATAGTGCTCCCACTCACTTCTTTGGAAATACAAGTTTCTCATAAACTTTTGTATAAACCCAAAATCTTTGATCATCTCATCAAAACGTACATTCCAACTCCGAGATGCTTACTCCAGTCCTTAGAAGGATCGCTGGAGCCAGCATACCTTTTAGCATCCTTAGGATCGACAAAAACTTTCGGATTGTATCACATACAACCTTTCCTTACGAAGACTGGTAAGGAAACTCGTTTTCACATCCATCTGCCAGATTTCATAAATGCAGCTAATGCTAACATGATTCCGACGGACTTAAGCATCGCCACGGATGAGAAAATCTCATCGTAGTCAACTCCTTGAACTTGTGAAAAACTCTTCTCCACAAGTCGAGCTTCATAGACGGTGACATCACCGTCCACGTCCGTCTTCTTCTTAAAGATCCATTTATCTCAATGGCTTGCCGATCATCGGGCAAGTCCACCAAAGTCCATGCTTTGTTCTGATACATGGATCCTATCTCGGATTTCATGGCTTCTAACCATTTGTCGGAATTTGGGCCCACCATTGCTTCTCCATAGCTCGTAGGTTCATTGTTGTCTAGCAACATGACCTTCAAGACAAGATTACTATACCACTCTGAAGCAGTACGCATCCTTGTCACCCTACGAGGTACGGTAGTGACTTGATCCGAAGTTTCATGATCACTATCATAAGCTTCTACTTCAATTGGTGTAGGTGCCACAGGAACAACTTCCTGTGCCCTGCTACACACTAGTTGTAGTGACGGTTCAACAACCATATCAAGTCTCCACCATCCTCCCACTCAACTTTTCGAGACAAACTTTTCCTCGAGAAAGGACCCGATTCAAGAAACAATCCCTATTGCTTTCGGATCTAAATTAGGAGGTATACCCAACTGTTTTGGATGTCCTATGAAGATGCATTTTATCCGCTTTGGGTTCGAGCTTATCAACCTGAAACTTTTCACATAAGCGTCGCAGCCCCAAACCTTTAAGAAATGACAGCTTAGGTTTTTCTAAACCATAGTTCATACGGTGTCATCTCAACGGAATTACGTGGTGCCCTATTTAAAGTAAATGTGGTTGTCTCTAATGCCTAACCCATAAACGATAGTGGTAATTCGATAAGAGACATCATGGTACGCACCATATCCAATAGGGTGCAACTATAATGTTCGGACACACCATCAAACTATGGTGTTCCAGGCGGTATTAATTGTGAAACAATTTCCACAATGTCTTAATTGCGTGCCAAAGCTCGTAACTCAGATACTCATCTCTATGATCATATCATAGACATTTCATCCTCTTGTCACGATGATCTTCAACTTCACTCTGTACTTGAACCATTCAATAATTCAGAATTGTGTTTCATCAAGTAAATATACTCTATATCTACTCGAATCATCTGTGAAGTAAGAACATAACGATATTCACTGCATGCCTCAGCACTCATCGGACTGCACACATCAAAATGTGTTACTTCCAACAAGTTGCTATCTTGTTCCATTTTACTGAAAAACGAGGCTTTTTAGTCATCTTGCCCATGTGGTATGATTTGCATATCTCAAGTGATTCAAAATCAAGTGAGTCCAAACGATCCATCTGCATGGAGTTTCTTCATGCGTATACACCAATAGACATGGTTCGCATGTCTCAAACTTTTCAAAACGAGTGAGTCCAAAGATCCATCAACATGGAGCTTCTTCATGCGTTTTACACCAATATGACTTACATGGCAGTGCCACAAGTAAGTGGTACTATCATTACTATCTTATATCTTTTTGGCATGAAAATGTGTATCACTACGATCGAGATTTAATAAACCATTCCTTTAGGTGCAAGACCATTGAAGGTATTATTCAAATAAATAGAGTAACCATTATTCTCCTTAAATGAATAACTGTATTGCGATAGACATAATCCAATCATGTCTATGCTCAACACAAACACCAAATCTCGATGGTAGAGGGAGCGTGCGATGCTTGATCACATCAACCTTGGAAATACTTCCAACACATATCGTCAGCTCACCTTTAGCTAGTCTCCGTTTATTCCGTAGCTTTTATTTCGAGTTACTAACACTTAGCAACCGAACCGGTATCTAATACCCTGGTGCTACTAGGAGTACTAGTAAAGTACACATTAACATAATGTATATCCAATATACTTCTATCGACCTTGCCAGCCTTCTCATCTACCTAGTATCTAGGGTAATTCCGCTCCAGTGGTTGTTCCCCTTATTACAGAAGCACTTAGTCTCGGGTTTGGGTTCAACCTTGGGTTTCTTCACTAGAGCAGCAGCTGATTTGCCGTTTCATGAAGTATCCCTTCTGGCCCTTGCCCTTCTTGAAACTAGTGGTTTCACCAACCATCAACAATTGATGCTCCTTCTTGATTTCTACTTTCGTGGTGTCAAACATCGTGAATATCTCAAGGATCATCATATCTATCCCTGATATGTTATAGTTCATCACAAAGCTCTAGTAGCTTGGTGGCAATGACTTTGGAGAAACATCACTATCTCATTTGGAAGATCGACTCCCACTCGAGTCAAGTGATTGTTGCACTCAGACAATTTGAGCACAAGCTCAACGATTGAGCTTTTCTCCCTTAGTTTGCAGGCTAAGAAAATCGTTGGAGGTCTCATACCTCTTGACGTGGGCACCAGCCTGAACTCTCAATTTCAGCCCTCGAAACATCTGATATGTTCCGCGACGTTTCGAAACCGTCTTTGGTGCCTCAACTCTAAACCGTTTAACTGAACTATCACGTAGTTATCAAAACGTGTATGTCCGATGTTCGCAACATCCACAGACGTCGTTTGGGGTTCAGCACACTGAGCGGTGCATTAAGGACATAAGCTTTCTACTGTCCGCAAAATCGCTACTGTCAACTTTCAACTATATTTTCTCTAGGAACATATCTAAACAGTGGAACTAAAGCGCGAGCTTACGACCTAATTTGCAAAGATCTTTTGACTATGTTCAGGATAATTAAGTTCATCTTATGAACTCCCACTCAGATAGACATCCCTCTGGTCATCTAAGTGATTACATGATCCGAGTCAACTAGGCCGTGTCCGATCAACACGTGAGACGGACTAGTCATCATCGGTGAACATCTTCATGTTGATCGTATGTACTATACGACTCATGCTCGACCTTTCGGTCTCCGTGTTCCGAGGCCATGTCTGTACATGCTAGGCTCATCAAGTTAACCCTAAGTGTTTCGCGTGTGTAAATCTGTCTTACACCCGTTGTATGTGAACGTAAGAATCCATCACACCCGATCATCATGTGGTGCTTAGAAGCGACGAACTTTAGCAACGGTGCACAGTTAGGGGAGAACACTTCTTGAAATTTTTGTAAGGTATCATCTTATTTACTACTGTCGTTCTAAGTAAACAAGATGCATAAACATGATAAACATCACATGCAATCAAATAGTGACATGATATGGCCAATATCATTTTGCTCCTTTTGATCTCCATCTTCGGGGCCCCATGATCATCATCGTCACCGGCATGACACCATGATCTCCATCATTATGATCTCCATCATCGTGTCTTCATGAAGTTGTCTCGCCAACTATTACTTCTACTACTATGGCTACCGGTTAGCAATAAACTAAAGTAATTACATGGCGTTGTTCAATGACACGCAGGTCATACAATAAATTAAGACAACTCCTATGGCTCCTGCCGGTTGTCATATTCACCGACATGCAAGTCGTGATTCCTATTACAAGAACATGATCAATCTCATACATCACATATCATTCATCACATTCTTCTTGGCCATATCACATCACATAGCATACCCTGCAAAAACAAGTTAGACGTCCTCTAATTGTTGTTTGCATGTTTTACGTGGCTGCTATGGGTTTCTAGCAAGAACGTTTCTTACCTACGCAAAACCACAACGTGATATGTCAATTGCTATTTACCCTTCATAAGGACCCTTTTCATCGAATACGTTCCGACTAAAGTGGGAGAGACTGGCACCCGCTAGCCACCTTATGCACCAAGTGCATGTCAATCGGTGGAACCTGTCTCACGTAAGAGTACGTGTAAGGTCGGTCCGGGCCGCTTCATCCCACAATACCGTCGAAACAAGATTGGACTAGTAACGGTAAGCATATTGAACAAAATCAACGCCCACAACTACTTTGTGTTCTACTCGTGCAAAGAATCTACGCAATAGACCTAGCTCATGATGCCACTGTTGGAGAACGTAGCAGAAATTCAAAATTTTCCTACGTGTCACCAAGATCTATCTATGGAGAAACCAGCAACGAGGGGAAGGAGAGTGCATCTACATACCCTTGTAGATCGCTAAGCGGAAGCGTTCAAGAGAACGGGGTTGAAGGAGTCGTACTCGTCGTGATCCAAATCACCGGAGATCCTAGTGCTGAACGGACGGCACCTCCGCGTTCAACACACGTACAGCCCGGTGACGTCTCCCACGCCTTGATCCAGCAAGGAGAGAGGGAGAGGTTGAGGAAGACTCCATCCAGCAGCAGCACAACGGCATGGTTGTGGTGGAGGAGCGTGGCAATCCTGCAGGGCTTCGCCAAGCACCGCGAGATATGAGGAGAAGGGAGAGAGGTAGGGCTGTGCCAAGAGGAGAAGTTCTCGTGTGTTGGCACCCCCCCCAGACCTCAAGTATTTATAGGGGGAGGGGAGGGGGCTGCTCCCCCTCTAGGGTTCCCTCCCCAGGGGTGGCGGCAGCCCCCAGATCCCATCTGGGTGGCGGCCAGAGGGGGAGAGAGGGGAGGCGCGCCTGGGGTGGGCCTTAGGGCCCATCTGCCCTAGGGTTTGCCCCCTCCCACTCTCCCCTGCGCCTTGGGCCCCTTGTGGGGGGCGCACCAGCCCACCTGGGGCTGGTTCCCTCCCACACATGGCCCATGCAGCCCTCCGGGGTTGGTGGCCCCACTTGGTGGACCCCCGGGACCCTCCCGGTGGTCCCGGTACGTTACCGATAAAACCCGAAACTTTTCCGGTGACCAAAACAGGACTTCCCATATATAAATCTTTACCTCCGGACCATTCCGGAACTCCTCGTGACGTCCGGGATATCATCCGGGACTCCGAACAACATTCAGTAACCACATACAAACTTCCTTTATAACCCTAGCGTCATCGAACCTTAAGTGTGTAGACCCTACGGGTTCGGGAGACATGTAGACATGACCGAGACGTTCTCCGATCAATAACCAACAGCGGGATCTGGATACCCATGTTGACTCCCACATGTTCCACGATGATCTCATCGGATGAACCACGATGTCAAGGACTCAGTCGATCCCGTATACAATTCCCTTTGTCTAGCGGTATTGTACTTGCCCGAGATTCGATCGTCGGTATACCGATACCTTGTTCAATCTCGTTACCGGCAAGTCTCTTTACTCGTTCCGTAACACATCATCCCGTGATCAACCCCTTGGTCATATTGTGCACATTATGATGATGTCCTACCGAGTGGGCCCAGAGATACCTCTCCGTTTACACGGAGTTAAAAATCCCAGTCTCGATCCGTGTCAACCGAACAGACACTTTCGGAGATACCTGTAGTGCACCTTTATAGTCACCCAGTTACGTTGTGACGTTTGATACATCCAAAGCACTCCTACAGTATCCGGGAGTTACACGATCTCATGGTCTAAGGAAGAGATACTTGACATTGGAAAAGCTCTAGCAAACGAACTACACGATCTTTATGTTATGCTTAGGATTGGGTCTTGTCCATCACATCATTCTCCTAATGATGTGATCCCGTTATCAACGACATCCAATGTCCATAGCCAGGAAACCATGACTATCTGTTGATCACAACGAGCTAGTCAACTAGAGGCTCACTAGGGACATATTGTGGTCTATGTATTCACACGTGTATTACGATTTCCGGATAATACATTTATAGCATGAATAAAAGACAATTATCATGAACAAGGAAATATAATAATAGTTTTATTATTGCCTCTAGGGCATATTTCCAACATGGACCTCCGGCGTGATTCAAGACGGCGGCGACGTGGAAGACAATGAATGCACCCACGGGATTACCGGATAGATCCGCGGTGGCGGACGAGTGCGGTGGCCGGCGTGGGACGTCGGGACAGTTAGAGGCGCCGTGGGACGTCGAGGTGGTTAGAGGTGGCGAACGCACCATCGACGCAGAAAATCGCGACGTCCAAGACGTGGCCGGCCACTTCCCTAACTGTCGACCGTGACGTGGGACACGAGGGGTTTGGAACGGGCAGCGTGGGAGATCGCGGTGCTTAGAGGCAGCGGACGCGACGTCGATGCGGAAAATGGCGACGTTCAAGACCTGGCCAGAGACCGGCGACGGTGGTCTTCCACTCGTCAGCCGACCCGCGACGATCCAGATTAGCAGCCGCGTAATCGCCGGGCGGTAGGCGTGCTCGATCGATCGACGCTTTTTTGCCTCTCGGCGGGCGGCGTGATCGAGGAGTCTCGTGCATTTTTTTCTTACGCATGTGTATTCGTACGGTCGGGGGTAAGGTTGTATGCCTATGATACGAGGTGGGTATACGTTTCCTCTGTATGACCATTCTGCCCTTCTACGTTTTGTTGGGGGGTGTGCCGAAGCACTTCTCCACACAATAATACCACTAGACCGTGGATGTTATTTGGTGACTTCAAAGAGATTTTGATAGCAAGTGAGAAGGAAAGATGGAGTACTCGTCCGCAACAATACATGCAAAATTTCAGAGATTGTGTTGACGATTGCGGGCTACAAGAAGTTATATTGATTGGAGATCCGTTTACCTGGAGCTGAGGAGTTATAAAAGAGGGCATGGATAGAACGTTTTGCAATGAAACTTGGGCAGGAAAGTTCCCTTATACGGCTGCTGTCCATGAACATCATGTTCACTTGGATCATAGGCCAATCCTACTGGACACACATTATTTTGAGTCGGTTATGAGGCAGCGGCCGAAGGTGGAGAAAAGGTTTGAAGCATGATGGCTTAATGAAGAAACGGTTAATGAGGTTGCCAATGCTACATGGGAATGAGCAAAGATGGCTGGAATAGGGCCTTCTCTAGTTGATCGAAGAAAGGCAGTGAAAAATGACTTGCCCCAATGGGACCGTGACATTTTGAAAGGACCAAAGAAAAGGATAAGTAAACTGAAAAATGAGATGGAGAAATTAAGAAGAGGGCCATTGTCACCCGAGGTCCGGGTAAAATTGAAAGAGTTGCAAATCCACATTGAAAATCTCCTGGACCAGGAGGAACTCATTTCGCTACAGCGTAGACGTGCCAACTGGCTGCTTCGTGGTGACCGAAACACCTCATTTTTTCATAATGCGGCCACAACATGTAAGAAATGAAACTGCATCAAATGGTTACTTGATGAAGCTGGAGTGTGGAGGGAGGATATTAATGACATGAATAGAATTATTTCTGGATACTTGAAGGACTTGTTTGCCTCTAGCGTCGAAGCACATATATCAATGTGTTATCTATGGTCCAACACAGAGTTACGGGGGCGATGAATGTCGCGCTTATGGCACCATACTCACCCATGGAAGTGAAGAAGGCATTATTTTATATTGGGGATTTTAAAGCTCTGGGACCGGATGGGCTTCACGTTGTCTTTTATAAGAGGTTTTGGTCAACGTTGGGAGATGATTTGATCTCAGAGGTGCTCACGCTCACAGTTGTAAGTTCTAGGGTCATGCCCCATGGATGGAATGCCACTTCGATTGTTATGATTCCAAAGGTAAATACCCCCGAAAAAGTCACACAACTTAGACCAATCAGTCTCTGCAATGTTGTTTACAAGGTCATATCCAAGATGATTGCGACTAGATTAAAAAATTTGCTGCTGGAGATTATTAGTCCAACTCAAAGTACCTTTGTTCCAGGGAGACTTATTAATGATAATGTACTCATTGCTTATGAAAGCTTGCATGCATTTAAACAAAAGAAGGTGGGCAAGGAGGGTTGGTGCGCTGTGAAACTCGACATGCAGAAAGCTTATGACAAAGTCGAGTGGGTGTTTTTGGAAGCAATTTTGTTGAAGCTTGGTTTCTATGTTGACTGGGTTAAGTTGATCATGTGTGTATCGTCAGTTGAGTATAGTGTCAGATATAACTCAGTCGAGACTGAGTCCTTTAAACCCTATAGAGGCTTGAGGCAAGGGGACCCACTATCTCCATATGTATTTCTTCTCTGCACTTAAGGTTTAATTGGCCTACTATTTCATGCAGAACAGAATGGGGAATTGGAGATTGTTAAGGTATGTCGAGATGTTCCCCGCAATAACTAACCTATTGTTTGTTGATGACTCTTTGATCTTGATGAAGCCCCCAATGTTGCGAATGCGAGTTGCTTGAAATCAATTCGTGTTTTATATTGTGTGGTCTCTAGGGAACTTGTGAGTGCGGAAAATTCAAGTATATTCTTTAGTCCAAGTACAGAGGTGAACATGAAGGCCTAGGTATGCGAATGCCTTAATATTTTGACTGGGGCTCTAAATGACGAGTACTTAGCACTGTCAGATACTATGGGTCTTATAAGAGTGACAGTTTCCAATACTTAATTGACCGTCTTATTCATAGGATCATGGGATGGAAGGAAAAATGCATGTCGTCAGGGGGGAAAGAAGTGCTCCTAAAGTCGGTAGCACAATCCATACCTACTTATGCAATGTCCGTCTTCAAAAACCCTAACATAATTTGCAAAGGAATCATAGATGTGATGTCTCATTTTTGGTGGGGTGATGATGCGACACAAAGGAGAATGCATTGTTTTGCATGGTGGAAAATGCGCATACCAAAGAAAAATGGCGGGATGGGTTTTAAAGATATTCATTGCTTTAATCTTGCCCTATCGGCCAAACAAGCATGGCATTTTATTGATAATCCAGATTCCCTTTGTGATGTGATTTTGATGTCTACTTTCCGGATGGTGATCTCTTGAGTGCTACTCTAGAAAAGAAAGCATCTTATACGTGGCAGAGTAATATGGCAGGAGTGGAAACCCTGGGTCATGGACATATTTGGAGAATCGGACATGCGGAAAAGTTAAAATATGGGAGGATGCTTAGGTACCTCACTCTCCATCTAAAAAGATAATCACGTTTAGAGGGAATAGTTTGATCTCTTGGTTCTCTGACTTGATTGACCTGACATCTGGAGAATGGGATATACAGCTCGTGAACCAAAATTTCTGGCAAGTGGATGCCCAAAGAATTATCGTCATCCCACTTCTGGTTCATGAAATGTCAGACTTTGTGGCTTGAAATCTGACTAAAATTGGGGTGTTCTCTATATGTTTAGCATACCATGCGGAGTGGGACTTCCAATATGGACATAGGATCCAAAATAATGTAAGCGCATAGATACGAAAAGATATTTGGGGGTCGATCTGGAAGTTGTTGCACCTGTTGGTGCAATAATTTGCCTCCTTTTATTTTGAAGATTGTTTTAAAGATTGTTGACATAAATAGTAAGGGACTAATGTGTTTGCTCGTGCACACAGAGTAGCAGGTCCTGAAGTCATAAGGAGTTTTCTATAAACTCCGAGGAATATGCCCTGCGTGGCAGCGAGCATTATTCACGAATATTATGCTGTAAAGAGTGACCCCTAAAATTGTTGACACAAAGCAATTTGTCCAGAGGGTTCCGAAGGAAGTGACTGCAGCCAAAGGAAGTCGAAGAAGAAGTGAAGACGTAGAATTTGTTTCGTTGTTCCACTGTTCTTTCATTTAAGTCGCAGGACCATCATACTATTAAGAGGGGTGTAGTGTTTGAAGCTTAGGTTCTCTTTGTGTCCCGAGCAAATACTTGCCAGCAAGAGTGTGATCTTCTTTGTTGCGGGAGATTTGACTCTGACCGAAGAGTTAGCATTACTTGTTCCTCAAGTAATGTTACCGTTACTCCAAAATCTGACCATTCTAAACGTGTCGGTTGGCCATTGGCTGGACCAGATGTTCAAAATGGTCATTTCCCATCAAGGAAGGTTGCGGCTATAAATAGCCACCCCGCACCGGCTTTGTCTAGTGGCCGCTCCATTTGGTTCTGAGAAGATTGTTGAGCAACCCCCTCTCCAGAGTGATTTGAGTTTAAAATCCACTGAGAGAAAAACTCTAGAGCCGAAGAATTAGATAGTGGTTTAGCATCACTCGAATCTAACTCTAGTACGCTCCACCTACTTTTGAGAGCTGCAAACTCTCTAGACGGTTATGCGTCATTCATTTCAGAGACCAATAGTGGTTGTGGTTCTCAAAAAAGAAGTCTGTAAAGGTTCGGAGATCACCTCAAGTATGTACCACGAGTAATCGACATTGGTTGACAAACTAATTGTCGAGGAGAAAAGGGCGAAGAGAGTTTATCTTCTATGTTAAATCACAACCCCTCCAACCAGACGTAGTCCTTGTGCAGAAGGACGAACTAGTCTACCAAATCCTTGTCTTCATCGTGCATTATTAGTTATTTCTTCACACTATTCCATTCGATTTACCCCGCTTTTATGATTACCATCATGTGACTTCCTTCGATGACCGTGCTCAGTTTTAGTTCGGTAGTTTACTTTCACTCATTGTTGTTTGGTATCCTTCTTTCCATTGCTGTGTTCTGAGAGTTTTGAAGTTTCCGAAAGAAATTTTAAAACTCCCATTCACTCCCCCACTTTGGTAGACATACTTTGTTCCTACAGTGCCCTTGAAAGATTAAGATATTCATTTGGAGAGTGCTTCATAGTGCTATACCTTGCCGCTCAATACTTGCAAATAAGCACATGAAGGTCAAAGATCACTACCCGACTTGTATATTGGGGTCGGATAACATCCTTCATTTGCTTTTGTGTGCCCTAAGTCTGTTGAGGTATGGAAGCTTCCTAGGGAATATACGATGTTATTAAGAAGGCAATTGCGATTGATAGGGCAGGCGAGGTTGTTTTGGAGCATACACTTTTTCTTCCGAAGAATGATGTTGATGTGTTGGGACAACCAAAGCTGAGAGAAACAATGACTATTGCAGCTTGGTATCTATGGTTCGAGCATCGGAAGTTAATGCATGGAGAAACAATTCAGAGTGTAGTTCAGATCAGCCTAGCAGTGAGGGCTCTTACAGCTAACTTTATACTATCATTCAGCCCAAAAGTGAAAGTGAAACCCAATGCGTGGACAAGGCCAAGGCTCGGCTATGCAAAGCTGAATGTTGACGCAAGTTTCGATGTTGATTCTTGTAGGTTCAATTGGAGCAGTACTACGAGACCACATCGGAAAATTCATGGCTGCTGCTAATGAAAGGATTGAAATATGCCTCGATTATTTCACTACTGAAGATATAGCAGTGAGATTTAGTATAAATCTGGCCCGTACAATTGGCTGCAGCAAGATTGAAATCAACTTGGACAGTTTGGAGGTGGTCTCGGCGTTGAAGGAGGGCTACTCTTCTTCAGTGGCATGTGCTATTTCTGTTGATTGCTACTTTATGTCTTTAGAATTTAATCATGTCATCTATGAGCATTGTAATAGAGAGAACAATATGGTGGCTCATGAATTGGCTAGAATAGGTAGATTCTCTCCTCCTTGTGTTTGGTTGGAATCACCTCCTGTTGATGGTGGTGAGTGGTGACGGTTCGGTTCTTGGCTAGAAAACTGTCAGGGTTCAGCCCACTCACCTGCCGTGCCCACGTGGAAAAACCTTTATGGCAAAGTTAAAGGAGTCTTCGGATCCGATAAAAATAAAAGTACCTAGAGGAGGGCTTTGTTAAAAATCCCCCTTTAATTGCCGGAGTAAATCATGGATCACATTTGTACCTGGTCATGTTCGAGGAAAAAACTAATTATTAAGAACATGAAGAGACTTCAGAGCGATGAGTCCTCGGACCCTGAAGCCGACGTGGAAGATATAACTCGCCTACGCACCCGACGTGCTTTTTTTTAACATAGTATAGACGCGGAAGGTGGTATGTATGCTATACATATTATACGGAGGTAGAGTATGGTCTAGGTGTGCCATCCATCCATTGGATAGTTATTAGTGGGATAATATTTTATTTATTTATTTATTGAAGTAAAAAGAAGCGGGGGAATTTTCGCAGCTAATGCCTACCAATTCCGATCTATTGGGGAGAACAAGTTCGTGGCCGAATTTGAGTCCCAACGTGACCGTGATCGGATCTGGAATGAGTCACCGTGGCATATTAGTAAACATGCAGTGATCCTCTCTGAATTTGTGGACTGTATGCGGCCAGATGAAGTGATTTTTGACCGGCTCCAGCTGTGGGCTAGGGTAATGAATCTGCCATACAATTTGCGTGATGATGCCTGGGGGAAAGTAATTGCAGCACAGATAGATAAAGATGCATCGTCAGTACACTTCGACCACATTGGAGGTTATCTGCGGGCGAGGGTGACAGTGGATGTGAACAAACCTCTGAGGAGGTGGATTGTGATTGAGTCAGCTAAGAGAAAGAAGCAAGACCCATATGACATACAATATGAAAACGCTCCTCACTTATGTTTCTCTTATGGCCGGCTGGGGCACTCGGACCTTTACTGCCAACTCCTGGACAGCGGGATGAGAAGGGAGATCTCCCGTTTGGGCTGACACTGAGGGCATACGATGATTGAAAGAAGGCAACTTCTGGAGATAGTACCAACAAAGAGCAACAATCAGGTTCGAGCAATAGAAGGGAGTCGAAGAACTCCAGTACAACTAAGGATGGCGGCACTGAAGTGAACTCTCCTATAAAAAAGCATGAACATAAGAAGAGGAAGGAGGCTCCCAAACAAGTGTATCGTCGAGTGGACAAACCTCTGCTACTCTTGAACACCGATTCAGAACAGGGAGTTGATATTCAGGACAGTTCCAAAGAGGCAGATGGTGATGACAGTAACGAGTCAAGCAAGGATTATGAGAGAATCCCAAAAAAAAAGAGACCAACACCAGAGAATTCGGCGGAGACTGCTAGTCAGCCCTGCCCGTCCCAATGAATGCAATGAGTTGGAACTGTCGAGGGCTTGGGAACCAGTCGACAGTTCGAGAGCTTCGCAAAATCGTGAAGCAAGAAGGGCCCTCCCTCCTCTTTGTGATGGAAACAAAGATCAGGGGTAAGAGAGTGGAAAGTTTGCAAAATCTTCTAGGGTTTTGCAGGTTGTTTTGCTGTGGATAGTAATGGATTAAGTGGTGGCGTTGGCTTATTCTGTACTAATGACGTCGATGTAGAACTGAAGAATTATAGCCAACCGCATATTGATGTGAGAGTCAGGAAGAAGGATGGTGATCTACCCCTTGGCGTTTCATTGGTTTTTACGGAGAACCCAGAACTGAAAACAAACACCATAGTTGGGGTTTCTTGCGTACATTGCATGCAGTCCAACATGAGGGTTGGCTCTGCGTGGGGGATTTTAACGAGACAATGTTCGCAGATGAGCACTTCAGTCTACATGCACGGCCGGAGTGGCAAATGCACGCTTTTCGTGAAGTTATTGACCACTGTTCCTTTCAAGATCTTGGTTGGAGAGGGGTTCCTTACACATGGGATAACAGGAAGCAAGGGCATGCAAATGTTAAGGCCAGGCTGGACAGAGCCCTCGCAAATGACGGTATACTCAGCATGTTTTCTTACTCTAATGTTAAGCACATTAGTTCGACAGAGTCAGATCATTGTTTTGTACTAGCGGAGTTACGAAGTGAGCAATCCGGAGCTTGGTCGCGGGGTCAGCGATCCTTCCGCTACGAGAATGTTTGGCAGTCTCACAGTGATTATGATGATTTGATCAAGAAACTTTGGCAATCAGGGGCTGGCCATAGGGGGCTCGAGGGTGTACTCGAGGCTCTCACTTCAGTTACAGATACACTCGGCCCATGGGGTGACCGAGAGTTCAGAAATATTTCCAGAAGAGTTAAAAAGCTGCAGAAACATTTGGAACAGCTGCATGCGTCCTCAATCAGTCGAGGACCATGCGATGAAGAGCGCGCAGTGGCAGCTCAGCTCAGGGAAACTTTACGCCAAGAAGAGATTTGGCTCAAACAGCGATCAAGAGTGTTGTGGCTTCATAAAGGAGATCGTAATACCAAATACTTCCAATCTCCGGCTGGTCAACGGAAGAGGATTAACCGAATTTCTTCTTTGGAATGGTCTGACAGGACGATTTGTACCGAACCCGTCGAGATACAAGCAGAAATAGTGGGCTTTTATCAAAACCTGTACAATTCACAGGGGTACAATGATATGTCAGAATTGTTAGCCTATGTTCCACAGAGAGTCACCGATGCTATGAATGAGAATCTTTCCAAAGCTTATACTGTGAAAGAGGTGAAAACTGCGTTATTCCAGATGGCTCCTTCAAAGGCGCCTAGTGTGGATGGTTTCACTGCTGGATTCTTTTAGCATCATTGGGAAGTTCTCGGAGCAGATATTTCCCGAGCTGTCCTTGATTTCCTCAATGGGGGCGAGCTACCTAGTGGTCTTAATGACACAGCCATTACACTCATCCCAAAGGTGCGTAACCCCCAGAAGATTTCTCAATACCGACCAATATCTCTTTGTCCAGTTCTGTATAAGATTGCGGCGAAGGTAATCACAAACAGGGTACGAGGCATAATGGACGAGATCATAGGTGCGGAATAGAGCACCTTTGTACCGGGACATTCAATAACGGACAACATTTTGGTGGCGTATGAGAGTGTGCATACTTTGAAGAAGAAGAAAAAAAAATACAAGAACGCTTTTTGTGCAGTAATAATCGATATGTTAAAGGCCTATGACCGAGTTGAGTGGCATTATCTCGAGGCCATGTTAACTAGATTGGGTTTCTGTGACAATTTTGTGAGGCTTATTATGAAGTGCGTCACCTCGGTACGGTTTGCAGTCAAGGTCAATGGATCCCTGCTTCCTTTCTTCACACCAACGAGGGGACTGCGCCAAGGTGATCCTGCATCCCCCTTCCTCTTTCTCATATGTGCGGAAGGTTTCACTTCTTTAATGAATTATTATGGTGGAGCACATGTGGATCGAGGTATTCCGATGAGTTTTCAGTCACCGTGGATTAATCATTTGCTTTTTGCCGATGATAGTTTGATCTTTATGAAAGCAGAAAGGCAAAGTGCACATAGATTAAATGATGTTCTCCAGATTTATGCTTCTTGTTCTGGACAAGCGGTGAACCGGGAGAAGAGTTCTATTTATTTCAGTCCTAATGCATCACAGCCACTAAGGACAGAAGTTAAGCAAATTCTGGGAATTTTCATTGAAGCTTTTACCGAGCGATATCTCGGCCTTCCTACTGCAGTAGGGCGGATCACCAGCGGCACCTTTAACCATATTGGGGAGAGAAGCCGCGGAAAAATGCAAGGATGGTCGGAATGTGGAATGGCATGTGCAGCATGGGAAGTCCTTTTAAAATCAATTGTACAAGCCATACCAACGTTCAGTATGAGTTGCTTCCTCTTGACAAAAAAGATTTGCAAACAATTGACGTCAAGCATGGCCAAGTTTTGGTGGAGCAGCTCCATCGACAAGCGATCTCTACACTGACTGTCGTGGGAGAAGCTGACTGCTCTGAAGATGGAAGGCGGCATAGGGTTTCGGGACCTCGAACAATTCAATCTTTCCTTGTTAGGGAAACAAGGGTGGAGGCTGGTTACACATCCTGATTCCTTGTGCTCAAGAGTGTTGAAAGGGAAGTACTTCCCAAACTCTGAATTTATGGAAGCTCATGCTCCTAAGTCTGCATCGGCCACATGGAAAGCAATTATTGCAGGACGTGCAGCTCTAGAGGTTGGGCTGATTAAGCGTGTGGTGAGTGGTGAATCTATATCCATTTGGAATAATAGATGGATCCCCAACACAACGACTTTGAAACCCATGGGACGTATTGGGAATGCTCAGTTAGACAGAGTTTCAGATTTGATTGAGCAGGAGCGACGCACATGGGATATAGAAGTGGTTCGTAACAATTTCCTTGCTCCTGATGCAGACGCCATTCTCAACATACCATTGAGGGCTGCATGAGGAGAGGATTTTTATGCCTGGGCTCTCGAACGATCGGGTGTTTACTCCGTTAAAACAGCTTACCATGCTCTAATGACTCGCAAAGAGCAACTAGCTCCAGGGGAAGGGACGGTAGCGGGACCATCATCTCCGGATAAACACTTGTGGAGGGCTGTGTGGAAACTCAAGATTATACCCAGAGTTCGTGTATTCTGGTGGCGTGTTCTCCGAGGAATTCTCCCTGACTATGCCACACTTCAGCACCGTCATATTCGTACTATGGCTCGCTGTGACCTCTGCCAAGCTATGACGGAGGATCTACAACATGCGCTAATGTTCTGCTCGCATGCAAAGCAATACTGGAGGGCGGCAAGAGAGATTCTGGACATCAAATTGCCAAAACTGCATCCGTCAACTTGGGCATGGGACATTGTACTGGATGGCATTGTTCCGGATTATGACCGAGGGAAACTTATCACAGTCATGCACGCGATATGGACATCGCGAAACCGATGGACACATGATCAACCTGTTTTTGATCCGGTTCAGTCGGTGAAGATGGTCAGGGATGACCTGTTGATGCTTGAGACACCCATGTGGCGACGTGGTATCCCAGATGGACAGTGCTGGAGGCCTCCCGATGTTGGCTGGATAAAAATTAATACTGATGGGGCTATTAGTACTGAAAATCACTCTGGAGGAGGCGGTGGTGTGGCTCGTTCTCACCTATCCTTCGTCGGAGCTTGGAGTAAACCGTTCGCCGGGGTAACTAATCCACTGATCGCCGAAGCTTTAGCCCTCCGGGAGGGTGTAATTTTTGCACAACTCCGGGGTTTTTCACATGTGGTGATGGAAGTGGACTGTCTGGAGGTTGTTAACCTCCGGGCTTCGCGCAACAATGCTCGTTCCATTGTAGCGTCTATCTTAGATGAGATAGGGGAGAAATCTTCAAGTTTTATTTCTTTTTCTGTTAGGCATGTCCTTAGGGATGGCAATAGTGCGGCAGACCTTTGTGCAAAACGCGCATGTACCTTGTCGGTCTCCGAGTGCTGGCTTGAGGAATGCCCAAGTTTTCTAGTTAGCAGCCTTCGTGCTGATTGTAACAGGACCATGTTAAAGCAATAAAGCTCCCCAATGTTTCGATGCAAAAAAAAAAGTGGGATAATATTTTATTTATTTATTTTTTGAAGTAAAAAGAAGTGGAGGAATTTTCGCAACTAACGCCTACCAACGGCCACGTCCCTCCACCGAACCGCCTCCCGGAACTTGGAAAATAAATAAATAAAGGAAAATAGAGGGCCACGTCGCCCACCTCCCCCAAATCAACGGCGAGCTGAGAGCGAGGGCGAGAAATCCCCAAATCAATCCCCAAATCGATCTGCCAATCCAAGAAGCCATGGCGTACGCGGTCCCTCCCGGCGACGACGACGATCTGATGAACGTCCTCAGGCTCCCGCTCAGGCAACTCCCTGCCTGGGTGAACAAGGACGACCTCTACCGCGACGTTCCCCACGTCGTCGCCGGCGACTCCTTCCAGTCCACGGACGGCGCTGGAAGGCCGGCGTACTACGTCCTCACGCCGCTCCGCGCCATGGGAAGCCGGACGAGGCGCACGGTCGGCGACGGGTTGTGGAAGGTGGAGAGGACCATCACCCTCCTACCTACCGCCGACGAGGCCAAGTCTTCCACTTCCAAGCCGGCGCCACAAGGAAGCTGCACCAAGCTCTCGTTCATCTCCCGGCCACCCGGCGGGCCGGAGGGGAGGAACGGCTGGCTAATGAAGCAGTATCTGCTCCCCCACTCGCCAGGTGGCCCCGCCCTCTGCAAATTGTACTTCAAGAAGTCGGCGGCGTCGACTACGGCGGCGGCGGCGGCGGCGGGGAAGGCGGCCGCGGCTGCTCGTCCCAGCCGCCTGCCCGCATCCGCCTCTTCCCCGAAGGGCTTCTTGAAGAAGCCGGCGGCGGAGGCGCCATCTACGGCGGTGCCGCCGGCGACGAAGGCGGCAACATCCCAGGACGCGGGCACTCGTCCCCTGCGCCTGCGCGTGCCGACCTCCACCACTTACGCCAGCCGGCTGCGCCTGCCGGCCTCCATCCCTTACTCCAAGATCTTGAAGAAGCCGCCCGCCGAGGCGCCATCTACGGCGGCGAAGGCTCCATCTCGCGCCAGCAGCTTCCGCCGGCCTGCCTCCACCCCCTGCCCAATGAAGAAGCCCGCGGCGGAGGCGCCACCTGCAGCGGCGCAGGCGCCGGCAAAGGCGGCCGAGGCGCCATCTACGGCGGCGAAGGCTCCATCTCACGCCAGCAGCTTCCGCCCGCCCGCCTGCCTCCATCCCCTGCCTGAAGAAGCCCGCGGCGGAGGCGCCACCTGCAGCGGCGCAGGCGCCGGCAAAGGCGGCCGAGGCGCCATCTACGGCGGCGAAGGCTCCATCTCACGCCAGCAGCTTCCGCCCGCCTGCCTCCATCCCCTGCCTGAAGAAGCCCGCGGCGGAGGCGCCACCTGGAGCGGCGCCGGCGCCGGCAAAGGCGGCCGCGGCCCCTTGCGCCAGCCAGGACTCCACGCCTCCACTGCGCCGCCAGCTCTCCCCCGGCACCACACCCGGCAGGAGGTGGGTGCTGGTGGAAACCGAGGCGACCAGCCCCCCTCCCCAGCCAAACCATGATCGCATCCTCAAGCGAATCTACAAGCTCGCAGAGCTAGAGGTAGTCGATGTCGAGGAAGGCGAACTTTTGGAGTAGGGGCACTATCTTAGAAAAAAAGGAAAATTCTCTTGCGACAAGTCCTCGTTTATGCTCCTTAAGGACGACTATTGTAGCTTCAGGAGTAGGGAGCTTTCCTGAACTTGGTAGTACAGGAAGGAAAACTTGGTAGTACAGGAGGGAGCTTTCCTGAACCATCCTCTCTTCTAAGTGGTGCGGATAAAGTTGCCTTCTTCATAAGCCAAATAATGCATATTCTCTCTGTTCCTTTGTTAGCATTTCCTTGGATCAAAATCATAGTTATCATATATACTTTGGCTCGTAGACAATTTTGTGGGTGGCAACCTTTGAGTATTTCATACTATGCACCAATATGTTTCCCTCAATAAAACTTAATTGTACCAATCTGCAATGGTGTTTCCTTGTAGAAGGTAAATGTAAGAAATTGACTGCATTCCTGTCTGGTTGCTTTCAATAAAGGATGAATTATGAATATGAATCTTCCGAAGTTTGTTAATTAAATTGATTATAGTTCCAACCAAAAGCTTTTTTTATCCTCACTTGCTACTTTGACTCTCGATGCTTTCTGATGTGCCATGATTTATTTATTTCGAAGCCTTGATTTTTTCTGAATGTGAAGGTTCAAAATATTAACTGCTTGAAATGAGGTGGCCATTTCATCAAGAGATTAGAAATTCTATTCACACTGGCAAAAATATGCTTACTGGACAACTGTTGTCTAATTTCTGTGACCTTATTTAGTTTCAGTTTGTGTTGTCTGCGGCACAGACACTCATTTCAAAGGCAGGGCTGCGTCAACGATGCGCGTCAATAATTAGGCTGATGGAAATAGCAAACTTTGGGCGCGGTCTCCGCGATCCTGTAGCATCTTCGCTCTCTGGCCATTACTTGTGCTCCTTTTGCTAGTTCCTTCATTTTTCATATGCTAGTCTACAATTTGTCATTGTCACAGTGTTTGCAATTTTGTTTCTGCAGGTCATGCTCAACTTTTTCACCCTCTTTTTTGGTGTATGCACAGTGATGATCTTAGATGAGATCGATGCCCTTGAGAGTTTGAGAGTGCAGGTATACATTACATGAGCCTGATGAAGAGTAGATGGATACAGACACATGCCAAACATATACACACGGGTCCTCGGCGTGACGAAGAGAAGAGAAGCCCCACCAGGGAAATTGGTAGTGCAGGGAATTGGCATATGTAGCCTGTTGATTCACTGGTAACCCGGTATTAGGGAACCTTCTAAACCTGGTAACATTACCCTACCCTGAGATCCTTGCCCTCAAGATTCATCAATAGCTTCTGTAATAATCTTGTAGCAGTGTCCAGCTCAGTGCCAAGGCGAAGGGAAACCCCAATCACCAAGATGGCGGAGAAGCTTCTGTATTGTCGTCTTGGCATCATAGAAGAGGGTGTTCCAAGGCCATCTACCATCCATTGCCATCGATGCATTGCGCGCCCTCTTCCAACTTGACTGTGACCTCTCCACGACCATCGAAGATGCTCCTGTTGCTCATGGAGTGATCTGGACCACCAAAGGCACGCAGATGACTGTGGTTTCCGCTGTGGTCAAGTTCCCTGATCGTAGCTTAGTCTTCTGTGAGATGTGTGTTGAGATGCTGCTTGCTGTACCAACCAACAGTCTGCTTTTGGTGATGTTCCCCTTGTGAGTGTTAATCGGTTCAACTACCATTCTATCAAGGGCTGCTGCTGGAATTAGCAACTGCTATCAAGGGCTGCCCCTTTGTTTGTTTACCCTGTTGGGCAACTGTAGGGGTTGTGAAATGTAGGTAACGTCTCTAAATGATGACTATGATGTTCATGAATGCTGACTATGATGTTTATATGCTGATACGATGCAAAATTAGCTGTTTTTTTAGTTTAGTCTGAAATGATCTATATTGGTTAAGTGCATTGGTTGGCAGATCATATATGGCGCACGTGTGCCTCCGATCGTCGCTGCTTCGCTGAAGCGAAGTGAACGAACGAGGACACACAGGCTGGCCCACTTAGGGAAAGCACCCGCTTTTGGGAACCTTCTAGTAGGTTCCCTGAACTGGATTTTTTTCTGTGGCCATTTTTCCCCCTTTTCCCTGTTTTCTTCTTCCTTTTTTCTTTTCTTTCTTTTTGCGCTTCTGTTTCTATTTCTATTATTTACCTTTTCTTTCATTTGATCATTTTTCATTTTAGTTGTTATACTTTGTTTTCCAGAAAATGTTATAAATTCCGAAATTTTGTTCGTGACTTCAAACTTTTTTACAGATTTCAAATTTTGTTCACATTTAAGAAATTTATTCAGAATTTAAATGGTTCAGCGTATGTCACAAAATGTTCAACGTGTATGTAAATGTTTGTTCAGCGTATATTGTAATGTTCAATGTATATTTAATTTTTTTCGTCATATATAAAAAAATGTTTAATGTGTTTTAAATTTTGTTCAGCATATATCACAAAAATGTTCATTGTGTAGTTAAACATTGTTCAGCGTATATATTATATTGTATATTACAAAATGTTCGATGTATATTTGAACATTGTTCATCGTATATATAAAAAATTCATAAATATTTTTTTAATCATGTTCTCAATAATTGTTCATGTTTTTGGAAAAAAATAATCATGTTTCAAAAGTTTGTTCAAGAAAACATTATTCATTCTTTTAAGGAAGATAAAAAGATGGATCTGTTGTCGCACATAGTACTTTTAGTTTACCACGGTAATTTAAGACAAGCTCAGTCGGTAGGTGCAGTAGTTGGCCACGTGACTACCCGCCGCTCCATTTTTTCCGACATTCTTTTTAGGTACGCTTGTCGCCTGGTGAATGGGCCGGCCAGTTTGCGCGAATTCTTCAGCGAAAGGTCTTGCTTTTGATGCTCATGAGCGTCGAGCAGGAGCTCTCCTATAGGTTGGGGTTGTATAATCTCTGGAATGTAGTTCTTGTCACGATCACATCTATCAAACTCCAAGTCTCTCAAATGGCTTTCTCATGAAGCACCATGCACGTAATGATGACCTGAGCTTGCTTCTCACAAAGGTAACTTGGCATTTTCAGTAAAACACACCATTTCATCTTCAACACACCAAATGCACGCTCAATGACATTGCGGAGACATCTTCTTCGGGGAACATGGTCTCCATGCTCTTTTCTCGTCTTTCGCTGACCTGGCCCTCTTCTTTTGGTGCACAAGGCCCGAAGCATCCGAGATCTTTCAAGTTTGAGATTTTTTTGGTTGGATTCTCTAGGTTCGACGAAGTGGCCGAGAAGGCATGGAAGGAAAGAGCACGCCTATGCAGAGCCTTGCCATATTATTTTCCATAAGCTGAGGATTGTTGCTTCTCATCTTTGGTGTAGAGCAAGTCCTTATTCTCCAATGCAAAGCTTCAACTGTATTTGGCCCTCGAAGTTATCATGCGCTTTGACATAACATGCTCTCTTTGCCAAGGAAGCAGACATTCGCCAAAGACTCAAGGTCTGGCTATTCTAGTAGATGTTAGGAAAATGCAATGTGCACACATCTCCAATCTTAAAGAAGCACACATGTCAATGGACGCAGGCGTAAAAACCTCATCCACTGACTCAAGCATAACCACGGTTGGGTCACGAGCCGCAAGGAGAAGGAAACCATTGTGCATGATCATTTCTCCAACACCTTTAGTCATCCCGCTCAACACCCTCTCGACTTCAATTGACCTGATCTAGGGATTCCCCCTCCTTCCTTTCTCCCATAGGCTGGCTGCCATAGGGGGGTGCGCCAGCCCCTTGTGGGCTGGTGTGCTCCCTTCTAATGGCCCAATAGGCCCATCATCCTCCAGGGGCCTCCCGGAACCCCTTCCGGTGATCCGATGACTACACGGTACTACCCGAAACCCCTTCGGTGTCCAAATAGTATCATCCTATATACCAATCATTACCTCCGGACCATTCCGGAGCTCCACGTCGTGTCCGTGATCTCATCCGGGACTCCGAACAATATTCGGTCACCAATTTCATATAACTCATATAACACTATATCGTCAACGAACGTTAAGCGTGTGGACCCTACGGGTTCAAGAACTATGTAGACATGACCGAGACACCTCTCCGGTCAATAACCAATAGCGGAACTTGGATGCCCATATTGGCTCCTACATATTCTAGATCTTTATCGGTCGAACCTTATGACAACATATGTAATTCCCTTTGTCCGGTATGGTACTTGCCCGAGATTCGATCGTCGGTATCTTCATACCTAGTTCAATCTCGTTACCGACAAGTCTCTTTACTTGTTCCGTAATACATCATCTTGGAACTAAGTCCTTAGTGACTTTGCTTGCAATAAGTGGCGTATAGGAGGTCCCGGTGGCGCTGGAAGTCCCTAGCTGACGCTCGCTAGCGTCTATAGGGCGAGTTTCGCGCAGGCGCGAACTGAATTGGCCGGCCCATTCGATGGCGTCATAGCGAAGCGCTACTAAAAATAAAAGAACAAAAAATGCTCGACTGAGGATTCGAACTCGTAACCTAGCAACGGCGAGTAAGCGTTCTCCATCAGTTGAGCTGGTAAGCGTTTGTGGTTGGTTGATCGCGCAAATTTCTTTGAACTCCATTCCATGACAGATCCAGAAAAAAATACAAAAAAATTCAACCATATAACATTTCTGTAAATATATAACGTTCAATTTTTAAATAGACAAAGAACATTTTTGGATACATGCTGAACAATTTTGAAACACACATTGAATATTTTTGTGATATACGCTAGGTATTTACTTAAAAATATATTAAATATTTTTTGTAAATATAAGATGAACATTTTTTAACTACACATTGAACATTTTTGTGATATAAGCTGAAAATATTGAAACAGACATTGAACACTTTTTTGATATATGTTGAATTTTTTTATAAATACATTGTACATGTTTGTAATATACGCTGAACAATTGTGAATTTTTTATAATTTTTTTAAAAAAAATTGTGGACAAGTTTTGAGATCATGAACAAAATTTGGAATTTCGAACATTTCTTAAAACAAAGAATGAAAATAAAAAGGAAAAAAGATAAAAGAAAAAGAAATAGAAAATAGAAACTGAAGAAACAGAAAAAAAAAGACAACAAGAAAAACCGAAAACAGTAAAAGAAAAAAGCACAAGAAAAACCGGTGGAGGGAACCCTCTAGAAGGTTCCCAAAACTGCTTGCCTGGCCCTGGTTCAACGCCCGAAATGGGCCGGCCTGTTCGCACTGCTTGCTGGTGCACTTCAGCGGAAGTGCAGCAGACGGACGCACGCGAGCGTCAAATTCCTCCTGTTTGTGCTCATCCCACGTACGTACACCATTTCCATTCCACAGCTGTAAAAATTCTTCAACTAATGGCCTTAGGTACACATCAATGTCGTTGCCGGGTTGCTTAGGGTCTTGGATGAGAACTGGCATCATAATGAACTTCCACTTCATGCACATCCAAGGAGGAAGGTTATACATACATAGAGTCACGGGCCAGGTGCTGTGATTGCTGCTCTGCTCCCCGAAAGGATTAATGCCATCCACGCTTAAAGCAAACCATACATTTCTTGGCTCACTTGCAAACTCATCCCAGTACTTTCTCTCGATTTTTCTTCACTGTGACCCGTCAGCGGGTGCTCTCAACTTCCCGTCTTTCTTACGGTCCTCACTGTGCCATCGAATCAACTTGGCATGCTCTTCGTTTCTGAACAGACGTTTCAACCGTGGTATTATAGGAGCATACCACATCACCTTCGCAGGAACCCTCTTCCTGGGGGGCTCGCCGTCAACATCACCAGGGTCATCTCGTCTAATCTTATACCGTAATGCACCACATACCGGGCATGCGTTCTGATCCTTGTATGCACCGCGGTAGAGGATGCAGTCATTAGGGCATGCATGTATCTTCTGCACCTCCAATCCTAGAGGGCACGACCTTCTTTGCTGCGTATGTACTGTCGGGCAATTCGTTATCCTTTGGAAGCTTCTTCTTCAATATTTTCAGTAGCTTCTCAAATCCTTTGTCAGGCACATCATTCTCTGCCTTCCACTGCAGAAATTCTAGTACAGTACCGAGCTTTGTGTTGCCATCTTCGCAATTGGGGTACAACCCTTTTTTGTGGTCCTCTAACATGCGATCGAACTTCAGCTTCTCCTTTTGACTTTTGCATTGCGTCTTTGCATCGACAATGACCCGGCGGAGATCATCATCATCGGGCACATCGTCTGGTTCCTCTTGATTTTTAGCAGTTTCGCCCATTGCAGCATCATCGTGCACATCGTCTGGTTCCTCTTGATCTTCAGTAGCATCACCGTATTCAGGGGGCACATAGTTGTCATCGTACTCTTCTTCTTTACCGTCTTCCATCATAACCCCTATTTCTCCGTGCCTCGTTCAAACATTATAGTGTGGCATGAAACCCTTGTAAAGCAGGTGGGTGTGGAGGATTTTCCGGTCAGAGTAAGACTTCGTATTCCCACATATAGGGCATGGACAACACATAAAACCATTCTGCTTGTTTGCCTCAGCCACTTCGAGAAAATCATGCACGCCCTTAATGTACTCGGTGGTGTGTCTTGAACCGTATATCCATTGCCGGTTCATCTGCGTGCATTATATATAATTAAGTGTGTCAAAAATCATTACAAAACATCATGAATAGATAATTAAGTGACCAAATTAATAGAAATTCATCATCACATTAAAACCAAAGTACATACATAGTTCTCATCTAACAACATAAAGCTCTGCAAAGCATCTAAATTAATTAAACCATACACTGAAACTATGTAAAACATTTCAATGCGAAAACAAATGCGGTCATAATCGCAACGAATGTAACCTAGACAAGAACAAGAGGCTCACCACGGTGGTGCCGGCGATGAGATCGGCGCGGGTGATCGACGACGGTGAAGACGGGGACGGGGCGTGACGGACCGCTAAACCTAGACAAATATTGAGGAAAATGGAGCTTGGCGGTCGAGTTTGGAGAGGAGAAACCTTAAGTAGTGTGGCTCGGGCATTCCATCGAACACCTTGTGTGCATAGGAGGTGAGCTAGAGCACCACCAAGCCCTCTCCCCCTCGGCCAGAAAAAACAAAGCAGTGTGCTCTGCTCTTGCGCGAGGGGGTATATATAGGCACCATCATTGGTCCCAATTGGTGGAATGAACCGGGACCAATGGTGGTGGGCCAGGAGCAAGGCCCATTGGTCCCGGTTCGTCCCACCAACCGGGACCAATGGCCCACGTGGCCCGGCCGGCCCCCGGGGCTCACGAACCGGGTCCAATGCCCCCATTGATCCCGGTTCTGGATTGAACCGGGAGTAATGGGTTGGCCCGGCCTGGACCATTCCCCCCTTTTCTACTAGTGATAGCTCTCCAGAGCATCTAATTAAACCATAGATTGAAACTATCTAAAACATTTCAATGCAACAACAAATGCGATCATAATCGCAACTAAGGTAACAATTAATCCAACGACATAATAATACCAAGCCTCAGTAAGAATGGCATATTTTCTAATCTTTCTAATCTTCAAGCGCATTGCATCCATCTTGATCTTGTGATCATCGACGACATCCGCAACATGCAACTCCAACATCATCTTCTCCTCCTCAATTTTTTTTCAATTTTTCCTTCAAGTAATTGTTTTCTTCTTCAACTAAATTTAACCTCTTGACAATAGGGTCGGTTGGAATTTCCGATTCACATACCTCCTAGATAAAAAATCTATGTCACGTTGTTCGGCATAATTGTCATAAACACTAAATGAAACAAAAATAGTTATAAAAGACAATATATACCGCATCTGAATCATAGACAGGACGAGGACCGACGGAGGTAGATACCAAAACCATCGCACTATATAATAACAAACAATAATAAAAGTAAGAAAATTACACAAGTATCTGTCTAAATCATACAAGTAAGTACTTTTTTCTTTTAGAAAGAAGATAAGATCAAGAGGCTCACCAAGGTGGTGCCGGCGACGAGATCAGCGCGGGCGATCGATGGTAGTGAGAATGGGGACGGGACAGGACGGACCACCAAACCTAGATAAATCTTGAGGAAAATGGAGTTTGGACAAGGAGCTTAGAGAGGAGAAAGCTTAAGTGTGGCTCGGGCATTTCATGAAACACCTCATGTGCATAGGAGGTGAGCAGGTGAGCTAGAGCACCATAAAGCTCTCCCACGGCCGGCCAAAAAAACATAGCACTCCACTGCTCTGCTCGCGGGCGAGGGGGTATATATAGGCATCTCATTGGTCCCGGTTCGTGGCTGGAACCAGGACTAAAGGACCCCATTTGGTCCCGGATCCAGCCACGAACTGGGACCAATGGTTGTGGGCCAGGAGCGATGACCATTGGTCCCGGTTCGTGCCTGGAACCGGGACCAAAGGGGCCAGACAAACTGGCACCAATGCCCCACGAGGCCCGGCCGGCCCCCTGGCCTCATGAACTGGGACTGTTGCCCCCACGGTTCCCGGTTCGTGAGTGAACCGAGATTAATGAGCTTACCCTGCCTGGACCAAAGCCCTGTTTTCTACTAGTGACTCCAGCAAACCCCTGGGGTAACGGCGGAGCCCGGTTAGCAGTTGCGCACGTTGGCGTGAACGCGCTATAGCTAAAGAATACCTGCATCGCATGTTGGCGGCCCACGCTACTGCTAAGTACTAGTAGCGCGCCCGGCTAACCCCTCTCTACTGTTACCTGTCTACCAACAGGAATTTCCCTAGTTTCCCTAGTAGTGTTGCGTCAAATAGCGACCCGACGCACACACAGACACCCGACTGGGCCGGCCCATGGTGTAGCGATCACGTTTGTATAGTAGCGCAACAATTTGATTGTCAAAAAATGAAAAAAAAACAGGACGACTTAGCTAAACAAGTGGACTTAACAAGAATTCATGACAATATAGGAAGGCAATTTATAGTTTTTATATCTTTTCCTGGATTTTTTTGAAAAGCGAGTAATGTTTGAATATCTGACAATTGTTTGAACAACTCGAACAAATTTAGAATTCAAACTTATTCAAAAAATGTAAATGTTATTCAGAAATAGTTTTTCAAAAAAGTTAGATAACAGGAACATTTAAAAAAATTCTGAACATTTATTCCAAAGCACAAAACATTCTTAGCAATTGCCAAACATTTTCTGAAAATGCAAGCATTTTTTCAGTTTTGAGCACATTTTTTACTGTGAACATTGTTGGAAAATACAAAAAGAAATCAAAAAATTCAAATAAATAAATAAATACCAAACAGCTTTTTAAAACACGAATATTTTTTTGGAAAACTGAACATTTGTTGAAAGCACGAACAATTTGAAAAACAGAGAATGTTTTTTTAACAAAATAACATTTATTTTATTTTTGGATAAAATATGAAAAAAATGACATTTTAGAAATTCAGGAAAATAATGAAACGCAGACATTTTTGGAAAATGTGAACATTTTTTTAAAAAATGAACAAAATTGAAAGAACATGAACAAAACATTGAAATTCTGAACATTTTTCAAACAAACGTGAACAAGATATTAAAATTCTGATCATTTTTAGGTAAGTGAGCAAATTTGAAATTTTGAACAAAATTTGAAATGCTGAACTTTTTATGAATTCTTTGAAATTATGGAAAAAAGCACAAAAAAATTGCATTCGAATTTTAAAAAAAATTCAGATCGGCGTTTGAGTTTCTTATATGGTGTTGCGCTGTACAGTAATCTTTCAATGTCACTAGCTCAACTGGTTAGAGTCTTATCCTCTCGAGCTGCCGGTCCTGGGTTCGAACCGTGGCAGCGCAACCTTTTTTACTCCAGTGTTATGTACTTGTCGCTAGCTGGGCTAGCTCTGTTGAGGCATTACCAGATGACGCACTGACTGGACCAGCTAATTAAACGCTAGCTAGCTGAATTAGCTCTGCTGAGGTAAAAGCGTTCACTGGCCTGGCCACCCAGTTGAAGTAAGTCTTTTTTTTTCTCCCTTCCTTTGTTTTTTACTCCATCCTATGACTGATTTTGTTCATTTTCCTTTTGTACAATTAATTATGTTCCTTTTATTTTTTTGAATTTTTTTCGCCCACAGATTATCAACATTTGCCTTGTGGAATCCCCATAGACAACTACCAAAGTTCATCTCTAAGTACATCCTCGGAATCCCCCATTTGACCTCTCGGGGGATTTTGGACAAAATTTTGCACCTGACCAGGCTCAGAGGGCGCGAGGCGAGACAAAAAAATAATGCCAACAAAGAACATCCTCGCAAAGAATCAAACTTGCGACCTCGCGCTTCTAAACCTCGTGTGCTAGCCATTACAAGAGAGGAAGGTTGGTGCATTTTGTGAAGCGTGAAACTATTTAACGACATACTGCAGCGGCGAGATTTGAAAACTTTTTTCAATTATTTCGAAACGTTTTCTCAAAATCGTATTTGTTTTTAAATCCATATATTTTTAAAATCCCAACATTTCTTGAAAATAGGAACAGTTTTTGGAACTCCGGACATTCTTTTAAAATAAGAACAAATTTTGAGAACGTGAACAATTTCTGAAATCGCCGAACAATTCTTAGAGTGAGTTTTTCAAAATTCTAAACATATTGAAAAACAAACAATTTTTTGAAAACGCAAACATTTTCTTGAACATGATCGAGCAGGCGTAATAAGTTGAACAAACTTCGTTTCAGCGTGATACAATGCCCTATCACTTTTTGTATAACACCTGAAAACCAGTCTCCTAGTCATAGGCACTTGGCCACACAGATCCGCACTGGGGCAACATCCACATGAATCCCTGCCCGGATCCCTAGATTTGCATACTACAAAGAAGCCAGATCTTGGCCAAGGCCTTAGATCAGCTTGCATGCATGTACTTAATTAAACTGATGTTGCATGTCAGTTAGAAATATTTTCTCAAGAAAACATAACTTACAAGATTAGCTTGTAGGTGCATGTCATGTAACCCGACAACTACCTAAGGTCATATCTAAGTATATCCCCCAAATCCCCCATTTGACCTCTCGAGGGATTTTGGACAAAATTTTGCACCTAACCAGGCCCAGTAAGCGCGAGGCGAGACGAAAAAAATACTGAAAAGGAACAATCTCGCAAAGAATCTGAACTCGTGACCTTGCACTTCTAAACCTCATGTGCTAGCCACTACAAGAGAGGACAGTTGGTGAATTTTATGAAGCGTTAAACTATTTAACGACATACTGCGGCGTCGAGATTTGAAAACTTTTTGAAACATTGTCTTAGAATATTTTTTTAGAGAAATCCAAATATTTTTAAAATCACTACATTTCTTGAAAACAGGAAAACATTTTTTTTTTGAAAACACGAACATTTTCTGGAACATGATTGAGCAGGCGTACTAAATTGTAACTCTGCTGAATGTAAAAGCGTTCACTGGCCTGGCCACCCAGTGAAGCCTTTTTTGCTGTCTCCCTCTTACTCTATAATCTTTTCTTTACTCCATCGTACGATGGATTGTTAACACTAAGTGTAATCTCTTTCTCTCTCTCTCTCTGGCCGTTGGATCGTTGATTTTCTTTTTTCATTTTTTTCTTCCTCGACTATTACCATTATTGCACATATATTCTATAAGAAATCGCATTATTTCCGCGTCACAAATGTCTTTCCGTTCCCTATCTATGTAAGTAAGTGCAACGACTTTTGAAAATTCTTTGTTACCAATCGAGTATAGACGTACGCAGTCTGAATGGAAATACCCGATAGGAAATCACATTATTTTCCCAAAAAATGTACACCATTCCTTTCTATCTATGCAAGATAAGTGCAACGACGGTCTCCCCACCTCCAGGCCTACTGCCGCCCTCCCCCTCTCTCGAGCTTGCATGCCACCATTAGTTGTCAGTCCCTACCTCCCTAGCAAGCAACCACCTACCGAGTCACCTCCACCGCCATCCTTACCCCTCCTCCCTGCCGCATCCACTGGCCGAGAGGGATAAAGATGTGGAGCTCGAGATCTGCCTTTGCAAAGGCGCAAAAAGGTACATACGGTTTCATGAGGACAGAGTGGGCTCTAGGATTTGCCCCAGAATTTCAAGTTGAATTTCAATTAGAGTTTTTTAGTATGTCAAAATCCAAAATCATGACTTTATTTGAGATAGATGAACACAAGCCATTGTTAGTGTTGCTTGTGGATGTCAATAATAGGAGGATTATATACCTTTGGAAAAACTTGCGGGAAATTTGGCAGTGTCGGTGCGTAATTTGGCATGATGCAACTTGTAAACCTGGACGCGTGATTTCTGTGGGCTAAAACAACCCAGCAACGACACTCTCATGCCACTCTGCGGCGGCATGTCACCAGCGACGACGATGAAACAACCCGAGGACAAACACCTGAAAATCAGCCTCCCAGTCAGACATAGGCACTGGGCCTTTCTTCGGTTTTACTCCAATTGTACAACGGATTGTGTTCCTTTTTTTGAATTTTTTTCTCCAATAGAATATTAACGTTTGCCTTGTGGTATCCCCACCGCCACTGCGATCGCAGAGGCGTCCGCCTAGCAGTAATGGAACATGGAGATTGTCAAAGCTTTGCAGTCGAGGTGTACGGTGGTGGTGTGGGCGCCTTAGATGGCATGATGCAGCTCATAAACTCGGACGCGTGATTTGTGTGGCTAAAACAACTCAGCACCGACACTCCCATGCCACTATATGGTGGCACGTCACCAGCGATGGAACAACCTAAGGACAAACACCTGAAAACCAACCTCCTAGTCAGACATAGGCACCGGGCCACATAGATCCGCATAGGGGCAACAACCACATGAATCCCTGCCCAGATCCCTAGATCTGCGTAGTTCAAAGAAGCCAGATCTTGGCCAAGGCCCTAGATCCACTTGCACGCATATACTTAAACTGATGTTGCATGTAAGTTAGCCGTATTTTCTCAAGAAAAAGTAACTTAGAAGATTAGCTTGAAGGTGCATGTCATGTAACCCGACAACTACCTACGGTCATCTTTAAGTACATCCTCAAAATCCCCATTTGACCTCTCGGGGAATTTTGGACAAATTTTTGCACCTGACCAGGCCCAGTGGGCGTGAGGCGAGACGAAAACATACCGAAAAAGAACATTCTCGAAAAGAATCAAACATGTGACCTCGTGCTTCTAGACCTCGTGTGCTAGCCACTACAAGAGAGGACAGTTGGTGGATTTTGTGAAGCGTGAAACTATTTAATGACATATTGTAGCGGGGAGATTTGATAACTTTTTAGAATTATTCTAAAACATTTTCTTGAAAAAAAATAATTTTTTAAAAATACCAAATATTTTTAAAATCCCAACATTTATTAAAAATAGGAGTGCAATTTTTTTAAAATCTGAACATTTTGAAAAACGAATAATTTTTTGAAAATGCAAACATTTTCTCGAACATTATCGAGTAGGCGTACTAAGTTGGAACAAACTTCGTTTGAGCGGGATACAATGCCCTATCAATTTTTTGTATAAATTTTATCTCTTCCGTAATTGTATATAACAAAGTCTTTTTCTTTTTACCTTGAAAACTCTCCTTATCGACCGAGCCGGGGTTTCTGTAGCTTGGGTTTTACGATGTATATGACCCCTCTAGGGGACCGACTTCCCAAATGGAATGGTCTTTATTTGTGTTCTTGGTTGGTCTTTCTCAACGTGCATGCGATGGCTTGTAGCTTGTACTTGCAGCGGAGCCAAGGTTCGATTCTTAGCTGATCCTGGGTTTGCTGGCACGGGACATGGGTGTTGGTGTCAAAACCGGCGGATCTCGGGTAGGGGGTCCCTAACTGTGTTTCTGAGAATCGGTAGTAACAAGGGACGATGGGGATACGATGTTTACCCAGGATCGCATCACCGGCCTCGGGCTTTCAACGGATTATGATCGGATTGGGCTTAAACCTGACCAGAGGGAAATCAATCTCCCGCCGATCACTCACCTGGTGGCGATCGTCGATGAACGAGGCAAGAACACTTCTTCCCCTAAGTTAAAACCCAGCTATGTTATCTCCGAACCCATTAAACTGGATACTCTTCCTTCGGAGGAGACCCCGCATCCCCCGAACTCCGGGTCGGACTTAGGGTCCGGGGAGCGCTTGGATCTTCCCGAACCCGAACCGGTGACATCAGAGATTTTACAAGCTTCGAACACAATTCTAGGCAGGGATTCAAGTTTTAGCCCACCCGCCCACCACAATCAATACTCTCCAAGCAATTCAGGCCCTCCTGACATATACGACCTGATGTATGTACGGCAGCAACCTCAGGAAACGGTCCATCACTTTTGGGCCAGGTTTCTAATTGTCAAAAACAAGATTAAAGATTGCTACGACGATGATGCGGTCTTGGTTTTTCGTCACAATTGCGTCGATGGGGGAATTCAGAATGCCCTTGACCGCTGTCGCATACAGAGTTTCATGGAACTATCGCACGTAGTACAGAAATACTGCGCGATGGAAAGCACATGGAAGGCCCAAAAACCCAGTTGGAACCCGCAGCCTTTAAGCAGTGCACAGCCCGGGCAAAACAGGTACACCCTTATGGGGCATCCGATCATAAGCCCGTCGGCAAGAAAAACAAACCCTTCGTGGCACATAGGTCCATCCTCGACGAACTCCTCGACAAGCCCTGTCAGATACATGCAACACTAAGCACCGAACCAACTCACAGTCTTCAGGCATGCTGGGTACTCCGGCAAGTGGCTAAAAGCGGTGAGGCTATCCTCACCACGGAGAAGCATTCTCCGGAGGATGACGATCTTAATGTATTTACTGTCTTCGAGACCTTCTCTTCAAATAATCAGCGCAAAAGGGCACTTCGCGACCTCGCCGAAATCAACCAAGTAACCACAATGAGCCCATGGAACGACGCGGCAATAACTTTCATTGCTAACGATGAACCAAGGTCCCGATAAGTCCGAGCACCAGCCGCCTTGGTCTTAAACCCAATTGTGGATGGCTTTCGACTCACCAAAGTGCTCATGGACGGCGGCAGCGGTCTTAACCTCATCTACGAGGACACGCTCGACAAAATGCAAATTGACAAGGCCCGCATCGAGCAAAGCAATACCACCTTCCGAGGCATCATCCCCAGTCGAGAAGCACGATGTTCGGGGACAATCAAATTTGACGTAGTATTCGGCATGCATGAGAATTACAGGTGTGAAGAGTTGCTTTTCCACGTGGCTCCCTTCAATAGCGAATATCACGCCCTTTTGGGGCGGGACACTTTCTCACGCTTCCAATCCATACCCCATTACGGGTACATGAAGCTTAAAATGTCAGGGCCCAACGGAATAATCACAGTTACAAGTGATCCGAATAAAGCACTCCGCGCCGAAAACAAAACCGCATTCTTGGCCATTGAGGCACTATCCGAAGCCCTTGCGGCCAAAGAACTAACCACCCTGCGATCCACGGTGGACAAGGATGGCGTGATTCTTGATAAGAGGCCCAAGTCCACCTCTTTCAAACATCAGATGAAATAGTAAAATTTCAAGTGCACCCGGCGGATCCTAACAAAACAACGTCCATTGGAGCACAGCTAGATCCGACGGTCGATGCCGCCCTACGAGCGTTCCTGCGCGAAAATTGGAATATCTTTGCCTGGCACCCTACGGACATGCCCGGGATCCCACGCAGACTGGCCGAACATAGCCTCAACATAATCAAGGGGTTCAAACTGGTCAAACAAATGCTGCGGCAATTTTCTGAACCCAAACGACAAGCTATGGGGGAGGAGTTAGCCAAACTACTTGAAGCCGGGTTCATCAGAGAAATCAAACTCCCAGATTGGCTAGCCAACTTGGTCATGGTGCCGAAGAAGGATAAGTCTTGGCACCTTTGTGTTGACTTCAAAGACCTCAATAAGGCTTGCCCCAAAGACCCTTTCCCATTGCCCCGCATTGACTACATTATTGACGCGACCGCGGGACATGACTCATTGTGTTTCCTTGACCCTTACTCCGGATGCCATCAGATTAAATGAAGGAGTCCGACCAGGCCGCAAGGGCGTTTATTACCCCGTACGGGCCTTTCCGCTTTAACGCTATGCCTTTCGGGCTTAAAAATGCTGGTGCCACTTACCAACGCATGATTCAAACATGTTTGGAAAAACTGTTGGGGAACGTAGTATTTCAAAACATTTTCTACGATCATGCAAAATCTATCTAGGAGAAGCATAGCAATGAGCGGGGAGAGTGTGTCCACGTACCCTCGTAGACCGAAAGCGGAAGCGTTTAGTAACGCGGTTGATGTAGTCGAACGTCTTCACGTTCCAACCGATTCAAGCACCGAACGTACGGCACCTCCGTGTTCAGCACACGTTCAGCACGATGACGTCCCTCGAGCTCTTGATCTAGTTGAGGCCGAAGGAGAGTTCCATTAGCATGACGGCGTGGTGATGATGATGATGAAGTAACCGGTGTAGGGCTTGGCCTAAGCACTACGACGATATGACCGAGGTGTGTATCTGTGGAGGGGGGCACCGCACACGGCTAAGAGAAGACTTGGTGTGTCTTTGGGGTGCCCCCCTCCCACGTATATAAAGGAGGGGGGGGGGGGGAGGTGGCCTGCCCAAGGGGGGCGTGCCAGGTATGGGGAGTCGTACTAGGACTCCCTAGTCCAAGTAGGATTCCTTCTCCTTTTTCATTTTTTCGGAGAAGCAAAGAGGGAAGAGAGGAGTAGGAGAGGGAAGGGGGGGGGGGGGCGCCCCACCCCTTGTCCAATTCGGGTTGGCAAGGGGGGCACACACCACCTCTTGGCCGGTCCTCTCTCTTCTCCACTAAGGCCCATGATGGCCCATTAACTTCCCGGGGGGGGGGGGGGGGGGAGGTTCCAGTAACCCCCGGTTATCCGAAACTTATCTGAAACTTCCCGAAACCATTCCGGTGTCTGAATATAACCTTCCAATATATGAATCTTTACCTCTCGACCATTTTGAGACTCCTCATCATGTCCGTGATCTCATCCGGGACTCCGAACAAACTTCGGTCATCAAATCACATAACTCATAATACAAATCGTCATCGAACGTTAAGCGTGCGGAACCTATGGGTTCGAGAACTTTGTAGACATGACTGAGACACATCTCCGGCCAATAACCAATAGCGGAACCTGGATGCTCATATTGCCTCCTACATATTCTACGAAGACCTTTATTGGTCAAACCGCATAACAACATACGTTGTTCCCTTTGTCATCGGTATGTTACTTGCCCGAGATTCGATCGTAGGTATCCTCATACCTAGTTCAATCTCGTTACCGGCAAGTCTCTTTACTCGTTCCGTAATGCATCATCACGTAACTAACTCATTAGTCACATTGCTTGCAAGCTTATAGTGATGTGAATTATCGAGAGGGCCCCGAGATACCTCTCCGATACTCGGAGCGACAAATCCTAATCTCGATCTATGCCAACTCAACAAACACCTTCAGAGACACCTGTAGAGCATCTTTATAATCACCCAGTTACGCTGTGATGTGTGATAGCACACAAAGTGTTCCTCCGGTATTCGGGAGTTGCATAATCTCATAGTGAGAGGAACATGTATAATTCATCAAGAAAGCAATAGCAATAAAACTACACAATCATTATGCTAAGCTAATGGATGGGTCTTTTCCATCACATCATTCTCTAATGATGTGATCCCGTTCATCAAATGACAACACGTGTCTATGGTCAGGAAACTTAACCATCTTTGATTAACGATCTAGTCAAGTAGAGGCCTACTAGGGACACTCTGTTTGTCTATATATTCACACATGTACTAAGTTTCCGGTTAATAAAATTCTAGCATGAATAATAAACATTTATCAGGATATAAGGAAATATAAATAACAACTTTATTATTTCCTCTAGGGAATATTTCCTTTAGTCTCCCACTTGCACTAGAGTCAATAATCTAGAGTACATAGTAATGATTCTAACACCCATGGAGTCTTGGTGCTGATCATGTTTTGCTCGTGGAAGAGGCTTAGTCAATGGGTCTGCAACATTCAGATCTGTATGTATTTTGCAAATCTCTATGTCTCCCTCCTTGACTTGATCGCGGATGGAATTGAAGCGTCTCTTGATGTGTTTGGTTCTCTTGTGAAATCTGGATTCCTTCGCCAAGGCTATTGCTCTAGTATTGTCACAAAAGATTTTCATTGGACCCGATGCACTAGGTATTACACCTAGATCGGATATGAACTCCTTCATCCAGACTTCTTCATTTGTTGCTTCCGAAGCAGCTATGTACTCCGCTTCACACGTAGATCCTACCATGATGCTTTGCTTTGAACTGCACCAACTGATAGCTCCACCATTCAATATAAATACGTATCCGGTTTGTGACTTAGAGTCATCCAGATCAGTGTCAACGCTTGCATCGATGTAACCATTTACCACGAGCTCTTTGTCACCTCCATAAACGAAAAACATATCCTTAGTCCTTTTAAGGTATTTTAGGATGTTCTTGACTGCTGTCTAGTACCCACTCCTGGATTACTTTGGTACCTCCCTACACTAATAGAAAGGCACAAATCAGGTCTGGTACACATCATTGTATACATGATACAACCTATGGTTGAGGCATAGGGAATGACTTTCATTTTCTCTCTATCTTCTACAGTGGTCGGGCATTGAGTCTGACTCAACTTCACACCTTGTAACACAGGCAAGGAGCCTTTCTTTGACTGATCTATTTTGAACTTCTTCAAAACTTTATCAAGGTATGTGCTTTGTGCACAGTCAAAAAAAAAAGGTATGTGCTTTGTGAAAGTCCAATTAAGCGTCTTGATCTATCTCTATAGATCTTGATGCCCAATATATAAGCAGCTTCACCGAGGTCTTTCATTGCAAAATTCTTATTCAAGTATCCTTTTATGCTATCCAGAAATTCCGTATCATTTCTGATCAACAATATGTCATCCACATATAATATCCTGAATGCTACAGAGCTCCCACTCAATTTCTTGTAAATACAGGCTTCTCCAAAAGTCTGTATAAAACCATATGCTTTGATCACACTATATATCAAAGCGTATATTCCAACTCCGAGAGGCTTGCACCAGTCCATAAATGGATCGCTAGAGCTTGCACACTTTGTTAGCACCTTTGGACCAACAAAACCTTCTAGTTGCCTCATATACTACTCTTCTTTAAGATATCCATTAAGGAATGCAGTTTTGACATCCATTTGCCAGATTTCATAATCATAAAATGCGGCAATTGCTAACATGATTCGGACAGACTTAAGCATCGCTACGGGTGAGAAGGTCTCATCGTAGTCAACCCCTTGAACTTTTCGAAAACCTTTCGCAACAAGTCAAGCTTTGTAGACAGTAATATTACCGTTAGCATCAGTCTTCTTCTTGAAGATCCATTTATTCTCTATTGCTTGCCGATCATCGGGCAAGTCAACCAAAGCCCACACTTTATTCTCATACATGGATCCCATCTCAGATTTCATGGCCTCAAGCCATTTCATGAAATCTGGGCTCATCATCGATTCCTCATAGTTCATAGGTTCGTCATGGTCAAGTAACATGAGCTCCAGAACAGGATTACCATACCACTCTGGTGCGGACCTTACTCTGTTTGACCTACGAGGTTTGGTAATAACTTGATCTAAAGTTTCATGACCATCATCATTAGCTTCCTCACTAATTGGTGTAGGAATCACTGGAACTGATTTCTGCGATGAACTACTTTCCAATTTGGGAGCAGGTACAATTACCTCATCAAGTTATACTTTCCTCCCACTCACTTCTTTCAAGAGAAACTCCTTCTCTAGAAAGGATCCATTCTTAGCAACGAATATCTTGCCTTCGGATCTGTGATAGAAGGTGTACCCAACAGTTTCCTTTGGGTATCCTATGAAGACACATTTCTCCGATTTGGGTTCGAGCTTATCAGGTTGAAGCTTTTACACATAAGCATCGCAGCCCCAAACTTTAAGAAACAACAGCTTAGGTTTCTTGCCAACCCACAATTCATATGGTGTCGTCTGAACGGATTTAGATGGTGCCCTATTTAACATGAATGCAACCGTCTCTAAAGCATAACCCCAAAATGATAGCGGTAAATCGGTAAGAGACATCATAGATCGCACCATATCTAATAAACTACGGTTACGACGTTCGGACACACCATTACGCTATGGTGTTCCAGGTGGCGTGAGTTGCCAAACTATTCCACATTGTTTCAAATGAAGACCAAACTCATAACTCAAATATTCACCTCCATAATCAGATCGTAGAAACTTTATTTTCTTGTTATGATGATTTTCCACTTCACTCTGAAATTCTTTGAACTTTTCAAATGTTTCAGACTTATGTTTTATTAAGTAGATGTACCCATATATTCTCAAATCACCCGTCAAGGTCAGAAATAACGATACCCGCCGCAAGCCTCAACACTCATCGGACCACATACATCAGTAGGTATTATTTCCAATAAGTCAGTTGCTCGCTCCATTGTTCCGGAGAACGGAGTCTTAGTCATCTTGCCCATGAGGCATGGTTCACAAGAATCAAGTAATTCATAATCAAGTGATTCCAAAAGCCCATCAGGATGAGTTTCTTCATGCGCTTTACACCAATATGACCTAAACAGCAGTGCCACAAATAAGTTGCACTATCATTATTAACCTTGCATCTTTTGGCTTCAATATTATGAATATCTGTATCACTACAATCAAGATTCAACAAAAATACACCACTCATCAAGGGTGCATGACCATAAAAGATATTACTCATATAAATAGAACAACCATTACTCTCTGATTTAAATAAATAACCGTCTCGCATCAAACAAGATCCAGATATAATGTTCATGCTTAACGCTGGCACCAAATAACAATTGTTCAGGTCTAAAACTAATTCTGAAGATAGATGTAGAGGTAGCGTGCCGAAGGCGATCACATCGACTTTGGAACCATTTCCCACGCGCATTGTCACCTCGTCCTTAGCCGATCTTCGTTTAATCCGTAGCCCTTGTTTCGAGTTGCAAATATGAGCAACAGAACCAGTATCAAATACCCAGGCGCTACTACGAGCATTAGTAAGGTACACATCAATAACATGTATATCAAATATACCTTTCACTTTGCCATCCTTCTTATCCGCCAAATACTTGGGGCAGTTCCGCTTCCAGTGACCAGTGCCTTTGCAGTAGAAGCACTCAGTCTCAGGCTTAGGTCCAGACTTGGGCTTCTTCACTTGAGCAGCAACTTGCTTGTCATTCTTCTTGAAGTTCCCCTTCTTCCCTTTGCCCTTTTTCTTGAAACTAGTGGTCTTGTTAACCATCAACACTTGATGATCCTTCTTGATTTCTACCTCCACAGCCTTTAGCATCGCGAAGAGCTCGGGAATTGTCTTATCCATCCCTTGCATATTATAGTTCATCATGAAGCTTTTATAGTTTGGTGGCAGTGATTGAAGAACTCTGTCAATGACACTATCATCAGGAAGATTAACTCCCAGTTGAGTCAAGTCGTTGTGGTACCCAGACATTCTGAGTATATGTTCTCTGACAGAACTATTCTCCTCCATCTTGCAGCTATAGAACTTATTGGAGACTTCATATCTCTCAATTCGGGCATTTGCTTGAAATATTAAATTCAACTCCTGGAACATCTCATATGCTCCATGACGTTCAAAACGTCGTTGAAGTCCCGATTCTAAGCCGTAAAGCATGGCACACTGAACTATCGAGTAGTCATCAGCTTTGCTCTGCCAGACATTCATAACGTCCGCAGTTTCTCCTGCAGCGGGTCTTGCACCTAGCGGTGCTTCCAGGACGTAATTCTTCTGGGCAGCAATGAGGATAATCCTCAACTTACGTACCCTGTCCGTGTAATTTCTACCATCATCTTTGAACTTAGCTTTCTCTAGGAACGCATTAAAATACAAGGGAACGGTAGCACGGGCCATTGATCTACAACAACATAGACATGCAAAAACTATCAGGTACTAAGTTCATGATAAATTAAAGTTCAATTAATCATATTACTTAAGAACTCCCACTTAGATAGACATCCCTCTAGTCATCTAATTGATCACGTGATCCATATCAACTAAACCATGTCCGATCATCATGTGAGATGGAGTAGTTTTCAATGGTGAACATCACTATGTTGATCATATCTACTATATGATTCACGTTCGACCTTTTGATCTCAGTGTTCCGACGCCATATCAGCATATGCTAGGCTCGTCAAGTTTAACCCGAGTATTCTGCGTGTGCAAAACTGGCTTGCACCTATTGCATGTGAACATAGAGCTTATCACACCTGATCATCACGTGGTGTCTCGGCACGACGAACTGTGGCAACAGTGCATACTCAGGGAGAACACTTATACCTTGAAATTTAGTGAGGAATCATCTTATAATGCTACCGCCGTACTAAGCAAAATAAGATGCATAAAAGATAAACATCACATGCAATCAAAATATGTGACATGATATGGTCATCATCATCTTGTGCCTTTTGATCTCCATCTCCAAAGCACCATCATGATCTCCATCGTCACCGGCTTGACACCTTGATCTCCATCGTAGCATCGTTGTCGTCTCGCCAACTATTGCTTCTACGACTATCGCTACCGCATAGTGATAAAGTAAAGCAATTACATGGCGATTGCATTTCATACAATAAAGCGACAACCATAAGGCTCCTGCCAGTTGCCGATAACGGTTACAAAACATGGTCATCTCATACAACAATTTATGTCTCATCACGTCTTGACCATATCACATCACAACATGCCCTACAATAACAAGTTAGACGTCCTCTACTTTGTTGTTGCAAGTTTTACGTGGCTGCTACGCCCTTCTAGCAAGAACCGTTCTTACCTACGCATCAAAACCACAATGATTTTTTGTCAAGTGTGTTGTTTTAACCTTCAACAAGGACCGACAGTAGTCAAACTCGATTCAACTAAAGTTGGAGAAACTGGCACCCGCTAGCCACCTGTGTGCAAAGCACGTCGGTAGAATCGGTCTCATGAACGCGGTCATGTAATGTCGCTCCGGGCCGCTTCATCCAATAATACCGCCGAATCAAAGTAATACGTTGGTGGTAAGCAGTATGACTATTATTGCCCACAACTCTTTGTTTTCCACTCGTGCATATAACATCTATTCATAGACCTGACTTGGATGCCACTTTTGGGGAATGTAGTATTTCAAAAAAAATTCCTACGATCACACAAGATCTATCTATGAGAAGCATATCAACGAGCAGGGAGAATGTGTCCACGTACCCTCGTAGACCGAAAGAGGAAGCATTTAGTAATGCGGTTGGTGTAGTCGAACGTCTTCATGACCCAACCAACCCAAGCACCGAACTTACGACACCTCCGTGTTCAGCACTCGTTCAGCACGATGATGTCCCTCGAGCTCTTGATCCAGTTGAGGCCGAAGGAGAGTTCCGTCAGCAGGACGACGTGGTGACGGTGATGATGAAGTTACCGGCGTAGGGCTTCGCCTAAGCACCAGGACGATATGACCGAGGTGTTTATCTATGGAGGGGGGCACCGCACACCGCTAAGATAAGACTTGTGTGTCTTTGGGGTGCCCCCTCCCATGTATATAAAGGAGGGGGGAGTAGGTGGCCGGCCCAAGGGGGCGCGCCAGGTGTGGGGAGTCCTACTAGGACTCCCTAGTCCAAGTAGGATTCCCTCTCCTTTTTCCTTTTTCCGGAGAAGCAAAGAGGGAAGAGAGAAGGAGTAGGAGAGGGAAAGGGGGGCGCCGCCCCCACCCCTTGTCCAATTCGTATTGCAAAGGGGGGGTGCGCGCCACCTCCTGGCCGGCCCTCTCTCTTCTCCACTAAGGCCCATGATGGCCCATTAACTTCCCGGGGGGTTCTGTTAACCCCCGGTTCTCCAAAACTTATCCGAAACTTCCCGAAACCATTTCGGTGTCCGAATATAATCTTCCAATATATGAATCTTTACCTCTCGACCATTTCGAGACTCCTCGTCATGTGTGTGATATCATCCGGGACTCCGTACAAACTTCGGTCATCAAATCACATAACTCATAATACAAATCGTCATCGAACGTTAAGCGTGCGAACCCTACGGGTTCGAGAACTATGTATACATGACCGAGACACATCTCCGGTCAATAACCAATAGCATAACCTGGATGCTCATATTGCCTCCTACATATTCTACGAAGATCTTTATCGGTCAAACCGCATAACAACATATGTTGTTCCCTTTGTCATCGATATGTTACTTGCCCGAGATTCGATCGTCGGTATCCTCATACCTAGTTCAATCTCGTTACCGGCAAGTCTCTTTACTCGTTCCGTAATGCATCATCTCGTAACTAACTCATTAGTCACATTGCTTGCAAGACTTATAGTGATGTTCATTACCGAGAGGGCCCCGAGATACCTCTCCGATACTCGAAGTGACAAACCCTAATCTCGATCTATGCCAACTCAACAAACACGTTCGGAGACACCTGTAGAGCATCTTTATAATCACCCAGTTATGTTGTGAAGTTTGATATCAGACAAAGTTTTATAATCACTCCGGTTTTTCGGGAGTTGCATAATCTCATAGTCAGAGGAACATGTATAAGTCATGAAGAAAGCAATAGCAATAAAAACTAAACAATCATTATGCTAAGCTAATGGATGGGTCTTGTCCATCACACGAACCGGGACCAATGGTTGTGGGCCAGGAGCGAGGACCATTGGTCCCGGTTCATGGCTGGAATCGGGACCAAAGGGGCCAGACGAACCGGCACCAATGTAAATTCCTCCTGTTTGTGCTCATCCCACGTACGTACACCGTTTCCATTCCACAGCTGTAAAAGTTCTTCAACTAATGGCCTTAGGTACACATCAATGTCGTTGCCGGGTTGCTTAGGGCCTTGGATGAGAACTGGCATCATAATGAACTTCCACTTCATGCACATCCAAGGAGGAAGGTTATACATACATAGAGTCACGGGCCAGGTGCTGTGATTGCTGCTCTGCTCCCCGAAAGTATTAATGCCATCCGCGCTTAAAGCAAACCATACGTTCCTTGGCTCACTTGCAAACTCATCCCAGTACTTTCTCTTGATTTTTCTCCACTGCGACCCGTCAGCGGGTGCTCTCAACTTCCCGTCTTTCTTACGGTCCTCACTGTGCCATCGCATCAACTTGGCATGTTCTCCGTTTTTGAACAGACGTTTCAACCATGGTATTATAGGAGCATACCACATCACCTTCGCAGGAACCCTCTTCCTGGGGGGCTCGCCGTCAACATCACCAGTGTCATCTCGTCTAATCTTATACCGTAATGCACCACATACCGGGCATGCGTTCTGATCCTTGTACGCACCGCGATAAAGGATGCAGTCATTAGGGCATGCATGTATCTTCTGCACCTCCAATCCTAGAGGGCATACGACCTTCTTTGCTGCGTATGTACTATCGGGCAATTCGTTATCCTTTGGAAGCTTCTTCTTCAATATTTTCAGTAGCTTCTCAAATCCTTTGTCAGGCACAGCATTCTCTACCTTCCACTGCAGCAATTCCAGTACGGTACTGAGTTTTATGTTGCCATCTTCGCAATTGGGGTACAACCCTTTTTTGTGGTCCTCTAACATGCGATCGAACTTCGGCTTCTCCTTTTGACTTTCGCATTGCGTCCTTGCATCGACAATGACCCGGCGGAGATCATCATCATCGGGCACATCGTCTGGTTCCTCTTGATCTTCAGCAGCTTCGCCCGTTGCAACATCATCGTGCACATCGTCTGGTTCCTCTTGATCTTCAGTAGCATCACCGTATTCAGGGGGCACATAGTTGTCATCGTACTCTTCTTCTTCATCGTCTTCCATCATAACCCCTATTTCTCCGTGCCTCGTCCAAACATTATAGTGTGGCATGAAACCCTTGTAAAGCAGGTGGGTGTGGAGGATTTTCCGGTCAGAGTAAGACTTCGTATTCCCACATATAGGGCATGGACAACACATAAAACCATTCTGCTTGTTTGCCTCAGCCACTTCGAGAAAATCATGCACGCCCTTAATGTACTCGGAGGTGTGTCTTGAACCGTACATCCATTGCCGGTTCATCTGCGTGCATTATATATAATTAAGTGTGTCAAAAATCATTACAGAACATCATGAATAGATAATTAAGTGACCAAATTAATAGAAATTCATCATCACATTAAAACCAAAGTACATACATAGTTCTCATCTAACAACATAAAGCTCTGCAGAGCATCTAAATTAATTAAACCATACACTGAAACTATGTAAAACATTTCAATGCGAAAACAAATGCGATCATAATCGCAACGAATGTAACAACTGATCCAACGACATAATGATACCAAGCCTCGGTATGAATGGCATATTTTCTAATCTTTCTAATCTTCAAGCGCATTGCATCCATCTTGATCTTGTGATCATCGACGACATCCGCAAGATGCAACTCCAATATCATCTTCTCCTCCTCAATTTTTCTAATTTTTTCCTTCAACAAATTGTTTTCTTCTTCAACTAAATTTAACCTCTCGACAATAGGGTCGGTTGGAATTTCCGGTTCAACAACCTCCTAGATAAATAAAATCTATGTCACGTTGGTCGGCATAATTGTCATAAACAATAAATGAACCAATAGTTATGAAAAGATAATATATACCACATCCGAATCATAGACAGGACGAGGGCCGAGGGGGGCGGATACCAAAACCATCGCACTATATAAGATGCAATAATAAAAGTAAGAAAATAATACAAGTATCTATCTAAACATACAAGTAAGAATATTTTTCCATTCAGAAAGAAGATAAGAACAAGAGGCTCGCCACGGTGGTGCCGGCGATGAGATCGGCGCGGGTGATCGACGATGGTGGAGACGGGGACGGGGCGTGACAGACCGCTAAACCTAGACAAATATTTAGGAAAATGGAGCTTGGCGGTCGAGTTTGGAGAGGAGAAACCTTAAGTAGTGTGGCTCGGGCATTCCATCAAACACCTTGTGTGCATAGGAGGTGAGCTAGAGCACCACCAAGCCCTCTCCCCCTCGGCCAGAAAAAACAGAGCAGTGTGCTCTGCTCTTGCGCGAGGGGGTATATATATGCACCACCATTGGTCCCGGTTGGTGGCATGAACCGGGACCAATGGTGGTGGGCCAGGAGCGAGGCCCATTGGTCCCGGTTCGTCCCACCAACCGAGACCAAAAGGTCCAGACGAACCGGGACCAATGGCCTACGTGGCCCGGCCGGCCCCCTGGGCTCACGAACCGGGTCCAATGCCCCCATTGGTCCCGGTTCTGGATTGAACCGTGACTAATGGGTTGGCCCGGCCTGGACCATTGCCCCCTTTTCTACTAGTGTATAGCTCTCCAGAGGATCTAATTAAACCATACATTGAAACTATCTAAAACATTTCAATGCAACAACAAATGCGATCATAATCGCAACTAAGGTAACAATTGATCCAACGACATAATAATACCAAGCCTCAGTAAGAATGGCATATTTTCTAATCTTTCTAATCTTCAAGCGCATTGCATCCATCTTGATCTTGTGATCATCGACGACATCCGCAACATGCAACTCCAACATCATCTTCTCCTCCTCAATTTTTTTCAATTTTTCCTTCAAGTAATTGTTTTCTTCTTCAACTAAATTTAACCTCTTGACAATAGGGTCGGTTGGAATTTTCGGTTCACATACCTCCTAGATAAAAAATCTATGTCACGTTGTTCGGCATAATTGTCATAAACACTAAATGAACCAAAACTAGTTATAAAAGACAATATATACCGCATCTGAATCATAGACAGGACGAGGACCGACGGAGGTAGATACCAAAAGCATCGTACTATATAATAACAAACAATAATAAAAGTAAGAAAATTACACAAGTATCTGTCTAAATCATACAAGTAAGTACTTTTTTCTTTTAGAAAGAAGATAAGATCAAGAGGCTCACCAAGGTGGTGCCGGCGACGAGATCGGCGCGGGCGATCGATGGTAGTGAGAACGGGGACGGGACAGGACGGACCACCAAACCTAGACAAATCTTGAGGAAAATGGAGTTTGGACAAGGAGCTTAGAGAGGAGAAAGCTTAAGTGTGGCTCGGGCATTTCATGAAACACCTCATGTGCATAGGAGGTGAGCAGGTGAGCTAGAGCACCATAAAGCTCTCCCACAGCCGGCCAAAAAAACATAGCACTCCACTGCTCTGCTCGCGGGCGATGGGGTATATATAGGCATCTCATTGGTCCGGTTCGTGGCTGGAACCAGGACTAAAGGACCCCATTTGGTCCCGGATCCAGCCACGAACTGGGACCAATGGTTGTGGGCCAGGAGCAAGGAGCATTGGTCCCGGTTCGTGCCTGGAACCGTGACCAAAGGGGTCAGACAAACTGGCACCAATGCCCCACGAGGCCCGGCCGGCCCCCTGGCCTCATGAACCGTGACTGTTGCCCCCACGGTTCCCGGTTCGTGAGTGAACCGAGATTAATGAGCTTACCCTGCCTGGACCAAAGCCCTGTTTTCTACTAGTGACTCCAGCAAACCCCTGGGGTAACGGCGGAGCCCGGTTAGCAGTTGCGCATGTTGGCGTGAACGCGCTATAGCTAAAGAATACCTGCAGCGCATGTTGGCGGCCCACGCTACTGCTAAATACTAGTAGCGCGCCCGGCTAACCCCTCTCTACTGTTACCTGTCTACCAATAGGAATTTCCATAGTCTCCCTAGTAGTGTTGCGTCAAATAGCGACCCGACGCACACACAGACACCCGACTGGGCCGGCCCATGGTGTAGCGATCACGTTTGTACAGTAGCGCAACAATTTGATTGTCAAAAAATGAAAAAAAAACAGGACGACTTAGCTAAACAAGTGGACTTAACAAGCATTCATGACAATATAGGAAGGCAATTTATGGTTTTTTTTATATCTTTTCCTGGATTTTTTTGAAAAGTGAGTAATGTTTGAAAATCTGACAATTGTTTGAACAACTCGAACAAATTTAGAATTCAAACTTATTCAAATAATGTAAATGTTATTCAGAAATAGTTTTTCAAAAAAGTTAGATAACAGGAACATTTTAAAAAAATTCTGAACATTTATTCCAAAGCACAAAACATTCTTAGCAATTGCCAAACATTTTCTGAAAATGCAAGCATTTTTTCAGTTTTGAGCACATTTTTTACTGTGAACATTGTTGGAAAATACAAAAAGAAATCAAAAAATTCAAATAAATAAATAAATACCAAACAGCTTTTTAAAACACGAATATTTTTTTGGAAAACTGAACATTTGTTGAAAGCACGAACAATTTGAAAAACAGAGAATGTTTTTTTTTAACAAAATAACATTTATTTTATTTTTGGATAAAATATGAAAAAAAATGACATTTTAGAAATTCAGGAAAATAATGAAACGCAGACATTTTTGGAAAATGTGAACATTTTTTTAAAAAATGAACAAAATTGAAAGAACATGAACAAAACATTGAAATTCTGAACATTTTTCAAACAAACGTGAACAAGATATTAAAATTCTGATCATTTTTAGGTAAATGAGCAAATTTGAAATTTTGAACAAAATTTGAAATGCTGAACTTTTTATGAATTCTTTGAAATTATGGAAAAAAACAGAAAAAAATTGCATTCGAATTTTAAAAAAAATTCAGATCGGCGTTTGAGTTTCTTATATGGTGTTGCGCTGTACAGTAATTGTTCAATGTCACTAGCTCAACTGGTTAGAGTCTTATCCTCTCGAGCTGCCGGTCCTGGGTTCGAACCGTGGCAGCGCAACCTTTTTTACTCCAGTGTTATGTACTTGTCGCTAGCTGGGCCGAGGAGAAAAGGGCCCAGCGACCGCGACCTGGAACGATCTCACGGGCAGCGCTCGCTCGGTTCCACGTTTTTGAATTAGTACCACACCGGTCGCTTCTAAACGTATTTAGCGGCATAAAAATCGTGGTACTGACCGGGTTAATCGCCGAGGAAAGCATTGACTGGACCAGCTAAGCTAGCTAGCTGGGCTAGCTCTGTTGAGGCATTACCAGATGACGCACTGACTGGACCAGCTAATTAAACGCTAGCTAGCTGAATTAGCTCTGCTGAGGTAAAAGCGTTCACTGGCCTGGCCACCCAGTTGAAGTAAGTCTTTTTTTTTCTTCCTTTCTTTGTTTTTTACTCCATCCTATGACTGATTTTGTTCATTTTCCTTTTGTACAATTAATTATGTTCCTTTTATTTTTTTGAATTTTTTTCGCCCACAGATTATCAACATTTGCCTTGTGGAATCCCCATAGACAACTACCAAAGTTCATCTCTAAGTACATCCTCGGAATCCCCCATTTGACCTCTCGGGGGATTTTGGACAAAATTTTGCACCTGACCAGGCTCAGAGGGCGCGAGGCGAGACAAAAAAATAATACCAACAAAGAACATCCTCGCAAAGAATCAAACTTGCGACCTCGCGCTTCTAAACCTCGTGTGCTAGCCATTACAAGAGAGGAAGGTTGGTGCATTTTGTGAAGCGTGAAACTATTTAACGACATACTGCAGCGGCGAGATTTGAAAACTTTTTTCAATTATTTCGAAACATTTTCTCAAAATTGTATTTGTTTTTAAATCCATATATTTTTAAAATCCCAACATTTCTTGAAAATAGGAACAGTTTTTGGAACTCCGGACATTCTTTTAAAATAAGAACAAATTTTGAGAACGTGAACAATTTCTGAAATCGCCGAACAATTCTTAGAGTGAGTTTTTCAAAATTCTAAACATATTGAAAAACAAACAATTTTTTGAAAACGCAAACATTTTCTTGAACATGATCGAGCAGGCGTAATAAGTTGAACAAACTTCGTTTCAGCGTGATACAATGCCCTATCACTTTTTGTATAACACCTGAAAACCAGTCTCCTAGTCATAGGCACTTGGCCACACAGATCCGCACTGGGACAACATCCACATGAATCCCTGCCCGGATCCCTAGATTTGCATACTACAAAGAAGCCAGATCTTGGCCAAGGCCTTAGATCAGCTTGCATGCATGTACTTAATTAAACTGATGTTGCATGTCAGTTAGAAATATTTTCTCAAGAAAACATAACTTACAAGATTAGCTTGTAGGTGCATGTCATGTAACCCGACAACTACCTAAGGTCATATCTAAGTATATCCCCCAAATCCCCCATTTGACCTCTCGAGGGATTTTGGACAAAATTTTGCACCTAACCAGGCCCAGTAAGCGCGAGGCGAGACGAAAAAAATACTGAAAAGGAACAATCTCGCAAAGAATCTGAACTCGTGACCTTGCACTTCTAAACCTCATGTGCTAGCCACTACAAGAGAGGACAGTTGGTGAATTTTATGAAGCGTTAAACTATTTAACGACATACTGCGGCGTCGAGATTTGAAAACTTTTTGAAACATTGTCTTAGAATATTTTTTTAGAGAAATCCAAATATTTTTAAAATCACTACATTTCTTGAAAATAGGAAAACATTTTTTTTTTGAAAACACGAACATTTTCTGGAACATGATTGAGCAGGCGTACTAAATTGTAACTCTGCTGAATGTAAAAGCGTTCACTGGCCTGGCCACCCAGTGAAGCCTTTTTTGCTGTCTCCCTCTTACTCTATAATCTTTTCTTTACTCCATCGTACGATGGATTGTTAACACTAAGTGTAATCTCTTTCTCTCTCTCTCTCTGGCCGTTGGATCGTTGATTTTCTTTTTCATTTTTTTCTTCCTCGACTATTACCATTATTGCACATATATTCTATAAGAAATCGCATTATTTCCGCGTCACAAATGTCTTTCCGTTCCCTATCTATGTAAGTAAGTGCAACGACTTTTGAAAATTCTTTGTTACCAATCGAGTATAGACGTACGCAGTCTGAATGGAAATACCCGATAGGAAATCACATTATTTTCCCAAAAAATGTACACCATTCCTTTCTATCTATGCAAGATAAGTGCAACGACGGTCTCCCCACCTCCAGGCCTACTGCTGCCCTCCCCCTCTCTCGAGCTTGCATGCCACCATTAGTTGTCAGTCCCTACCTCCCTAGCAAGCAACCACCTACCGAGTCACCTCCACCGCCATCCTTACCCCTCCTCCCCGCCGCATCCACTGGCCGAGAGGGATAAAGATGTGGAGCTCGAGATCTACCTTTGCAAAGGCGCAAAAAGGTACATACGGTTTCATGAGGACAGAGTGGGCTCTAGGATTTGCCCCAGAATTTCAAGTTGAATTTCAATTAGAGTTTTTTAGTATGTCAAAATCCAAAATCATGACTTTATTTGAGATAGATGAACACAAGCCATTGTTAGTGTTGCTTGTGGATGTCAATAATAGGAGGATTATATACCTTTGGAAAAACTTGCGGGAAATTTGGCAGTGTCGGTGCGTAATTTGGCATGATGCAACTCGTAAACATGGACGCGTGATTTCTGTGGGCTAAAACAACCCAGCAACGACACTCTCATGCCACTCTGCGGCGGCATGTCACCAGCGACGACGATGAAACAACCCGAGGACAAACACCTGAAAATCAGCCTCCCAGTCAGACATAGGGACTGGGCCTTTCTTCGGTTTTACTCCAATTGTACAACGGATTGTGTTCCTTTTTTTGAATTTTTTTCTCCAATAGAATATTAACGTTTGCCTTGTGGTATCCCCACCGCCACTGCGATTGCAGAGGCGTCCGCCTAGCAGTAATGGAACATGGAGATTGTCAAAGCTTTGCAGTCGAGGTGTACGATGGTGGTGTGGGCGCCTTAGATGACATGATGCAGCTCATAAACTCGGACACGTGATTTGTGTGGCTAAAACAACTCAGCACCGACACTCCCATGTCACTCTATGGTGGCACGTCACCGGCGATGGAACAACCTAAGGACAAACACCTGAAAACCAGCCTCCTAGTTAGACATATGCACCGGGCCACACAGATCTGCACAGGGGCAACAACCACATGAATCCCTGCCCAGATCCCTAGATCTGCGTAGTTCAAAGAAGCCAGATCTTGGCCAAGGCCCTGGATCCACTTGCATGCATGTACTAAAACTGATGTTGCATGTAAGTTAGACGTATTTTCTCAAGAAAAAGTAACTTAGAAGATTAGCTTGAAGGTGCATGTCATGTAACCCGACAACTACCTAAGGTCATCTTTAAGTACATCCTCAAAATCCCCATTTGACCTCTCGGGGAATTTTGGACAAATTTTTGCACCTGATCAGGCCCAGTGGGCGTGAGGTGAGACGAAAACATACCGAATAAGAACATTCTCGAAAAGAATCAAACATGTGACCTCGCGCTTCTAAACCTCGTGTGCTAGCCACAACAAGAGAGGACAGTTGGTGGATTTTGTGAAGCGTGAAACTATTTAACGACATACTGCAGCGGGGAGATTTGATAACTTTTTTGAATTATGTTGAAACATTTTCTTGAAAAAAATTATTTTTAAAAAATACCAAATATTTTTAAAATCCCAACAATTCTTTAAAATGGGAGTGCATATTTTAAAAATCTGAACATTTTGAAAACGAATAATTTTTTGAAAATGCGAACACTTTCTGGAACATTATCGAGTATGCGTACTAAGTTGTAACAAACTTTGTTTGAGCGGGATACAGTGCCCTATCACTTTTTTGTATAGATTTTATCTCTTCTGTAATTGTATATCATAAAGTCTTTTTCTTTTTACCTTGAGAAATCTCCTTATCGACCTAGCCTCGGTTCTGTAGCTTGGATTTTACAATGTACAGGACCCCTTTAGGGGACCAGCTTGCATGCGATGGCTTGTAGCCTGTACTTGCAGCGGAGCCAAGGTTCGATTCTTAGCTGATCCTTGGTTTGCTGGCACGGGACATGGGTGTTGGTGTCAAAACCGGCGGATCTCGGATAGGGGGTCCCGAACGAATCGATAATAACAAGGGACGATGGGGACACGATGTTTACCCAGGTTCGGGCCCTCTTAAAGGAGGTAAAACCCTACCCGAGATCTGCCGGTTTTGACACCGACATTGGTGCTTTCATTGAGAGTTCCATTGTGTTCTCGATAGAAGTATCCATAGCTCACCTTGTCATCAATAATGATATCACTTCTGGAAGGAGCCTAACTTCAGGACAGGTCCTCCAGCTCGGCGATTTCACCGTGGGCACCCACACGGCCATCAAGCCGATGATGCCCCCCACGACCTCCAAACATCACCTCCGCATCAGTCTCGAACACTCGAAAAAGATGGATCCGGCGGACATCTTGTCCTTAAACGAGCTGTTAGATCGCATCGCCGCCCTGGGGCTTTCAACGGATTATGATCGGATCGGGCTTAAACCTGACCAGAGGGAAATCAATCTCCCGCCGATCACTCACCTGGTGGCAATCATCGATGAACGAGACAAGAACACTTCTTCCCCTAAGTTAAAAACTAGCTGTTCGGATCTCCGAACCCATTAAACTGGATACTCTTCCTTCGGAGGGGACCCCACGTCCCCCAAACTCCGGGTCGGACTTAGGGTCCGGGGAGCGCTTGGATCTTCCCAGACCCGAACCGGTGACCTCGGAGATTTTACAAGCTCCGAATAAAATTCTGGGCAGGGATTCAAGTTTTAGCCCACCCGCCCACCACAATCAATACTCTCCAAGCAATTCAGGCCCTCCTGACATATACGACCTGATGTATGTACGGCAGTAACCTCAGGAAAGGGTCCATCACTTTTGGGCTAGGTTTCTACTTTTCAAAAACAAGATTAAAGATTGCTGCGACGACGATGCGGTCTCGGTTTTTCATCACAATTGCGTCGATGGGGGAATTTGGAATTCCCTCGACCGCCGTCGCATACAGAGTTTCACGGAACTATCGCACATAGTACGGAAATACTGCATGATGGAAAGCACATGGAAGGCCCAAAACCCAATTGGAACCCGCTGCCTTTAAGCAGTGCACTGCCCGGGCAAAACGGGTACACCCTTATGGGGCATCCGATCATAAGCCCGTCGGCAAGAAAAACAAACCCTTCACGGGACATAGGTCCGTCCTCGACGAACTCCTCGACAAGCCCTGTCAGATTCATGCAACGCTGAGCACCAAACCAACTCACAACCTTCGGGCATGCTGGGTACTCCGGCAAGTGGCTAAAAGCGGTGAGGCTATCTTCACCACCGTTACTCCAGAGAAGCATTCTCCGGAGGATGACGATCTTAACGTCTTTACGGTCTTCGAGACCTTCTCTTCAAATAATCAGCGCAAAAGGGCACTCTGCGACCTCGCAGAAATCAACCAAGTAACCGCAATGAGCCCATGGAACGACGCGGAAATAACTTTCATCGCTGACGACAAACCAAGGGCCCGATCAATCCGAGCACCAGCCGCCTTGGTCTTAAACCCAATTATGGATGGCTTTCGACTCACCAAAGTGCTCATGGACGGCGGCGGCGGACTTAACCAATATTTTTAAAATCACAACATCTCTTAAAAATAGGAGTGCATTTTTTGAAATTTTGAACATTTTGAAAAACGAACAATTTTTTGAAAACGCGAACATTTTCTGGAACATGATCGAGTAGGCGTACTAAGTTGTAACAAACTTCGTTTGAGCGGGATACAATGCGCTATCACTTTTTTTGTATAAATTTTATCTCTTCTGTAATTGTATGTCACAAAGTCTTTTTCTTTTTACCTTGAGAAATCTCCTTATCGACCTAGCCGGGGTTCCGTAGCTTGGGTTTTATGATGTAGGACCCCTTTAGGGACCGGCTTGAATGTGATGGCTTGTAGCCTGTGCTTGCAGCGGAGCCAACAGGTTCGATTCTTAGCTGATCCTGGATTTGCTGGCACGGGACATGGGCTCCTCCATGCAACATGTCTCATGGTCTCACACGAGAAGTGATGTGCTAGCCAGGTTGATGCTTTTACTGTGTTGATTACCGGCTGGTTCAAGTCTGCTTCTCCATCATGATGATTACATCCATGGTATTACTACATATGGCTCATATGGTGTCTATGCATCGGGATCTAGGCTGCTGATGAAAGCGGATGTCAGTTTTTTGTCTGAAACGCATCTAAATAATGAGAAGGCGCTTAGGATTAGACTTTGTTTCAATCTCTTCCATATTGTGGAAAGTGATGGTCTGTCAGGAGGGCTTGTACTCTTTTGTAATCTTTCAAATGAAGTAGTGTTGAACTACTCGTTCCCTAAGTTTATTGATGGCTTTGTGATGGAGGGCAATTCTGTTGCATGGCGTATTACAGGGACCTATGGTGAGCCAAGGTGGGACATGAAGCATATATCATGGACAGCTCTACGAGACTTACACAATACACTTTTGTTTCGGTACACCCTCCTAATACAAAAAGGGCTGAGATTGCTCGATACCCCTTCGTAACGAGGGGCATGATTGCCATGTCTTAAAAAAGAGCCCACCCGCCGCCCGCCGATTATACGTAGACGAATACGTTCGTACAGAAACGCCGCATGATGCATGCAGGGCTCGCCTCAGCTGCCGCGGCTGGCCTGCCCCGTTTTCGCCTGCGTCGCTGCCCAGGCTGCCGTGCTGCACGGACTGCGCCGCTGCCCCGCTTCCGCCTGCCCCGCTTCAATTGCTACAACATGAACAACTTCTGTTGATTTTATGCTCACTTGACTATATCGTTCTCTCTCCTCTGGCCTAGACCAACCCCAGCCAAAAAGATCACTCTTGCACTGCACTGGCAACCTATCTCTCGCATTTTTCGACAAACGATGGAGGACACAACACTTTGGTATTTCAGACAATTTAAGATGATGCAGAACAAAGAGAATGTGTTTGCAAGGCAGCCCTTTTCCGAACCATCCTGAGACACATGTATGATATAGTTTCTTCTGAGTTACCTGGTTCATGCACAACATTATACCTGAACTTGTGGTTATCCTGTCATGTCACGATGAATGTCTGACATTCAATTCCTACTAGTGTCTCAAATATCTCCAATTGTCCCATCTACTTCAGATCATCTTGCAGAATATAGAAATTAGCAGGAGTGAATACTTTCGCAGCATGCTCCTCAATGTCCTTATATTCAGTAACCGCCGGTCGTACTTTCTGATTAGTCTCACAGTCATCATTTGCCTCGTTCTCAAGGAAGCGAACTATGCAGTTCTCATAATGCACTACCAAATCAACTAAGGTCATGCCATGTCGAGGTGAAGGGAGGAGTTGAGGCTTTCACTCCTCTGGTTAGTACACAGACCAAGAAAAATCCATCTGATGGTTAGTACGCATACCAAGAAAAATCCATCTGAATGATACGATGCTGCCCAAAGTCTCCTCTTCCTATACATATTGTTTAGCCACTCTTCAGTTATATCCGTCTTCCATTTATCAACGAAGTCGGTCCATCTCTGCTCGTAGTTGTCTTGAGAGGTGGAATAGTACAAGAGCGATCTAAACTCATCTAGTGACTTCTAATGTAGGTGCCTCTTCATATTTTTCTCGATATGCCACGAGCAAATACGATGGAGCACATCTGAAAGGACACTCCGAATCGCTCGGATCATTGCAGAGTCACCGTCTGTGATTATTGACTTTGGCTTCTTTTGACAGTTTGCCCTCATAAAAGTCTGAAGCAGCCACACATACGTCGCTTCGGTCTCGTCGGAAACAATGGCGCAACCAAAAAAATTTGTGCAACGATGGTTATTAACACCGACAAAGGGGATGAACGGCATGCAATATCTATTCATCTTGTACGTGTTGTCAAACACAAACACATTTCCGTAGTCCTGATAGTCCCTCCGCGACTATGCATCGTACCAGAACATACACTTCAACCGCCCTTCCTTATCTAGCACGTACTCGAAGAAGCAGTCTGGGTCCTTCGCCTTTCTGCTCCTCATAATGCCCACTGTCGTCTCAGCATCACCCTTTGCAATGAGCTTCATTTTCTCCCTGCAGAAAAGATTGTACACGTCCCGCCTAGTAAGTCCGCATTTATCGTACGGACCGTACCTACTGATGAAGTTGTCCACCATTATATGCTTCCTAATTCCTGCCCCTTGCATAGCCAGTATCTCTGCCTCGTGCCATCTCCAATCCGTCTGTGTGACCACAGAAAACAAACCTCGTCGGGTCGAGCCATCACCTGGTTGTGATCGTCCACAAATGACGCGACGAACCAAACTCCACGTCCCTATCCAATTTCACCACCATCTGCGCACCGCACTCGCATCGGTCTCGGGTCTAAGCCTGCGGGTGTGACCCTCCATGGTTACGAATTTGCTCTGCCTTCTCCCTGCCCTAGAGCAAATTAACCGTCTGAACCGTATTATTCCTGAAGCACCCTTCCCTCATTTCACCTTCTCTCTCCTGACGTTGAACCCACGCTCTTGGGCGTGCTTGTTGTAGAATATGTATGCATCCCCTTGTCATCAAAAAGTCATAGCCATGACCTTCCAATGTGTCTCCATCATCTTCTGCTGGTATTGAGCATCCTCAATGTCCATCTCTGCTTCGTCGTCACCACCATCAGGACCATCTGAGCCCTCCTACAAAATTACATATAAAACTATGTCAGCTTTTTATCATCTATTACAAACTACTGCGCGCGGTACAAAATGTTTGAACGAACCTGGCTCAAGTTATCGGCCCATGATTCCTTAAAATTATTTTTCTCATTCTCAACGTCCACATCTTCATGTAAATTAAGAACCCAGACAAAAAATTACACATATGGTACTCTGCCAATTGAAAAATGGAATCAGATAGACTTCACTTACGTTTTCACTGTTTGCACCATGTTCATTATTTTCAAAATCCTCTGAAGGTAAGATATCATATGGTGACCACGATTTTGCTGCTATCATCATCTTCATAACTAGTATCGTTATCGGTCCGATTGACCTCATTCGTACCATTATCATCGGCCGTAAATGAGGTTTCTTCGTCCATTTAAACACACGTTATCATTGAAAATGGTGACGTCCAACACTGCACATAATAAAAAACACATTATCCCACGTTAAATTCTAAGTTCATACAATGGGTCATACAGATGAATAAATTGCAACATTTAACCTATGAGGATTAAAAATGATTTCTTACTAAATCTTCTCTACTCATCTAGATAGGTGGTACAAGGCTTCGATGACAAACCTTCAGCGGCGGTGTCGATACCTCCTATCAAGGCCGATGGGGCCTTGAGGCATGGACCTCCAGCGTGATTCAACATGGCGGCGACGTGGAAGACGATGAATGCACCCACGGGATTACCGGACAGATCCGCGGCGGACGAGTGCGGTGGCCGGCGTGGGACGTTGGGACAGTTAGAGGCGCCGTGGGATGTCGAGGTGGTTAGAGGTGGCGAACGCACCGTCGATGCGGAAAATGGCGACGTCCAAGACGTGGCCGGCCACTTCCCTAACTGCTGACCGTGACGTGGGACATGAGAGGTTTGGAACGGGCGGCGTGGGAGATTGGGGTGCTTAGAGGCAGCGGACGCGACGTCGATGTGGAAAATGGCGACGTCCAAGACCTGGCAAGCCACCGGCATCGGTGGTCTTCCACTCGTCAGCCGACCCGCGACGATCCAGATCAGCTGCCGCGTAATCGCCGGGCGGCAGGCGGGCTCGATCGATCGGCGCTTTTTTTTGCCTCTCGGCGGGCGGCGGGCGGGCTCAATATCGAGGAGTCCTCGTGCATTTTTTTCTTACGCATGTGTATTCGTACAGTCGGGGGTAAGGGTGTATGCCTATGATACGAGGTGGGTATATGTTTCCTTCGTATGACCATTCTGCCCTTCTACGTTTTTCTTGGGGGGGGGGGGGGTGTACCGAAGCACTTCTCCACACAATAATGCCACTGGACCGTGGATGTTATTTGGCGACTTTAATGAGATTTTGATAGCTAGTGAGAAGTAAGGAGGGAGTACTCGTCGGCAACAATACATGCAAAATTTCAGAGATTGTGTGGACGATTGCGGGCTGAAAGAAGTTATGTTGATTGGAGATCCGTTTGCCTGGAGCCGAGGAGTTATAAAAGAGCGCCTGGATAGAGCGTTTTGCAATGAATCCAAGAACATCATGTTCACTCGGATCATAGGCCAATCCTACTGGACACACATTATTTTGAGTCGGTTATGAGGCAGCATCAGAAGGTGGAGAAAAGGTTTGAAGCATGATGGCTTAATGAAGAAACGGTTAATGAGGTTGTCAATACTACATGGGAATGAGTAAAGATGGCTGGAATAGGGCCTTCTCTAGCTGATCGAACAAAGGCAGTGAAAAATGACTTCCCCAGTTGGACCGTCACATTTTGAAAGGACCAAAGAAAAGGATAAGTAAACTGAAAAATGAGATGGAAAAATTAAGAAGAGGGCCATTCTCACCCGAGGTCCGGGTAAAACTGAAAGAATTGCAAATCCACATTGAAAATCTCCTGGACCAGGAGGAACTCATTTGGCTGCAGCGTAGACGTGCCAACAGGCTGCTTCATGGTGACCGAAACACCTCATTTTTTTCATAATGCGTCCACGGCGTGTAAGAAATGAAACTGCATCAAATGGTTACTTGATGACACTTGAGTGTGGAGGGAGGATATTAATGACATGAATAGAATTATTTTTGGATACTTGAAGGACTTGTTTGCCTCAAGCATCCAAGCACAGATATCAATGTGTTACCTATGGTCCAACACAGAGTTACGGGGGTGATGAATGCCGCGCATATGGCACCATACTCACCCATGGAAGTGAAGAAGGCATTATTTTCTATTGGGGATTTTAAAGCTCTGGGACCGGATGGGCTTCACGCTGTCTTTTATAAGATGTTTTGGTCAATGTTGGGAGATGATTTGATCTCAGAGGTGCTCACAACTGTAAATTCTAGGGTCATGCCCCATGGATGGAATGACACTTTGATCGTTATGATTCCAAAGGTAAATACCCCCGAAAAATTCGCACAACTTAGACCAATCAGTCTCTGCAATGTTGTTTACAAGGTCATATCCAAGATCATTGCAACTAGATTAAAAAATTTGCTGCTGGAGATTATTAGTCCAACTCAAAGTGCCTTTGTTCCAGGGAGACTTATTACTGATAATGTACTCACTGCTTATGAAAGATGGCATGCACTAAAACAAAAGAAGGTGGGCAAGGAGGGTTGGTGCGCTCTGCAACTCGACATGCAGAAAACTTATGACAAAGTTGAGTGGGTGTTTTTGGAAGCAATTTTGTTGAAGCTTGGTTTCTATGTTGACTGGGTTAAGTTGATCATGTGTGTATCGTCAGTTGAGTATAGTGTCAGATATAACTCAGTCGAGACTGAGTCTTTTAAACCCTCTAGAGGCTTGAGGCAAGGGGACTCACTATCCCCATACGTATTTCTTCTCTGCACTTAAGGTTTAACTGGCCTACTATTTGATGCCGAACAGAATGGGGAATTGGAGATTGTTAAGGTATGTAGAGACGCTCCCGCAATAACTAACCTATTGTTTGCTGATGACTCTTTGATCTTGATGAAGCCCAATGTTGCGAATGCGAGTTGCTTGAAATCAATTCATGTTTTATATTGTGTGGCCTCTGGGGAACTTGTGAGTGTGGAAAATTCAAGTATATTCTTTAGTCCAAGTACAAAGGTGAACATGAAGGCCTAGGTATGCGAATGCCTTAATATTTTGACTGAGGCCCTAAATGATGAGTACTTAGGACTGCCGGCTACTCTGGGTCTTATAAGAGTGACAATTTCCAATACTTATTTGACCGTCTTATTCATAGGCTCATGGGATGGAAGGAAAAGTGCATGTCGCTAGGGGGAAAGAAGTGCTCCTAAAGTCAGTAGCACAAGGCATATCCTACTTATGCAATGTCCGTCTTCAAAATTCCTAAGAGAATTTGCAAAGAAATCATAGGCGCGATGTCTCATTTTTGGTGGGATGATGATGCGACACAAAGGAGAATGCATTTGTTTTGAATGGTGGGAAATGTGCATACCAAAGAAAAATGGTGGGATGGGTTTTAGAGATATTCATTGCTTTAATCCTGCCCTATCGGCCAAACAAGTATGGCGTTTAATTGATAATCCAGATTCCCTTTGTGATGTGATTTTGAAGTCTAAATACTTTCCGGATGGTGATCTCTTGAGTGCTACTCTAGAAAAGAAAGCATCTTATACCTAGCAGAGTATTATGGCAGGAGTACAGACCCTGGGTCGTGGACACATTTGGAGAATCAGAGATGGGGAAAAGTTAAAATATGGGACGATGCTTGGGTACCTCACTCTCCATCTAAAGAGGTAATCATGGTTAGAGGGAAAAATTGATCTCTCGGGTCTCTGACTTGATTGACCCGACATCTGGAGAATGGGATATACAGCTCGTGAACCAAACTTTCTGGCAAGTGGATGCCCAGAGAATTCTCGCCATCCCACTTCTGGTTCATGAAATGTCAGACTTTGTGGCTTGAAATTTGGCTAAGACTGGGGTGTTCTCTATACGTTTAGCATACCATGCGGAGTGGGACTTCCAATATGGACATAGGCTCCAAAATTGTAAGCACATAGATACGAAAAGATATTTGGGGGTCGATCTGGAAGTTGTTGCGCCTGTTGGTGGAATAATTTGCCTCCTTATGTTTTCAAGATTGTTGACATAAATAGTAAGGGACTAATGTGTTTGCTAGTGCACACAGAGTAGCAGGTCCTTGAAGTCATAAGGAGTTTGCTATAAACTCCAAGGAACATGCCCTGCGTGGTAGCGAGCATTATTCACGAAGCTTATGCTGTAAAGAGTGACCCCTAAAATTGTTGATGCAAAGAAATTTGTTCGGAGGGTTCCGAAGGAAGTGACTGCAGCCAAAGGAAGTCGAAGACAAAGTGAAGACATAGTATTTGTTTCGTTGTCCCTCTTTTCTTTCATTTAAGTCGCAGGACTATCGTACTATTAAGAGGGGTATAGTGTTTGAAGCTTAGGTTGTCTGATGCTAAACTCAAACCTATGAAAGTTGTGAGAGAAATCTCTTTGTATTCCGAGCAAATACTTACCAGCAAGAGACTGCGATCTTCTTTGCTGCGAGAGATTTGACTCTGACCGAAGAGTTAGCATTACTTATTCCTCAAGTAATGTTACCGTTACTCCAATATCTGACCGTTGTAAATGTGTCGGTTGGCCATTGGCTGGACCAGATGTTCAAAATGGTCATTTCCAATCAGGGAAGGCTGCAGCTATAAATAGCCACCCCGCACCGGCTTTGTCTGGTGGCTGCTCCATTTGATTCTGAGAAGATTATTGAGCAACCCCCTCTCCAGAGTGATTTGAGTTTAAAATCCACTGAGAGAAAAAACTCTAGAGCCAAAGAATTAGATAGTGGTTTAGCATCACTTGAATCTAACTCTAGTATGCTCCACCTAGTTTTGAGTGCTGCAAACTCTCTAGACGGTTAGGTGTCATTCATTTCAGAGACCAAGAGTGATTGTGGTTCTCGGAAAAGAAGGCTGTAAAGGTTCGGAGATCACCTCAAGTATCTACCACGAGTAATCGACATTGGTTGACGAACCAATTGCCGAGGAGAATAGGGCAAAGAGAGTTTATCTTTTGTGTTAAATCACAACCCGTCCAACTAGACGTAGTCCTTGTGCAGAAGGAAGAACTAGTCTACCAAATCCTTGTCTTCATCATGCATTACTAGTTATTTCTTCACACTATTCCATTCGATTTACCCCGCTTTTATGATTACCATCATGTGACTTCCTTCGATGACCGTGCTTAGTTTTAGTTTGGTAGTTTACTTTCACTCTCTTTTGTTTGGTATCCTTCTTTCCGCTGCTGTGTTCTGAGAGTTTTGAAGTTTCCGAAAGAAATTTTAAAACTCCCATTCACACCCCCACTTTGGTAGACATACTTTGTTCCTACAGTGCCCTTGAAAGATTAAGATATTCATTTGGAGAGTGTTGCATAGTGCTATACCTTGCCGCTCAATACTTGCAAATAAGCACATGAAGGTCAAAGATCACTATCTGGCTTGTAATTTGGGGTCGGATAACATCCTTCATTTGCTTTTGAGTGCCCTAAGTCTGTTGAGGTATGGAAGCTTCCTAGGGAATATATGATGTTATTAAGAAGGCGATTTTATTTTCTGCAACGTTCCCCAACAGTGGCATCATGAGCTAGGTCTACGTGTAGTTTCTATGCACGAGTAGAACACAAACTTGTTGTGGGCGTAGATGTTGTCAATTTTCTTGCCACTACTAGTCTTATCTTGCTGGACATTGGATGTCATTGATAACGGGATCACATCATTAGGAGAATGATGTGATGGACAAGACCCAATCCTAAGCATAGCTCAAGATCGTGTAGTTCGTTTTGCTAGCTTTTCCAAATGTCAAGTATCATTTCCTTAGACCACGAGATTGTGCAACTCCCGGATACCGTAGGAGTGCTTTGGGTGTGCCAAACGTCACAACGTAACTGGGTGACTATAAAGGTGCAATACGGGTATCTCCAAAAGTGTCTGTTGGGTTGGCACGAATCGAGACTGGGATTTGTCACTCCGTATGACGGAGAGGTATCTCTGGGCCCACTCGGTAATGCATCATCATAATGAGCTCAATGTGACCAAGTGTCTGGTCACGGGATCATGCATTATGGTATGAGTAAAGTGACTTGCCGGTAACGAGATTAAACGAGGTATTGGGATACCGACGATCGAATCTCGGGCAAGTAACGTACCGATTGACAAAGGGAATTGTATACGGGATTGATTGAATCCTCGACATCGTGGTTCATCCGATGAGATCATCGAGGAGCATGTGGGAGCCAACATGGGTATCCAGATCCCGCTGTTGGTTATTGACTGGAGAGTCGTCTCGGTCATGTCTGTGTGTCTCCCGAACCCGTAGGGTCTACACACTTAAGGTTCGGTGACGCTAGGGTTGTAGAGATATTAGTATGCAGTAACCCGAAAGTTTTTTGGAGTCTCGGATGAGATCCCGGACGTCACGGCGAGTTCCGGAATGGTCCAGAGGTGAAGAATTATATATAGGAAGTCAGGTTTCAGCCATCGGGAAAGTTTCGGGGGTCACCGGTATTGTACCGGGACCACCGGAAGGGTCCCGGGGGGTCCACCGGGTGGGGCCACCTATCCCGGAGGGGCCCATGGGCTGAAGTGGGAGGGGAACCAGCCCCTGGTGGGCTGGTGCGCCCCCCCCCTTGGGCCCCCCCCTGCGCCTAGGGTTGGAAACCCTAGGGGTGGGGGCGCCTCCACCTGGCTTGGGGGGGGGGCAAGTTTCCCCCTGGCCGCCCCCCCCCCCTTGGAGATTGGATCTCCTAGGGCCGACGCCCCCCCCCTAGGGGGCCTATATAAAGAGGGGGGGAGGGAGGGCAGCCGCACCCATGCTCTTGGCGCCTCCCTCTCCCTCTGCAAGACCTCTCCCTCTCGTAGAGCTTGGCGAAGCCCTGCCGAGATCGCTACTGCATCCACCACCACGCCGTCGTGCTGCTGGATCTTCATCAACCTCTCCTTCCCCCTTGCTGGATCAAGAAGGAGGATACGTCTTCCCAACCGTACGTGTGTTGAACGCGGAGGTGCTGCCCGTTCAACACTAGGATCATCGGTGATTTGGATCACGATGAGTACGACTCCCTCAACCTTTCCTGATTTCCAAACATTTTCTGAAAATGCGAGCATTTTTTCAGTTTTGAGCACATTTTTTATTGTGAACATTGTCGGAAAATACAAAAAGAAATCAAAAATACAAAATAAATAAATTAAATACCAAACAGCTTTTAAAAACACGAACATTTTTTGGAAAACTGAACATTTGTTGAAAACACAAACAATTTGAAAAACAGAGAATGTTTTTTTAAGAAAATAACATTTATTTTATTTTTGGATAAAATATGAAAAAATGACATTGTAGAAAATCAGGAAAATAATGAAACGCAAACATTTTTGGAAAATGTTCAAAAAATGAACAAAATTGAAAGAACATGAACAAGACATTGAAATTCTGAACATTTTTCAAACAAACGTGAACAAGATATTAAAATTCTGATCATTTTTCGGTAAGTGAGCAAATTTGAAATTTTGAACAAAATTTGAAATGCTGAACTTTTTATGAATTCTTTGAAATTATGGAAAAAAAACAAAAAAAACAGACAAAAACGAAAAAAAGAAAGAAAGAAAAACCCAAAACCCAAAGACCCAGTAGTGGAAACAACAATAAAAACCCGGTTCAGGAACCTTCTAGAAGGTTCCCAAAACCGGTATATATACTGTAAAGAAAATAAAAGGCTTCGCTCGCAAATGGGCAGGCCCACTGCGTCGTTGGCGGCTAGTGCAACCCTGTGCGATGCAGTCAGCGGCATATAGGGTTTTGCGCCCACCTGCTTGATCTTTTTTCGTTGAAGTTAACTGGCCTACTGGGCCGAGGAGAAAAGGGCCCAGCGACCGCGAGCTGGAACGATCTCACGGGCAGCGCTCGCTCGGTTCCACGTTTTTGAATTAGTACCACACCGGTCGCTTCTAAACGTATGTAGCGGCATAAAAATCGTGGTACTGACCGGGTTAATCGCCGAGGACAGCATTGACTGGACCAGCTAAGCTAGCTAGCTGGGCTAGCTCTGTTGAGGCATTACCAGACGACGCACTGACTGGACCAGCTAATTAAACGCTAGCTAGCTGAATTAGCTCTGCTGAGGTAAAAGCGTTCACTGGCCTGGCCACCCACTTGAAGTAAGTCTTTTTTTATTTCTCCCTTGCTTCGTTTTTTACTCATCGTATGATGGATTCTGTTCATTTTCTTTTTTATTTTTTTTCTCCCATAGACTATTAACATTTGTCTTGCGGTATCCCCGCCGCCACTGTGGTCGCAGAGGCGCCTCCCTAGCAGCAATAGGACTACGGTGGTAGTGTCGGCGCCTAATTTGGCATGATGCAACTCATAAACTTGGACGTGTGATTTATGTGGGCTAAAACAACCCAGCAACGACACTCTCATGCCACTCTACGGCGGCACGTCATCAGCAACGACAATGAATCAACCCCAGGACAAACACCTGAAAACCAGCCTCCTAGTCATAGGCTGGCCAAGGCCTTAGATCAGCTTGCATGCATGTACTTAATTAAACTGATGTTGCATGTCAGTTAGAAATATTTTCTCAAGAAAAAATAACTTACAAGATTAGCTTGAAGGTGCATGTCATGTAACCCGACAACTACCTAACTTCATATCTAAGTATATCCCCCAAATCCCCCATTTGACCTCTCGAGGGATTTTGGACAAAATTTTGCACCTAACCAGGCCCAGTAAGCGCGAGGCGAGACGAAAAAAATACCGAAAAGGAACAATCTCGCAAAGAATCTGAACTCGTGACCTTGCACTTCTAAACCTCATGTGCTAGCCACTACAAGAGAGGACAGTTGGTGAATTTTATGAAGCGTCAAACTATTTAACGACATACTGCGGCGTCGAGATTTGAAAACTTTTTGAAACATTGTCTTAGAATTTATTTTTTTAGAATAATCCAAATATTTTTAAAATCCCTGCATTTCTTGAAAATAGGAAAACATTTCTTTTGAAAACGCGAACATTTTCGGGAACATGATTGAGCAGGCGTAGTGAGTTGTAACTCTGCTGAATGTAAAAGCGTTCACTGGCCTGGCCACCCAGTGAAGCCTTTTTTGCCGTCTCCCTCTTACTCTATAATCTTTTCTTTACTCCAACGTACGACGGATTGTTAACACTAAGTATAATTTCTCTCTCTCTCTCTCTCTCTGGCCGTTGGATCGTTGATTTTCTTTTTTCATTTTTTTCTTCCTCGACTATTACCATTATTGCACATATATTCTATAAGAAATCGCATTATTTCAGCGTCACAAATGTCTTTCCGTTCCCTATCTATGTAAATAAGTGCAACAACTTTTGAAAATTCTTTGTTACCAACCGAGTATAGACGTACGCAGCCTGAATGGAAATACCCTATAGGAAATCGCATTATTTTCCCAAAAAGTGCACACCATTCCTTTCTATCTATGCAAGATAAGTGCAACGACGGTCTCCCCACCTCCAGGCCTACTGCCGCCCTCCTCCTCTCTCGAGCTTGCATGCCACCATCAGTTGTCAGTCCCTACCTCCCTAGCAAGCAGCCACCTACCGAGTCACCTCCACCGCCATCCGTACCCCTCCTTCCCGCCGCATCCACTGGCCGAGAGGGATAAAGATGTGGAGCTCGAGAACTGCCTTTGCAAAGGTGCAAAAACGTACGTACGGTTTCATGAGGACAGAGTGGGCTCTAGGATTTGCCCCAGGATTTCAAGTTGAATTTCAATTAGAGTTTTTTATTATGTCAAAATCCAAAATCATGACTTTATTTGAGATAGATGAACACAAGCCATTGTTAGTGTTGCTTGTGGATGTCAATAATAGGAGGATTATATACCTTTGGAAAAACTTGCGGGAAATTTGGCAGTGTCGGTGCGTAATTTGGCATGATGCAACTCGTAAACTTGGACGCGTGATTTCTGTGGGCTAAAACAACCCAGCAACGACACTCTCATGCCACTCTACGGCGGCACGTCGCCAGCGACGGCGATGAAACAACCCGAGGACAAACACCTGAAAATCAGCCTCCCAATCAGACGTAGGCACTGGATCTTTCGTCGGTTTTACTCCAATTGTACAACGGATTGTGTTCCTTTTTTTGAATTTTTTTCACCCATAGAATATTAATGTTTTCCTTGTGGTATCCCCACCGCCACTGCGATCGCAGAGGCGTCCGCCTAGCAGTAATGGAACATGGAGATTTTCAAAGCTTTGCAGTCGAGGTGTGCGATGGTGGTGTGGGCGCCTTAGATGACATGATGCAGCTCATAAACTCGGACACGTGATTTGTGTGGCTAAAACAACTCAGCACCGACACTCCCATGCCACTCTATGGTGGCACGTCACCGGCGATGGAACAACCTAAGGACAAACACCTGAAAACCAGCCTCCTAGTCAGACATAGGCACCGGGCCACACAGATCCGCACAGGGGCAACAACCACATGAATCCCTGCCCAGATCCCTAGATCTGCGTAGTTCAAAGAAGCCAGATCTTGGCCAAGGCCCTGGATCCACTTGCACGCATGTACTAAAACTGATGTTGCATGTAAGTTAGACGTATTTTCTCAAGAAAAAGTAACTTAGAAGATTAGCTTGAAGGTGCATGTCATGTAACCCGACAACTACGTAAGGTCATCTTTAAGTACATCCTCAAAATCCCCATTTGACCTCTCGGGGAATTTTGGACAAATTTTTGCACCTGAACTGGCCCAGTGGACGTGAGGTGACACGAAAACATACCGAAAAAGAACATTCTCGAAAAGAATCAAACATGTGACCTTGCGCTTCTAAACCTCGTGTGCTAGCCACTACAAGAGAGGACAGTTGGTGGATTTTGTGAAGCGTGAAACTATTTAACGGCATACTGCAGCGGGGAGATTTGATAACTTTTTTGAATTATGTTGAAACATTTTCTTGAAAAAAATTATTTTTAAAAAGTACCAAATATTTTTAAAATCCCAACAATTCTTAAAAATGGGAGTGCATTTTTTTCAAAATCTGAACATTTTGAAAAACGAATAATTTTTTGAAAATGCGAACATTTTCTGGAACATTATCGAGTAGGCGTACTAAGTTGTAACAAACTTTGTTTGAGCGGGATACAGTGCCCTATCACTTTTTTGTATAGATTTTATCTCTTCCGTAATTGTATATCATAAAGTCTTTTTCTTTTTACCTTGAGAAATCTCCTTATCGACCTAGCCTGGGTTCTGTAGCTTGGATTTTACAATGTACAGGACCCCTTTAGGGGACCGGCTTGCATGCGATGGCTTGTAGCATGTACTTGCAGCGGAGCCAAGGTTCGATTCTTAGCTAATCCTGGGTTTGCTGGCACGGGACATGGGTGTGGTGTCAAAACCGGCGGATCTCGGGTAGGGGGTCCCGGACGAATCGATAGTAACAAGGGACGATGGGGACACGATGTTTACCCAGGTTCGGGCCCTCTTAAAGGAGGTAAAACCCTACCCGAGATCTGCCGGTTTTGACACCGACATTGGTGCTTTCATTGAGAGTTCCATTGTGTTCTCGATAGAAGTATCCATAGCTCACCTTGTCATCAATAATGATATCACTTCTGGAAGGAGCCTAACTTCAGGACAGGTCCTCCAGCTCGGCGATTTCACAGTGGGCGCCCACACGGCCATCAAGCTGACGATGCCCCCCACGACCTCCAAACATCACCTCCGCATCAGTCTCGAACACTCCAAAAAGATGGATCCGGCGGACATCTCGTCCTTAAACGAGCTGTTAGATCGCATCGCCGCCCTGGGGCTTTCAACGGATTATGATCGGATCGGGCTTAAACCTGACCAGAGGGAAATCAATCTCCCGCCGATCACTCACCTGGTGGCAATCATCGATGAACGAGACAAGAACACTTCTTCCCCTAAGTTAAAAACCAGCTATGTTCAGATCTCCGAACCCATTAAACTGGATATTCTTCCTTCGGATGGGACCCCACGTCCCCCGAACTCCGGGTCGGACTTAGGGTCCGGGGAGCGCTTGGATCTTCCCGGACCCGAACCGGTGACCTCGGAGATTTTACAAGCTCCGAATAAAATTCTGGGTAGGGATTCAAGTTTTAGCCCACCCGCCCACCACAATCAATACTCTCCAAGTAATTTAGGCCCTCCTGACATATATGACCTGATGTATGTACGGCAGCAACCTCAGGAAACGGTCCATCACTTTTGGGCCAGGTTTCTACTTGTCAAAAAGAAGATTAAAGATTGTTGCGATGACGATGCGGTCTCGGTTTTCGTCACAATTGCGTCGATGGGGGAATTTGGAATTCCCTCGACCGCCGTCGCATACAGAGTTTCACGGAACTATCGCAAGTAGTACGGAAATACTGCGCGATGGAAAGCACATGGAAGGCCCAAAACCCAATTGGAACCCGCTGCCTTTAAGCAGTGCACTGCCCGGGCAAAACAGTACACCCTTATGGGGCATCCGATCATAAGCCCGTCGGCAAGAAAAACAAACCCTTCACAGGACATAGGTCCGTCCTCGACGAACTCCTCGACAAGCCCTGTCAGATTCATGCAACGCTGAGCACCAAACCAACTCACAACCTTCGGGCATGCTGGGTACTCCGGCAAGTGGCTAAAAGCGGTGAGGCTATCCTCACCACCGTTACTCCAGAGAAGCATTCTCCGGAGGATGACGATCTTAACATCTTTACGGTCTTCGAGACCTTCTCTTCAAATAATCAGCGCAAAAGGGCACTCTGCGACCTCGCCGAAATCAACCAAGTAACCGCAATGAGCCCATGGAACGACGCGGCAATAACTTTCATCGCTGACGACGAACCAAGGGCCCGATCAATCCGAGCACCAGCCGCCTTGGTCTTAAACCCAATTATGGATGGCTTTCGACTCACCAAAGTGCTCATGGACGGCGGCGGCGGACTTAACCAATATTTTTAAAATCACAACATCTGTTAAAAATAGGAGTGCATTTTTTCAAAATTTTGAACATTTTGAAAAATGAACAATTTTTTGAGAATGCGAACATTTTCTGGAACATGATCGAGTAGGCGTAATAAGTTGTAACAAACTTCGTTTGAGCGGGATACAATGCCCTATCACTTTTTTTGCATAAATTTTATCTCGTCCGTAATTGTATGCCACAAAGTCTTTTTCTTTTTACCTTGAGAAATCTCCTTATCGACCTAGCCCGGGTTCCGTAGCTTGGGTAAAAATGTAGGACCCCTTTAGGGGACCGGCTTGCATGCGATGGCTTGTAGCCTGTACTTGCAGCGGAGCCAAGGTTCAATTCTTAGCTGATCCTGGGTTTGCTGGCACGGGGCATGGGCTCCTCCATGCAACCTGTCCGATGGTCTCACGCGAGAAGTGATGTGCTAACCAAGTTGATGCTTTTACTGTGTTGATTACCGGCTGGTTCAAATCTGCTTCTCCATCATGATGATTACATCCATGGTATTACTACATATGGCTCATATGGTGTCTATGCATCGGGATCTAGGCTGCTGATGAAAGTGGATGTCAGTTTTTTGTCTGAAACGCATCTAAATAATGAGAAGGCGCTTAGGATTAGACTTTGTTTCGATCTCTTCCATATTGTGGAAAGTGATGGTCTGTCAGGAGGCTTGTACTCTTTTATAATTATTCAAGTGAAGTAGTGTTGAACTATTTGTTCCCTAAGTTTATTGATGGCTTTGTGATAGAGGGCACTATAGTCTTGAATGGCGTATTACAGGGTTTTATGGTGAGGCAAGGTGGGACATGAAGTATATATCATGGATAGCTCCGCAAGACTTACACAATACACTTTTGCTTCTGTACACCCTCCTAATACAAGAAAGGCTGAGTTGCTCGATACCCCTTTGTAACGAGGGGCATGATGGCCATATCTTAAAAAAGAGCCCACCCGCGGCCCGCTGATTATACGTAGACGAATACGCACAGAAACGCCGTGTGATGCATGCAGGGCTCGCCTCGGCCGCCGCGACTGGCCTGCCCCGTTTTCGTCTGCGTCACTGCCCAGGCTGCCGCGCTGCACGGACTGCGCCGCTGCCCCGCTTCAGCCTATGACGCGCCGTCCTCCCACACCCCACACGGGTCGCCTACCCGGCGCCCTGCTGACGCTATAGTTCTTACATGTTCAAGCCTATTTCGTAGTAGTACAAAAAAAGGCCCCTCACGCCTAATCAGCTTCCTAGTCTAAAAATTATGTAAAAATAAATTGCCCACCCTACCTAGACTGCTGGATCCGCTGAATGCAGCAATATATTTCGTACCCAAATCTCAAGCCTTACTAGGCGACTCGGCGGTACAACAGGCATACAACGGACCAGCAATAGGGTCCAACGGGGCTGGAAATATGTTTGTTGAGGAGCTAGAGTTAATTACCGCCCCTCGCTATTTAAGCCGGTCCACGCCACTGTCAGCTTCCGAGGTGGGATTAAGGCTCAGGTGTGCGGGCGCCCCGGCGTGCATGGGGCGGCCGGCCATATTTGCAGCCCACCGCGGTCGGCCTCCTCCCCGCGGAAGCGCCTCTCCATCAACAACTGGGCCGGCCCACCATCCACCCGCGCGGTCGCCTCCGCCCCGCAACACGCGCGGAACAGCTCCTCAATGTTAGTCCCACCTCGGAAGCTGATTGCCGCCCAGACCTGCTTAAATACCCGAGTGCGCCATACTTGTCTTACTCCTCTGTCAACAAAACCTCCCAGCCCCGTTGGACATAGCTGCTGGGCCTTACGTGGGCCTATTTGACCTCCCGAGTCGTAAGCTTGATTTGGGTTGGAAAATGTACCTACTATAAGGGTCCAGCAGCTTGTCGGGAGGGCTTTTTTATTTTGCTTCAACAGCAACTAACAAAATAATAGTATTTGAAAACTACTACGGGTCCAGCAGCTGTCGATCAGCCTTTTTTATTTTGCTTCAACAGCAACTAACAAAATAACAGTATTTGAAAACTGTGAACTCATTCGCGCAACAGTACAAAAATTATAGCAATTCATTCAATAAATATGAGATGTTGACATAAATATTTTGAGCAAACGTAATTTTTTTTCGTGAGCCAGGTCTGATCTGAACATATGTACAGTAATATGAGATGTTGACATAAATATTTTGAGCAAAAGTAAACAAAACGCTTACTGATAGATGTTGCTAAAACCTTTTGGTCTACCATTTTTGGTAACGTCGGGGCCACGCTTTGACCGACCTTTCTTTGGTGCACCCTTCGTCAAAACTTTCTCAGGGTCACGTTTACCTATTGCACCTTCTTCCGCTTGAATTGCCTGATTCGCAATTAGAGCAGACCTTCCACGTCCTATGAGTTCCTCTTCCGGGATCTTCTTCCTTGCTATTATATAGTCCAGACACTTCATCAATTCATCAAACAAGAAGGGATCATTTGTTGCAATCATTTGCTACAGCATGAACAACTTCTGTTGATTTTATGCTCACTTGACTATATCGTTCTCTCTCCTCTGGCCAAGACCAACCCCAGCCAAAAAGATCACTCTTGCACTGCACTGGCAACCCATCTCTCGCATTTTTTGACAACCGATGGAGGACACAACACTTTGGTATTTCAGACAATTTAAGATGATGCCGAACAAAGAGAATGTGTTTGCAAGGCAGCCCTTTTCCGAACCATCCCGAGACACATGTATGATATAGTTTCTTCTGAGTTACCTGGTTCATACACAACACTATACCTGAACTTGTAATTATCCTGTCATGTCACGATGAATGTCTGGCATTCAGTTCCTAATAGCGTCTCAAATATCTCCAGTTGTCCCATCTACTTCAGATCATCTTGTAGAATATAGAAATTAGCAGGAGTGAATACTTTCGCAGCATGCTCCTCAATGGCCTTACATTCAGTAACCGCCGGTGGTACTTTCTGATTAGCCTCACAGTCATCATTTGCCACGTTCTCACGGAGGCGAACTATGCAGTTCTCATAATACACTACCAAATCAACTATGGTCATACCATGTCGAGGTGAAGGTGAAGGGAGGAGTTGAGGTTTTCACTCCTCTGGTTAGTACGCATACCAAGAAAAAGCCATCTGAAAGATATGATGCTGCCCAAAGTCTCCTCTTCCTATACATCTTGTTCAGCCACTCTTCAGTTTTATCCGTCTTCCATTTATCGACGAAGTCGGTCCATCTCTACTCGAAGTTGTCTTGAGAGGTGGAATAGTACAGGAGCGATCTGAACTCATCCAGTGACTTGTAATGTAGGTGCCTCTGCATATTTTTCTCGATATGCCACTAGAAAATACGATGGAGCACATCTGAAAGGACACTCCGAATCGCTCGGATCATTGCAGTGTCACCGTCTGTTATTATTGACTTTGTCTTCTTTTGACAGTTTGCCCTCATAAAAGTCTGAAGCAGCCACACATACGTCACTTCGGTCTCGTCGGAAACAATGGCACAACCAAAAAATGTTGTGCAACGATGGTTATTAACACCGGCGAAGGGGATGAACGGCATGCCATATCTATTCATCTTATACGTGTTGTCAAACACGACCACATCTCTGCAGTCCTGATAGTCCCTCCGCGACTATGCATCATACCAGAACGTACACTTCAACCGCCCTTCCTTATCTAGCACGTACTCGAAGAAGAAGTCTGGGTCCTTCGACTTTCTGCTCCTCATAATGCCCATTGCCGTCTCAACATCACCCTTTGCAATGAGCTTCATTTTCTCCCTGCAGCAAAGATTGTACATGCCCCGCCTAATAAGTCCGCATTTATCATACGAATCGTACCTACTGATGAAGTTGTCCACCATTATATGCTTCCTGATTCCAGCCCCTCGCATAGCCAGTATCTCTGCCCTCGTGCTCCAATCTGTCTGTGTGACCACAGAAAACAAACCTCATCGGGTCGAGCCATCGCCTGGTTGTGATCGTCCACGAATGACGCGATGAACCAAACTCCACGTGCTCTATCCAATTTCACCACCATCTGCGCACTGCACTCACATCGGTCTCGGGTCTAAGCACCCTTCCCTCATTTCACCTTATCTATCTTGATGTTGAACCCATGCTCTTTGGCGTGCTTGTTGTAGAATATGTATGCATCCCCTTGTCATCAAAAATTTATAGCCATGACCTTCCAATGTGTCTCCATCATCTGTTGCTGGTATTGAGCCTCCTCAATGTCCATCTCTGCTTCGTCGTCACCACCATCAGGACCATCTGAGCCCTCCTACAGAATTACATATGAAACTATGTTAGTTTTTATCATCTATTACAAACTACTGCAAGCGGTACAAAATGTTTGAACGAACCTCGCTCAAGTTATCGGCCCATGATTCCTTAAAATTATTTTGCTCATTCTCAACGTCCACATCTTCCAGTAAATTAAGAACACAGACAAACAATTACACATATGGTACTGCCAATTGAAAAATGGAATCAGATAGACTTCACTTACGTTTTCACTGTTTGCACCATGTTCATTATTTTCAAAATCCTCTGAAGGTAAGATATCATATGGTGACCACAATTCGTTATCGCTGCTCTCATCATCTTCATAGCTAGTATCGTTATCGGTCCGATTGGCCTCATTCGTACCATTATCATTGGCCGTAAATGAGGTTTCTTCGTCCATCTAAACACACGTTACTACCAACACCGCACATCATTGAAAAACACATTATCCCACGTTAAATTCGAAGTTCATACAATGGGTCATACAATGAATAAATTGCAACATTTAACCTATGAGGATTAAAAATGATTTCTTTCTAAATCTTTTCTACTCATCTAGATAGGTGGTACAAGGCTTCGATGACAAACCTTCAGCGGCGGTGTCGACATCTCCGGTCAAGGACGATGGGGCCTTGAGGCATGGACTGTTGGAGAACGTAGCAGAAATTCAAAATTTTCCTACGTGTCACCAAGATCTATCTATGGAGAAACCAGCAACGAGGGGAAGGAGAGTGCATCTACATACCCTTGTAGATCGCTAAGCGGAAGCGTTCAAGAGAACGGGGTTGAAGGAGTCGTACTCGTCGTGATCTAAATCACCGGAGATCCTAGTGCCGAACGGACGGCACCTCCGTGTTCAACACACGTACAGCCCGGTGACGTCTCCCACGCCTTGATCCAGCAAGGAGAGAGGGAGAGGTTGAGGAAGACTCCATCCAGCAGCAACACAACGGTGTGGTGGTGGTGGAGGAGCGTGGCAATCCTGCAGGGCTTCGCCAAGCACCGCGAGATATGAGGAGAAGGGAGAGAGGTAGGGCTGTGCCAAGAGGAGAAGTTCTCGTGTGTTGGCACCCCCCAGACCTCAAGTATTTATAGGGGGAGGGGAGGGGGCTGCGCCCCCTCTAGGGTTCCCTCCCCAGGGGTGGCGGCAGCCCCCAGATCCCATCTGGGTGGCGGCCAGAGGGGGAGAGAGGGGAGGCGCGCCTGGGGTGGGCCTTAGGGCCCATCTGCCCTAGGGTTTGCCCCCTCCCACTCTCCCCTGCGCCTTGGGCCCCTTGTGGGGGGCGCACCAGCCCACTTGGGGCTGGTTCCCTCCCACACATGGCCCATGCAGCCCTCCGGGGTTGGTGGCCCCACTTGGTGGACCCCCGGGACCCTCCCGGTGGTCCCGGTACGTTACCGATAAAACCCGAAACTTTTCCGGTGACCAAAACAGGACTTCCCATATATAAATCTTTTCCTCCGGACCATTCCGGAACTCCTCGTGATGTCCGGGATCTCATCCGGGACTCCGAACAACATTTGGTAACCACATACAAACTTCCTTTATAACCCTAGCGTCATCGAACCTTAAGTGTGTAGACCCTACGGGTTCGGGAGACATGTAGACATGACCGAGATGTTCTCCGATCAATAACCAACAGCGGGATCTGGATACCCATGTTGACTCCCACATGTTCCACGATGATCTCATCGGATGAACCATGATGTCAAGGACTCAGTCGATCCCGTATACAATTCCCTTTGTCTAGCGGTATTGTACTTGCCCGAGATTCGATCGTCGGTATACCGATACCTTGTTCAATCTCGTTACCGGCAAGTCTCTTTACTCGTTCCGTAACACATCATCCCGTGATCAACCCCTTGGTCACATTGTGCACATTATGATGATGTCCTACCGAGTGGGCCCAGAGATACCTCTCCGTTTACACGGAGTGAAAAATCCCAGTCTCGATCCGTGTCAACCCAACAGACACTTTCGGAGATACCGGTAGTGCACCTTTATAGTCACCCAGTTACGTTGTGATGTTTGATACACCCAAAGCACTCCTACGGTATCCGGGAGTTACACGATCTCATGGTCTAAGGAAGAGATACTTGACATTGGAAAAGCTCTAGCAAACGAACTACACGATCTTTATGCTATGCTTAGGATTGGGTCTTGTCCATCACATCATTCTCCTAATGATGTGATCCCGTTATCAACGACATCCAATGTCCATAGCCAGGAAACCATGACTATCTGTTGATCACAATGAGCTAGTCAACTAGAGGCTCACTAGGGACATATTGTGGTCTATGTATTCACACGTGTGTTACGATTTCCGGATAATACAGTTATAGCATGAATAAAAGACAATTATCATGAACAAGGAAATATAATAATACTTTTATTATTGCCTCTAGGGCATATTTCCAACAGTCTCCCACTTGCACTAGAGTCAATAATCTAGTTCACATCGCCATGTGATTAACACTCACATGGTCACATCACCATGTGACCAACATCCAAAGAGTTTACTAGTGTCATTAAACTAGTTCACATCATGATGTGATTAAGACTCAATGAGTTCTGGGGTTTTGATCATGTTTTGCTTGTGAGAGAGGTTTTAGTCAACGGGTCTGCAACATTCAGATCCGTATGTACTTTGCAAATCTCTAGGTCATTCTGTAAATGCTGCTTCCGCGCTCCACTTGTTGCTATTCCAAATGGTTGCTCCATTATACGTATCCAGTTTGCTACTCAGAGTCACTCGGATAGGTGTTAAAGCTTGCATCGACGTAACCCTTTACGCCGAACTCTTTATCACCTCCATAATCGAGAAACATGTCCTTATTTGTTACAAGGACAATTTTGACCGTTGTCCAATGATCCATTCCTGGATCATTCTTGTACCCCTTGACTAACTTATGGCAAGGCACACTTCCGGTGCGGTACACAACATAGCATACTATAGAGCCTACGTCTGAAGCATAGGGGACGACATTCGTCCTTTCTCTCTCTTCTGCCGTGGTCGAGCTTTAACTCTTAACTTCATACCTTACAACTCAGGCAAGAACTCCTTCTTTGATTGATCCATTTTGAACACCTTCAAGATCATGTCAAGGTATGTGCTCATTTTGAAAGTACCATTTAGCGTTTTTGATCCATCCTCATAGATCTTGATGCTCAATGTTCAAGTAGCTTAATCCAGGTTTTCCATTGAAAAACATTTTTCAAATAACCCTATAGGCTTTCCAGAAATTCTACATCATTTCTGATCAACAATATGTCAACAACATATACTTCATCAGAAATTCTATAGTGCTCCCACTCACTTCTTTGGAAATACAAGTTTCTCATAAACTTTTGTATAAACCCAAAATCTTTGATCATCTCATCAAAACGTACATTCCAACTCCGAGATGCTTACTCCAGTCCTTACAAGGATCGCTGGAGCCAGCATACCTTTTAGCATCCTTAGGATCGACAAAAACTTTCGGATTGTATCACATACAACCTCTCCTTACGAAGACTGGTAAGGAAACTCGTTTTGACATCCATCTGCCAGATTTCATAAATGCAGCTAATGCTAACATGATTCCGATGGACTTAAGCATCGCCACGGATGAGAAAATCTCATCGTAGTCAACTCCTTGAACTTGTGAAAAACTCTTCTCCACAAGTCGAGCTTCATAGACGGTGACATCACCGTCCACGTCCGTCTTCTTCTTAAAGATCCATTTATCTCAATGGCTTGCCGATCATCGGGCAAGTCCACCAAAGTCCATGCTTTGTTCTGATACATGGATCCTATCTCGGATTTCATGGCTTCTAACCATTTGTCGGAATTTGGGCCCACCATTGCTTCTCCATAGCTCGTAGGTTCATTGTTGTCTAGCAACATGACCTTCAAGACAAGATTACTATACCACTCTGAAGCAGTACGCATCCTTGTCACCCTACGAGGTACGGTAGTGACTTGATCCGAAGTTTCATGATCACTATCATAAGCTTCTACTTCAATTGGTGTAGGTGCCACAGGAACAACTTCCTGTGCCCTGCTACACACTAGTTGTAGTGACGGTTCAACAACCATATCAAGTCTCCACCATCCTCCGACTCAACTTTTCGAGACAAACTTTTCCTCGAGAAAGGACCCGATTCAAGAAACAATCCCTATTGCTTTCGGATCTAAATTAGGAGGTATACCCAACTGTTTTGGGTGTCCTATGAAGATGCATTTTATCCGCTTTGGGTTCGAGCTTATCAACCTGAAACTTTTCACATAAGCGTCGCAGCCCCAAACCTTTAAGAAATGACAGCTTAGGTTTTTCTAAACCATAGTTCATATGGTGTCATCTCAACGGAATTACATGGTGCCCTATTTAAAGTAAATGTGGTTGTCTCTAATGCCTAACCCATAAATGATAGTGGTAATTCGATAAGAGACATCATGGTACGCACCATATCCAATAGGGTGCAACTATAATGTTCGGACACACCATCAAACTATGGTGTTCCAGGCGGTATTAATTGTGAAACAATTTCCACAATGTCTTAATTGCGTGCCAAAGCTCGTAACTCAGATACTCATCTCTATGATCATATCATAGACATTTCATCCTCTTGTCACGATGATCTTCAACTTCACTCTGTACTTGAACCATTCAATAATTCAGACTTGTGTTTCATCAAGTAAATATACTCTATATCTACTCGAATCATCTGTGAAGTAAGAACATAACGATATTCACTTCATTCCTCAGCACTCATCGGACTGCACACATCAAAATGTGTTACTTCCAACAAGTTGCTATCTTGTTCCATTTTACTGAAAAACGAGGCTTTTTAGTCATCTTGCCCATGTGGTATGATTTGCATATCTCAAGTGATTCAAAATCAAGTGAGTCCAAACGATCCATCTGCATGGAGTTTCTTCATGCGTATACACCAATAGACATGGTTCGCATGTCTCAAACTTTTCAAAACGAGTGAGTCCAAAGATCCATCAACATGGAGCTTCTTCATGCGTTTTACACCAATATGACTTACATGGCAGTGCCACAAGTAAGTGGTACTATCATTACTATCTTATATCTTTTTGGCATGAAAATGTGTATCACTACGATCGAGATTTAATAAACCATTCCTTTAGGTGCAAGACCATTGAAGGTATTATTCAAATAAATAGAGTAACCATTATTCTCCTTAAATGAATAACCGTATTGCGATAGACATAATCCAATCATGTCTATGCTCAACACAAACACCAAATCTCGATGGTAGAGGGAGCGTGCGATGCTTGATCACATCAACCTTGGAAATACTTCCAACACATATCGTCAGCTCACCTTTAGCTAGTCTCCGTTTATTCCGTAGCTTTTATTTCGAGTTACTAACACTTAGCAACCGAACCGGTATCTAATACCCTGGTGCTACTAGGAGTACTAGTAAAGTACACATTAACATAATGTATATCCAATATACTTCTATCGACCTTGCCAGCCTTCTCATCTACCTAGTATCTAGGGTAATTCCGCTCCAGTGGTTGTTCCCCTTATTACAGAAGCACTTAGTCTCGGGTTTGGGTTCAACCTTGGGTTTCTTCACTAGAGCAGCAGCTGATTTGCCGTTTCATGAAGTATCCCTTCTGGCCCTTGCCCTTCTTGAAACTAGTGGTTTCACCAACCATCAACAATTGATGCTCCTTCTTGATTTCTACTTTCGCGGTGTCAAACATCGTGAATATCTCAAGGATCATCATATCTATCCCTGATATGTTATAGTTCATCACAAAGCTCTAGTAGCTTGGTGGCAATGACTTTGGAGAAACATCACTATCTCATTTGGAAGATCGACTCCCACTCGAGTCAAGTGATTGTTGCACTCAGACAATCTGAGCACAAGCTCAACGATTGAGCTTTTCTCCCTTAGTTTGCAGGCTAAGAAAATCGTTGGAGGTCTCATACCTCTTGACGTGGGCACCAGCCTGAACTCTCAATTTCAGCCCTCGAAACATCTGATATGTTCCGCGACGTTTCGAAACCGTCTTTGGTGCCTCAACTCTAAACCGTTTAACTGAACTATCACGTAGTTATCAAAACGTGCATGTCTGATGTTTGCAACATCCACAAACGACGTTTGGGGTTCAGTACACTGAGCGGTGCATCAAGGACATAAGCTTTCCACTGTCCGCATAATCGCTACTGTCAACTTTCAACTATATTTTCTCTAGGAACATATCTAAACAGTGGAACTAAAGCGCGAGCTTACGACCTAATTTGCAAAGATCTTTTGACTATGTTCAGGATAATTAAGTTCATCTTATGAACTCCCACTCAGATAGACATCCCTCTGGTCATCTAAGTGATTACATGATCCGAGTCAACTAGGCCGTGTCCGATCAACACGTGAGACAGACTAGTCATCATCGGTGAACATCTTCATGTTGATCGTATCTACTATACGACTCATGCTCGACCTTTCGGTCTCCGTGTTCCGAGGCCATGTCTGTACATGCTAGGCTCGTCAAGTTAACCCTAAGTGTTTCGCGTGTGTAAATCTGTCTTACACCCGTTGTATGTGAACGTAAGAATCCATCACACCCGATCATCACGTGGTGCTTAGAAGCGACGAACTTTAGCAACGGTGCACAGTTAGGGGAGAACACTTCTTGAAATTTTTGTAAGGTATCATCTTATTTACTACCGTCGTTCTAAGTAAACAAGATGCATAAACATGATAAACATCACATGCAATCAAATAGTGACATGATATGGCCAATATAATTTTGCTCCTTTTGATCTCCATCTTCGGGGCTCCATGATCATCATCGTCACCGGCATGACACCATGATCTCCATCATCGTGTCTTCATGAAGTTGTCTCACCAACTATTACTTCTACTACTATGGCTACCGGTTAGCAATAAAGTAAAGTAATTACATGGCGTTGTTCAATGACACGCAGGTCATACAATAAATTAAGACAACTCCTATGGCTCCTGCCGGTTGTCATACTCACCGACATGCAAGTCGTGATTCCTATTACAAGAACATGATCAATCTCATACATCACATATCATTCATCACATTCTTCTTGGCCATATCACATCACATAGCATACCCTGCAAAAACAAGTTAGACGTCCTCTAATTGTTGTTTGCATGTTTTACGTGGCTGCTATGGGTTTCTAGCAAGAACGTTTCTTACCTACGCAAAACCACAACGTGATATGTCAATTGCTATTTACCCTTCATAAGGACCCTTTTTATCGAATCCGTTCCGACTAAAGTGGGAGAGACTGGCACCCGCTAGCCACCTTATGCACCAAGTGCATGTCAATCAGTGGAACCTGTCTCACGTAAGAGTACGTGTAAGGTCGGTCCGGGCCGCTTCATCCCACAATACCGTCGAAACAAGATTGGACTAGTAACGGTAAGCATATTGAACAAAATCAACGCCCACAACTACTTTGTGTTCTACTCGTGCAAAGAATCTATGCAATAGACCTAGCTCATGATGCACTGTTGGAGAACGTAGCAGAAATTCAAAATTTTCCTACGTGTCACCAAGATCTATCTATGGAGAAACCAACAACGAGGGGAAGGAGAGTGCATCTACATACCCTTGTAGATCGCTAAGCGGAAGCGTTCAAGAGAACGGGGTTGAAGGAGTCGTACTCGTCGTGATCCAAATCACCGGAGATCCTAGTGCCGAACGGACGGCACCTCCGCGTTCAACACACGTACAGCCCGGTGACGTCTCCCACGCCTTGATCCAGCAAGGAGAGAGGGAGAGGTTGAGGAAGACTCCATCCAGCAGCAGCACAACGGCGTGGTGGTGGTGGAGGAGCGTGGCAATCCTGCAGGGCTTCGCCAAGCACCGCGAGATATGAGGAGAAGGGAGAGAGGTAGGGCTGTGCCAAGAGGAGAAGTTCTCGTGTGTTGGCACCCCCCCAGACCTCAAGTATTTATAGGGGGAGGTGAGGGGGCTGCACCCCCTCTAGGGTTCCCTCCCCAGGGGTGGCGGCAGCCCCCAGATCCCATCTGGGTGGCGGCCAGAGGGGGAGAGAGGGGAGGCGCGCCTGGGGTGGGCCTTAGGGCCCATCTGCCCTAGGGTTTGCCCCCTCCCACTCTCCCCTGCGCCTTGGGCCCCTTGTGGGGGGCGCACCAGCCCACCTGGGGCTGGTTCCCTCCCACACATGGCCCATGCAGCCCTCCGGGGTTGGTGGCCCCACTTGGTGGACCCCCGGGACCCTCCCGGTGGTCCCGGTATGTTACCGATAAAACCCGAAACTTTTCCGGTGACCAAAACAGGACTTCCCATATATAAATCTTTACCTCCGGACCATTCCGGAACTCCTCGTGACGTCCGGGATCTCATCCGGGACTCCGAACAACATTCAGTAACCACATACAAACTTCCTTTATAACCCTAGCGTCATCGAACCTTAAGTGTGTAGACCCTACGGGTTCGGGAGACATGTAGACATGACCGAGACGTTCTCCGATCAATAACCAACAGCGGGATCTAGATACCCATGTTGACTCCCACATGTTCCACGATGATCTCATCGGATGAACCACGATGTCAAGGACTCAGTCGATCCCGTATACAATTCCCTTTGTCTAGCGGTATTGTACTTGCCCGAGATTCGATCGTCGGTATACCGATACCTTGTTCAATCTCGTTACCGGCAAGTCTCTTTACTCGTTCCGTAACACATCATCCCGTGATCAACCCCTTGGTCACATTGTGCACATTATGATGATGTCCTACCGAGTGGGCCCAGAGATACCTCTCCGTTTACACGGAGTGAAAATTCCCAGTCTCGATCCGTGTCAACCCAACAGACACTTTCGGAGATACCTGTAGTGCACCTTTATAGTCACCCAGTTACGTTGTGACGTTTGATACATCCAAAGCACTCCTACGGTATCCGGGAGTTACACGATCTCATGGTCTAAGGAAGAGATACTTGACATTGGAAAAGCTCTAGCAAACGAACTACACGATCTTTATGCTATGCTTAGGATTGGGTCTTGTCCATCACATCATTCTCCTAATGATGTGATCCCGTTATCAACGACATCCAATGTCCATAGCCAGGAAACCATGACTATCTGTTGATCACAACGAGCTAGTCAACTAGAGGCTCACTAGGGACATATTGTGGTCTATGTATTCACACGTGTATTACGATTTCCGGATAATACATTTATAGCATGAATAAAAGACAATTATCATGAACAAGGAAATATAATAATACTTTTATTATTGCCTCTAGGGCATATTTCCAACATGGACCTCCGGCGTGATTCAAGACGGCGGCGACGTGGAAGACGATGAATGCACCCACGGGATTACCGGATAGATCCGCGGCGGCGGACGAGTGCGGTGGCCGGCGTGGGACGTCGGGACAGTTAGAGGCGCCGTGGGACGTCGAGGTGGTTAGAGGTGGCGAACGCACCATCGATGCGGAAAATCGCGACGTCCAAGACGTGGCCGGCCACTTCCCTAACTGTCGACCGTGACGTGGGACACGAGGGGTTTGGAACGGGCGGCGTGGGAGATCGCGGTGCTTAGAGGCAGCGGACGCGACGTCGATGCGGAAAATGGCGACGTTCAAGACCTGGCCAGAGACCGACGACGGTGGTCTTCCACTCGTCAGCCGACCCGCGACGATCCAGATTAGCAGCCGCGTAATCGCCGGGCGGTAGGCGTGCTCGATCGATCGACGCTTTTTTGCCTCTCGGCGGGCGGCGTGATCGAGGAGTCTCGTGCATTTTTTTCTTACGCATGTGTATTCGTACGGTCGGGGGTAAGGGTGTATGCCTATGATACGAGGTGGGTATACGTTTCCTCTGTATGACCATTCTGCCTTTCTATGTTTTGTTGGGGGGTGTGCCGAAGCACTTCTCCACACAATAATGCCACTAGACCGTGGATGTTATTTGGTGACTTCAAAGAGATTTTGATAGCAAGTGAGAAGGAAAGATGGAGTACTCGTCCGCAACAATACATGCAAAATTTCAGAGATTGTGTTGACGATTGCGGGCTACAAGAAGTTATATTGATTGGAGATCCGTTTACCTGGAGCTGAGGAGTTATAAAAGAGGGCATGGATAGAACGTTTTGCAATGAAACTTGGGCAGGAAAGTTCCCTTATACGGCTGCTGTCCATGAACATCATGTTCACTTGGATCATAGGCCAATCCTACTGGACACACATTATTTTGAGTCGGTTATGAGGCAGCAGCCGAAGGTGGAGAAAAGGTTTGAAGCATGATGGCTTAATGAAGAAACGGTTAATGAGGTTGCCGATGCTACATGGGAATGAGCAAAGATGGCTGGAATAGGGCCTTCTCTAGTTGATCGAACAAAGGCAGTGAAAAATGACTTGCCCCAATGGGACCGTGACATTTTGAAAGGACCAAAGAAAAGGATAAGTAAACTGAAAAATGAGATGGAGAAATTAAGAAGAGGGCCATTGTCACCCGAGGTCCGGGTAAAATTGAAAGAATTGCAAATCCAGATTGAAAATCTCCTGGACCAGGAGGAACTCATTTGGCTACAGCGTAGGCGTGCCAACTGGCTGCTTCGTGGTGACCGAAACACCTCATTTTTTCATAATGCGGCCACAACATGTAAGAAATGAAACTGCATCAAATGGTTACTTGATGACGCTGGAGTGTGGAGGGAGGATATTAATGACATGAATAGAATTATTTCTGGATACTTGAAGGACTTGTTTGCCTCTAGCGTCGAAGCACAGATATCAATGTGTTATCTATGGTCCAACACAGAGTTACGGGGGCGATGAATGCCGCGCTTATGGCACCATACTCACCCATGGAAGTGAAGAAGGCATTATTTTATATTGGGGATTTTAAAGCTCTGGGACCGGATGGGCTTCACGTTGTCTTTTATAAGAGGTTTTGGTCAACGTTGGGAGATGATTTGATCTCAGAGGTGCTCACGCTCACAGTTGTAAGTTCTAGGGTCATGCCCCATGGATGGAATGCCACTTCGATTGTTATGATTCCAAAGGTAAATACCCCCGAAAAAGTCACACAACTTAGACCAATCAGTCTCTGCAATGTTGTTTACAAGGTCATATCCAAGATGATTGCGACTAGATTAAAAAATTTGCTGCTGGAGATTATTAGTCCAACTCAAAGTGCCTTTGTTCCAGGGAGACTTATTAATGATAATGTACTCATTGCTTATGAAAGCTTGCATGCATTTAAACAAAAGAAGGTGGGCAAGGAGGGTTGGTGCGCTGTGAAACTCGACATGCAGAAAGCTTATGACAAAGTCGAGTGGGTGTTTTTGGAAGCAATTTTGTTGAAGCTTGGTTTCTATGTTGACTGGGTTAAGTTGATCATGTGTGTATCGTCAGTTGAGTATAGTGTCAGATATAACTCAGTCGAGACTGAGTCCTTTAAACCCTATAGAGGCTTGAGGCAAGGGGACCCACTATCTCCATATGTATTTCTTCTCTGCACTTAAGGTTTAATTGGCCTACTATTTCATGCAGAACAGAATGGGGAATTGGAGATTGTTAAGGTATGTCGAGATGTTCCCCGCAATAACTAACCTATTGTTTGTTGATGACTCTTTGATCTTGATGAAGCCCCCAATGTTGCGAATGCGAGTTGCTTGAAATCAATTCCTGTTTTATATTGTGTGGTCTCTGGGGAACTTGTGAGTGCGGAAAATTCAAGTATATTCTTTAGTCCAAGTACAGAGGTGAACATGAAGGCCTAGGTATGCGAATTCCTTAATATTTTGACTGGGGCTCTAAATGACGAGTACTTAGCACTGTCAGATACTCTGGGTCTTATAAGAGTGACAGTTTCCAATACTTAATTGACCGTCTTATTCATAGGATCATGGGATGGAAGGAAAAATGCATGTCGTCAGGGGGGAAACAAGTGCTCCTAAAGTCGGTAGCACAATCCATACCTACTTATGCAATGTCCGTCTTCAAAAACCCTAACATAATTTGCAAAGGAATCATAGATGTGATGTCTCATTTTTGGTGGGGTGATGATGCGACACAAAGGAGAATGCATTGTTTTGCATGGTGGAAAATGCGCATACCAAAGAAAAATGGCGGGATGGGTTTTAAAGATATTCATTGCTTTAATCTTGCCCTATCGGCCAAACAAGCATGGCATTTTATTGATAATCCAGATTCCTTTGTGATGTGATTTTGATGTCCACTTTCCGGATGGTGATCTCTTGAGTGCTACTCTAGAAAAGAAAGCATCTTATACGTGGCAGAGTAATATGGCAGGAGTGGAAACCCTGGGTCATGGACATATTTGGAGAATCGGACATGCGGAAAAGTTAAAATATGGGAGGATGCTTAGGTACCTCACTCTCCATCTAAAAAGATAATCACGTTTAGAGGGAATAGTTTGATCTCTTGGGTCTCTGACTTGATCGGCCTGACATTTGGAGAATGGGATATACAGCTCGTGAACCAAAATTTCTGGCAAGTGGATGCCCAAAGAATTATCGTCATCCCACTTCTGGTTCATGAAATGTCAGACTTTGTGGCTTGAAATCTGACTAAAATTGGGGTGTTCTCTATATGTTTAGCATACCATGCGGAGTGGGACTTCCAATATGGACATAGGATCCAAAATAATGTAAGCGCATAGATACGAAAAGATATTTGGGGGTCGATCTGGAAGTTGTTGCACCTGTTGGTGCAATAATTTGCCTCCTTTTATTTTGAAGATTGTTTTAAAGATTGTTGACATAAATAGTAAGGGACTAATGTGTTTGCTAGTGCACACAGAGTAGCAGGTCCTGAAGTCATAAGGAGTTTTCTATAAACTCCGAGGAATATGCCCTGCGTGGCAGCGAGCATTATTCACGAATATTATGCTGTAAAGAGTGACCCCTAAAATTGTTGACACAGAGCAATTTGTCCAGAGGGTTCCGAAGGAAGTGACTGCAGCCAAAGGAAGTCGAAGAAGAAGTGAAGACGTAGAATTTGTTTCGTTGTTCCACTGTTCTTTCATTTAAGTCGCAGGACCATCGTACTATTAAGAGGGGTGTAGTGTTTGAAGCTTAGGTTCTCTTTGTGTCCCGAGCAAATACTTGCCAGCAAGAGTGTGATCTTCTTTGTTGCGGGAGATTTGACTCTGACCGAAGAGTTAGCATTACTTTTTCCTCAAGTAATGTTACCGTTACTCCAAAATCTGACCATTGTAAACGTGTCGGTTGGCCATTGGCTGGACCAGATGTTCAAAATGGTCATTTCCCATCAAGGAAGGTTGCGGCTATAAATAGCCACCCCGCACCGGCTTTGTCTAGTGGCCGCTCCATTTGGTTCTGAGAAGATTGTTGAGAAACCCCCTCTCCAGAGTGATTTGATTTTAAAATCCACTGAGAGAAAAACTCTAGAGCCGAAGAATTAGATAGTGGTTTAGCATCATTCGAATCTAACTCTAGTACGCTCCACCTACTTTTGAGAGCTGCAAACTCTCTAGACGGTTATGCGTCATTCATTTCAGAGACCAATAGTGGTTGTGGTCCTCAAAAAAGAAGTCTGTAAAGGTTCGGAGATCACCTCAAGTATGTACCACGAGTAATCGACATTGGTTGACAAACTAATTGTCGAGGAGAAAAGGGCGAAGAGAGTTTATCTTCTATGTTAAATCACAACCCCTCCAACCAGACGTAGTCCTTGTGCAGAAGGACGAACTAGTCTACCAAATCCTTGTCTTCATCGTGCACTATTAGTTATTTCTTCACACTATTCCATTTGATTTACCCCGCTTTTATGATTACCATCATGTGACTTCCTTCGATGACCGTGCTCAATTTTAGTTCGGTAGTTTACTTTCACTCATTGTTGTTTGGTATCCTTCTTTCCATTGCTGTGTTCTGAGAGTTTTGAAGTTTCCGAAAGAAATTTTAAAACTCCCATTCACTCCCCCACTTTGGTAGACATACTTTGTTCCTACAGTGCCCTTGAAAGATTAAGATATTCATTTGGAGAGTGCTGCATAGTGCTATACCTTGCCGCTCAATACTTGCAAATAAGCACATGAAGGTCAAAGATCACTACCCGACTTGTATATTGGGGTCGGATAACATCCTTCATTTGCTTTTGTGTGCCCTAAGTCTGTTGAGGTATGGAAGCTTCCTAGGGAATATATGATGTTATTAAGAAGGCAATTGCGATTGATAGGGCAGGCGAGGTTGTTTTGGAGCATACACTTTTTCTTCCGAAGAATGATGTTGATGTGTTGGGACAACCAAAGCTGAGAGAAACAATGACTATTGCAGCTTGGTATCTATGGTTCGAGCATCGGAAGTTAATGCATGGAGAAACAATTCAGAGTGTAGTTCAGATCAGCCTAGCAGTGAGGGCTCTTACAGCTAACTTTATACTATCATTCAGCCCAAAAGTGAAAGTGAAACCCAATGCGTGGACGAGGCCAAGGCTCGGCTATGCAAAGCTGAATGTTGACACAAGTTTCGATGTTGATTCACTTGTAGGTTCAATTGGAGCAGTACTACGATACCACATCGGAAAATTCATGGCTGCTGCTAATGAAAGGATTGAAATATGCCTCAATTCTTTCACTACTGAAGATATAGCAGTGAGATTTAGTATAAATCTGGCCCGTACAATTGGCTGCAGCAAGATTGAGATCAACTTGGACAGTTTGGAGGTGGTCTCAGCGTTGAAGGAGGGCTACTCTTCTTCAGTGGCATGTGCTATTTCTGTTGATTGCTACTTTATGTCTTTAGAATTTAATCATGTCATCTATGAGCATTGTAATAGAGAGAACAATATGGTGGCTCATGAATTGGCCAGAATAGGTAGATTCTCTCCTCCTTGTGTTTGGTTGGAATCACCTCCTGTTGATGGTGGTGAGTGGTGACGGTTCGGTTCTTGGCTAGAAAACTGTCAGGGTTCAGCCCACTCACCTGCCGTGCCCACGTGGAAAAACCTTTATGGCAAAGTTAAAGGAGTCTTCGGATCCGATAAAAATAAAAGTACCTAGAGGAGGGCTTTGTTAAAAATCCCCCTTTAATTGCCGGAGTAAATCATGGATCACATTTGTACCTGGTCGTGTTCGAGGAAAAAACTAATTATTAAGAACATGAAGAGACTTCAGAGCGATGAGTCCTCGGACCCTGAAGCCGACGTGGAATATATAACTCACCTGCGCACCCGACGTGCTTTTTTTTTAACATAGTATAGACGCGGAAGGTGGTATGTATGCTATACATATTATACGGAGGTAGAGTATGGTCTAGGTGTGCCATCCATCCATTGGATAGTTATTAGTGGGATAATATTTTATTTATTTATTTATTGAAATAAAAAGAAGCGGGGGAATTTTCGCAGCTAACGCCTACCAATTCCGATCTATTGGGGAGAACAAGTTCGTGGCCGAATTCGAGTCCCAACGTGACCGTGATCGGATCTGGAATGAGTCACCGTGGCATATTAGTAAACATGCAGTGATCCTCTCTGAATTTGTGGACTGTATGCGGCCAGATGAAGTGATTTTTGACCGGCTCCAGCTGTGGGCTAGGGTAATGAATCTGCCATACAATTTGCGTGATGATGCCTGGGGGAAAGTAATTGCAGCACAGATAGATAAAGATGCATCGTCAGTACACTTCGACCACATTGGAGGTTATCTGCGGGCGAGGGTGACAGTGGATGTGAACAAACCTCTGAGGAGGTGGATTGTGATTGAGTCAGCTAAGAGAAAGAAGCAAGACCCATATGACATACAATATGAAAACGTTCCTCACTTATGTTTCTCTTATGGCCGGCTGGGGCACTCGGACCTTTACTGCCAACTCCTGGACAGCGGGATGAGAAGGGAGATCTCCCGTTTGGGCCGACACTGAGGGCATACGATGATTGAAAGAAGGAAACTTCTGGAGATAGTACCAACAAAGAGCAACAATCAGGTTCGAGCAATAGAAGGGAGTCGAAGAACTCCAGTACAACTAAGGATGGCGGCACTGAAGTGAACTCTCCTATAAAAAAAGCATGAACATAAGAAGAGGAAGGAGGCTCCCAAACAAGTGTATCGTCGAGTGGACAAACCTCTGCTACTCTTGAACACCGATTCAGAACAGGGAGTTGATATTCAGGACAGTTCCAAAGAGGCAGATGGTGATGACAGTAACGAGTCAAGCAAGGATTATGAGAGAATCCCGAAAAAAGAGACCAACACCAGAGAATTCGGCGGGGACTGCTAGTCAGCCCTGCCCGTCCCAATGAATGCAATGAGTTGGAACTGTCGAGGGCTTGGGAACCAGTCGACAGTTCGAGAGCTTCGCAAAATCGTGAAGCAAGAAGGGCCCTCCCTCCTCTTTGTGATGGAAACAAAGATCAGGGGTAAGAGAGTGGAAAGTTTGCAAAATCTTCTAGGGTTTTGCAGGTTGTTTTGCTGTGGATAGTAATGGATTAAGTGGTGGCGTTGGCTTATTCTGTACTAATGACGTCGATGTAGAACTGAAGAATTATAGCCAACCGCATATTGATGTGAGAGTCAGGAAGAAGGATGGTGATCTACCCCTTGGCGTTTCATTGGTTTTTACGGAGAACCCAGAACTGAAAACAAACACCATAGTTGGGGTTTCTTGCGTACATTGCATGCAGTCCAACATGAGGGTTGGCTCTGCGTGGGGGATTTTAACGAGACAATGTTCGCAGATGAGCACTTCAGTCTACATGCACGGCCGGAGTGGCAAATGCGCGCTTTTAGTGAAGTTATTGACCACTGTTCCTTTCAAGATCTTGGTTGGAGAGGGGTTCCTTACACATGGGATAACAGGAAGCAAGGGCATGCAAATGTTAAGGCCAGGCTGGACAGAGCCCTCGCAAATGACGGTATACTCAGCATGTTTTCTTACTCTAATGTTAAGCACATTAGTTCGACAGAGTCGGATCATTGTTTTGTACTAGCGGAGTTACGAAGTGAGCAATCCAGAGCTTGGCCGCGGGGTCAGCGATCCTTCCGCTACGAGAATGTTTGGCAGTCTCACAGTGATTATGATGATTTGATCAAGAAACTTTGGCAATCAGGGGCTAGCCATAGGGGGCTCGAGGGTGTACTCGAGGCTCTCACTTCAGTTACAGATACACTCGGCCCATGGGGTGACCGAGAGTTCAGAAATATTTCCAGAAGAGTTAAAAAGCTGCAGAAACATTTGGAACAGCTGCATGCGTCCTCAATCAGTCGAGGACCATGCGATGAAGAGCGCACAGTGGCAGCTCAGCTCAGGGAAACTTTACGCCAAGAAGAGATTTGGCTCAAACAGCGATCAAGAGTGTCGTGGCTTCATAAAAGAGATCGCAATACCAAATACTTCCAATCTCCGGCTGGTCAACGGAAGAGGATTAACCGAATTTCTTCTTTGGAACGGTCTGACAGGATGATTTGTACCGAACCCGTCGAGATACAAGCAGAAATAGTGGGCTTTTATCAAAACCTGTACAATTCACATGGGTACAATGATATGTCAGAATTGTTAGCCTATGTTCCACAGAGAGTCACCGATGCTATGAATGAGAATCTTTCCAAAGCTTATACTGTGAAAGAGGTGAAAACTGTGTTATTCCAGATGGCTCCTTCAAAGGCGCCTAGTGTGGATGGTTTCACTGCTGGATTCTTTTAGCATCATTGGGAAGTTCTCGGAGCAGATATTTCCCGAGCTGTCCTTGATTTCCTCAATGGGGCCGAGCTACCTAGTGGTCTTAATGACACAGCCATTACACTCATCCCAAAGGTGCGTAACCCCCAGAAGATTTCTCAATACCGACCAATATCTCTTTGTCCAGTTCTGTATAAGATTGCGGCGAAGGTAATCACAAACAGGGTACGAGGCATAATGGACGAGATCATAGGTGCGGAATAGAGCACCTTTGTACCGGGACATTCAATAACGGACAACATTTTGGTGGCGTATGAGAGTGTGCATACGTTGAAGAAGAAGAAAAAAAATACAAGAACGCTTTTTGTGCAGTAATAATCGATATGTTAAAGGCCTACGACCGAGTTGAGTGGCATTATCTCGAGGCCATGTTAACTAGATTGGGTTTCTGTGACAATTTTGTGAGGCTTATTATGAAGTGCGTCACCTCGGTACGGTTTGCAGTCAAGGTCAATGGATCCCTGCTTCCTTTCTTCACACCAACGAGGGGACTGCGGCAAGGTGATCCTGCATCTCCCTTCCTCTTTCTCATATGTGCGGAAGGTTTCACTTCTTTAATGAATTATTATGGTGGAGCACATGTGGATCGAGGTATTCCGGTGAGTTTTCAGTCACCGTGGATTAATCATTTGCTTTTTGCCGATGATAGTTTGATCTTTATGAAAGCAAAAAGGCAAAGTGCACATAGATTAAATGATGTTCTCCAGATTTATGCTTCTTGTTCTGGACAAGCGGTGAACCGGGAGAAGAGTTCTATTTATTTCAGTCCTAATGCATCACAGCCACTAAGGACAGAAGTTAAGCAAATTCTGGGAATTTTCATTGAAGCTTTTACCGAGCGATATCTCGGCCTTCCTACTGCAGTAGGGCGGATCACCAGCGGCACCTTTAACCATATTGGGGAGAGAAGCCGCGGAAAAATGCAAGGATGGTCGGAATGTGGAATGGCATGTGCAGCATGGGAAGTCCTTTTAAAATCAATTGTACAAGCCATACCAACGTTCAGTATGAGTTGCTTCCTCTTGACAAAAAAGATTTGCAAACAATTGACGTCAAGCATGGCCAAGTTTTGGTGGAGCAGCTCCATCGACAAGCGACCTCTACACTGACTGTCGTGGGAGAAGCTGACTGCTCTGAAGATGGAAGGCGGCATAGGGTTTCGGGACCTCGAACAATTCAATCTTTCCTTGTTAGGGAAACAAGGGTGGAGGCTGGTTACACATCCTGATTCCTTGTGCTCAAGAGTGTTGAAAGGGAAGTACTTCCCAAACTCTGAATTTATGGAAGCTCATGCTCCTAAGTCTGCATCGGCCACATGGAAAGCAATTATTACAGGACGTGCAGCTCTAGAGGTTGGGCTGATTAAGCGTGTGGTGAGTGGTGAATCTATATCCATTTGGAATAATAGATGGATCCCCAACACAGCGACTTTGAAACCCATGGGACGTATTGGGAATGCTCAGTTAGACAGAGTTTCAGATTTGATTGAGCAGGAGCGACGCACATGGGATATAGAAGTGGTTCGTAACAATTTCCTTGCTCCTGATGCAGACGCCATTCTCAACATACCATTGAGGGCTGCATGAGGAGAGGATTTTTATGCCTGGGCTCTCGAACGATCGGGTGTTTACTCCGTTAAAACAGCTTACCATGCTCTAATGACTCGCAAAGAGCAACTAGCTCCAGGGGAAGGGACGGTAGCGGGACCATCATCTCCGGATAAACACTTGTGGAGGGCTGTGTGGAAACTCAAGATTATACCCAGAGTTCGTGTATTCTGGTGGCGTGTTCTCCGAGGAATTCTCCCTGACTATGCCACACTTCAGCACCGTCATATTCGTACTATGGCTCGCTGTGACCTCTGCCAAGCTATGACGGAGGATCTACAACATGCGCTAATGTTCTGCTCGCATGCAAAGCAATACTGGAGGGCGGCAAGAGAGATTCTGGACATCAAATTGCCAAAACTGCATCCGTCAACTTGGGCATGGGACATTGTACTGGATGGCATTGTTCCGGATTATGACCGAGGGAAACTTATCACAGTCATGCACGCGATATGGACATCGCGAAACCGATGGACACATGATCAACCTGTTTTTGATCCGGTTCAGTCGGTGAAGATGGTCAGGGATGACCTGTTGATGCTTGAGACACCCATGTGGCGACGTGGTATCCCAGATGGACAGTGCTGGAGGCCTCCCGATGTTGGCTGGATAAAAATTAATACTGATGGGGCTATTAGTACTGAAAATCACTCTGGAGGAGGCGGTGGTGTGGCTCGTTCTCACCTATCCTTCGTCGGAGCTTGGAGTAAACCGTTCGCCGGGGTAACTGATCCACTGATCGCCGAAGCTTTAGCCCTCCGGGAGGGTGTAATTTTTGCACAACTCCGGGGTTTTTCACATGTGGTGATGGAAGTGGACTGTCTGGAGGTTGTTAACCTCCAGGCTTCGCGCAACAATGCTCGTTCCATTGTAGCGTCTATCTTAGATGAGATAGGGGAGAAATCTTCAAGTTTTATTTCTTTTTCTGTTAGGCATGTCCTTAGGGATGGCAATAGTGCGGCAGACCTTTGTGCAAAGCACGCATGTACCTTGTCGGTCTCCGAGTGCTGGCTTGAGGAATGCCCGAGTTTTCTAGTTAGCAGCCTTCGTGCTGATTGTAACAGGACCATGTTAAAGCAATAAAGCTCCCCAATGTTTCGATGCAAAAAAAAGGTGGGATAATATTTTATTTATTTATTTTTTGAAGTAAAAAGAAGTGGGGGAATTTTCGCAGCTAACGCCTACCAACGGCCACGTCCCTCCACCGAACCGCCTCCCGGAACTTGGAAAATAAATAAATAAAGGAAAATAAAGGGCCACGTCGCCCACCTCCCCCAAATCAACGGCGAGCTGAGAGCGAGGGCGAGAAATCCCCAAATCAATCCCCAAATCGATCTGCCAATCCAAGAAGCCATGGCGTACGCGGTCCCTCCCGGCGACGACGACGATCTGATGAACGTCCTCAGGCTCCCGCTCAGGCAACTCCCTGCCTGGGTGAACAAGGACGACCTCTACCGCGACGTTCCCCACGTCGTCGCCGGCGACTCCTTCCAGTCCACGGACGGCGCTGGAAGGCCGGCGTACTACGTCCTCACGCCGCTCCGCGCCATGGGAAGCCGGACGAGGCGCACGGTCGGCGACGGGTTGTGGAAGGTGGAGAGGACCATCACCCTCCTACCTACCGCCGACGAGGCCAAGTCTTCCACTTCCAAGCCGGCGCCACAAGGAAGCTGCACCAAGCTCTCGTTCATCTCCCGGCCACCCGGCGGGCCGGAGGGGAGGAACGGCTGGCTAATGAAGCAGTATCTGCTCCCCCACTCGCCAGGTGGCCCCGCCCTCTGCAAATTGTACTTCAAGAAGTCGGCGGCGTCGACTACGGCGGCGGCGGCGGCGGCGGGGAAGGCGGCCGCGGCTGCTCGTCCCAGCCGCCTGCCCGCATCCGCCTCTTCCCCGAAGGGCTTCTTGAAGAAGCCGGCGGCGGAGGCGCCATCTACGGCGGTGCCGCCGGCGACGAAGGCGGCAACATCCCAGGACGCGGGCGCTCGTCCCCTGCGCCTGCGCGTGCCGACCTCCACCACTTACGCCAGCCGGCTGCGCCTGCCGGCCTCCATCCCTTACTCCAAGATCTTGAAGAAGCCGCCCGCCGAGGCGCCATCTACGGCGGCGAAGGCTCCATCTCGCGCCAGCAGCTTCCGCCGGCCTGCCTCCATCCCCTGCCCAATGAAGAAGCCCGCGGCGGAGGCGCCACCTGCAGCGGCGCAGGCGCCGGCAAAGGCGGCCGAGGCGCCATCTACGGCGGCGAAGGCTCCATCTCACGCCAGCAGCTTCCGCCCGCCTGCCTCCATCCCCTGCCTGAAGAAGCCCGCGGCGGAGGCGCCACCTGGAGCGGCGCAGGCGCCGGCAAAGGCGGCCGCGGCCCCTTGCGCCAGCCAGGACTCCACGCCTCCACTGCGCCGCCAGCTCTCCCCCGGCACCACACCCGGCAGGAGGTGGGTGCTGGTGGAAACCGAGGCGACCAGCCCCCCTCCCCAGCCAAACCATGATCGCATCCTCAAGCGAATCTACAAGCTCGCAGAGCTGGAGGTAGTCGATGTCGAGGAAGGCGAACTTTTGGAGCAGGGGCACTATCTTAGAAAAAAAGGAAAATTCTCTTGCGACAAGTCCTCGTTTATGCTCCTTAAGGACGACTATTGTAGCTTCAGGAGTAGGGAGCTTTCCTGAACTTGGTAGTACAGGAAGGAAAACTTGGTAGTACAGGAGGGAGCTTTCCTGAACCATCCTCTCTTCTAAGTGGTGCGGATAAAGTTGCCTTCTTCATAAGCCAAATAATGCATATTCTCTCTGTTCCTTTGTTAGCATTTCCTTGGATCAAAATCATAGTTATCATATATACTTTGGCTCGTAGACAATTTTGTGGGTGGCAACCTTTGAGTATTTCATACTATGCACCAATATGTTTCCCTCAATAAAACTTAATTGTACCAATCTGCAATGGTGTTTCCTTGTAGAAGGTAAATGTAAGAAATTGACTGCATTCCTGTCTGGTTGCTTTCAATAAAGGATGAATTATGAATATGAATCTTCCGAAGTTTGTTAATTAAATTGATTATAGTTCCAACCAAAAGCTTTTTTTATCCTCACTTGCTACTTTGACTCTCGATGCTTTCTGATGTGCCATGATTTATTTATTTCGAAGCCTTGATTTTTTCTGAATGTGAAGGTTCAAAATATTAACTGCTTGAAATGAGGTGGCCATTTCATCAAGAGATTAGAAATTCTATTCACACTGGCAAAAATATGCTTACTGGACAACTCTTCTATAGTCCTGTATCAGATGGGCAAGTGGTGCTCTTAATCGAGAAGGAAGCTTCTGTTAGATATACCCTTATCTGTTTATTAGTTTACCTGATCCGTTCTTGCAGGGCTATGACATTGGCACTTGTCCACATCTAGCAGTAAAAGGGAATTTCTTTTACTTGAACTTTCCTATGGATTGTCTTTCTGTTATTCAATTGGTGACAAAGTTGTGAAAGTCTTTCCTTTGACAAAATTATGCTTTTAGAAAGCCATTCCTGAGTAACCCTTTATTGTAGTAAATATGCACTTGAAATTGTTAAGTTGCTTGATAGTATTTCTCTCGTGTGGATACAGTTACTGTTTTCATAAGCCAAAATAATGCATATTCTTGAACTGGTGGCCCATTTATAAAAGAATATTGTCCTTTGACAAAATTTTGCTTCTAGAAACCCTTCCTTGTTTTGAACGTAGGGAGTCTATATTAAATATGCAGGGCTATGACATTGGCACTTGTCTACATCTAGTAGTAAGAGAAATGTGTCCCCTGTATAAGCTATTGGTCACGGTACCAGGCCACTCTTTCTTCTTAGAAGTTGAAGATAGTTCTACCTTACAAGAACTTGTCTCTTTTTGCAGGTTGGGTGCGGATGTAATTTATATTGTGGTTGTTTGGACCTCCCATGATTTGGAAGTATGCTTACCTTTGAACTGTTCGTCAAAATTCAACCACATTACAATTTCTTCTGAAATTTTTCTATTTTGAGCTTTGCATCATTACTTTGTTCTGCATTTTCTGCCAATTAGCGAGATCTTAATTTTCCAGGAAAGAGCACAAGTTTTGAATAGTATTCAGTGTTGTCATGCTCACTGGAAGTATTCAAGATTACAAATGTGGCAGGTAACATTTCAACTCTATCTCATTGCTACATAAAAACATTATATAACTTGCCTCGGGTATCTCCTGAATAAGTTTGGGATATTGCGGCATACATCAAACTTCAAGGGATTTGAATGGCTGCCCCCTTTTTATTTCAACTCCATCCGTGGCATACCTTTACTTGGTTCAATTTAAATTGCATGACAACTCTGTTTATTTTATATTTTCATAATGATTCCAAATTCCTAAGAAAAGTTCATGTAGCCATAGTCTCATAAGCATCCATGTCTAGCAGATCATGAATAAGGTTCATACTTTGTAGAGTGGAAAAACCTTCCATCATGCGCCTTTTATTTAGTTTTACACATTTAAAAAAAAGTTATCCCGTGCTTAGAAGTCAGATAGAATTTAAGACTGAGACACTCTTAAAGTCTTGAACAGTTTTTTCCTGTTTGTTGCTCCGATATGATTTTTTAAGTGTTCCTAGTGATGTTTGATCAAGCCTGTCAGTACACATGGATTTTTTAAGAGTTTCTAATGGTGTACTTATGCATGAATTATTTTATTATTTGAATCATGAATTTGCTTTGGTATATGTTCCTTTGATAGTGACCTGTACACTTGAACTTATGTGAGGCCAGATTTTTAAAAATGGATGTTTCAGTTTTTCTTATTGTTATAGTTACATCACCAAACATGTTTTAATGTACTCAACAGTTTTAGTGATTTAGTGATGCAAAGTCTTCAACAGTTTTTTTCCTGTTTAATGCTTCAATATGATTTATTAAGTGCTTCCAATGGTGTTCAAACTGCAGGCCATGCTCAACTTTCTCACCCTCTTTTTTGGTGTATGCACAGTGATGATCTTAGATGAGATCGATGCCCTTAAGAGTTTGAGAGTGCAGGTATACATTACATGAGCCTGACGAAGAGTAGATGGATACAGACACATGCCACACATATACACACGGGTCCTCGGCGTGACGAAGAGAAGAGAAGCCCCACCAGGGAAATTGGTAGTGCAGGGAATTGGCATATGTAGCCTCTTGATTCACTGGTGACCCGGTATTAGGGAACCTTCTAAACCTGGTAACATTACCCTACCCTGAGATCCTTGCCCTCAAGATTCATCAATAGCTTCTGTAATAATCGTGTAGCAGTGTCCAGCTCAGTGCCAAGGCGAAGGGAAGCCCCAATCACCAAGATGGCGGAGAAGCTTCTGTATTGTCGTCTTGGCATCACAGAAGAGGGTGTTCCAAGGCCGTCTGCCATCCATTGCCATCGATGCATTGCGCGCCCATGGAGTGATCTGGACCGCCAAAGACACACAGATGGTTGTGGTTTCCGCTGTGGTCGAGTTCCCTGATGGTAGCTTAGTCTTTTGTGAGATGTGTGTGTTGAGATGCTGCTTGCTGTACCAACCAGCAGTCTGCTTCTCGTGATGTTCCCCTTGCTGTACCAACCAGCAGTTTGTTTACCCTGTTGGGCAACTGTAGGGGTTGTGAAATGTAGGCAACGTCTCTAAATGATGACTATGATGTTTATGAATGCCGACTATGATGTTTATATGCTGATACGATGCAAATTAGTTGTTTCTTTAGTTTAGTCTGAAATGATCTATATTGGTTAAGTGCATTGGTTGGCAGATCATATATGGCGCACGTGTGCCTCCGATCGTCGCTGCTTCGCTGAAGCGAAGTGAACGAACGAGGACACACAGGCTGGCCCTCTTAGGGAAAGCACCTGCTTTTGGGAACCTTCTAGTAGGTTCCCCGAACCGGATTTTTTTCTGTGGCCATTTTCCCCCCTTTTCCCTGTTTTCTTCTTCCTTTTTTCTTTTCTTTCTTTTTGCGCTTCATTTTCTATTTCTATTATTTACCTTTTCTTTCATTTGATCATTTTTAATTTTAGTTGTTATACTTTGTTTTCCAGAAAATGTTATAAATTCCGAAATTTTGTTCGTGACTTCAAACTTTTTTACAGATTTCAAATTTTGTTCACATTTAACAAATTTGTTCAGAATTTAAATGGTTCAGCGTATGTCACAAAATGTTCAACGTGTATGTAAATGTTTGTTCAGCGTATATTGCAATGTTCAATGTATATTTAATTTTTTCGTCATATATAAAAAAATGTTTAATGTGTTTTAAATTTTGTTCAGCATATATCACAAAAATGTTCATTGTGTAGTTAAACATTGTTCAGCGTATATATTATATTGTATATTACAAAATGTTCGATGTATATTTGAACATTGTTCATCGTATATATAAAAATTTCATAAATATTTTTTTAATCATGTTCTCAATAATTGTTCATGTTTTTGAAAAAAATAATCATGTTTCAAAGTTTGTTCAAGAAAACATTATTCATTCTTTTAAGGAAGATAAAAAGATGGATCTGTTGTCGCACATAGTACTTTTATTTTACCACGGTAATTTAAGACAAGCTCAGTCGGTAGGTGCAGTAGTTGGCGACGTGACTACCCGCCGCTCCATTATTTTCGACATTCTTTTTAGGTACGCTTGTCGCCTGGTGAATGGGCCGGCCAGTTTGCGTGAATTCTTCAGCGAAAGGTCTTGCTTTTGACGCTCATGAGCGTCGAGCAGGAGCTCTCCTATAGGTTGGGGTTGTATAATCTCTGGAATGTAGTTCTTGTCAGGATCACATCTATCAAACTCCAAGTCTCTCAAATGGCTTTCTCATGAAGCACCATGCATGTAATGATGACCTGAGCTTGCTTCTCACAAAGGTAACTTGGCATTTTCAGTAAAACACACCATTTCATCTTCAACACACCAAATGCATGCTCAATGACATTGCGGAGACATCTTCGGGGAACACGGTCTCCATGCTCTTTTCTCGTCTTTTGCTGACCATGGCCCTCTTCTTTTGGTGCACAAGGCCCGAAGCATCCGAGATCTTTCAAGTTTGAGATTTTTTTTGGTTGGATTCTCTAGGTTCGACGAAGTGGCCGAGAAGGCATGGAAGGAAAGAGCACGCCTATGCAGAGCCTTGCCATATTATTTTCCATAAGCTGAAGATTGTTGCTTCTCATCTTTGGTGTAGAGCAAGTCCTTATTCTCCAATGCAAAGCTTCAACTGTATTTGGCCCTCGAAGTTATCATGCGCTTTGACATAACATGCTCTCTTTGCCAAGGAAGCAGACATTCGCCAAAGACTCAAGGTCTGGCTATTCTAGTAGATGTTAGGAAAATGCAATGTGCACACATCTCCAATCTTAAAGAAGCACACATGTCAATGGACGCAGGCGTAAAAACCTCATCCATTGACTCAAGCATAACCACGGTTGGGTCACGAGCCGCAATGAGAAGGAAACCATTGTGCATGATCATTTCTCCAACACCTTTAGTCATCCCGCTCAACACCCTCTCGACTTCAATTGACTTGATCTAGGGATTCCCCCTCCTTCCTTTCTCCCATAGGCTGGCTGCCATAGGGGGGTGCGCCAGCCCCTTGTGGGCTGGTGTGCTCCCTTCTAATGGCCCAATAGGCCCATCATCCTCCAGGGGCCTCCCGGAACCCCTTCCGGTGATCCGATGACTACCCGGTACTACCAGAAACCCTTTCGGTGTCCAAATAGTATCATCCTATATACCAATCATTACCTCCGGACCATTCCGGAGCTCCTCGTTGTGTCCGTGATCTCATCCGGGACTCCGAACAACATTCGGTCACCAATTTAATATAACTCATATAACACTATATCATCAACGAACGTTAAGCGTGTGGACCCTACGGGTTCAAGAACTATATAGACATGACCGAGACACCTCTCCGGTCAATAACCAATAGCGGAACTTGGATGCCCATATTGGCTCCTACATATTCTACGAAGATCTTTATCGGTCGAACCTTATGACAACATATGTAATTCCCTTTGTCCATCGGTATGGTACTTGCCCGAGATTCGATCGTCGGTATCTTCATACCTAGTTCAATCTCATTACCGACAAGTCTCTTTACTTGTTCCGTAATACATCATCTTGCAACTAAGTCCTTAGTGACTTTGCTTGCAATAAGTGGCGTATAGGAGGTCCTGGTGGCGCTGGAAGTCCCTAGCTGACGCTCGCTAGCGTCTATAGGGCGAGTTTCGCGCAGGCGCGAACTGAATTGGCCGGCCCATTCGATGGCGTCATAGCGAAGCGCTACTAAAAATAAAAGAACAAAAAATGCTCGACCGAGGATTCGAACTCGTAACCAGCAACGGCGAGTAAGCGTTCTCCATCAGTTGAGCTGGTAAGCGTTTGTGGTTGGTTGATTGCGCAAATTTCTTTGAACCCCATTCCATGACAGATCCAGAAAAAAATACAAAAAAATTCAACCATATAACATTTCTGTAAATATATAACGTTCAATTTTTAAATAGACAAAGAACATTTTTGGATACATGCTGAACAATTTTGAAACACACATTGAATATTTTTGTGATATACGCTAGGTATTTACTTAAAAATATATTAAATATTTTTTGTAAATATAAGATGAACATTTTTTAACTACACATTGAACATTTTTGTGATATAAGCTGAAAATATTGAAACAGACATTGAACATTTTTTTGATATATGTTGAATTTTTTTATAAATACATTGTACATGTTTGTAATATACGCTGAACAATTGTGAATTATTTATAATTTAAAAAAAAAATTGTGGACAAGTTTTGAGATCATGAACAAAATTTGGAATTTCGAACATTTCTTAAAACAAAGAATGAAAATAAAAACGAAAAAAAGATAAAAGAAAAAGAAATAGAAAACAGAAACTGAAGAAACAGAAAAAAAAGACAACAAGAAAAACCGAAAACAGTAAAAGAAAAAAGCACAAGAAAAACCGGTGGAGGGAACCCTCTAGAAGGTTCCCAAAACTGTTTGCCTGGCCCTGGTTCAACGCCCAAAATGGACCGCCTGTTCGCACTGCTTGCTCGTGCGCTGCAGCGGAAGCGCTTCAACGTCTCTAGCGGCATATTAGAGAGAGAGAGAGAGAGAGAGAGAGAGAGAGAGAGCATGCAGGGAGTAAGCGGTGGATGTGGAGGAGCTCGACGACGTCTCCGATCTAGAAGAGGTCATGGATTGCGTAGAAGATAGAAAGAAAAAAATGAAAATTAAAAAGTAAAAAACACCAGACAAAAAACAGAAAGAAAAACATGTTTGGGAAGGTTCTAGAACCATCCCAAAACCAGAAAAAGCTGATGGGCCACCCCACATTGTACATACAGGGTACACGGGAGTTTCCTATTTGCCACACGTTGCGGCAAAGTGTCGACGAATCGCACAAGGGGGTGCGATTAGTGAGCGATTTGGGTCGGCCCATCTTTAGCATACCTACAGGTTCCAGTTTTGGGATCCTTCTAGAGCGTTCCCAGCCAGTTATTACTGGTTTTGGGATCCATCTAGAAGGTTCCTGAACCGTTTTTTTACTCTTTCTGATTTTTTCTTTTTTCTTTTCTTATCCTTACTTTTTTGTTTTCTTTCAGTTATCCTTGTCAAGTTAATTTCTCTTTTGAATAACATTTCTTTCTTTCGTTTTTCATTTATTTTTATTTTATTCTCTTATTTCAAAATATTCAAGTTTTGTTTATGTTCCCAAAAAATGTTCACTTTTCGAAAAACTGTTCTCAAAATCCAAAAAAAATTCTCATTACACAAAAAAGTTCAAAAGTTTCAAAATTCAGAAAATGTACCAGATCTCAATTTTTTGTTCACGTATTCAAAAAAATCACGCTTCCAAATTTGATAGGGATTTTTCAAAATTGTTCTCTGTTTCAAAATTTGTTCTCAGGGTTCCAAAACTGTTTGTGGTTTAAATATTTAGTCACAAAGTACAAAAAGTTCATGTTTTCAAGAAATGTTCAGTTTTCAAAAAATGTTCTCAAAATTTAAAAATTGTTCTCATTACACAAAAATTTCAAAATTTTCGAAATTCCAAAAATGTGCCGGATTTCAATTTTTTGTTCACATATTAAAAAAAATCACGCTTCCAAATTTGTTCAGGTTTTCTAAAATTTAAATCCTTTTTAAAATTTTTTCTTAAAACTAAAAAGTGTTCACGCTTTAAAATATTGTTCGCCCTTCGAAATTTATTCTCAAGATTCAAAAAATGTTCATGCTTTAAAAAATTGTTCAAAAATCCCAAAACCTTCTTGTTTTCAAGAAATGTTTGGGATGTTCAAAATTTGTTCGCGTGCAAAATTTGATCGTATTTACAAATGTTGTTTTGTGATTTGAAAAATGTTCCTGTTCAGTTTTGTGGGTAGTTTAGAAAATTTTCCATTTTTAAAAATGTTCGCTTTTCCAAAATTCATTTCCGTGTTTGGATATGTTTGAGTTTTCTCAAATTTCTTAACAATTTTGAAAAATGGCCCGGTTTGGTAAAACATTCACGTTTAGTTTTTGAAAAAAAATTGCATTCGAATTTTTAAAAATATTCAGATCGGCGTTTGAGTTTCTTATATGGTGTTGCGCTGTACAGTAATCGTTCAATGTCACTAGCTTAACTGGTTAGAGTCTTATCCTCTCGAGCTGCCGGTCCTGGGTTCGAACCGTGGCAGCGCAACCTTTTTTACTCCAGTGTTATGTACTTGTCGCTAGCTGGGCCGAGGAGAAAAGGGCCCAGCGACCGCGACCTGGAACGATCTCACGGGCAGCGCTCGCTCGGTTCCACGTTTTTGAATTAGTACCACACCGGTCGCTTCTAAACGTATGTAGCGGCATAAAAATCCTGGTAATGACCGGGTTAATCGCCGAGGACAGCATTGACTGAACCAGCTAAGCTAGCTAGCTGGGCTAGCTCTGTTGAGGCATTACCAGACGACGCACTGACTGGACCAGCTAATTAAACGCTAGCTAGCTGAATTAGCTCTGCTGAGGTAAAAGCGTTCACTGGCCTGGCCACCCAGTTGAAGTAAGTCTTTTTTTATTTCTCCCTTGCTTCATTTTTTATTCATCGTATGATGGATTCTGTTCATTTTCCTTTTTGATTTTTTTTCTCCCATAGACTATTAGCATTTGTCTTGCGGTATCCCCGCCGCCACTGTGGTCGCAGAGGCGCCTCCCTAGCAGCAATAGGACTAGGGTGGTAGTGTCGGCGCCTAATTTGGCATGATGCAACTCATAAACTTGGACTTGTGATTTGTGTGGGCTAAAACTACCCAGCAACGACACTCTCATGCCACTCTACGGTGGCACGCCACCAGCAACGATAATGAATCAACCCCAGGACAAACACCTGAAAACCAGCTTCCTAGTCATAGGCACTTGGCCACACAGATCCGCACTGGGGCAACATCCACATGAATCCCTGCCCGCATCCCTAGATTTGCAAACTACAAAGAAGCCAGATCTTGGCCAAGGCCTTAGATCAGCTTGCATGCATGTACTTAAACTGATGTTGCATGTCAGTTAGAAATATTTTCTCAAGAAAAAATAACTTACAAGATTAGCTTGAAGGTGCATGTCATGTAACCCGACAACTACCTAAGGTCATATCTAAGTATATCCCCCAAATCCCCCATTTGACCTCTCGAGGGATTTTGGACAAAATTTTGCACCTAACCAGGCCCAGTAAGCGCGAGGCGAGACGAAAAAAAAATACCGAAAAGGAACAATCTCGCAAAGAATCTGAACTCGTGACCTTGCACTTCTAAACCTCATGTGCTAGCCACTACAAGAGAGGACAGTTGGTGAAGTTTATGAAGCGTTAAACTATTTAACGACATAATGCAGCGTCGAGATTTGAAAACTTTTTGAAACATTGTCTTAGAATATATTTTTTAGAGAAATCCAAATATTTTTAAAATCCCTATATTTCTTAAAAATAGGAAAACATTTTTTTTAAAAACACGAACATTTTCTGGAACATGATTGAGCAGGCGTACTAAATTGTAACTCTGCTGAATGTAAAAGCGTTCACTGGCCTGGCCACCCAGTGAAGCCTTTTTTACTGTCTCCCAATTACTCTATAATCTTTTCTTTACTCCATCGTACTATGGATTGTTAACACTAAAGGGCTGTTCGGAATCCCCCCAGCTCCGTGAAATCCTGAGAGCTGGTAAATAGGCGCTCCGCGAATGTCAACTATAACTCCACCTGCTTCAGGAGTGGAGCTGTGGAGCGGAGTACTTCCGAACAAGGCCTAAGTGTAATCTCTCTCTCTCTCTCTCTCTCTCTGGCCGCTGGATCGTTGATTTTCTTTCTTCATTTTTTTCTCCCTCGACTATTACCATTATTGCACATATATTCTATAAGAAATCGCATTATTTCCGCGTCACAAATGTCTTTCCGTTCCCTATCTATGTAAACAAGTGCAATAACTTTTGTAAATTCTTTGTTACCAATCGAGTATAGACGTACGCGGCCTGAATGGAAATACCCTATAGGAAATCGCATTATTTTCCCAAAAAGTGTACACCATTCCTTTCTATCTATGCAAGATAAGTGCAATGACGGTCTCCCCACCTCCAGGCCTACTGCCGCCCTCCTCCTCTCTCGAGCTTGCATGCCACCATCAGTTGTCAGTCCATACCTCCCTAGCAAGCAGCCACCTACCGAGTCACCTCCACCGCCATCCTTACCCCTCCTTCCCACCGCATCCACTGGCCGAGAGGGATAAAGATGTGGAGCTCGAGATCTGCCTTTGCAAAGGCGCAAAAAGGTACATATGGTTTCATGAGGACTGAGTGGGCTCTAGGATTTGCCCCAGGATTTCAAGTTGAATTTCAATTAGAGTTTTTTATTATGTCAAAATCCAAAATCATGACTTTATTTGAGATAGATGAACACAAACCTTTATTAGTGTTGCTTGTGGATGTCAATAATAGGAGGATTATATACCTTTGAAAAAACTTGCGGGAAATTTTGCAGTGCCGGTGCGTAATTTGGCATGATGCAACTCGTAAACTTGGACGCGTGATTTCTGTGGGCTAAAACAACCCAGCAATGACACTCTCATGCCACTCTACGGCGGCACGTCACCAGCCCGGCCATGAAACAACCCGAGGACAAACACCTGAAAATCAGCCTCCCAGTCAGACGTAGGCACTGGGCCTTTCTTCGGTTTTACTCCAATTGTACAACGGATTATGTTCCTTTTTTTGAAAAATTTGCACCCATAGAATATTAACGTTTGCCTTGTGGTATCCCCACCGCCACTGCGATCGCAGAGGCGTCCGCCTAGCAGTAATGGAAGATTGTCAAAGCTTTGCAGTCGAGGTGTACGGTGGTGGTGTGGGCGCCTTAGATGGCATGATGCAGCTCATAAACTCGGACGCGTGATTTGTGTGGCTAAAACAACTCAGCACCGACACTCCCATGCCACTCTATGGTGGCACGTCACCGGTAATGGAACAACCTAAGGACAAACACCTGAAAACCAACCTCCTAGTCAAACATAGGCACCGGACCACACAGATCCGCACAGGGGCAACAACCACATGAATCCCTGCCCAGATCCCTAGATCTGCGTAGTTCAAAGAAGCCAGATCTTGGCCAAGGCCCTGGATCCACTTGCACGCATATACTTAAACTGATGTTGCATGTAAGTTAGCCGTATTTTCTCAATAAAAAGTAACTTAGAAGATTATCTTGAAGGTGCATGTCATGTAACCCGACAACTACCTACGGTCATCTTTAAGTACATCCTCAAAATCCCCATTTGACCTGTCGGGGAATTTTGGACAAATTTTTGCACCTGACCAGGCCCAGTGGGCGTGAGGCGAGACGAAAACATACCGAAAAAGAACATTCTCGAAAAGAATCAAACATGTGACCTCGTGCTTCTAAACCTCGTGTGCTAGCCACTACAAGAGAGGACAGTTGGTGGATTTTGTGAAGCGTGAAACTATTTAACGACATATTGTAGCGGGGAGATTTGATAACTTTTTAGAATTATTCTAAAACATTTTCTTGAAAAAAATAATTTTTTAAAAATACCAAATATTTTTAAAATCCCAACATTTACTAAAAATAGGAGTGCATTTTTTAAAAATCTGAACATTTTGAAAAACAAATAATTTTTTGAAAATGCAAACATTTTCTCGAACATTATCGAGTAGGCGTACTAAGTTGTAACAAACTTCGTTTGAGCGGGATACAATGCCCTATCAATTTTTTGTATAAATTTTATCTCTTCCGTAATTGTAGATCACAGTCTTTTTCTTTTTACCTTGAAAAATCTCCTTATCGACCTAGCCGGGGTTTCTGTAGCTTGGGTTTTACGATGTATATGACCCCTCTAGGGGACCGACTTCCCAAATGGAATGGTCTTTATTTGTGTTGTTGGTTGGTCTTTCTCAACGTGCATGCGATGGCTTGTAGCCTGTACTTGCAGCGGAGCCAAGGTTCGATTCTTAGCTGATCCTGGGTTTGCTGGCACGGGACATGGGTGTTGGTGTCAAAACTGGCGGATCTCGGGTAGGGGGTCCCGAACTGTGTGTCTGAGAATCGATAGTAACAAGGGACGATGGGGATACGATGTTTACCCACGATCGCATCGCCGCCCTCGGGCTTTCAACGGATTATGATCGGATCGGGCTTAAACCTGACCAGAGGGAAATCAATGTCCCGCCGATCACTCACCTGGTGGCGATCATCGATGAACGAGGCAAGAACACTTCTTCCCCTAAGTTAAAACCCAGCTATGTTCGGATCTCCGAACCCATTAAACTGGATACTCTTCCTTCGGAGGAGACCCCGCGTCCCCCGAACTCCGGGTCGGACTTAGGGTCCGGGGAGCGCTTGGATCTTCCCGAACCCGAACCGGTGACATCGGAGATTTTACAAGCTTCGAACACAATTCTGGGTAGGGATTCAAGTTTTAGCCCACCCGCCCACCACAATCAATACTCTCCAAGCAATTCAGGCCCTCCTGACATATACGACCTGATGTATGTACCGCAGCAACCTCAGGAAATGGTACAGCACTTTTGGGCTAGGTTTCTACTTGTCAAAAACAAGATTAAAGATTGCTATGACAACGATGCGGTCTTGGTTTTTCGTCACAATTGCGTCGATGGGGGAATTCAGAACGCCCTTGACCGCTGTCGCATATAGAGTTTCATGAAACTATCGCACGTAGTACGGAAATATTGTGCGATGGAACGCACATGGAAGGCCCAAAAACCCAATTGGAACCCGCAGCCTTTAAGCAGTGCACAGCCCGGGCAAAACGGGTACACCCTTATATTGGAAATATGCCCTAGAGGCAATAATAAAAGTATTATTATATTTCCTTGTTCATGATAATTGTCTTTTATTCATGCTATAACTGTATTATCCGGAAATCGTAATACATGTGTGAATACATAGACCACAATATGTCCCTAGTGAGCCTCTAGTTGACTAGCTCGTTGTGATCAACAGATAGTCATGGTTTCCTGGCTATGGACATTGGATGTCGTTGATAACGGGATCACATCATTAGGAGAATGATATGATGGACAAGACCCAATCCTAAGCATAGCACAAAGATCGTGTAGTTCGTTTGCTAGAGCTTTTCCAATGTCAAGTATCTCTTCCTTAGACCATGAGATCGTGTAACTCTTGGATACCGTAGGAGTGCTTTGGGTGTATCAAACGTCACAACGTAACTGGGTGACTATAAAGGTGCACTACAGGTATCTCCGAAAGTGTCTGTTGGGTTGACACGGATCGAGACTGGGATTTGTCACTCCGTGTAAACGGAGAGGTATCTCTGGGCCCACTCGGTAGGACATCATCATAATGTGCACAATGTGACCAAGGGGTTGATCACGGGATGATGTGTTATGGAACGAGTAAAGAGACTTGCCGGTAACGAGATTGAACAAGGTATCGGTATACCGACGATCGAATCTTGGGCAAGTAATATACCGCTAGACAAAGGGAATTGTATACGGGATCGATTGAGTCCTTGACATCGTGGTTCATCCGATGAGATCATCGTGGAACATGTGGGAGCCAACATGGGTATCCAGATCCCGCTGTTGGTTATTGACCGGAGAACGTCTCGGTCATGTCTACATGTCTCCCGAACCCGTAGGGTCTACACACTTAAGGTTCGATGACACTAGGGTTATAAAGGAAGTTTGTATGTGGTTACCGAATGTTGTTCGGAGTCCCGGATGAGATCCCGGACGTCACGAGGAGTTCCGGAATGGTTCGGAGGTAAAGATTTATATATGGGAAGTCCTATTTTGGCCACCGGAAAATGTTCGGGATTTTTCGGTATTGTACCGGGAAGGTTCTAGAAGGTTCCGGAGTGGGGCCCACCTGCATGGGGGGACCCACATGAACGTGGGTAGTGGGGGAAAGGCCCCACACCCCTGGTCAAGGCGCACCAAGATCCCCCCTTAGAAGGAATAAGATCATATCCCGAAGGGATAAGATCAAGATCCCTAAAAAGGGGGGATAACAATCGGTGGGGAAGGAAATGATGGGATTTCTTTCCTCCCACCTTGGCCGACGCCCCATTGGACTTGGAGGGCAAGAAACCAGCCCCTCCACCCCTATATAAAGTGGGGAGGCGCATGGGAGCTTCACACGATGTTCTGGCGCAGCCCTTCCCCTCTCCCAAGTACTCCTCCTCTCCCGCGGTGCTTGGCGAAGCCCTGCAGGATTGCCACGCTCCTCCACCACCACCACGCCGTTGTGATGCTGCTGGATGGAGTCTTCCTCAACCTCTCTCTCTCTCCTTGCTGGATCAAGGCGTGGGAGACGTCACCGGGCTGTACGTGTGTTGAACGCGGAGGTGCCGTCCATTCGGCACTAGGATCTCCGGTGATTTGAATCACGACGAGTACGACTCCTTCAACCCCGTTCTCTTGAACGCTTCCGCCTAGCGATCTACAAGGGTATGTAGATGCACTCTCCTTCCCCTCGTTGCTGGTTTCTCCATAGATAGATCTTGGTGACACGTAGGAAAATTTTGAATTTTTGCTACGTTCCCCAACAGTGGCATCATGAGCTAGGTCTATTGCGTAGATTCTTTGCACGAGTAGAACACAAAGTAGTTGTGGGCGTTGATTTTGTTCAATATGCTTACCGTTACTAGTCCAATCTTGTTTCGATGGTATTGTGGGATGAAGCGGCCCGGACCGACCTTACACGTACTCTTTCGTGAGACAGGTTCCACCGATTGACATGCACTTGGTGCATAAGGTGGCTAGCGGGTGCCAGTCTCTCCCACTTTAGTCGGAACGGATTCGATGAAAAGGGTCCTTATGAAGGGTAAATAGCAATTGGCATATCACGTTGTGGTGTTGCGTAGGTAAGAAACGTTCTTGCAAGAAACCCATAGCAGCCACGTAAAACATGCAACAACAATTAGAGGACGTCTAACTTGTTTTTGCAGGGTATGCTATGTGATGTGACATGGCCAAGAAGAATGTGATGAATGATATGTGATGTATGAGATTGATCATGTTCTTGTAATAGGAATCACGACTTGCATGTCGATGAGTATGACAACCGGCAGGAGCCATAGGAGTTGTCTTAATTTATTGTATGACCTGCGTGTCATTGAACAACGCCATGTAATTACTTTACTTTATTGCTAACCGGTAGCCATAGTAGTAGAAGTAATAAGTTGGCGAGACAACTTCATGGAGACACGATGATGGAGATCATGATGATGGAGATCATGGTGTCATGCCGGTGACGATGATGATCATGGAGCCCCGAAGATGGAGATCAAAAGGAGCAAAATGATATTGGCCATATCATGTCACTATTTGATTGCATGTGATGTTTATCATGTTTATGCATCTTGTTTACTTAGAACGACGGTAGTAAATAAGATGATCCCTTACAAAAATTTCAAGAAGTGTTCTCCCCTAACTGTGCACCGTTGCTAAAGTTCGTCGCTTCTAAGCACCACGTGATGATCGGGTGTGATGGATTCTTACGTTCACATACAACGGGTGTAAGACAGATTTACACACGCAAAACACTTAGGGTTAACTTGACGAGCCTAGCATGTACAGACATGGCCTCGGAACACAGAGACCGAAAGGTCGAGCATGAGTCGTATAGTAGATACGATCAACATGAAGATGTTCACCGATGATGACTAGTCCGTCTCACGTGATGATCGGACACGGCCTAGTTGACTCGGATCATGTAATCACTTAGATGACTAGAGGGATGTCTATCTGAGTGGGAGTTCATAAGATGAACTTAATTATCTTGAACATAGTCAAAAGATCTTTGCAAATTATGTCGTAAGCTCACGCTTTAGTTCCACTGTTTAGATATGTTCCTAGAGAAAATATAGTTGAAAGTTGACAGTAGCGATTATGCGGACAGTGGAAAGCTTATGTCCTTGATGCACCGCTCAGTGTACTGAACCCCAAACGTCGTTTGTGGATGTTGCAAACATCAGACATGCACGTTTTGATAACTACGTGATAGTTCAGTTAAACGGTTTAGAGTTGAGGCACCAAAGACGTTTTCGAAACGTCGCGGAACATATGAGATGTTTCGAGGGCTGAAATTGGGATTTCAGGCTCGTGCCCACATCAAGAGGTATGAGACCTCCGACGATTTTCTTAGCCTACAATCTAAGGGAGAAAAGCTCAATCGTTGAGCTTGTGCTCAGATTGTCTGAGTGCAACAATCACTTGAATCGAGTGGGAGTTGATCTTCCAGATGAGATAGTGATGTTTCTCCAAAGTCATTGCCACCAAGCTGCTAGAGCTTCGTGATGAACTATAACATATCAGGGATAGATATGATGATCCTTGAGGTATTCATGATGTTTGACACCGCGAAAGTAGAAATCAAGAAGAAGCGTCAATTGTTGATGGTTGGTGAAACCACTAGTTTCAAGAAGGGCAAGGGCAAGAAGGGATACTTCATGAGACGGCAAATCAGCTGCTGCTCCAGTGAAGAAACCCAAGGTTGAACCCAAACCCGAGACTATGTGCTACTGTGATAAGGGGAATAGTCACTAGAGCGGAATTACCCTAGATACTTGGTAGATGAGAAGGCTGGCAAGGTCGATAGAAGTATATTGGATATAGATTATGTTAATGTGTACTTTACTAGTACTCCTAGTAGCACCAAGGTATTAGATACCGGTTCGGTTGCTAAGTGTTAGTAACTCGAAATAAAAGCTACGAAATAAATGAAGACTAGCTAAAGGTGAGCTAACGATATGTGTTGGAAGTGTTTCCAAGGTTGATGTGATCAAGCATCGCACGCTCTCTCTACCATCGAGATTTGGTGTTTGCGTTGAGCATAGACATGTTTGGATTATGTCTATCGCAATACGGTTATTCATTTAAGGAGAATAATGGTACTCTATTTATTTGAATAATACCTTCAATGGTCTTGCACCTAAAGGAATGGTTTATTGAATCTCGATCGTAGTGATACACATTTTCATGCCAAAAGATATAAGATAGTAATGATGGTACCACTTACTTGCGGCACTGCCATGTAAGTCATATTGGTGTAAAACGCATGAAGAAGCTCCATGTTGATGGATCGTTTGGACTCACTTGATTTTGAATCACTTGAGATATGCAAATCATACCACATGGGCAAGATGACTAAGAAGCCTCGTTTTCAGTAAGATGGAACAAGATAGCAACTTGTTGGAAGTAACACATTTTGATGTGTGCAGTCCAATGAGTGCTGAGGCATGCAGTGAATATCGTTATGTTCTTACTTCACAGATGATTCGAGTAGATGTAGAGTATATTTACTTGATGAAACACAAGTCTGAATTATTGAATGGTTCAAGTAATTTCAGAGTGAAGTTGAAGATCATCATAACAAGAGGATGAAATGTCTATGATATGATCATAGAGATGAGTATCTGAGTTACAAGCTTTGGCACACAATTGAGACATTGTGGAAATTGTTTCACAACTAACACCGCCTAGAACACCATAGTGTGATGGTGTGTCCGAACATCATAGTTGCACCCTATTGGATATGGTGCGTACCATGATATCTCTTATCGAATTACCACTATCGTTTATGGGTTAGGCATTAAAGACAACCACATTCACTTTAAATAGGGCACCATGTAATTCCGTTGAGATGACACCGTATGAACTATGGTTTAGAGAAACCAAAGCTGTCATTTCTTAAAGGTTTGGGGATGCGACGCTTATGTGAAAAAGTTTCAAGTTGATAAGCTTGAACCCAAAGCGGATAAAATGCATCTTCATAGGACACCCAAAATAGTTGGGTATACCTCCTAATTCAGATCCGAAAGCAATAGGGATTGTTTCTTGAATCGGGTCCTTTCTCGAGGAAAAGTTTGTCTCGAAGAGTTGAGTGGGAGGATGGTGGAGACTTGATATGGTTATTGAACCGTCACTACAACTAGTGTGTAGTAGGGCACAGGAAGTTGTTCCTGTGGCACCTACACCAATTGAAGTAGAAGCTTATGATAGTGATCATGAAACTTCGGATCAAGTCACTATCGTACCTCGTAGGGTGAAGGATGCGTACAGCTTCAGAGTTGTATAGTAATCTTGTCTTGAAGGTCATGTTGCTAGACAACAATGAACCTACGAGCTATGGAGAAGCAAGGGTGGGCCCAAATTCCGACAAATGGTTAGAAGCCATGAAATCCGAGATAGGATCCATGTATCAGAACAAAGCATGGACTTTGGTGGACTTGCCTGATGATCGGCAAGCCATTGAGATAAATGGATCTTTAAGAAGACGGACGTGGATGGTAATGTCACCGTCTATGAAGCTCGACTTGTGGCAAAGAGTTTTTTTTCACAAGTTCAAGGAGTTGACTACAATGAGATTTTCTCATTCGTAGCGATGCTTAAGTCAGTCGGAATCATGTTAGCATTAGCTGCATTTATGAAATCTGGCAGATGGATGTCAAAACGAGTTTCCTTACCAGTTTTCGTAAGGAAATGTTGTATGTGATACAATCAGAAAAGTTTTGTCGATCCTAAGGATGCTAAAAGGTATGCTAGCTCCAGCGATCCTTCCATGGACTGGAGTAAGCATCTCAGAGTTGGAATATACAGTTTGATAAGATGATCAAAGATTTTTGTTTATACAAAGTTTATGAGAAACTTGTATTTCCAAAGAAGTGAGTGGGAGCACTATAGAATTTCTGATGAGTATATGTTGTTGACATATTGTTGATTAGAAATGATGTAGAATTTCTGGAAAGCATATAGGGTTATTTGATAAGTGTTTTTCAATGGAAAACCTGGATTAAGCTACTTGAACATTGAGCATCAAGATCTATGAGGATAGATCAAAAAAACGCTAAATGGTACTTTCAAATGAGCACATACCTTGACATGATCTTGAAGGTGTTCAAGATGGATCAGTCAAAGAAGGAGTTCTTGCCTGAGTTGTAAGGTATGAAGTTAAGAGTTAAAGCTCGACCACGGCAGAAAAGAGAGAAAGGACGAAGGTCGTCCCCTATGCTTCAGACGTAGGCTCTAGAGTATGCTATGCTGTGTACCGCACCGGAAGTGTGCCTTGCCATGAGTTAGTCAAGGGGTACAAGAATGATCCAGGAATGGATCATTAGATAGCGGTCAAAATTGTCCTTGGAGTAAATAAGGACATGTTTCTCAATTATGGAGGTGATAAAGAGTTCGGCGTAAAGGGTTACGTCGATGCAAGCTTTAACACCTATCCGAGTGACTCTGAGTAGCAAACCGGATACGTATAGTGGAGCGACCATTTGGAATAGCTCCAAGTGGAGCGTGGAAGCAGCATTTACAGAATGACCTAGAGATTTGCAAAGTACATACGGATCTGAATGTTGCAGACCCGTTGACTAAAACCTCTCTTGCAAGCAAAACATGATCAAACCCCAGAACTCATTGAGTCTTAATCACATGATGATGTGAACTAGTTTAGTGACACTAGTAAACTCTTTGGATGTTGGTCACATGGCGATGTGACCTGTGAGTGTTAATCACACGGCGATGTGAACTAGATTATTGACTCTAGTGCAAGTGGGAGACTATTGGAAATATGCCCTAGAGGCAATAATAAAAGTATTATTATATTTCCTTGTTCATGATAATTGTCTTTTATTCATGCTATAACTGTATTATCTGGAAATCGTAATACATGTGTGAATACATAGACCACAATATGTCCCTAGTGAGCCTCTAGTTGACTAGCTCGTTGTGATCAACAGATAGTCATGGTTTCCTGGCTATGGACATTGGATGTCGTTGATAACGGGATCACATCATTAGGAGAATGATATGATGGACAAGACCCAATCCTAAGCATAGCACAAAGATCGTGTAGTTCGTTTGCTAGAGCTTTTCCAATGTCAAGTATCTCTTCCTTAGACCATGAGATCGTGTAACTCTTGGATACCGTAGGAGTGCTTTGGGTGTATCAAACGTCACAACGTAACTGGGTGACTATAAAGGTGCACTACAGGTATCTCCGAAAGTGTCTGTTGGGTTGACACGGATCGAGACTGGGATTTGTCACTCCGTGTAAACGGAGAGGTATCTCTGGGCCCACTCGGTAGGACATCATCATAATGTGCACAATGTGACCAAGGGGTTGATCACGGGATGATGTGTTATGGAACGAGTAAAGAGACTTGCCGGTAACGAGATTGAACAAGGTATCGGTATACCGACGATCGAATCTTGGGCAAGTAATATACCGCTAGACAAAGGGAATTGTATACGGGATCGATTGAGTCCTTGACATCGTGGTTCATCCGATGAGATCATCGTGGAACATGTGGGAGCCAACATGGGTATCCAGATCCCGCTGTTGGTTATTGACCGGAGAACGTCTCGGTCATGTCTACATGTCTCCCGAACCCGTAGGGTCTACAAACTTAAGGTTCGATGACACTAGGGTTATAAAGGAAGTTTGTATGTGGTTACCGAATGTTGTTCGGAGTCCCGGATGAGATCCCGGACGTCACGAGGAGTTCCGGAATGGTCCGGAGGTAAAGATTTATATATGGGAAGTCCTATTTTGGCCACCGGAAAATGTTCGGGATTTTTCGGTATTGTACCGGGAAGGTTCTAGAAGGTTCCGGAGTGGGGCCCACCTGCATGGGGGGACCCACATGAACGTGGGTAGTGGGGGAAAGGCCCCACACCCCTGGTCAAGGCGCACCAAGATCCCCCCTTAGAAGGAATAAGATCATATCCCGAAGGGATAAGATCAAGATCCCTAAAAAGGGGGGATAACAATCGGTGGGGAAGGAAATGATGGGATTTCTTTCCTCCCACCTTGGCCGACGCCCCATTGGACTTGGAGGGCAAGAAACCAGCCCCTCCACCCCTATATAAAGTGGGGAGGCGCATGGGAGCTTCACACGATGTTCTGGCGCAGCCCTTCCCCTCTCCCAAGTACTCCTCCTCTCCCGTGGTGCTTAGTGAAGCCCTGCAGGATTGCCACGCTCCTCCACCACCACCACGCCGTTGTGCTGCTGCTGGATGGAGTCTTCCTCAACCTCTCCCTCTCTCCTTGCTGGATCAAGGCGTGGGAGACGTCACCGGGCTGTACGTGTGTTGAACGCGGAGGTGCCGTCCGTTCGGCACTAGGATCTCCGGTGATTTGAATCACGACGAGTACGACTCCTTCAACCCCGTTCTCTTGAACGCTTCCGCCTAGCGATCTACAAGGGTATGTAGATGCACTCTCCTTCCCCTCGTTGCTGGTTTCTCCATAGATAGATCTTGGTGACACGTAGGAAAATTTTGAATTTCTGCTACGTTCCCCAACACCTTATGGGGCATCCGATCATAAGCCCGTCGGCAAGAAAAACAAACCCTTCGCAGTACATAGGTCCATCCTCGATGAACTCCTCGACAAGCCCTGTCAGATACATGCAACGCTGAGCACCGAACCAACTCACAGCCTTCAGGCATGCTGGGTACTCCGGCAAGTGGCTAAAAGCGGTGAGGCTATCCTCACCACCGTTACTCCAGAGAAGCATTCTCCGGAGGATGACGATCTTAATGTATTTACTGTCTTCGAGACCTTCTCTTCAAATAATCTGCGCAAAAGGGCACTTCGCGACCTCGCCGAAATCAACCAAGTAACCACAATGAGCCCATGGAACGACGCGGCAATAACTTTCATTGCTGACGATGAACCAAGGTCCCAATCAGTCTGAGCACCAGCCGCCTTGGTCTTAAACCCAATTGTGGATGGCTTTCAACTCACCAAAGTGCTCACAGACGGCGGCAGCGGACTTAACCTCATCTACGAGGACATGCTCGACAAAATGCAAATTGACAAGGCCCGCATCGAGCAAAGCAATACCACCTTCCGAGGCATCATCCCCAGTCGAGAAGCACGATGTTCGGGGAAAATCAAATTTGACGTAGTATTCGTCATGCACGAGAATTACAGGTTTGAAGAGTTGCTTTTCCACGTGGCTCCCTTCAATAGCGAATATCACGCCCTTTTGGGGCGGGACGCTTTCTTACGCTTCCAAGCCATACCCCATTACGGGTACATGAAGCTTAAAATGTCAGGGCCCAACGGAATAATCACAGTTACAAGTGATCCGAATAAAGCACTCCGCGCCGAAAACAAAACCGCATCCTTGGCCATTGAGGGACTATCCGAAGCCCTTGCGGCCAAAGAACTAACCACCCTGCGATCCACGGTGGACAAGGATGACATGAATCTTGATAAGAGGCCCAAGTCCACCTCTTTCAAACATCAGATGAAATAGTAAAATTTCAAGTGCACCCGGCGGATCCTAACAAAACAACGTCCATTGGAGCACAGCTAGATCCGACGGTCGATGCCGCCCTACGAGCGTTCCTGCGCGAAAATTGGGATATCTTTGCCTGGCACCCTACGGACATGCCCGGGATCCCACGCAGACTGGCCGAACATAGCCTCAACATAATCAAGGGGTTCAAACTGGTCAAACAAACGCTGCGGCAATTTTCTGAACCCAAACGACAAGCTATGGGGGAGGAGCTAGCCAAACTACTTGAAGCCGGGTTCATCGGAGAAATCAAACTCCCAGATTGGCTAGCCAACTTGGTCATGGTGCCGAAGAAGGATAAGTCTTGGCGCCTTTGTGTCGACTTCAAAGACCTCAATAAGGCTTGCCCCAAAGACCCTTTCCCATTGCCCCGCATTGACTAAATTATTGACGCGACCGCGGGACACGACTCATTGTGTTTCCTTGACCCTTACTCTGGATACCATCAGATTAAATGAAGGAGTCCGACCAGGCCGCAACGGCGTTTATTACCCTGTACGGGCCTTTCTGCTTCAACACTATGCCTTTCGGGCTTAAAAATGCTGGTGCCACTTACCAACGCATGATTCAAACATGTTTGGAAAAACTGTTGGGGAACGTAGTATTTCAAAACATTTTCTACGATCACGCAAAATCTATCTAGGAGAAGCATAGCAATGAGTGGGGAGAGTGTGTCCACGTACCCTCGTAGACCGAAAACTGAAGCGTTTAGTAACGCGGTTGATGTAGTCGAACGTCTTCACATTCCAACCGATCCAAGCACCGAACGTACGGCACCTCCGTGTTCAGCACACGTTCAGCACGATGACGTCCCTCGAGCTCTTGATCTAGTTGAGGCCGAAGGAGAGTTACATTAGCATGACGGCGTGGTTGCCAACCCGAATTGGACAAGGGGTGGGGCGGCGCCCCCCCTTCCCTCTCCTACTCCTTCTCTCTTCCCTCTTTGCTTCTCCGGAAAAATGAAAAAGGAGAAGGAATCCTACTTGGACTAGGGAGTCCTAGTACGACTCCCCATACCTGGCACACCCCCTTGGGCCGGCCACCTCCTCCCCCCTCCTTTATATACGTGGGAGGGGGGCACCCCAAAGACACACCAAGTCTTCTCTTAGCCGTGTGCGGTGCCCCCCTCCACAGATACACACCTCGGTCATATCGTCGTAGTGCTTAGGACAAGCCCTACGCCGGTTACTTCATCATCACCATCACGGGGGGCACGCACCACCTCTTGGCCGGTCCTCTCTCTTCTCCACTAAGGCCCATGATGGCCCATTAACTTCCCGGGGGGGGGGGGGGGGGGGTTCCGGTAACCCTCGGTTCTCCAAAACTTATCTGAAACTTCCCGAAACCATTCCGGTGTCTGAATATAACCTTCCAATATATGAATCTTTACCTCTCGACCATTTTGAGACTCCTCATCATGTCCGGGATCTCATCCGGGACTCCGAACAAACTTCGGTCATCAAATCACATAACTCATGATACAAATCGTCATCGAACGTTAAGCGTGCGGAACCTACGGGTTCGAGAACTTTGTAGACATGACTGAGACACATCTCCGGTCAATAACCAATAGTGGAACCTGGATGCTCATATTGCCTCCTACATATTCTACGAAGACCTTTATCGGTCAAACCGCATAACAACATACGTTGTTCCCTTTGTCATTGGTATGTTACTTGCCCGAGATTCGATCGTAGGTATCCTCATACCTAGTTCAATGTCATTACCGGCAAGTCTCTTTACTCGTTCCGTAATGCATTATCACGTAACTAACTCATTATCACATTGCTTGCAAGCTTATAGTGATGTGATTTGCCGAGAGGGCCCCGAGATACCTCTCCGATACTCGGAGTGACAAATCCTAATCTCGATCTATGCCAACTCAACAAACACCTTTAGAGACACCCGTAGAGCATCTTTATAATCACCCAGTTACGCTGTTATGTTTGATAGCACACAAAGTGTTCCTCCGGTATTCGGGAGTTGCATAATCTCATAGTCAGAGGAACATGTATAAGTCATCAAGAAAGCAATAGAAATAAAACTAAACAATCATTATGCTAAGCTAATGGATGGGTCTTTTCCATCACATCATTCTCTAATGATGTGATCCCATTCATCAAATGACAACACATGTCTATGGTCAGGAAACTTAACCATCTTTGATTAATGATCTAGTCAAGTGGGGGCATACTAGGGACACTCTGTTTGTCTATATATTCACACATGTACTAAGTTTCCGGTTAATACAATTCTAGCATGAATAATAAACATTTATCATGATATAAGGAAATATAAATAACAACTTTATTATTTCCTCTAGGGAATATTTCCTTTAGTCTCCCACTTGCACTAGAGTCAATAATCTAGAGTACATAGTAATGATTCTAACACCCATGGAGTCTTGGTGCTGATCATGTTTTGCTCGTGGAAGAGGCTTAGTCAATGGGTCTGCAACATTCAGATCCGTATGTATTTTGCAAATCTCTATGTCTCCCTCCTTGACTTGATCGCGGATGGAATTGAAGCATCTCTTGATGTGTTTGGTTCTCTTGTGAAATCTGGATTCCTTCGCCAAGGCTATTGCTCCAGTATTGTCACAAAAGATTTTCATTGGACCCGATGCACTAGGTATTACACCTAGATCGGATATGAACTCCTCATCCAGACTTCTTCATTTTTGCTTCCGAAGCAGCTATGTACTCCGCTTCACACGTAGATCCTGCCATGATGCTTTGCTTGGAACTGCACCAACTGACAGCTCCACCATTCAATATAAATACGTATCCGGTCTGTGACTTAGAGTCATCCGGATTAGTGTCAACGCTTGCATTGACGTAACCATTTACGACGAGCTCTTTGTCACCTCTATAAACAAGAAACATATCCTTAGTCCTTTTTAGGTATTTTAGGATGTTCTTGACTGCTGTCCAGTACCCACTCCTGGATTACTTTGGTACCTCGCTACTACACTAATAGAAAGGCACAAATCAGGTCTGGTACACATCATTGCATACATGATACAACCTATGGTTGAGGCATAGGGAATGACTTCCATTTTCTCTCTATCTTCAAAAGTGGTCGGGCATTGAGTCTGACTCAACTTCACACCTTGTAACACAGGCAAGGACCCTTTCTTTGACTGATCTGTTTTGAACTTCTTCAAAACTTTATCAAGGTATGTGCTTTGTGAAAGTCCAATTAAGCGTCTTGATCTATCTCTATAGATCTTGATGCCCAATATATAAGTAGCTTCACCGAGGTCTTTCATTGAAAAATTCTTATTCAAGTATCCTTTTATGCTATCCAGAAATTCCGTATCATTTCTGATTAACAATATGTCATCCACATATAATATCCCGAATGCTACAGAGCTCCCACTCACTTTCTTGTAAATACATGCTTCTCCAAAAGTCTGTATAAAACCATATGCTTTGATCACACTATATATATTCCAACTCCGAGAGGCTTGCACCAGTCTATAAATGGATCGCTGGAGCTTGGTCACTTTGTTAGCACCTTTGGACCAACAAAACCTTCTAGTTGCCTCATATACAACTCTTCTTTAAGATATCCATTAAGGATTGCAGTTTTGACATCCATTTGCTAGATTTTATAATCATAAAATGCGGCAATTGCTAACATGATTCGGACAGACTTAAGCATCGCTACGGGTGAGAAGGTCTCATCGTAGTCAACCCCTTGAACTTGTCGAAAACCTTTTGCAACAAGTCGAGCTTTGTAGACAGTAATATTACCGTCAGCATCAGTCTTCTTCTTGAAGATCCATTTATTCTCTATTGCTTGCCGACCATCGGGCAAGTCAACCAAAGCCCACACTTTATTCTCATACATGGATCCCATCTCAGATTTCATGGCCTCAAGCCATTTCACAAAATCTGGGCTCATCATCGATTCCTCATAGTTCATAGGTTCGTCATGGTCAAGTAACATGAGCTCCAGAACAGGATTACCGTACCACTCTAGTGCGGACCTTACTCTGTTTGACCTACGAGGTTTGGTAATAACTTGATCTAAAGTTTCATGATCATCATCATTAGCTTCCTCACTAATTGGTGTAGGAATCACTGGAATTGATTTTTGCGATGAACTACTTTCCAATTCGGGAGCAGGTACAATTACCTCATCAAGTTATACTTTCCTCCCACTCACTTCTTTCAAGAGAAACTCCTTTTCTAGAAAGGATCCATTCTTAGCAACGAATATCTTGCCTTCGGATCTGTGATAGAAGGTGTACCCAACAGTTTCCTTTGGGTATCCTATGAAGACACATTTCTCCGATTTGGGTTCGAGCTTATCAGGTTGAAGCTTTTACACATAAGCATCGCAACCCCAAATTTAAGAAACGACAGCTTAGGTTTCTTGCCAAACCACAATTCATATGGTGTCGTCTCAACGGATTTAGATGGTGCCCTATTTAACATGAATGCAATCGTCTCTAAAGCATAACCCCAAAATGATAGCGGTAAATCGGTAAGAGACATCATAGATCGCACCATATCTAATAAACTACGGTTATGACGTTCGGACACACCATTACGCTATGGTGTTCCAGGTGGCGTGAGTTGCCAAACTATTCCACATTGTTTCAAATGAAGACCAAACTCATAACTCAAATATTCACCTCCATAATCAGATCGTAGAAACTTTATTTTCTTGTTACGATGATTTTCCACTTCACTCTGAAATTATTTGAACTTTTCAAATGTTTCAGACTTATGTTTTATTAAGTAGATGTACCCATATATTCTCAAATCACCCGTCAAGGTCAGAAAATAACGATACCCGCTGCAAGCCTCAACACTCATCGGACCGCATACATCAGTAGGTATTATTTCCAATAAGTCAGTTGCTCGCTCCATTGTTCCGGAGAACGGAGTCTTAGTCATCTTGCCCATGAGGCATGGTTCACAAGAATCAAGTGATTCCAAAAGCCCATCAGGATGAGTTTCTTCATGCGCTTTACACCAATATGACCCAAACAGCAATGCCACAAATAAGTTACACTATCATTATTAACCTTGCATCTTTTGGCTTCAATATTATGAATATCTGTATCACTACAATCGAGATTCAACAAAAATACACCACTCGTCAAGGGTGCATGACCATAAAATATATTACTCATATAAATAGAACAACCATTACTCTCTGATTTAAATAAATAACCGTCTCGCATCAAACAAGATCCAGATATAATGTTCATGCTTAATGCTGGCACCAAATAACAATTATTCAGGTCTAAAACTAATCCCGAAGATAGATGTAGAGGTAGCGTGCCGACGATGATCACATCGACTTTGGAACCATTTCCCACGTGCATTGTCACCTCGTCCTTAGCCAATCTTCGTTTAATCCGTAGCCCTTATTTCGAGTTGCAAATATGAGCAACAGAACCAGTATCAAATACCCAGGCGCTACTATGAGCATTAGTAAGGTACACATCAATAACATGTATATCAAATATACCTTTCACTTTGCCATCCTTCTTATCCGCCAAATACTTGGGGCAGTTCCGCTTCCAGTGACCAGTCCCTTTGCAGTAGAAGCACTCAGTCTCAGGCTTATGTCCAGACTTGGGCTTCTTCACTTGAGCAGCAACTTGCTTGTCATTCTTCTTGAAGTTCCCCTTCTTCCCTTTGCCCTTTTTCTTAAAACTAGTGGTTTTGTTAACCATCAACACTTGATGATCCTTCTTGATTTCTACCTCCGCAGCCTTTAGCATCGCGAAGAGCTCGGGAATTATCTTATCCATCCCTTGCATATTATAGTTCATCATGAAGCTTTTATAGCTTGGTGGCAGTGATTGAAGAACTCTGTCAATGACACTATCATTAGGAAGATACTCCCAGTTGAGTCAAGTCGTTGTGGTACCCAGACATTCGGAGTATATGTTCTCTGACAGAACTATTCTCCTCCATCTTGCAGCTATAGAACTTATTGGAGACTTCATATCGCTCAATTCGGGCATTTGCTTGAAATATTAAATTCAACTCCTGGAACATCTCATATGCTCCATGACGTTCAGAATGTCGTTGAAGTCCCGATTCTAAGCCGTAAAGCATGGCACACTGAACTATCGAGTAGTCATCAGCTTTGCTCTGCCAGACATTCGTAACGTCCGCAATTGCTCCTGCAGCGGGTCTTGCACCTGAAGGAAATATGCCCTAGAGGCAATAATAAAGTTATTATTTATTTCCTCATATCATGATAAATGTTTATTATTCATGCTAGAATTGTATTATCCGGAAACATGATACATGTGTGAATACATAGACAAACATAATGTCACTAGTATGCCTCTACTTGACTAGCTCATTAATCAAAGATGGTTATGTTTCCTAACCATAGACATGTGTTTTCATTTGATTAACGAGATCACATCATTAAGAGAATGATGTGATTGACTTGACCCATTCTGTTAGCCTAGCACTTGATCGTTTAGTATGTTGCTATTGCTTTCTTCATGACTTATACAAAGTTTCTACAACTATGAGATTATGCAACTCACATTTACCAGAGGAACACTTTGTGTGCTACCAAACGTCACAACGTAACTGGGTGATTATAAAGGTGCTCTATAGGTGTCTCCAAAGGTACATGTTGGGTTGGCGTAATTCGAGATTAGGTTTTGTCACTCCGATTGTCGGAGAGGTATCTCTGGGCCCTCTCGGTAATACACATCACTTAAGCCTTGCAAGCATTGTAACTATTGAGTTAGTTACGGAATGATGTATTACGGAACGAGTAAAGAGACTTGCCGCTAACGATATTGAACTAGGTATTGGATACCGACGATCGAATCTCGGGCGAGTAACATACCGATGACAAAGGGAACAACGTATATTGTTATGCGGTTTGACCGATAAAGATATTTGTAGAATATGTAGGAGCCAATATGAACATCCAGGTTCCACTATTGGTTATTGACCGGAAATAGTTCTAGGTCATGTCTACATAGTTCTCGAACCCGTAGGGTCCGCACGCTTAACGTTACGATGACAGTTTTATTATGAGTTTATAAGTTTTGATGTACCGAAGTTTTTTCGGACTCCTGGATGTGATCACGGACATGACGAGGAGTCTCGAAATGGTCGAGACATAAAGATTGATATATTGGACGACTATATTCGGACAGCAGAAGTGTTCCGGGTGATTTCGGAGAAAACCGGAGTGCCGGAGGGGTTAGCGGAACCCCCCGGGGAAGTATTGGGCCTTAGTGGACCTGAGGGGAGAGAGAGGGCAGCAGCCCAGGAGGTGGCACCCCCCCATGAGGAGTCCGAATTGGACTAGGGGAGGGGGCGTGGCCCCCCCTTTCCCTCTCTCTCTCCCTCTCTTTCCTTCCCCCTTCCTCCTTCCTAGTGGGACTAGGAAAGGGGAGTCCTACTCCCACTAGGAGGAGGACTTCCCCCTCCTTGGCATGCCCCTAGGGCCGGCCGGCCTCCCCCCTTGCTCCTTTATATACGGGGGCAGGGGGGCACCCCATGATACACAAGTTGATCTACGGATCGTTCCTTAGCCGTGTGCGGTGCCCCCCTCCACCATATTCCACCTCGGTCATATCGTCGCGGAGTTTAGGCGAAGCCCTGTGCCGGTAGAACATCATCATCGTCACCACGCCGTCGTGCTGACGGAACTCATCCCTGACACCCTGCTGGATCGGAGTCCGGGGAACGTCATCGAGCTGAACGTGTGCTGAACACGGAGGTGCCGTACGTTCGGTGCTTGGATCGGTCGGATCGTGAAGACGTACGACTACATCAACCGCGTTGTCATAACACTTCCGCTTTCGGTCTACGAGGGTACGTGGACACACTCTCCTATCTCGTTGCTATGCATCACCATGATCTTGCGTGTGCATAGGAAATTTTTTGAAATTACTACATTCCCCAACAGTGGCATCCGAGCCAAGTTTTATGCCTTGATGTTATATGCACGAGTAGAACACAAGTGAGTCGTGGGCGATACAAGTCATACTGCTTACCAGCATGTCATACTTTGGTTCGGCGGTATTGTTGGATGAAGCGGCCCGGATCGACATTACGCGTACGCTTACGCGAGACTGGTTCTACCGACGTGCTTTGCACACAGGTGGCTGGCGGGTGTCAGTTTCTCCAACTTTAGTTGAACCGAGTGTGGCCACACCCGGTCCTTGCGAAGGTTAAAACTACACTAACTTGACGAACTATCGTTGTGGTTTTGATGCGTAGGTAAGAACGGTTCTTGCTCAGCCCGTAGCAGCCACGTAAAACTTGCAACAACAAAGTAGAGGACGTCTAACTTGTTTTTGCAGGGCATGTTGTGATGTGATATGGTCAAGACGTGATGCTATATTTTTGTATGAGATGATCATGTTTTGTAACCGAAGTTATCGGCAACTGGCAGGAGCCATATGGTTGTCGCTTTATTGTATGAAATGCAAACGCCCTGTAATTGCTTTACTTTATCACTAAGCGGTAGCGATAGTCGTAGAAGCAATAGACGGCGTAAAACGACAACGATGCTACGATGGAGATCAAGGTGTCGCGCCAGTGACGATGGTGATCTTGACGGTGCTTTCGGAGATGGAGATCACAAGCACAAGATGAAGATGGCCATATCATATCACTTATATTGATTGCATGTGATGTTTATCTTTTATGCATCTTATCTTGCTTTGATTGACGGTAGCATTATAAGATGATCTCTCACTAAATATCAAGAAGTGTTCTCCCTGAGTATGCACCATTGCCAAAGTTCGTCGTGCCCAGACACCACGTGATGATCGGGTGTGATAAGCTCTACGTCCATCTACAACGGGTGCAAGCCAGTTTTGCACACGCAAAATACTCAGGTTAAACTTGACGAGCCTAGCATATGCAGATATGGCCTCGGAACACGGAGACCGAAAGGTCGAGCGTGAATCATATAGTAGATATGATCAACATAGTGATGTTCACCATTGAAAACTACTCCACCTCACGTGATGATCGGTTATGGTTTAGTTGATTTGGATCACATAATCACTTAGATGACTAGAGAGATTTCTGTCTAAGTGGGAGTTCTTAAGTAATATGATTAATTGAACTTAAATTTATCATGAACTTAGTCCTGGTAGTATTTTGCAAATTATGTTGTAGATCAATAGCTTGCGTTGTTGCTTTCATATGTTTATTTTGATATGTTCCTAGAGAAAACTGTGTTGAAAAATGTTAGTAACAATGATGCGGATTGGATCCGTGATCTGAGGTTTATCCTCATTGCTGCACAGAAGAATTATGTCCTTGATGCACTGCTAGGTGACAAACCTATTGCAGGAGCAGATGCAGACGTTATGAACGTTTGGCTAGCTCAAATGATGACTACTTGATAGTTTAGTGCACCATGCTTAAACGGCTTAGAATCAGGACTTCAAAGACGTTTTGAACGTCATGGACCATATGAGATGTTCCAGGAGTTGAAGTTAATATTTCCAGCAAATGCCCGAGTTGAGAGATATGAAGTCTCGAACAAGTTCTATAGCTAAAAGATGGAGGAGAATCGCTCAACTACTGAGCATGTGCTCAGATTGTCTGGGTACTTCAATCGCTTGAATCAAGTAGGAGTTAATCTTCCAGATAAGATAGTGATTGACAGAATTCTCTAGTCACCATCACTGAGTTACTAGAACTTCATGATGAACTATAGTATGCAAAGGATGACAAAAACGATTCCCGAGCTCTTCATGATGTTGAAATCGACGAAGGTAGAAATCAAGAAAGAGCATCAAGTGTTGATGATTGACAAGACCACTAGTTTCAAGAAAAGGGCAAAGGGAAAGAAAGGGAAACTTCAAGTAGAATGGCAAACAAGTTGTCACTCCCGTGAAGAAGACCAAAGCTGGACCAAAGCCTGAAACTTAGTGCTTACACTGCAAAGGAAATGGTCACTGGAAGCGGAAATGCCCTAAATATTTGGTGGATAAGAAGGATGGCAAAGTGAACAAGGGTATATTTGATATACAGGTGTTTGATGTGTGCCTTACTAGTGTTTATAGTAGCCCATGAGTATTTGATACTTGTTCGGTTGCTAAGATTAGTAACTCGAAACTGGAGTTATAGAATAAACAGAGACTAGTTGAAAGGAAAGTGACGATGAGTGTTGGAAGTGGTTTCAAGATTGATATGATCATCATCGCACACTCCCTATACTTTCGGGATTAGTGTTAAACCTAAATAAATGTTATTTGGCATTTGCGTTGAGCATGAATATGATTTGATCATGTTTATTGCAATACAGTTATTCATTTAAAATCAAAGAGTAATTGTTGTTCTGTTTACATGAATAAAACCTTCAAATGGTCATACACCCAATGAAAATAGTTTATTGGATCTCGATCGTAGTGATACACATATTCATAATATTGATGCCAAAAGATGCAAAGTTAATATTGATAGTGCAACTTATTTGTGGCACTGCCGTTTGGGTCATATCGGTGTAAAGCGCATGAAGAAACTCCATAAAGATGGATTTTCAGAATCACTTGGTTATGAATCATTTGATGCTTGCGAACCATGCCTTTTGGGCAAGATGACTAAAACTCGGTTCTCCGGAACAGTGGAACAAGCTACTGACTTATTGGAAATAATACATATCGATGTATGTGATCCAATGAGTGTTGATGCTCGTGGCAAATATCGTTATTTTCTGACCTTCACAAGATGATTTGAGCAGATATGGGTATATCTACTTGATGAAACATAAGTCTGAAATAGTTGAAAGGTTCAAAGAATTTCAAAGTGAAGTGGAAAAATCATCGTAACAAGAAAATAAAGTTTCTGCGATCTGATCGCGGAGACGAATATTTGAGTTACGAGTTTGGTCTTCAATTAAAACAATGTGGAATAGTTTCACAGCTCGCGCCACCTGGAACACCACAACGTTATGGTGTGTCCGAACGTCGTAACCGCACTTTATTGGATATGGTGCGATCTATGATGTCTCCTACTGATTTACCACTATTGTTTTGGGGTTATGCATTAGAGACAGCTGCATTCACGTTAAAAGGGCACCATCAAAATCCGTTGAGACGACGCCTCATGAACTGTGGTTTGGCAAGAAACCAAAGTTGTCATTTCTTAAAGTTTGGAGTTGCGATGCTTATATGAAAAAGGTTTTCAACCTGATAAGCTCGAACCCAAATCGGTGAAGTGCGTCTTCATAGAATACCCAAAGGAAACTGTTGGGTACACCTTCTATCACAGATCCGAAGGCAAAACATTTGTTGCTAATAATGGATCCTTTCTAGAGAAGGAGTTTCTCTCGAAAGAAGTGAGTGGGAGGAAAGTAGAGCTTGATAAGGTAATTTGTACCTTCTCCCGAATTGGAAAGTAATTCATCACAGAAATCTGTTCCTGTGACTACTACACCAATTAGTGAGGAAGCTAATGATGATGATCATGTAACTTCAGATCAAGTTACTACCGAACCTCGTAGGTAAAACAGAGTGAGATCCGCACCAGAGTGGTACGGTAATCCAGTTCTGGAGGTCATGTTACTTGACCATGACAAACCTACGAACTATGAGGAAGCGATGATGAGCCCAGATTCCGCGAAATGGCTTGAGGCCATGAAATCTGAGATATGATCCATGTATGAGAACAAAGTGTAGACTTTGATTGACTTGCCCGATGATCAGTGAGTCATTAAGAATAAATGGATCTTCAAGAGGAAGACGGACGCTGGTAGTAGTGTTACTATCTACAAAGCTAGAATTGTTGCAAAAGGTTTTCGACAAGGTCAAAGTGTTGACTACGATGAGAGTTTCTCACTCGTATCTATGCTTAAGTCTATCTGAATCATGTTAGCAATTGCTGCATTTTATGAAATCTGGCAAATGGATAGACAAAACTGCATTCCTTAATGGATTTATTTAAGAAGAGTTGTATATGATGCAACCAGAAGGTTTTGTCAATCCTAAAGGTGTTAACAAAATGTGCAAGCTCCAGCGATCCATCTATGGACTGGTGCAAGCATCTCAGAGTTGGAATATACGCTTTGATGAGTTGATCAAAGCATATAGTTTTATATAGACTTGCGGTGAAGCCTGTATTTACAAGAAAGTGAGTGGGAGCACTACATCATTTCTGATAAGTATATGTGAATGACATATTGTTGATCGGAAATAATGTAGAGTTATTCAGCAAAGCATAAAGGAGAGTTTGAAAGGAGTTTTTTCAAAGAAAGACCTCGGTGAAGCTGCTTACATATTGAGCATCAAGATCTATAGAGATAGATCAAGACGCTTGAATTTTTTTTCACTGAGTACATACCTTGACAAGATTTTGAAGTAGTTCAAAATGGAACAGTCAAAGAAAGAGTTTCTTGCCTGTGTTACAAGGTGTGAAATTGAGTAAGACTCAAATACTGACCACAGCAGAAAATAGAAAGAGAATGAAAGTCATTCCCTATGCTTCAGTCATAGGTTCTATAAAAGTATGCCATGCTATGGACCAGACCTATTGTATACTCTGCCCTGGTTTGGCAAGGGAGTACAATAGTGGTCTAGGAGTAGATCACTGGACATTGGTCAAAATTATCCTTAGTGGAATAAGGATATGTTTCTCGATTATGGAGGTGACAAAAGGTTCGTCGTAAAGGGTTACGTTGATACAAGTTTTGGCATTGATCCAGATGACTCTAAGTCCTAATCTGGATACATATTGAAAGTGGGAGCAATTAGCTAGAGTAGCTCCATGCTGGAGCATTGTAGACATAGAATATTTGCAAAATACATATGGCTCTGAATGTGACAGACCCGTTGACTAAACTTCTCTCACAAGCAAAACATGATCATACCTTAGTACTCTTTGGGTGTTAATCACATAGCGATGTGAACTAGATTATTGACTCTAGTAAACCCTTTGGGTGTTGATCACATGACGTTGTGAACTATGGGTGTTAATCACATGGTGATGTGAACTATGGGTGTTAATCACATGGTGATGTGAACTAGATTATTGACTCTAGTGCAAGTGGGAGACTGAAGGAAATATGCCCTAGAGGCAATAATAAAGTTATTATTTATTTCCTCATATCATGATAAATGTTTATTATTCATGCTAGAATTGTATTATCCGGAAACATGATACATGTGTGAATACATGGACAAACATAATGTCACTAGTATGCCTCTACTTGACTAGCTCATTAATCAAAGATGGTTATGTTTCCTAACCATAGACATGTGTTGTCATTTGATTAAAGAGATCACATCATTAGGAGAATGATGTGATTGACTTGACCCATTCTGTTAGCCTAGCACTTGATCGTTTAGTATGTTGCTATTGCTTTCTTCATGACTTATACAAAGTTTCTACAACTATGAGATTATGCAACTCCCGTTTACCAGAGGAACACTTTGTGTGCTACCAAACGTCACAACGTAACTGGGTGATTATAAAGGTGCTCTACAGGTGTCTCCAAAGGTACATGTTGGGCTGGCGTAATTCGAGATTAGGTTTGGTCACTCCGATTGTCGGAGAGGTATCTCTAGGCCCTCTCGGGAATACACATCACTTAAGCCTTGCAAGCATTGTAACTAATGAGTTAGTTACAGAATGATGTATTACGGAACGAGTAAAGAGACTTGCCGGTAACGAGATTGAACTAGGTATTGGATACCGACGACCGAATCTCGGGCAAGTAACATACCGATGACAAAGGGAACACCGTATATTGTTATGCGGTTTGACCGATAAAGAACTTCGTAGAATATGTAGGAGCCAATATGAACATCCAGGTTCCACTATTGGTTATTGACCGGAAACAGTTCTAGGTCATGTCTACATAGTTCTCGAACCCGTAGGGTCCGCACACTTAACGTTACGATGAGAGTTTTATTATGAGTTTATAAGTTTTGATGTACCGAAGTTTGTTCGGAGTCCCGGATGTGATCACGGACATGACGAGGAGTCTCGAAATAGTCGAGACATAAAGATTGATATATTGGACGACTATATTCGGACACCGGAAGTGTTCCGGGTGATTTCGGAGAAAACTGGAGTGCCGGAGGGGTTATCGGAACCCCCCGGGGAAGTATTGGGCCTTAGTGGGCCTGAGGGGAGAGAGAGGGCAGCAGCCCAGGAGGTGGCGCCCCCCCATGAGGAGTCCGAATTGGACTAGGGGAGGGGGCGCCCCCCCCCCCCTTTCCCTCTCCCTCTCCCTCTCTTTCCTTCCCCCTTCCTCCTTCCTAGTGGGACTAGGAAAGGGGAGTCCTACTCCCACTAGGAGGAGGACTTCCCCCTCCTTGGCGCACCCCTAGGGCCGGCCGGCCTCCCCCTTGCTCCTTTATATACGGGGGCAGGGGGGCACCCCATGATACACAAGTTGATCTACGGATCGTTCCTTAGCCGTGTGCGGTGCCCCCCTCCACCATATTCCACCTCGGTCATATCGTTGCGGAGTTTAGGCGAAGCCCTGCGCCGGTAGAATATCATCATCGTCACCACGCCGTCGTGCTAATGGAACTCATCCCCGACACCCTGCTGGATCGGAGTCCAGGGAACGTCATCGTGCTGAACGTGTGCTGAACACGGAGGTGCCGTACGTTCGGTGCTTGGATCGGTCGGATCATGAAGACGTACGACTACATCAACCGCGTTGTCATAACGCTTCCGCTTTCGGTCTACGAGGGTACGTGGACACACTCTCCTATCTCGTTGCTATGCATCACCATGATCTTGCGTGTGCGTAGGAATTTTTTTGAAATTACTACGTTCCCCAACAGCACCTAGCGGTGCTTCCAGGACGTAATTCTTCTGGGCAGCAATGAGGATAATCCTCAAGTTATGGACCCTGTCCGTGTAATTTCTACCATCATCTTTGAACTTAGCTTTCTGTAGGAACGCATTAAAATACAAAGGAACGGTAGCACGGGCCATTGATCTACAACAACATAGACATGCAAAAACTATCAGGTACTAAGTTCATGATAAATTAAAGTTCAATTAATCATATTACTTAAGAACTCCCACTTAGATAGACATCCCTCTAGTCATCTAAATGATCACGTGATCCATATCAACTAAACCATGTCCGATCATCAAGTGAGATGGAGTAGTTTTCAATGGTGAACATCACTATGTTGATCATATCTACTATATGATTCGCGTTCGACCTTTTGATCTCAGTGTTCCGACGCCATATCAGCATATGCTAGGCTTGTCAAGTTTAACCCGAGTATTCTGCGTGTGCAAAACTGGCTTGCACCTGTTGCATGTGAACATAGAGCTTATAACACCTGATCATCACGTGATGTCTCGGCACGACGAACTGTAGCAACAGTGCATACTCAGGGAGAACACTTATACCTTGAAATTTAGTGAGGGATCATCTTATAATGCTACCGCCGTACTAAGCAAAATAAGATGCATAAAAGATAAACATCACATGTAATCAAAATATGTGACATGATATGGTCATCATCATCTTGTGCCTTTTGATCTCCATCTCCAAAGCACCATCATGATCTCCATCGTCACCGGCTTGACACCTTGATCTCCATCGTAGCATTGTTGTCGTCTCGCCAACTATTGCTTCTACGACTATCGCTACCGCATAGTGATAAAGTAAAGCAATTACATGGCGATTGCATTTCATACAATAAAGCGACAACCATAAGGCTCCTACCAGTTGCCGATAACGGTTACAAAACATGATCATCTCATACAACAATTTATGTCTCATCACGTCTTGACCATATCACATCACAACATGCCCTACAATAACAAGTTAGACGTCCTCTACTTTGTTGTTGCAAGTTTTACGTGGCTGCTACGCGCTTCTAGCAAGAACCGTTCTTACCTACGCATCAAAACCACAATGATTTTTTGTCAAGTGTGTTGTTTTAACCTTCAACAAGGACCGATAGTAGTCAAACTCGATTCAACTAAAGTTGGAGAAACTAACACCCGCTAGCCACCTGTGTGCGAAGCACGTCGGTATAATCATTCTCATGAACGCGGTCATGTAATGTTGGTCCGGGCCGCTTCATCCAATAATACCACCGAATCAAAGTAATACGTTGGTGGTAAGCAGTATGACTATTATCGCCCACAACTCTTTGTGTTCCACTCGTGCATATAACATCTATGCATAGACCTGGCTCGGATGCCACTTTGGGGAACGTAGTATTTCAAAAAAATTCCTACGATCACACAAGATCTATCTAGGAGAAGCATAGCAACGAGCGGGGAGAGTGTGTCCACGTACCCTTGTAGACCGAAAGAGTAAGCGTTTAGTAATGCGGTTGATGTAGTCGAACGTCTTCATGACCCAACTAACCCAAGCACCGAACTTACGACACCTCCGTGTTCAGCACTCGTTCAGCACGATGATGTTCCTCGAGCTCTTCATCCAGTTGAGGCCGAAGGAGAGTTCCGTCAGCAGGACGACGTGGTGACGGTGATGATGAAGTTACCGGCATAGGGCTTCGCCTAAGCACCAGGACGATATGACCGAGGTGTTTATCTATGGAGGGGGGCACCGCACACCGCTAAGGGAAGACTTGGTGTGTCTTTGGGGTGCCCCCTCCCACGTATATAAAGGAGGGGGGAGTAGGTGGCCGGCCCAAGGGGGGCGCGCCGGGTGTGGGGAGTCCTACTAGGACTCCCTAGTCCAAGTAGGATTCCCTCTCCTTTTTCCTTTTTCCGGAGAAGCAAAGAGGGAAGAGAGAAGGAGTAGGAGAGGGAAAGGGGGGCGCCGCCCCCACCCCTTGTCTAATTCGTATTGCAAAGGGGGGTGCACGCCACCTCCTGGCCGGCCCTCTCTCTTCTCCACTAAGGCCCATGATGGCCCATTAACTTCCCGGGGGGTTCCGGTAACCCCCGGTTCTCCAAAACTTATCCGAAACTTCCCGAAACCATTTCGGTGTCCGAATATAACCTTCCAATATATGAATCTTTACCTCTCGACCATTTCGAGACTCCTCGTCATGTCTGTGATCTCATCCGGGACTCCGTACAAACTTCGGTGATCAAATCACATAACTCATAATACAAATCATCATCGAACGTTAAGCGTGCGAACCCTACGGGTTCGAGAACTATGTAGACATGACCGAGACACATCTTCGGTCAATAACCAATAGCGGAACCTGGATGCTCATATTGCCTCCTACATATTCTACGAAGATCTTTATCGGTCAAACCGCATAACAACATATGTTGTTCCCTTTGTCATCGGTATGTTACTTGCCCGAGATTCGATCATCGGTATCCTCATACCTAGTTCAATCTCGTTACCGGCAAGTCTCTTTACTCGTTCCGTAATGCATCATCTCGTAACTAACTCATTAATCACATTGCTTGCAAGGCTTATAGTGATGTTCATTACCGAGAGGGCCCCGAGATACCTCTCCGATGCTCGGAGTGACAAACCCTAATCTCGATCTATGCAAACTCAACAAACACCTTCGAAGACACCTATAGAGCATCTTTATAATCACCCAGTTATGTTGTGAAGTTTGATATGAGACAAAGTTTTATAATCACTCCGGTTTTTCGGGAGTTGCATAATCTCATAGTCAGAGGAACATGTATAAGTCATGAAGAAAGCAATAGCAATAAAACTAAACAATCATTATGCTAAGCTAATGGATGGGTCTTGTCCATCACACGAACCGGGACCAATGGTTGTGGGCCAGGAGCAAGGACCATTTGTCCCGGTTCATGGCTGGAATCGGGACCAAAGGGGCCAGACGAACCGGCACCAATGCCCCACGAGGCCCGGCCGCCCCCTGGCCTCATGAACCGGGACCGTTGCCCCCACGGGTCCCGGTTCGTGAGTGAACCGAGATTAATGGGCTTACCCTGCATGGACCAAAGCCCCGTTTTCTACTAGTGACTCCAGCCAGCCCCTGGGGTAACGGCGGAGCCCAGTTAGCAGTTGCGCATGTTGGCGTGAACGCGCTATAGCTAAAAATACCTGCAGCGCCTGTTGGCAGCCCATGCTACTGCTAAGTACTAGTAGCGCGCACGGCTAATCCCTCTCTATTGTTACCTGTCTACCAATAGGAATTTCCCTAGTTTCCCTAGTAGTGTTGCGTCAAATAGCGACCCGACGCACACACAGACACCTGACTGGGCCGGCCCATGGTGTAGCCATCGCGTTTGTACAGTAGTACAACAATTTGATTGTCAAAAAAAACAAAAAACAAAACAGGACGACCTAGCTAAACAAGTGGACTTGACAAGCATTCATGACAATATAGGAAGGCGATTTATGGTTTTTATACCTTTTCCTGGATTTTTTTCAAAAGCGAGTAATGTTTGGAAATCTGACAATTGTTTGAACAACTCCAACAAATTTAGAACTCAAACTTCTTCAAAAAAATGTAAATTTTGTTCAGAAATAGTTTTTCAAAAAAGCTAGATAACAGGAACATTTAAAAAAAAATCTGAACATTTATTCCAAAGCACAAAACATTCTTAGAAATTGCCAAACATTTTCTGAAAATGCGAACAATTTTTCATTTTTGAGCACATTTTGTTATTGTGAACATTGTTGGAAAATGCAAAAAGAAATCAAAAAATTCAAAAAAAATTTAAATACGAAAGAGATTTTTAAAACACGAACATTTTTTTGGAAAACTGAACATTGGTTGAAAACACGAATAATTTGAAAAACAGAGAATGTTTTTTAACAAAATACCATTTATTTTATTTTTGGATAAAATATGAAAAAAATGATATTTTAGAAATTCAGGAAAATAATGAAACGCAGATATTTTTGGAAAATGTAAACATTTTTTGAAAAAAAATGAACAAAATTGAGAGAACATGAACAAAACATTGAAATTCTGAACATTTTTCAAACAAACGTTAACAAGATATTAAAATTCTGATCATTTTTAGGTAAGTGAGCAAATTTGAAATTTTTAACAAAATTTCAAATTCTGAACTTTTTATGAATTCTTTGAAATTATGGAAAAAACACAAAAAACAGATAAAAATGAAAAAAAGAAACAAAGAAAAAATGCGAAACCCAAAGACCTTAGATCAGCTTGCATGCATGTACTTAAACTGATGTTGCATGTCAGTTAGAAATATTTTCTCAAGAAAAAATAACTTACAAGATTAGCTTGAAGGTGCATGTCATGTAACCCGACAACTACCTAAGGTCATATCTAAGTATATCCCCCAAATCCCCCATTTGACCTCTCGAGGGATTTTGAACAAAATTTTGCACCTGACCAGGCCCAGTAAGCGCGAGGCGAGACGAAAAAATACAGAAAAGGAACAATCTCGCAAAGAATCTGAACTCATGACCTTGCACTTCTAAACCTCATGTGATAGCCATTACAAGAGAGGACAGTTGGTGAATTTTATGAAGCGTTAAAGTATTTAACGACATACTGCGGCGTCGAGATTTGAAAACTTTTTGAAACATTGTCTTATAGTATTTTTTTAGAAAAATCCAAATATTTTTAAAATCCCTACATTTCTTGAAAATAGGAAAACAATTTTTTTTGAAAACGCAAACATTTTCTGGAACATGACTGAACATGATTGAACATTTTTGGAAAATCTGACATTTTCTGTAACTCTGCTGAATGTAAAAGCGTTCACTCGCCTGGCCACCCAGTGAAGCCTTTTTTTGCTGTCTCCCTCTTACTCTATAATCTTTTCTTTACTCCATCGTACGACGGATTGTTAACACTAAGTGTAATTTCTCTCTCTCTCTCTCTCTCTCTCTCTCTCTAGCCATTGGATGGTTGATTTTCTTTTTTCATTTTTTTCTCCCTCCACTATTAACATTATTGGACATACATTCTATAAGAAATTGCATTATTTCCGCGTCACAAATGTCTTTCCGTTCCCTATTTATGCAAATAAGTGCAACGACTTTTGGAAATTCTTTGTTACCGATCAAGTATAGGCATACGCAGCCTGAATGGAAATACCCTATAGGAAATCGCATTATTTTCCCAAAAAATGCACACTGTTCCTTTCTATCTATGCAAGATAAGTGCAACGACGGTCTCCCACCTCGAGGCCTACTGCCGCCCTCCCCCCTCTCGAGCTTGCATGCCACCATAAGTTGTCAGTCCCTACCTCCCTAGAAAGCAGCCACCTACCGAATCACCTCCACCTCCACCACCATCCTTACCCCTCCTTCTCGCCGCATCCACTAGCCGAGAGGGATAAAGACGTGGAGCTCGAGATCTGCCTTTGCAAAGGCGCAAAAAGGTACGTACAATTTCATGAGGACAGAGTGGGCTCTAGGATTTGCCCGAGGATTTCAAGTTGAATTTCAGTTAGAGTTTTTTATTATGTCAAAATCCAAATCATGACTTTGCTTGAGATAGATGAACACAAACCTTTGTTAGTGTTGCTTGTGGATGTCAATATGTTGGGGAACGTAGCATGCAATTTCAAAAAATTTCCTATGATCACGCAAGATCTATCTAGGAGATGCATAGCAACGAGGGGAGAGCATCTTCATACCGTTGAAGATCGCAAAGCGGAAGCATTTATCAACGCGGTTGATGTAGTCGTACACCTTCACGATCCGTACCGATCAAGTACCGAACGTACGGCACCTCCGCGTTCAGCACACGTTTAGATCGATGACGTCCTCGCCTTCTTGATCCAGCAAGACGGGCGAAGCAATAGATGAGTTCCGGCACCATGACGGCATGGTGACGGCGTTGGTGAAGAACAATCTCTGCAGGGCTTCACCAAGCACAATGGAAGGGAGGATAAACTAGAGAGGAAGGGGTTGCCGGCACACGGCTTGGTGATTCTTGATGTATTCCAGGTGCTAGGCCTGCCCCTCTATTTTATGTTGAGCCATGGAGTCGAAACTTGGAGTAAAAGCCTCCTCAAAGTTGGTTTTGCCCGCAAGGAAGAGTCCTTCTCGGACTTCCAGGACCAGACGCCACGGTCCTTGGTGTCTGGCCCAGACGCCATGGGCCTCGGCGTCTGGCCCAGGGCCAAACGCCAGGGTCTCTGCCGTTTGGCCCCCTCGCCTCCGCAAAACTCCTTTTGCACCGACCTAAAGCCCCGTGGGCTTCACCCCTTGGCCGAACCATATCATCCTATATATCAATCTTTACCTCCGGACCATTCCGGAGCTCCTCGTCATGTCCGTGATCTTATCTGGGACTCCGAACAACATTCGGTCACCAACATACATAACACATATAGTACTATATCGTCAACGAACGTTAAGCGTGCGGACCCTACGGGTTCGAGAACTATGTAGACATGACCGAGACACCTCTCTGGTCAATAACCAATAGCGGAACCTGGATGCCCATATTGGCTCCTACATATTCTACGAAGATCTTTATCGGTCGAACCTTATGACAACATATGTAATTCCCTTTGTTATCGGTATGTTACTTGCGCGAGATTCGATCGTCGGTATCTCCATACCTAGTTCAATCTTCCTTTGCAAAGGCGCAAAAAGGTACATACGGTTTCATGAGGACAGAGTGGGCTCTAGGATTTGCCCCAGGATTTCAAGTTGAATTTCAATTAGAGTTTTTTATTATGTCAAAATCCAAAATCATGACTTTATTTGAGATAGATGAACACAAACCTTTGTTAGTGTTGCTTGTGGATGTCAATAATAGGAGGATTATATACCTTTGGAAAAACTTGCGGGAAATTTGGCAGTGTCGGCGCCTAATTTGGCATGATGCAATTCGTAAACTTGGACGCGTGATTTCTGTGGGCTAAAACAACCCAGCAACAACACTCTCATACCACTCTACGGCGGCACGTCACCAGGGACGACGATGAAACAACCCGAGGATAAACACCTAAAAATCAGCCTCCCAGTCAGACGTAGGCACTGGGCCTTTCTTCGGTTTTACTCCAATTGTACAACGGATTATGTTCCTTTTTTTTGAATTCCTACATTTCTTGAAAATAGGAAAACATTTTTTTGAAACGCGAACAATTTCTGGAACATGATTGATCAGGCGTACTAAGTTGTAACTCTACTGAATGTAAAAGCGTTCACTGGCCTGGCCACCCAGTGAAGCCTTTTTTGCTGTCTCCCTCTTACTCTATAATCTTTTTTTACTCCATCGTACGACGGATTGTCAACACTAAGTGTAATTTCTCTCTCTCTTTCTCTCTCTCTCTCTCAAAATATTAACGTTTGCCTTGTGGTATCCCCACCACCAGTGCGATCGCAGAGGCGTCTGCCTAGCAGTAATGGAACATGGACATTATCAAAGCTTTACATGACCTTGACGTCGAGGTGTACGGTGGTGGTGTGGGCCCTGAGATGGCATGATGCAGCTCATAAACTCAGCACCGACACTCCCATGCCACTCTACGGTGGCACTGAAGGAAATATGCCCTAAAGGCAATAAAAAGTTATTTTATTTCCTTATTTCAAGATAAATGTTTATTATTCATGCTAGAATTGTATTAACTGGAAACTTAGTACATGTGTGAATACATAGACAAACATAGTGTCACTAGTATGCCTCTACTTGACTAGCTCGTTAATCAAAGATGGTTAAGTTTCCTAACCATAGACATGAGTTGTCATTTGATTAACGGGATCACCTCATTAGAGAATGATGTGATTGACTTGACCCATTCTGTTAGATTAGCACTTGATCGTTTAGTATGTTGCTATTGCTTTCTTCATGACTTATACATGTTCCTATGAGTATGAGATTATGCAACTCCCGTTTACCGGAGGAACACTTTATGTGCTACCAAACGTCACAACGTAACTGGGTGATTATAAAGGTGCTCTACAGGTGTCTCCGAAGGTACTTGTTGAGTTGGCGTATTTCGAGATTAGGATTTGTCGCTCCGATTGTCGGAGAGGTATCTCTGGGCCCTCTCGGTCATGCACATCACTATAAGCCTTGCAAGCAATGTGACTAATGAGTTAATTGTGGGAGGATGCATTACATAACGAGTAAAGAGACTTGCCGGTAACAAGATTGAACTAGGTATTGAGATACCGATGATCGAATCTCGAGCAAGTGGCATACCGATGACAAAGGGAACAACGTATGTTGTTATGCAGTTTGACCGATAAAGATCTTCGTAGAATATGTGGGAGCCAATATGAGCATCCAGGTTCCGCTATTGGTTATTGACCGGAGACGTGTCTTGGTCATGTCTACATAGTTCTCGAACCCGTAGGGTCCGCACGCTTAAAGTTCGGTGACGATTGGTATTATGAGTTTACGTGTTTTGATGTACCGAAGGTAGTTCGGAGTCCCGGATGAGATCAGGGACATGACGAGGAGTCTCGAAATGGTCGAGACGTAAATATTGATATATTGGATGACTATATTCGGACATCAGAAAGGTTCCAAGTGATTCGGGTATTTATCAGAGTACAGGAGAGTTACGGGAATTCGCCGGGGAGTATATCGGCCTTATTGGGCCTTACTGGGAAGGAGAGGCAGCAGCCAGGAGGTGCCGCACGCCCCTCCCAAGCCCTGTCCGAATTGGACAAGGGGTTTGGGGCGCGACCCCCCTCTCCCTTCCTTCTCCACTCCCCCTCCTTTCCCCCTTCTCCTAGTTGGACTGGGAAAGGAAGAAACCTACTCCTAATAGGAGTAGGAATCCTACCCCCTTGGCGCGCCCCTCCTAGGGCCGACCTCCTCCTCCCTCCCTCCTTTATATACGGGGGCAGGGGGGCACCACACAGACACAACAATTGATCTCTTGATCTCCTAGCCGTGTGCGGTGCCCCCCTCCACCATATTCCACGTCGATCATATCGTAGCGGTGCTTAGGCAAAGCCCTGCGTCGGTAGCAACATCATCACCGTACTTGGATCGGTCGGATCGTGAAGACGTATGACTACATCAACTGCGTTGTGCTAACGCTTCCGCTTTCGGTCTACGAGGGTACGTGGACAACACTCCCCTCTCGTTGCTATGCATCACCATGATCTTGAGTGTGCGTAGGATTTTTTTTTTGAAATTACTACGTTCCCTAACAGGCACGTCACCGGCGATGGAACAACCTAAGGACAAAGACGTGAAAACCAGCCTCCTAGTCAGACATAGGCACCGGGCCACACAGATCCGCACAGGGGCAACAACCACATGAATCCCTGCCCAGATCCCTAGATCTGCGTAGTTCAAAGAAGCCAGATCTTGGCCAAGGCCCTGGATCCACTTGCACGCATATACTTAAACTGATGTTGCACGTAAGTTAGCCGTATTTTCTCAAGAAAAAGTAACTTAGAAGATTAGCTTGAAGGTGCATGTCATGTAACCCGACAACTACCTACGGTCATCTTTAAGTACATCCTCAAAATCCCCATTTGACCTCTCGGGGAATTTTGGACAAATTTTTGCGCCTGAACAGGCCCAGTGGGCGTGAGGCGAGACGAAAACATACCGAAAAGGAACATTCTCGAAAAGAATCAAACATGTGACCTCGTGCTTCTAAACCTCGTGTGCTAGCCACTACAAGAGAGGATAGTTGGTGGATTTTGTGAAGTGTGAAACTATTTAACGACATACTGCAGCGGGGAGATTTGATTACTTTTTAGAATTATTTTAAAACGTTTTCTTGAAAGAAATATTTTTTAAAAATACCAAATATTTTTAAAATCCCAACAATTCTTAAAAATAGGAGTGCATTTTTTAAATTTTTGAACATTTTGAAAAAAGAATAATTTTTTTGAAAATGCGAACATTTTCTAGAACATTATCGAGTAGGCGTACTAAGTTGTAACAAACTTCGTTTGAGCGCGATACAATGCCCTATCACTTTTTTGTATAAATATCTCTTCCATAATTGTATATCACAAAGTCTTTTTCTTTTTACCTTGAGAAATATCCTTATCGACCTAGCCGGGGTTTCTGTAGCTTGGGTTTTACTATGTATATGACCGTTTTAGGGGACCGGCTTGCATGCGATGGCTTGGAGCCTGTACTTGCAGCGGAGCCAAGGTTCGATTCTTAGCTGATCCTGGGTTTGCTGGCACGGGACATGGATGTCGGTGTCAAAACCGGCGGATCTCGGGTAGGGGGTCCCGAATTGTGTTTCTGAGAATCGATAGTAATAAGGGACGATGGGGACACGATGTTTACCCAGGATTGCATCGCCGCCCTGGGGCTTTCAACAGATTATGATCGGATCGGGCTTAAACCTGACTAGAGGGAAATCAATCTCCCGCCGATCACTCACCTGGTGACGATCGTCGATGAACGAGACAAGAACACTTCTTCCCCTAAGTTAAAAACCAGCTATGTTCGGATCTCCGAACCCATTAAACTAGATACTCTTCCTTCGGAGGAGACCCCATGTCCCCCGAACTCCGGGTCGGACTTAGGGTCCGGGGAGCGCTTGGATCTTCCTGGACCCGAACATGTGACTGAGGGAGTCCTAGATTAGGTGGTATCCGGACAGCCGGACTATATACATCGTCCGGACTATTGGGGCGTGAAGATACAAGACTCAAGACTCCGGCCCGTGTCCGGATGGGACTCTCCTTTGCGTCGAAGACAAGCTTGGTGATCCGGATATTGTATTTCCTTCCTTGTAATCGACTCTGTGTAAACCCTAGCTCCCTACGATGTCTATATAAACCGGAGAGGATGGTCCTTAGAAGGCCGATCACAATTACAATCATACCATCATAGGCTAGCTCTTAGGGTTTATCCTCTATGATCTCGTGGTAGATCTACTCTTGTACTACTCATATCTTCAATATTAATCAAGCAGGAAGTAGGGTTTTACCTCCATCGAGAGGGCCCGAACCTGGGTAAACATTGTGTCCCTTGCTTCCTGTTACCATCAGCCCGAGACGCACAGATCGGGACCCCCTCCCAAGATCCGCCGGTTTTGACACCGACATTGGTGCTTTCATTGAGAGTTCCTTTGTGTCGTCGCTTCGAGGATTGATAGAGCCTTCAATCGCCAACAACACGGTCCAGGGAGAGACTCTTCTCCCCGGACAGATTTTTGTGTTCGGCGGCTTCGCACTGCGGGCCAATTCGCTTGGCCATCTGGAGCAGATCGATAGCTACGCCCCGGCCACAAGGTCAGGTTCGGAAACCTGAACTACACGATCGATATCCGCGGAGACTTGATCTTCGATGGAATCTGGCCTGTGCCAGGAGCGCCGGACAGTCACGACGAGCACGACCTAGACCTGCTGTCGGACAATGCTCGGGATATCACCCCTGCAGTAGCCCCGGATCTAAATCCGGAGCAGGTTGTGTTGCCTAAGGACGGAGGGGTGGACCCCGCCCCGCAGGCCGCATACTCATCGGCGGTGGAGCCGAACACATGCCTCACCTCTGTGAAGGCCTGTAACTCCGGGCCCCCGGACTCATATCCGGTTGTTGGTTCCGGTCCGCACACCTCGAGCCAGCCGAGCCGGGTTGGGCTCCGGTAATGGAGTTTATCGCTGCGGACATCTTCCAGCACTCGCCCTTTGGCGACATGCTGAACTCATTAAAGTCTCTCTCTTTGTCAGGAGGCTCTGGGCCGAACTATGTCCGGTTTGAGTGGGAAGTAGGCGACGAAGGAATTCGCTGCCCACCCACCACCCACTTCATTGCCATGATCGATGATTTAACCAACGTTCTTGACTTCGACTCTGAAGACATCGATGGTATGGACGAGGATGCAAGAGAAGCTTCAGAATCTCTGGGGCGCGGGACTACTACCTCTTCACACGATATATACATGGTGGATATGCCCAAGAAGGACGACGGCGATAATCCGGAAGATAAAACACCCGGGCAAAAGCCAAAATGGTGACGCAGACGCCGCTCAAAGTCCAGCAATAGTAAAGATAGCGACAAGAGCGCAAGAAGGATCGACATACCAGTAAACCCCGAAGGCAATAACGACCACATGGACCCAGCGATGGAGCAGGACGAGCTAGGTCACGCCAAACCGAGTTCGGAGAAGTTGCCCGATCACAATGATCTGGAGGGACGAGCTCATCAAACTGCCCCAGGACAGGAACACAGTCCGTACAATGATGCATTCATCATTCCGGAAGAACGCGTGGAATGAGAGAACCTCCACCGAAAGCTTATGGCCATAGCGAGAAGTCTAAAGAAGCAGAAGCAACGCCTCAAAGCCGCACAGGAAACGCTCAGCCGCAGATGGAATAAAGTGCTAGACACTTAAGAAAGATATGGCGACGATCGCCATACAAAAAGCTATCCAAAGCGCAAACTACTGCCAGAATTCGACGACGAGGCCGTTCCACCAAAGAATAATACGACCAGGAGACCAGATGTGCCGCTTCACAACCACAACAAAACGGCTACTGACGACGGGCACGATCTACGTGAGCATCTGGATAAGAAAGCCGGTGCAGCCAGGTCCATCTACAGATCTAAAGGACACACCCCGGCGAGGGACTATGGTCGCCAAAACGATTATACAAGCCAAATACTAGTTCGGAATAAACTTCAGACACAACGACAGCTGACTGCATGCCACGGCGTGCCCAGATATAGAGGGGGTGCGCACCCCCTGGGCTTCACCGAAGAAGTACTGGACCATGAATTCCCACAAGGCTTTAAACCTATGAACATAGAGGCATATGACGAAACGACAGACCCAGGGGTCTGGATCGAGAATTTTATCCTGCATATTCACATGGCTCGTGGGGATGTCCTCCACGCCATCAAATACCTTCCCCTCAAGCTGAAGGGACCAGCTCGACACTGGTTGAAAATCCTCCCCGAAAATTCGATCGGGAGTTGGGAGGAACTCGAGGACGCTTTCAGGGCCAACTTTCAAGGGACGTATGTCCGGCCTCCGGATGCAGACGATCTAAGTCACATAATCCAACAGCCCGGAGAGTCCGCCCGCAAGCTTTGGAACAGATTCCTCACTAAGAAGAATCAAATTGTCGATTGTCTGGACGCCGAAGCCTTAGCAGCATTCAAACACAGCATCCGCGATGAGTGGCTCGCCCGGCACCTCGGCCAAGAAAAGCCAAGGACAATGGCAGCCTTAACAGGCCTTATGACCCGCTTTTGCGCGGGTGAAGATAGCTGGCTAGCCCGTAAAGGCACCAGCGACCCCAACACATCCGAAATAAGGGATGGCAACAGGAAGCCACGGCGTAATAAACACAAACGCCAAAACAAGGAAGAGAGCCCGGACAACACAACGGTCAATGCTGGATTCAGGGGCTCTCGACCTGATCAGCAAAAGAAGCCATTTAAAGGCAGTAAAGAGGGACCATCCAGTCTGAATAGAGTCCTGGACAGACTATTCCAAATTCATGGCGCCCCCGAGAAACCTGCGAACCACACGCATAGAGAATGCTGGGTCTTCAAGCAGGCCGGCAAATTAAATGCCGAACACAAGGGGAGGGACACACCAAGCGAAGACGAGGATCGACCTCGCCAGCCGAACACTAGGGGACAGAAAAAATTCCCGCCAGAGGTTAAAACAGTAAATATGATCCACGCGACTCACACATTCACGAGAAGGCACGAACGCGCGCTCAGAGACGCGCACGATGTAGATCCCATCGTACCCACATCTGACTACTGGATGTCTCATCCGATCACTTTCGATCACATGGACGACAGAACTAGTATTCGGCGCGGAGGATCAGAGGCCTTGGTTCTTGACCCAATAATTAACGGATACCGTCTCACCCGTGTCCTAATGGACGACGGCAGTAGTCTCAATTTAATATACGAGGACACTGTCCGCAGAATGGGGATAAACCCATCCAGAATTAGGCAAAGCAACACCACCTTTGAAGGGGTGATACCAGGCGTTGAAGCCTACAACATGGGCTCCGTCATGCTGGAAGTAAAATTCGGCTCCCCAGGCAACTCCAAAAGCGAAGAACTACTCTTCACCATCGCACCCTTCCAAAGCGGCTATCACGCATTGCTTGGAAGAATGGCCTTCGCCCACTTCAACGCATTGCCGCACTATGGCAACCATACACTCAAGATGCCCGGTCCACGTGGCGTCATCACCGTTAGCGGAATCATAGAGCGCTCTTCACGCGCAGAGGAACGATACCTCTCCAACGTATCTACTTTTCCAAACACTTTTGCCCTTGTTTTGGACTCTAACTTGCATGATTTGAATGAAACTAACCCGGACTGACGCTTTTTTCAGCAGAACTACCATGATGTTGTTTTATGTGTAGAAAAGAAAAGTTCTCGGAATGTCCTGGAAATCCATGGAGGCACTTTTTGGAATTAATAAGAATTTTTGGTGAAAGAATTAATGCGAGGGGGCCCACAACCTATCCACGAGACAGGGGCGCCCCCCAGGGCGCGGCCTCCTATCTCGTGGCCCCCCTGGACCTCCTCCGACCTCAACTCGAACTCCATATATTCACGTTTGGGGAGAAAAAAATCAGAGAGAAAGTTTCATCGCATTTTACGACACGGAGCCGCCGCCAAGCCCTAATCTCTCTCGGGAGGGCTGATCTGGAGTCCGTTCGAGGCTCCGGAGAGGGGGATTCGTCGCCGTCATCATCATCAACCATCCTCCATCACCAATTTCATGATGCTCACCGCCTTGCGTGAGTAATTCCATCGTAGGCTTGCTGGACGGTGATGAGTTGGATGAGATTTACCTTGTAATCAAGTTAGTTTTGTTAGGGTTTGATCCCTAGTATCCACTATGTTCTGAGATTGATGTTGCTATGACTTTGCTATGCTTAATGCTTGTCACTAGGGCCCGAGTGCCATGATTTCAGATCTGAACCTATTATGTTTTCATGAATATATGTGTGTTCTTGATCCTATCTTGCAAGTCTATAGTCACCTATTATGTGTTATGATCCGACAACCCCGAAGTGAAAATAATTGGGATACTTCTCGGTGATGATCGTAGTTTGAGGAGTTCATGTATTCACTATGTGTTAATGCTTTGTTCCGGTTCTCTATTAAAAGGAGGCCTTAATATCCCTTAGTTTCCGCTAGGACCCCGCTGCCACGGGAGGGTAGGACAAAAGATGTCATGCAAGTTCTTTTCCATAAGCACGTATGACTATTTACGAAATACATGCCTACATTACATTGATGAATTGGAGCTAGTTCTATGTCACCCTATGTTATAACTATTGCATGAGGAATCACATCCGGCATAATTTGTTGGAAATATGCCCTAGAGGCAATAATAAAATGGTTATTATTATATGTCTTTGTTCATGATAATTGTCTATTGTTCATGCTATAATTGTATTATCCGGAAATTGTAATACATGTGTGAATACATAGACCACAACAAGTCCCTAGTGAGCCTGTAGTTGACTAGCTCGTTGATCAACAGATAGTCATGGTTTCCTGATTATGGACATTGGATGTCATTGATAACGGGATCACATCATTAGGAGAATGATGTGATGGACAAGACCCAATCCTAAGCATAGCACAAAGATCGTGTAGTTCGTCTCGCTAGAGCTTTTCCAAATGTCAAGTATCATTTCCTTAGACCATGAGATTGTGCAACTCCCGGATACCGTAGGAGTGCTTTGGGTGTGCCAAACGTCACAACGTAACTGGGTGACTATAAAGGTGCACTACGGGTATCTCTGAAAGTGTCTCTTGGGTTGGCACGAATCGAGACTGGGATTTGTCACTCTGTATGACGGAATGGTATCTCTGGGCCCACTCGGTAATGCATCATCGTAATGTGATCAATGTGACCAAGTGTCTGGTCACGGGATCATGCATTATGGTACGAGTAAAGTGACTTGCCGGTAACGAGATTGAACGAGGTATTGGGATACCGATGATCGAGTCTCGGGCAAGTAACGTACCGATTGACAAAGGGAATTGTATACAGAATTGATTGAATCCTCGATATCGTGGTTCAGCCGATGAGATCATCGAGGAGCATCTGGGAGCCAACATGGGTATCTAGATCCCGCTGTTGGTTATTGACCGGAGAGGCGTCTCGGTCATGTCTGCATGTCTCCCGAACCCGTAGGGTCTACACACTTAAGGTTCGGTGACGCTAGGGTTGAAGAGATATTAGTATGCAGTAATCTGAAAGTTGTTTGGAGTCCCGGATGAGATCCTGGACGTCACGAGGAGTTCCGGAATGGTCCGGAGGTAAAGATTCATATATAGGAAGTCAAGTTTTGGCCATCGGAAAAGTTTCGGGGGTCACGGTATTGTACCGGGACCACCGGAAGTGTCCAGGGGGTCCACCGGGTGGGGCCACCTATCCCGGAGGGCCCCATGGGCCAAAGTGGGGAGGGGAACCAGTCCCTGGTGGGCTGGTGCGCCCTCCTAGGGCCTCCCCCTGCGCCTAGGGCAGGAAACCCTAGGGGTGGGGGGCGCCCCCTTGGCTTGGGGGGCAAGCCACCCCCTTGGCCGCCGCCCCCCCTTGGAGATCCCATCTCCTAGGGCCGGCGCCCCCCAGGGGGCCCATATAAAGAGGGGGGGGAGGGAGGGCAGCCGCACCCAAGTCCCTGGTGCCTCCCTCTCCCCACGCACCACCTTTCCCTCTCGCAGAAGCTTGGCGAAGCCCTGCCGTGATCACTGCTGCATCCACCACCACGCCGTCGTGCTGCTGGATCTTCATCAACCTCTCCTTCCCCCTTGCTGGATCAAGAAGGAGGAGACGTCTTCCCAACCGTACTTGTGTTGAACGCGGAGGTGCCATCCGTTCGGCGCTAGGATCTCCGGTGATTTGGATCACGACGAGTACGACTCCCTCAACCCCGTTCTCTTGAACGCTTCCACGCATGATCTACAAGGGTATGTAGATGCAATCCTCTCTCTCGTTTCTAGATGACTCCATAGATTGATCTTGGTGAAGCGTAGAAATTTTTTATTTTTTGCAACATTCTCCAGCAGTGGCATCAGAGCTCGGTCTATGCGTAGTTACTATGCACGAGTAGAACACAAAGCAGTTGTGGGCGTAGATGTTGTCAATTTTCTTGACACTACTAGTCTTATCTTGCTTCGGCGGCATCGTGGGATGAAGCGACCCGGACCGACCTTACACGTACGCTTACGTGAGACAGGTTCCACCGACTGACATGCACTAGTTGCATAAGGTGGCTAGCGGGTGTCTGTCTCTCCCACTTTAGTTGGAGCGGATTCGATGAAAAGGGTCCTTATGAAGGGTAAATAGAAATTGACATATCACGTTGTGGTTTTACGTAGGTAAGAAACGTTCTTGCTAGAAACCTATAGAATCCACGTAAAAACTTGCAACAACAATTAGAGAACGTCTAACTTGTTTTTGCAGCATGTGCCGTGTGATGTGATATGGCCAAAGGATGTGATGAATGATATATGTGATGTATGAGATGATCATGTTCTTGTAATAGGAATCACGACTTGCATGTCGATGAGTATGACAACTGGCAGGAGCCATAGGAGTTGTCTTTATTTTTGTATGACCTGCGTGTCATTGAGAAACGCCATGTAAATTACTTTACTTTATTGCTAAACGTGTTAGCCATATAAGTAGAAGTAGTCGTTGGCGTGACAACTTCATGAAGACACGATGATGGAGATCATGGTGTCATGCCGGTGACAAAGATGATCATGGCGCCCGAAGATGGAGATCAAAGGAGCAATATGATATTGGCCATATCATGTCACTATTTGATTGCATGTGATGTTTATCATGTTTTGCATCTTATTTGCTTAGAACAACGGTAGCTTAAATAAGATGATCCCTCGTAATAATTTCAAGAAAGTGTTCCCCCTAACTGTGCACCATTGCGAAGGTTCGTTGTTTCGAAGCACCACGTGATGATCGGGTGTGATAGATCCTAACGTTCGAATACAACGGGTGTAAGCCAGATTTACACACGCAATACACTTAGGTTGACTTGGCGAGCCTAGCATGTACAGACATGGCCTTGGAACATGGAAGACCGAAAGGTCGAGCATGAGTCGTATAGAAGATACGATCAACATGAAGATGTTCACCGATGATGACTAGTCCGTCTCACGTGATGATCGGACACGACCTAGTTGACTCGGATCATGTTTCACTTAGATGACTAGAGGGATGTCTGTCTAAGTGGGAGTTCATTGAATAATTTGATTAGATGAACTTAATTATCATGAACTTAGTCTAAAAACCTTTGCAAAATGTCTTGTAGATCAAATGGCCAACGCTCATGTCCACCTCAACTTCAACGCGTTCCTAGAGAAAACCAAGCTGAAAGATGATGGCAGCAACTATACGGACTGGGTCCGGAACCTAAGGATCATCCTCATAGCTGCAAAGAAAGATTATGGCCTAGAAGCACCGCTAGGTGAAGCACCCATCCTAGAGAACCAAGACATTATGAATGCTTGGCAGTCTCGTGCTAATGATTACTCCCTCGTTCAGTGTGGCATGCTTTACAGCTTAGAACCGGGGCTCCAAAAGCGTTTTGAGCAACACGGAGCATATGAGATGTTCGAAGAGCTGAAAATGGTTTTCCAAGCTCATGCCCGGGTCGAGAGATATGAAGTCTCCGACAAGTTCTTCAGCTGTAAGATGGAGGAAAATAGTTCTGTCAGTGAGCACATACTCAAAATGTCTGGGTTGCACAACCGCTTGACTTAGCTGGGAGTTAATCTCCCGGATGACGCGGTCATTGACAGAATCCTTCAGTCGCTTCCACCGAGCTACAAGAGCTTTGTGATGAACTTCAATATGCAGGGGATGGAAAAGACCATTCCTGAGGTATATTCAATGCTGAAATCAGCAGAGGTAGAGATCAAAAAGGAACATCAAGTGTTGATGGTGAATAAAACCACTAAGTTCAAGAAAGGCAAGGGTAAGAAGAACTTCAAGAAGGACGGCAAGGGAGTTGCCGCGCCCGGTAAGCCAGTTGCCGGGAAGAAGTCAAAAAATGGACCCAAGCCTGAGACTGAGTGCTTTTATTGCAAGGGAAGTGGTCACTGGAACCGGAACTGCCCCAAGTACTTAGCGGACAAGAAGGCCGGCAAAACCAAAGGTATATGTGATATACATGTAATTGATGTGTACCTTACCAGTGCTCATAGTAGCTCCTGGGTATTTGATACCGGTGCGGTTGCTCACATTTGTAACTCAAAGCAGGAGCTGCGGAATAAGCGGAGACTGGCGAAGGACGAGGTGACGATGCGCGTCGGGAATGGTTCCAAGGTCGATGTGATCGCCGTCGGCACGCTACCTCTATATTTACCTACGGGATTAGTTTTAAACCTCAATAATTGTTATTTAGTGCCAGCTTTGAGCATGAACATGTATCTGGATCTCATTTAATGCGAGATGGCTACTCATTTAAATCCGAGAATAATGGTTGTTCTATTTATATGAGAGATATGTTTTATGGTCATGCCCCGCTGGTCAATGGTTTATTCTTAATGAATCTCGAACGTGATGTTACACATATTCATAGTGTGAATACCAAAAGATGTAAAGTTGATAACGATAGTCCCACATACTTGTGGCACTGCCGCCTTGGTCACATTGGTGTCAAGCGCATGAAGAAGCTCCATGCTGATGGACTTTTAGAGTCTCTAGATTATGAATCGTTTGACACATGCGAACCATGCCTCATGGGCAAAATGACCAAGACTCCGTTCTCCGGTACAATGGAGCGAGCAACCAACTTGTTGGAAATCATACATACTGATGTGTGCGGTCCAATGAGCGTTGAGGCTCGCGGAGGATATCGTTATGTTCTCACTCTCACTGATGACATGAGTAGATATGGGTATGTCTACTTGATGAAACACAAGTCTGAGACCTTTGCAAAGTTCAAGAAATTTCAGAATGAGGTAGAGAATCAACGTGACCGAAAGATAAAGTTCTTACGATCAGATCGTGGGGGAGAATATTTAAGTAACGAATTTGGTACACACTTAAGGAAATGTGGAATCGTTTCACAACTCACGCCGCCTGGAACACCTCAGCATAACGGTGTGTCCGAATGTCGTAATCGCACTCTATTGGATATGGTGCGATCTATGATGTCACTTACCGATTTACCGCTATCATTTTGGGGATACGCTCTAGAATCAGCTACATTCACTTTAAATTGGGCACCGTCTAAATCCGCTGAGACGACACCGTATGAATTATGGTTTGGGAAGAAACCTAAGCTGTCGTTTCTAAAAGTTTGGGGATGCGATGTTTATGTCAAGAAACTTCAACCTGAAAAGCTCGAACCCAAGTAGGAAAAATGCATCTTCATAGGATACCCTAAGGAAACCATTGGGTATAACTTCTACTTAAGATCCGAGGGCAAGATCTTTGTTGCCAAGAATGGGTCCTTTCTGGAAAAAGAGTTTCTCTCGAGAGAAGTAAGTGGGAGGAAAGTGGAACTTGATGAAGTACTACCTCTTGAACGGATAAGTAGCGCAGCTCAGAAAGATGTTCCTGTGGTGCCTGCACCAACTAGAGAGGAAACTAATGATGATGATCAAGGTACTTCGGATCAAGTTACTACTGAACCTCGTAGGTCCACGAGGACACGTTCCACACCAGAGTGGTATGGCAACCCTGTCCTGGAAATCATGTTGTTAGACAACGGTGAACCTTCGAACTATGAAGAAGCAATGGCGGGCCCAGATTCCAACAAATGGCTTGAAGCCATGCAATCCGAGATAGGATCCATGTATGAAAACAAAGTATGGACTTTGACAGACTTGCCCAATGATCGGCGAGCAATAGAAAACAAATTGAAGAAGAGGGACGCAGATGGTAATGTTACCATATATAAAGCTTGACTTGTCGCTAAGGGTTATCGACAAGTTCAAGGGATTGACTACGATGAGACATTCTCTCCCGTAGCGAAGCTGAAGTCCGTCCGAATCATGTTAGCAATTGCCGCATACTATGCTTATGAGATATGGCAAATGGACGTCAAAACGGCATTCCTTAACGGTCACCTTAAGGAAGAACTATATATGATGCAGCCGGAAGGTTTTGTCGACCCTAAGAATGCTAACAAGGTATGCAAGCTCCAGCGCTCCATCTATGGGCTGGTGCAAGTATCTCGGAGTTGGAACATTCGCTTTAATGAAATGATCAAAGCATTTGGGTTTATGCAGACTTATGGAGAAGCCTGCGTTTACAAGAAAATGAGTGGGAGCTCTGTAGCATTTCTCATATTATATGTGGATGGCATACTTTTGATGGGAAATGATATAGAACTTTTGGACAACATTAAGCCTACTTGAATAAGTGTTTTTCAATGAAGGACCTTGGAGAAGCTGCTTACATATTAGGCATCAAGATCTATAGAGATAGATCGAGACGCCTCATAGGTCTTTCACAAAGCACATACCTTGATAAGATATTGAAGAAGTTCAATATGGATCAGTCCAAGAAGGGGTTCTTGCCTGTGTTGCAAGGTGTGAAATTGAGCTCGGCTCAATGCCCGACCACGGCCGAAGATAGAGAAAAGATGAGTGTCATCCCCTATGCCTCAGCCATAGGGTCTATCATGTATGCCATGACCTGTACCATACCTGATATAAACCTTGCCGTAAGTTTGGTAGGAAGGTACCAAAGTAATCCCGGCATGGAACACTGGACAACGGTCAAGAACATCCTAAAGTACCTGAAAAGGACTAAGGAAATGTTTCTCGTATATGGAGGTGACGAAGAGCTCGTTGTAAAGGGTTACGTCGACGCTAGCTTCGCCACAGATCTGGATGATTCTAAGTCACAAACCGGATACGTGTATATTTTTAATGGTGGGGCAGTAAGCTGGTGTAGTTGCAAGCAGAGCGTCGTGGCGGGATCTACATGTGAAGCGGAGTACATGGCAGCCTCGGAGGCAGCACATGAAGCTATCTGGGTGAAGGAGTTCATCACCGACCTAGGAGTCATACCCAATGCGTCGGGGCCGATCACACTCTTCTGTGACAACACTGGAGCTATTGCACTTGCCAAGGAGCCCAGGTTTCACAAGAAGACCAGGCACATCAAGCGTCGCTTCAACTCCATCCATGAAAATGTTCAAGATGGAGACATAGATATTTGTAAAGTACATACGGACCTGAATGTAGCAGATCCATTGACTAAACCTCTCCCTAGAGCAAAAGATGATCAACACCAGAACGCAATGGGTGTTCGATACATCACAATGTAACTAGATTATTGACTCTAGTGCAAGTGGGAGACTGTTGGAAATAAGCCCTAGAGGCAATAATAAAATGGTTATTATTATATTTCTTTGTTCATGATAATTGTCTCTTGTTCATGCTATAATTGTATTATCCGGAAATCGTAATACATGTGTGAATACATAGACCACAACAAGTCCCTAGTGAGCCTCTAGTTGAATAGCTCATTGATCAACAGATAGTCATGGTTTGCTGACTATGGACATTGGATGTCATTGATAACAGGATCACATCATGAGGAGAATGATGTGATGGACAAGACCCAATCCTAAGCATAGCACAAAGATCGTGTAGTTCGTTTCGCTAGAGCTTTTCCAAATGTCAAGTCTCATTTCCTTAGACCATGAGATTGTGCAACTCCCGGATACCGTAGGAGTGCTTTGGGTGTGCCAAACGTCACAACGTAACTGGGTGACTATAAAGGTGCACTACGGGTATCTCCGAAAGTGTTTGTTGGGTTGGCACGGATCGAGACTGGGATTTGTCACTCCGTATGACGGAGAGGTATCTCTGGGCCCACTCGGTAATGCATCATCATAATGAGCTCAATGTGACAAAGTGTCTGGTCACGGGATCATGCATTACGGTACGAGTAAAGTGACTTGCCGGTAACGAGATTGAACGAGGTATTGGGATACCGACGATCGAGTCTCGGGCAAGTAATGTACCGATTGACAAAGGGAATTGCATATGGGATTGATTGAATCCTCGACATCGTGGTTCATCCATTGAGATCATCGAGGAGCATGTGGGAGACAACATGGGTATCCAGATCCCGCTGTTGGTTATTTGACCGGAGAGGCGTCTCGGTCATGTCTGCATGTCTCCCGAACCCGTAGGGTCTACACACTTAAGGTTCGGTGACGCTGGGGTTGAAGGGATATTAGTATGCGGTAATCCAAAAGTTGTTCGGAGTCCCGTATGAGATCCCGGACGTCACGAGGAGTTCCGTAATGGACCGAGGTAAATATTCATATATAGGAAGTCAAGTTTCGGCCATCGGGAAAGTTTCGGGGGTCACCGGTATTGTACCGGGACCATCGGAAGTGTCCCGGGGGTCCACCGGGTGGGGCCACCTATCCCGAAGGCCCCCATGGGCCAAAGTGGGGAGGGGGCCAGCCCCTGGTGGGCTGGTGCGCCACCCTAGGGCCTCCCCCTATGCCTATGGCAGGAAACCCTAGGGGTGGGGGGCGCCCCCTTGGCTTGGGGGGCAAGCCACCCCCTTGGCCGCCGCCCCCCTTGGAGATCCCATCTCCTAGGGCCGCCCCCCCCAGGGGTCCTATATAAGGAGGGGGGAGTGAGGGCAGCCGCACCCAAGTCACTGGCGCCTCCCTCTCCCAACGCACCACCTCTCCCTCTCGCAGAAGCTTGGCGAAGCCCTGCCGTGATCACTGCTGCATCCACCACCACACCGTCATGCTGCTGGATCTTCATCAACCTCTCCTTCCCCCTTGCTGGATCAAGAAGGAGGAGACGTATTCCCAACCGTACGTGTGTTGAACGCGGAGGTGCCGTCCGTTCGGCGCTAGGATCTCCGATGATTTGGATCACGACGAGTACGACTCCCTCAACCCCGTTCTCTTGAACGCTTCCGCGCGCGATCTACAAGGGTATGTAGATGTAATCCTCTCTCTCTCGTTGCTAGATGACTCCATAGATTGATCTTGGTGAAGCGTAGAAAAGTTTTATTTTCTGCAACGTTCCCCAACATAATTATCCATCACTGATCCATTGCCTACGAGCTTTTCATATATTGTTCTTCGCTTATTTACTTTTTCGTTGCTACTGTTATAACTACTACAAATACCCAAAAACATTTATCTTTACTTTTGCTACCATTACCTTTATTATCATACCACTTTTGCTACTAAATACTTTGCTGCAGATACTAAGTTATCCAGGTGTGGTTGAAAACTCAACTGCTAATACTCAAGAATATTCTTTGGCTCCCCTTGTGTCGAATCAATAAATTTGGGTTGAATACTCTACCCTCGAAAGCTGTTGCGATCCCCTATACTTGTGGGTTATCAAGACTAATTTCTGGTGCCGTTGCCGGGGAGCATAGCTCTATTCTCTGAGTCACTTGGGATTTATATCTGTTGATCACTATGAAGAACTTGAAGGACGCTAAAACCAAGATTTTGCCCTCAACTACGAGGGGAGGTAAGGAACTGCCATCTAGCTCTGCACTAGATTCTCCTTCCGTTATTAGTAGGCTTGCGACACCTAAACCTGCTACTGCTATGAATTCTGATATGTCGCATGTTATTGATGATGCCACTTCTGCTATGCATGATGAAACTACTTCTGTGCGTGATACTACTTTGCCATTAGGTGAATTTCTTGATGAACAACTTGCTAGAGTTAGGGGGAATGAAAATATTGAAGAACCTGCTATTGATGATAGTGACGATGAAGGTTCCCTCAATGATTATGTATTACCTGTTGTTCCTAAGGGTTATGTTATGAATGAAGCAACTGCTATAGAAATTCTTGCTTGCAATGATAGAAATGATCTTAAGAAATTATTAGCTAAATGGAAGCAGCAGTCTCTTAATGCTAGAATGAAACCCGATCTTGCTTTTGCTACTTCACCTATCTGTGTTACTGATAAGGATTATGAATTCTCTGTTGATCCTGATATTATTACTTTAGTTGAATCTGATCCTTTTTATGGCCTTGAATCTGAAACTGTTGTGGCACATCTTACCAAGTTGAATGATATAGCCACCCTATTTACTCATGATGAGAAGTCTCGTTATTTATACATCCTTAAGATATTTCCGTTCTCATTAAAGGGTGATGCTAAGACTTGGTATAATTCTCTTGCTCCTGGTTGTGTGCGTAGTCCCCAGGATATGATTTACTACTTCTCTGCTAAATATTCCCCTGCTCATAAGAAACAAGCTGCCTTGCGGGAAATATATAATTTTGTGCAAATCAAAGAAGAGAGTCTCCCACAAGCTTGGGGGAGGCTTCTCCGGTTACTTAATGCTTTGCCTGATCATCCTCTTTAGAAAAATGAAATACTTGATATTTTTTATAATGGACTAACCGATGCTTCCAAGGACTACTTGGATAGTTGTGATGGTTGTGTTTTCAGGGAAAGAACAGTCGACGAAGCTGAAATATTACTGAATAATATGTTGACTAATGAAAATAATTGGACTCTTCCTGGGCCAATTCCTGAGGCAATTCCTAAACCAATTGAGCCAACTCCTGAGCCTATTCCTAAACCCACTTCGAAGAAGAGAGGTGTTTTATTTCTCAGTCATGAAGATATGCAAGAGGCAAAGAAATCAATGAAAGAAAAAGGTATTAAAGCTGAAGATGTTAAGAATTTACCTCCTATTGAAGAAATACATGGTCTTAATTTACCGCCTGAAGAACCACATTGTCTTCATAACCCGACATAGGTAGTAAAGGTAAATTATCTCTATAGATATGATAAAGTTGAAATACCCTCTACTAAATTTCATAGCCCATGCTTAGATGAATTTGATGACTTTATGGCTAGACAAGAAAGTTTTAATGCTTATGTTGGTAGAGAGTTAAAGAATGATGCTTTCGAGACAGGACGCGTAGGCGATAATCTGGCTAGAGTTAAAGATGAACTTCATCGCGTTAGCAAATATGCTTCTATGGTTGCTACTCAAGCTGAGCAAGTACTTAAAGCTCAAAATGATTTGCTTGATGAATTAAATAATAAAAATGACTTTGCTGTTAGAGTGGCTACTAGAACTGGTAGAATGACTCAGGAACCTTTGTATCTTGAAGGCCACCCTAAGAGAATCGAGCAAGATGCTCAGAGAAATAATTTAGAGGCACCTAGTTCTTAAGAAGAAGAAAAAGAAAGACGATAGGACTTTGCATGCTTCTAATGAACCTATTGTAGACACACCTGAGAATCCCAGTGATATTTCTATTTCTGATGCTGAAACACAATCAGATGATGAACATGAACCTAGTGATAATGTTAATGATAATGTTCATGTTGATGCTCAACCTAGCAAAGACAATGATGTAGAGAATGAACCTGCTGTTGATCTTGATAACCCACAATCAAAGAATCAACATTACGATAAGAGAGATTTTGTTGCTAGGAAGCACGGTAAAGAAAGAGAGCCATGGATTCAGAAACCCATGGCCTTTCCTCCTAAACCATCCAAGTCAAAGGATGATGAGGATTTTGAGTGCTTTGCTGAAATGATTGGACCTATTTTCTTACATATGCGCTTAACTGATATGTTGAAAGTAAATCCTTACGCTAAGTATATGAAGGATATCATTACAAATAAAAGAAAGATACCGGAAGCTGAAATTTCCACCATGCTTGCTAATTACACTTTTAAGGGTGGAATACCAAAGAAACTTGGAGATCCGGGTGTTCCAACTATACCATGCTCTATTAAAAGAAACTATGTTAGAACTGCTTTATGTGATCTTGGAGCCGGTGTTAGTGTTATGCCTCTCTCTTTATATCGTAGACTTGAATTGAATAAGTTGACACCTACTGAAATATCTTTGCAAATGGCTGATTAATCAACTTCTATACCTGTCGGTATTTGTGAGGATGTGCCTGTTGTGGGTGCAAATGTCACTATCTTAACGGACTTTGTTATTCTTGATATTCCCGAGGACGATATTATGTCTATTATCCTTGGTAGACCTTTTCTTAATACTGCAGGGGTTGTTATTGATTGCAACAATGTCACTTTTCATGTTAATGGTAATGAGCATACGGTACACTTTTCGAGGAAACAATCTCAAGTTCATAGCATCAATTCTATTGAAAAAGTTCCAACTATCATTTTTGGAGGTTTTGAATTTCCTCTTCCTACTGTTAAGAAAAAGTATGATATTCTTATTGTTGGGGATTTGCATATCCCCGTTGAGGTAACTTAGTGTTATTCGAAATTTCCCTGGTTCCGTGTTATTTGGAATGAGTTTGTTAACAAGACTTGATCAACCTTGTTAGTGGGTTCATTTTGATGATCACGAGATGGATGAAACTAGAAGGCACAACCTTCTGTACCCTCTTTTTACTTTCTGTTTTTTAGAATAAATAAAGCAAAAATAGTATTATCTGTCTGTTTTCTGAATTATCCGTGCATTAAAAAATAGTCCGAAAATAAAATTGCTCCCAATGCCCTTTAAATTTAGTATGGTTTTTTCTGGAATATTTGAGGATTTTAGGCACTGAAAACAATGCAGGAGGGGCAAGCACCAGGCCACGAGAGAGGAGGGCGTGCCCCTGTCTCGTGGGCCCTTGGTGGCTCCCCTCCACTTATGCCAGCACCCACACACTTCATCTTCTACCCAAAAAAAATCCCCATTCAGCTCAAGCACGAGTTCTAGCTCGTTTTGCTGCGATTTTCAATCTCTTAGCTCAAAGCTCCATTCAAAAAACTGCTTTGGCAGATTGTTGCTTGGTATGTGACTCCTCCATTGGTCCAATTAGTTTTTGTTCTAGTGCTTTATTCATTGCAAATTTTTGCTGCTTAGGTGAGCATGTTCTTGAGCTTGCATGTTAAATTTTTGAGGTCCCAAGCAATTCCAATGCATGATATAGGCTCTAGGCACTTGTAGGAGTAGTTGCTATCAATCTTGTTTAGTTTTATTCACTTTTATTTTGAAGTTACTAAAATTTCAGAAATTTTCAGAAAAGAAATATGCTTAGAAGAATGTACCAAGGTGGTTCCTCAGCAAAGAAGGGGCCAAGGATTGCTATACGTGAGCAATATGTTAATTTGCCGAGGGACGCAAATGTACGGGCTTGTGAGTGGCCATCCGATGATTTTATGGTCGAAGCAGGCTTCAAGGAGGAATTTGACGCGTATGTGCGTAATGCCGAGATGGAGGACTTCTTACAAGATAAGTGTCCTCAGTATTATCAATTGACTGATTCCTTTGTGCGGAGGTTCGAATATATCTCCGCGCGTAATTCTCCTAGTGTCATGTTTGATATTTATGATACATCTTATACCAGGGATTTAGAGGATTTCACGACTGCTTGCAAACTCCCGCAGTGGGGTAATATTAATGATCCCCCCAAATCTGAATTTAGAGATTTTCTTGCTAGTATTACTGTGGGAGAATCTAGGGACATAGCACAAGCTACCATAGGGAGCATTCATTTTCCTGCTATACATTACTTTGCTCTCTTTATTGGTAGATGCATTATCGGTAAGGACGAAGTATGTCACATGTGTGCCCCCGATCTTTGTGTCAGGTTTTAAAGGTTATAACTTGGGGGCAATAGTTGTACGTAGGTTGCAGAATAATAGTAGAAGGGGTAATTTCTTTGCAGGAATTTATGCAACCCGTGTGGCTAATTTTCTTAATATAGCTCCACGAGAGGGGGATATGATTGTACCTCCTGTTTATTTGGATAAAGAAGCTATGTTTGATCATCATTTTCTTGAGAGGAATGAACAATTCCTCCATTATCGACTAATCTATGACAGGCGCAATGTCGTCCCTGTTACTCTTCCTGCTCCCTACCTGTTCGATTATCAGGCAAAAGGAAGATATGTTGTCACCAGGGAGGAAGCAACTGAATATGAGAGGGGAATGGAGGCAGCTCGCCAACACGCTGCTGCTCAGGAGGCTGTTGCCTCCGCATCTCAGTACAACCCCAGTTTCACTTATGGATATCAGCCAGGCGGTCCTTGGTACTAGACCAACTTAGGCCAAAAGCCTAAGCTTGGGCGAGTACGTATTTCTCACCGACTTTACATTCATGTTCACACACTAGTCGTCGGTGCTCATACTCTTTCATTGCATTATCCATGCTAGTTTAAATTTCTTTTTTCTAGTTTTCTTCTTGTGTGTTTGATAAACCTTAATAAAAACCAAAAAAAATTAGTTAGTTTAAATTCTATGCTTGTAGTAGAATTAAAATGAAAACCCAAAAAGATTTCTCGTTCTTCTTTTACTTGTTGGGAGCTTTCCCGTGTAAATAGTTTTATTTTGTTTTCTTTCTTTTGGGGGTCGAGAAGACTTTTAGTGGCTCTTATATGCATGATTGTTTATTTAACTTAGAGCCCATATTATCTTGTCTTCTCTCTTGACACTACTAGGGAAAACCTTATACACCGAAATTTAGCAACAGCGCGGGCCAAAAAAGGGCGCTAGTGCTAGATAGCAGTAGCAATTTGAGGAAAACCGCGCTACAGATACAACCTTAGCAGTAGCGCGTGTAGTGGCAAAAGCGCTACTACTAATATTCCCATTGCTAGAATGATAGGCTACGCATAGTAGTAGCAGGCTTGGAGGAAACGTGCTACCGCTACGTCATAAGTAGCAGCGCGCTTCCTAGGAAGAGCGCTACTACTAATGGAAATAAAATAAGATGAAAAACAAATAGAAAAGTAAATGAAAATGAAAGAAATAGAAAAAGGAGAAAGGAAAACATTAAATGTAAAGCAAAATAAATGAAAAGGCGAAAAAACGGAGGAAGGCATAGCAGCAGCGTGTGTTTGTAAGAGGCGCTATAGCTAACGTAGCTGCAGCGCGTGTCCTAGACCCCCACTGTAGAAACAAAAACGGAAATTTAAAAATGGAAGAAAATTACATAGCTATAGCAGCAGCGCGTTTTGCAAAAACTGCTATAGCTATCTTAGCTATAGCGCGTTTTGCCAAACGCGCTACCGCTAAGTTTGACTTAACCAAAAAACCGTTTCCCCCCGGCCACCACTTCTCCCCCAAATCCCTCAACCCACCCCGCGCGCCGCAGTCTCCCCGATTCGCCGTCGCCCCACTTCGCCGCCGTCTCCTCCCGACGTCGATGCCACCAGAGCCGTGCACCGTCGACGCCACCGGAGCCGCCCCCAATGCCACAGAGCCGCGCGGCCTCGTCAACGCCACCGGAGCCGCCGTCGACGCCACCGGATCCTTCCTCGCCACAACTGCCTCCCTCGCCGTTACCGGAGACGCTCCTGCCTCCCTCGCCATCACCGGAGACGCCCCTGCCTCCCTCGCCACCACTGCCTCCGTCGCCACCACCGGAGCCATCCTCTGTAAGCCCCCACCCCTCCTCTCTCTCTAATGCATAGGTTAGCTAGTTTAATTAGGCTAATTATCTAGGTTAGGGCAAAAATTTAGTTAGGGCTTTGACAGAGAATTAGTTAGGTTAACTAGTTTAATTAGGTTAATTATCTAGGTTAGTGCAAAAATTTAGTTAGGGCTTTGAGAGAGAACTAGTCAGGTTAACTAGTTTAATTAGGTTAATTATCTAGGTTAATTAGTGCAAAAATTTATTTTGGGCTTTGACAGAGAACTAGCTGCGTTAACTAGTTTAATTAGGGTTAATTATCTAGGTAAACTAGATTAACTAACTAGGTTAAATAGGTAGGTTAATTAGGTTCGTTGGATTAACAAGCTAGGTTAAGTAGGTTGGCTAGGTTAGAGGAAAATTTTATTTTAGAGCATTAGGTCAGAAGGGTTAGAGAAATGGAGTTCTGTTGCAATTTAATTGGGTACTGTCCTAGGCAGAGAAGGGTTAGAGATAATAATGTGTGTTTGTGTGAGAGAGAGGAATAGCTAGATCAACATAATTTGGGTTCTGTCCTAGGCAGAGAAGTTTTTAGTGAGGTCATTTTGCAAAGGTTTTTGATTTTTGAAAAGACCACTATTTTTCAAGGAAAAGAATTTAGGCAAATTTTATTTTTCATTGAAGTGGCCATGTTATATCTTTTCATTGAAGTTGTTCGATTATGCCCAAGTGGCTTTGTTGTTTCCAGGGAATGATGCTGAGTGACCTATGTTTTGCCAGAATGTTGATTCATTTCTGTTCCGGCAAATTTCAGGTTCTCGATTTGTCCACTTTTTAGCAAAGGTCATGCCGAAATTTTCCGTGAATTTCGGCATGACTTGTGCTACAAACTAGGACATATCGAGTGCCCAGGATTTGCCGTACCAGGAAGGAGTCAACATTCCTGCAAAACAATAGTCCTTTTTTATGTCATTATTCATTTTATTAGGTGTAGAATTAATTGACTAGATTTAATCATAGGAAACATGGCTAGCAACGATGAAGGACAGGGTTCTGGTGATTGCGATGACGTCTACCGGGCAGCAGACGAATTTTTTAGCCTTACCGACGATCAACCGATGTTGTTGCTGGTCCCACCGGAGGCATCGGGGACTGAGACCGACACGCAGACCGGTGCTGAGACTGAGACCGGCTCTGAGATTTAGACCGGCATCGAGACCGACACTGAGACCGGCGCTGAGACCGGTGCTGCCTCGGGGAGCGGAGCCGGTGTAGAACCGAAAGCAAAGAGGCAACGGGTTCCTAACAAACTCAGGACTACTAGACTGGTGGTCACGGAGGTGGACGACGGCAATTTTGAGCCAAAGGCGCCCGAGGAAGCGCGCACGTGCTACGGCAATCAAATAGGCTGCATCGTACGGACAACCGCCACCATCAACGATGAGAAACTAAAGAAGATAGAAAATATGAGAAGCTCCCTCCTAAAGAAGTTTCACCAGATATTCTTGTTCCCGGGCCGGAATGAGAAGGATTATGAAGATACAGACAAGGACCCGGCAATGAAGAAGATAAACAAACACGCCATGACCAAGTTTAGCGACGCGTTGGCCGCCTGGAAAAATCGAGTGAAAGCAAAGATCAACGACGGGGAACCCTACTCCGAGATTGTAAAGGATAATCCGACAATCACAGAAGAGCAGTTTCAAATATTCAAGGAGGCTTGCGAGGCCGAAGCTGCCAAAAAAAGTCTAAGTACATGAAGGGGCTTCAAAAGAGGAACATTGGGAGCCACCACCTCGAAAGCCATGGTTACGGTGGAAAGAGGTCCAAATGGGCCAAGGAGGACGCGGAAGCCGCGAGTCTGGGCATCCCAGACCCCTTGGCGGATTTCACCGTCCCGCAGGAGCGTGACGTCCTGAGGGCCCGGCACCGTTGGGACCCAGTGAAGAAGGTTTACGAGACAACACTGGTCATTATGGAGTTCATGAGACTGCTGGTAATTTTAGTTTCTGATCAATTCGACTGCACACGTTAGTCATATTTGTAGACGATCCTTGTGCCTTTTGCAGAGAGAGCAGCACCGGATTGCGGCGGAAAGCGACTCACCGTCTGAGGCATTGGCGAGGCCCAAGTGGGACACTCCATTCAACCGGGCGTTGAACATATTGAAACAACAAGCGGTGGATACTCGACCGTCGTATGGACGCGTGCACGGTGTTGGAGACGGCGCCACGTGGAAGAAGTACTACCGTGAGACCACGGAGGAGAGAAAGGAAAGATGGAGGTTAACTGAAGAAAACATCGACAAGAAGGTTGAGATTGCGGTTGAGAAGAAATCATCTCAGACAGTCGCAACAGCGGTAGCTGCTGCAAAACAGGCGATTGCAGATATATCTACTTCCTTGGTGACGGGCGTTTTCACTTGGACAAGGCAAAATCCAGAAAAAAATGCAGAGGACTTTCCCCTTGCTGACTTCTTGGGAGCACCTGCTCCCGCAACGGCTCCCGCACCGGCTCCCGCACCGGACGTGCTCGGTGGTGCCTCCTCTTTGGCTGAGCTTGATGCCCTCACGGTATCTGTCACACCGGCCCCCTTCAGTATAAATGTATAATCTCCCATTTTCGTTGCCTTTCGGATGTCTCACGTCACAGACTTTTTTTTGCAGGCCGACGAAACCCCATGCACCATATTGTACACCATCGGCGAACAGAAGGTGGACGTGGGGAAGGCGACGATAATGGAGCTGAAGGAACCATTTTTCCATAGCCGGCCGATCCCCCCGAACGTCTTCAAGGTTTCCGTGGCCAGTGTCAAACCGGGCCACGAGAATTTGCCTCCTCTAATACTAGTGGGGGATGACGACGAGACCCTGTGGCGGCTTGGTGATTGTTGCAATGGGTGGGTCCTGTTGTGGCCAAAGAGTCTGCTTCGTCTGGAGGCGGCCGGGAGCACACCCACGAGCATGCAGCCTTAGCAAGGTATGAACATCAACACCCCACCTACCCAATTAGCGTCGGGTGTCGGGTTGGGTGATAGCGGATGGGGTAAGCAGGTGGCTCCATTAGTCGCTGATGACGTCACCATGGATGAGGATGAGGATGACGATGGCGCTGAATAGTATGTCTATACTGGCGCCTCCTCAGGGTTTGAGCGTCATGAGTCGGTGCCTGAATTACCGTCTCAACGTATTATTGACGACCTTCCGGTAGTAAAGAAGTCTAGGAAGAGAGCGAGGAAAGGCAAAAAAGCTGATTCTATGATCCAGCTGCCTCAGCAGCCTCGGCTTCAGGACCGTGTAGATATCCCCGATGCGGAAAATGGCATATCCCCAGTCAACCAATCCTACCTGAAATAGCGCTACGGGCTAGATTCGGCAATCTAAGGAGACTTCATGATGATGTGCTGCGGGTAGAGAAAGGCCTCATCGCCTCGAAAGATCCAGGATACCCACTCTACGTGGTTAACGTTCCGCGGCAAATGTCGTACGTCGACAGCTTCCCCGCGGATAAGTTCTTCCTCTGATTCGATTACATATTCGACATGTTTCACGTGAAGAAGCTGGATTTTACGTTTGTCCGCCTTTATGCCTTGCACATGAACTACATCATTAGGGTTGAGCAGATACGTCATATCTGTGTCGCTGACCCGTACTACATGCACGAGGGCTTCTTGGGAGTCTGTGCAGAGCAGCGTGAATACGCGAGGGATTACATCGTCAGTTTCATGCTCGCCAATAAGGACAAGGAGGCGATTCTCGTGCCTTATCATCCTGTGTAAGTCATCTGCGCTGCTATCCTTCTTCCTTCGATTTCAATAATTCATTTGCACGGTGGAGGCTAATTAATTTGAGGTGTACTTATTTTACGCGGCAGCGGGCGCGCCGTCCTCATCATCCTCTACCCCCGATTCTCCCACGCTCTTTACTTGGACTCGTCGAAGAACATTCACAAAAAGGATTACACCCACATCAAAGATGTTCTCGACAGTGCTATGTTTTGCTACCAAGCAAGGGGTGGAGAGGTTAGGGACAAGAAGAGAAGGGCGACAGGGCCGCCTTCAGCCATAAGACCGACTTCTGCTGCATCCAGCAACCGAACGATTCTCTTAATGATGGATTCTATGTCCTACATCACATGCTGGAGTACAGACGGGATCACCAGAACCTTCACATGTCACCTAGATCTGGCGATGCCCATATTCTGCAATGGGCAAAGGACATAGGAGATATCGAGGATCATCGACTTCGAGCTGAGTTCTATAACATCCAGCGCGAACTTGCCCAAATCATCATGAATGAGGTCGTCGGAAAAACATGGATGTTCTACGCAGAAGGACAAATGTCTCGGGAAGACGTCCGAACATGGATTTTGGGTACGATGAACTTTGGTATTTATGCTTATGATATGTTGTTTCTATTTTTGCCAAGTCTGTCACTTTCTGTTGCTCAACTATATATGTTGCATATCATCGACTCATGTGACGATGCAGGTGCATAGATCATAGATGGCGAAGAAGTGCTACGCCAGGAGTATATATACGACAAGTGGCCGGAGTGTCAGGCCCAGGTGTACCGGTTTTCGGTTTCCGAGCGACAGGCAGTAGTTAGTTTAGGTTCACGCTAATGCGAGAGAGGGATACGAACTCATGTACTCAAAGTGATAGCTATTCTCGCGTATACCATTGTTTAGATGGATGACGATGTATTTGCAAGTAATCGAGACTTGTATCGCTATTTTCGAGATTGATGACGAGAGACCACTTTGTGTTGGATGATGATTATGATGATGACATGATTTGATCAGACTAATTGTATGTATATGCTATGATTACATTTGTATGTGGATGATATGCTAAAGATTATTGTATAAATCCTATTCAAATACAAAACAAATAAAAAACAAATATGCAGGAAAAAAACTAATAAAACTAGTAGTAGCGAGGGGGGGAAATTTAGCAGTAGCGCCGCCTTACCAGTAGCGCTTCCCTGTAAACAGCGCTGCAGATAATATCAGTAGCGCCCTTTTCTAAAGAGCGCTACAGCTATTCATGTGTAGCAGTAGCGTGGGTCAACATGCGCTACTGCTATACGTTAGCTGTAGCACCTTATTAGTAGCGCCGGTACCCGCGCTACTGAGAGGGCCAAAACCCGCGCTGTTGCTAGGCTTTTCCCTAGTAGTGTGAGTTGAATGCTTGCAGATTCCAGCTTAGTCTAATGCACGTGCACTCTTATTATAATACACATCATTCGGTCGTGCAAGTGAAAGGCAATAATGATGATATATGATGGACTTATTGGGATGAGAAAAGCTGGTATGAACTCAACCTCTCTTGTTTTTGTAAATATGATGAGTTCATCGTTTCTGAGTCAGCTATTATGAAGTAAAAATATTTGTAATGAAATTCAGAGATTATAGTTGCTTGTGCCATGCTTGATTAGCTATGAGTTATAATGGTTTACCTTGCATGCCAACATGCTATTAGAATGATTATGATGTGGTATGGTGGGATGGTATCCTCCTTTGAATGAATTGAGTGACTCGACTTGGCACATGTTCACATATGTAGTTGAATCAAATCAACATAGCCTTCACGATATTTATGTTCATGGTGGATTATATCCTAATCATGCTTGTATTCTGTGTGAATTAATTTTAATGCATGTTTACAACTGTTGTCGCTCTCTCAGTTGGTCGCTTCCCAGTCTTTTGCTAGCCTTCACCTGTACTAAGCGGGAATACTACTTGTGCGTCCAAACTCCTCAAACCCCAAAGTTGTTCCATATGAGTTCACTATACCTACCTATATGCGGTATTTACCTGCCGTTCCAAGCAAATTTGTATGTGCCAAACTCCAAACTTTCAAATGAAATTCTGTTTTGTATGCTCGAGCAACTCATGTTTCAACTAGGGCTGGCTATATCTTCCATGCTAGGTGGGTTATTCTCAAGAGGAGTGGACTCCACTCCTCATTCACGAGAAAGGGCCGGTAACCGGGATGCCCAGTCCCATGATCCAAAAAGATCAAAGCAAATCAAAATAATCAAACAAAACTCCCCCAGGGCTGTTGTATGTTGGAGGCACTCGTTTTTTAGAGCAAGCCATGGATTGATGCTTGTTGGTGGTTGGGGGAGCATAAATCTTTACCATTCTGTTTGGGAACTGCCTATAATACATTTAGTATGGAAGATACAGCCATCTCATAGTTGTTGCGTTGACAGCAAAAGTATGCCACTCAAAATGTTATTCAATCTCTATTTTAAAATCGAGCTCTGGCACCTCTACAAATCCCTGCTTCCCTCTGCGAAGGGCCTATCAATTTACTTTTTATGTTGAGTCATCATCCTTCTTATTAAAAGCACCCGCTGGAGGGCACACTGTCATTTGTATTCATTATTATTGGTTTATATTGGGTATGACTTGACTGGATCTCTTTTACCATGAATTACAATGTTTAGTCAGTCCTGGATCTTTAAAGGTGCTCTGCATTTATCTTTTGCGGTCTCACAAAGGGCTAGCGAGATACCATTTTGTTATATCATGTTATAATTATTTTTAGAAAGTGTTGTCATCCGAGTTTTATTATTATGGCTCGTTAGTTGATTATGCTATTGATATGAGTAATTGTGAGACCTATGTGTTATTGTGAGTATGGTTAGTTCATAATATTTGCTGAAACTTGAATGCTGGCTTTTCATGTTACAACAACAAGAGCAAACAGAGTTTGTAAAAGTTTTTCTTTATCACTTTCAGTTTATCAACTGAATTGCTTGAGGACAAGCAAAGGTTTAAGCTTGGGGGAGTTGATACGTCTCCAACGTATCTACTTTTCCAAACACTTTTTCCCTTGTTTTGGACTCTAACTTGCATGATTTGAATGAAACTAACCCGGACTGACGCTGTTTTCAGTAGAAATACCATGATGTTGTTTTATGTGTAGAAAAGAAAAGTTCTTGGAATGTCCTGGAAATCCATGGAGGCACTTTTTGGAATTAATAAGAATTTTGGGCGAAAGAATTAATGCCAGGGGGCCCACAGCCTGTCCACGAGATAGGGGGGCGCCCCCCCTAGGGCGCGGCCTCCTATCTCGTGGGCCCCCTGGACCTCCTCCGACCTCAACTCCAACTCCATATATTCACGTTTGGGAGAAAAAAATCAGAGAGAAAGTTTCATCGCGTTTTACAACACGGAGCCGCCGCCAAGCCCTAATCTCTCTCGGGAGGGCTGATCTAGAGTCCGTTCGGGGCTCCGGAGAGGGGGATTCGTCGCCGTCGTCATCATCAACCATCCTCCATCACCAATTTCGTGATTCTCACTGCCGTGCGTAAGTAATTCCATCGTAGGCTTGCTAGATGGTGATGGGTTGGATGAGATTTACCATGTAATCAAGTTAGTTTTGTTAGGGTTTGATCCCTAGTATCCACTATGTTCTGAGATTGATGTTGCTATGACTTTGCTATGCTTAATGCTTGTCACTAGGGCCCGAGTGCCATGATTTCAGATCTGAACTTATTATGTTTTCATGAATATATGTGTGTTCTTGATCCTATCTTGCAAGTCTATAGTCACCTATTATGTGTTATGATCCGACAACGCCGAAGTGACAATAATCGGGATACTTCTCGGTGATGACCATAGTTTGAGGAGTTCATGTATTCACTATGTGTTAATGCTTTGTTCCGGTTCTCTATTAAAAGGAGGCCTTAATATCCCTTAGTTTCCGCTAGGACCCCGCTGCCACGGGAGGGTAGGACAAAAGATGTCATGCAAGTTCTTTTCCATAAGCACGTATGACTATTTACGGAATACATGCCTACATTACATTGATGAATTGGAGCTAGTTCTATGTCACCCTATGTTATAACTATTGCATGAGGAATCACATCCGGCATAATTATCCATCACTAATCCATTGCCTACGAGCTTTTCATATATTGTTCTTTGCTTATTTACTTTTCCATTGCTACTGTTACAACTACTACAAAAACCCAAAAACATTTATCTTTACTTTTGCTACCGTTACCTTTATTATCATACCACTTTTCCTACTAAATACTTTGCTGCAGATACTAAGTTATCCAGGTGTGGTTGAATTGACAACTCAACTGCTAATACTCAAGAATATTCTTTCGCTCCCCTTGTGTCGAATCAATAAATTTGGGTTGAATACTCTACCCTCGAAAGCTGTTGCAATCCCCTATACCTGTGGGTTATCAAGGAACACGCGACGGCCCTGGCGGCCGGACTGTAAGCGGCCTCCAATATCAAAAAACATGACTGGTCATTACGACCACAAACACGGTTAGACGAGTCCGGTAGCCCGGATAAAACTGAACCAGGGCACCGTATATGTAATCCCATAGCGGACACCAGGGGCTATAAACATTTAATGTAGCCCCACACTTGGCTCAACCTTACTGGCAGGCCAACATCTTACACTTTCATTATCCGTCGCATACTTATGTTGTACTCTCCTACGAGTTTTCTTTTTTCCACAGACAACGTTCGCGCGATACCCTTCCAGGATACGGCACAACGGAGACAAAAGCGCAGACGTGCAGCAGGGCCCCGTTCAAGAGGTTTCTTTTTAGATTAAGCCCCTGTGTAAACCTTTTCTACTACCTCTTGTTGTTTAACCATCCCATGGGTTCCATACCCACAAAGGATACTGCCGTTATTGGCATTTCGCCACGACAGATTAAGCGCACGTACCTGGAAATTTAAGGTTTATAATAGGCTTTCGTCAGCCTGTTTTCTTTTACAAAGACAGAATACCTTCGGGGGTGTTTGGCGTCACGAGTTTCGCCTTATATGCATCAGCTCCAATCATGTCTTTGGTCAAATTTTGGGTTTGCCCGGCTCCTGGGTTTGCCGCCTTACGTTCCGTTATTATCGGCCAAGGCGGCCAATGGAGAACTACTGTGATTGTGCCCTGGTTATTCTGGATGAGCACCTCAGTAGAGAAAGCCGAAAACTGACTGTCATGATACAGCGAGAGACTGTTCAACCACTCGAAGGCTCACTGGAATCTTTAGGATTCCTCCGCATTAACGAAGGGCCGTTTCCCGGCCATGTACATACGCGCCTGTATTCGGATGCACGCGAAGGTACCAGGGGCTACATAGTAGCCCCACCGTTAGACCCCCATGGCTAAGCGAAAGTGTTACAGCTATATAGTCTGGTTGCCTAGTTTGACGTGCGATCACCTCCTTAATTGACCAAGACGTTGGATCAAGTGTGATTAAGCACATTTTTTCGCGAACACCCCTGCATTGTATGCGTGGGGGCTGAAGCCAACGACTGCTAACTTTCGGATTACTCATATTTATATAAAAAAACGGCCGCAAGGGGGACACAATCATACTTCCGGGCAAAAAGTATAAATATAGCCTCATAATCAAAATAAACATTGTTTTTACAATGATTCGACTTATCACTCGAACAAGACATTCTTCAAGCACTCGCCTCTATTAGGCGGGCACCTTCTATTACCTACGCCAAGTAGTGCTCAGCCGGATATCGGCCTCCCGCCGGATCCTGCATCGCTATAATGGTGGCCTCCATATCCTTCCAATAGGCTTTAGCGCGGGCAAGAGCCATTCGTTCACCCTCTATGCACGCCGACCTCCTCATGGCGTCAATCCGAGACACGACCCCAAGGAATTGCTGCACCAAACCAAAGTAATTGTCCGGCTTAGGCCCCTTCGGCCAAAGATGGTCTATTACAGACCGTATTGCAAGCCCGGACAGCCTGTGAAGCTCCGCCACAGCAGCCACCATCTCATTTAGCGGTAGCGGGTGAGTGGGAGCATTGAATTGTGACCAGAAAAGCTTCTCCACTTCCTTATGACCTTGACCCTCGAAGAACTTGACAGCCTCAGCTGTACTATTCGCCAAGTCCGCATATGTGTCTGCAGGACTCCAGCGCCCAGCCAGGGAAGCATACTTCGGATCCAGAAACTTCGCCCCCAGCCACGATTTTGTCGGCCTGTTGGAGCTCCTCCCGCATACCCCGGATCTCGGTCCGCATCTCTTTGGTGGTATTAAGTGCCTTGTGCAGCTCGGCCGAACTAGCCGTATTCTCCTTTTCAAGGAGTACATACCGGTCGGCGGCATTTTTCAACTCACCAGCCATTTCGGCTATCTTTTCCTCGCTTCGGTGATGAGCAGCCTGTTCGGCTCTCAATTCTTCGGCCGCCTTTAGGGCAGCCGCATTGCTAGCCCGAGCTTGTTCCTTGGCCTGAGCAAGTTCTGCCCTCAGGGCCTCCATGACAGCAGCACCATCTACAATACAAACGCATTGCATTAATATTATGCCCCTCTTGCATTTTCCTATACAACATAATAAGGGAAGCAGAGCACATACCCTGTGACTCTTCTAGACGTTTGTTCACCAGCGTGATATCGGCATCGATAGATCCGATCTGCCTCCTTAGTTCGGCAACTTCAGCAGACTGGTCGTCTGCCGGATCCTTAGATACCTGCGCACATGTGCGATGCAGCCATTACTATGTGATCCCCTATTTGCCGCCTATGGTGGGCAACCGGAGTCTCAGGGGCTACTCTCCATAGGGAGCACACCTAGTGCGTGCTTCACAACCAAAAAATAGTGCATTTTTTCACTACATACCTCAAAGCCTTTGAGCAGGCTTGTAAATGCCTCATTCAAACCGCTCGTAGCGGATGAAATCTTCGTGAGCACCGTTCTCATTAATGAGCGGTGCTCCTCCGAGAGCGCGACTCGCTCCAGAAGGCCTGTCAGTACGTCCGGCCGGACATCGAACTGTGCCGGACCCTTCTTATCGCCCCCCGTGGGAGCCAAACGCTTCGGGCTCAGGGCGACTGACGTATTAGCTTCCAGCTTAGGCAGATCGGGACTCCTCCGTGACGACACCTCAGTGTCGCCTGCTTCATGAGGCGGAGAGGTGGGTGGGGTCTCACTCTCCATCATCTCCGGAGGAAGATCCCCTGAAGACGAACTCTGTTGAGAAGAGCTGCTCGCCGGACTGCAAACGACAAAGTGTTGGTTATGGGTCTCAGAGAAACACCGTACCTTTGAATTAATGATTAACTTACAACTCGGTGGAGGGCTGGCCCATTGGTGGGCACGACGTGGTGAGGGTGCCCGTCATGGCAGAGCCCCCTGGTGATACCTTCTTCCTTTGCTTGGGCATCTCTGTCTCCAAGTCTTCGGAGGCGGTTCTCTTCCTCCCGTGCGGGGAGGAGGCTTTAGCCTCCCCTTCCCAACTAACCTCCTCAGGGGAGGTAACGATTCCCCCGGTTTGTCTGCGTAGTGTGTGAAGTTCAGCTTCACTGCCCTTTCCTTCGCCTTTCCCTGAGGGAATTTTGCTGAGCACCCAGCCAAGCATCTTGGCAATGGTAGGACCAGGCGAGCCTTCAGGAAGTGGCGCCGAACACCTGATTCTCTCCGCCTTGTTGAGCCAATCCTGGCTCCGAAGGGTTTTTCAGAATAATGTTTATGATAAATATAAACAAAGTGTCCGGCTTTAAGGTTACTTAGTTGGGCATCTAGGCGATTGCAGCTTAGGCCCGCATCCTCGGTGGTGTCCAGGCACTCTACTTGTGGTCCGAAGAATAATTTACACATCCCTTCGAGCTTCAGGCCGAAGAAGTGCTTAATAGTCCGCGGACCCTCCGGATTGAACTCCCACATCCGAGGAGGCCGACGTTTGCACAGCAACATCCGTCGGATTAGCATCACTTGAATTATGCTGACAAGATTTATGTCCCTCTCAAGAAGCTCCTGGATGCGATTCTGCAGTACTGATACATCACCAGCGGGCCCCCAGTTCCATCCTACGTCGGTCCAAGATGCCAACTGTGACGGAGGGCCCGAGCGGAACTCGGGGGCGGCTACCCACTTTGTGCCTCTGGGAGCGGTAACATAAAACCACCTCCGTTGCCACACATCGGATACTTCCGGGAAAGAGCCCTCTGGCCATGGGGCATCGGCGTTCCTGCTTATTATGGCACCTCCGCACTCCACGTGCGCCCCTCGATCATCTTCGGCTTCACATTGAAGGTCTTGAGCCATAAGCCGAAGTGTGGGGTGACGTGGAGAAAAGCCTTGGACAGAATAATGAACGATGAGATATGGAGGATGGCGTCTGGAGCCAGATCATGAAAATCCAACCCATAGTAGAACATGAGCCCCCTCACGAAGGGGTCGAGGGTGAGGCCCAGGCCTCGGAGGAAGTGAGGGAAAAACACAACGCTCTCATTGGGCTCCGGTGTAGGGATAACCTGCCCTGGAGCTGGAAGCCTGTGCTGGATATCGGCGGTCAGGTATCCGACCTCCCTAAGCTTCGTAATGTCCTCCTCTTGGATCGAGGAGGCCAGCCACCGGCCTTTTGCATTGGACCCGGACATATTGGGGGATCTGGGGTGTTGGAGCTTAGGTTTTGGGTGTTAGAACTCGAGGTGCGAGAAGGAGCAAGGGAGGTGGAAAAGAGGCATAGGCCTCGACCTCTTTATAAAGGGGATGAATATCAAGAGTCCTCAGCATGACCGCTTGAGACTTATCCAAAAATACACGGAGTCATATCAACGGTCGTCATTGGGTCACATACGCCCATATTGATGAAAGATCCCGTAATAAGAGGAACACGATCTCAACACTCGTTCAGCACGATGATGTCCCTTGAGCTCTTGATCCAGTTGAGGCTGAAATAGAGTTTCGTCAGCACGACAACATGGTGACGGTGATGATGAAGTTACCGGCGTAGGGCTTCGCCTAAGCACTAGGACAATATGACCGAGGTGTTTATCTATGGAGGGGGGCACCGCACACCGCTAAGAGAAGACTTGGTGTGTCTTTGGGGTGCCCCCTCCCATGTATATAAAGGAGGGGGAGTAGGTGGCCGGCCCAAGAGGGGCGCGCCAGGTGTGGGGAGTCCTACTAGGACTCCCTAGTCCAAGTAGGATTCCCTCTCCTTTTTCCTTTTTCCGGAGAAGCAAAGAGGGAAGAGAGAAGGAGTAGGAGAGGGAAAGGGGGGCGCTGCCCCCACCCCTTGTCCAATTCGTATTGCAAAGGGGGGTGCGCGCCACCTCCTGGCCGGCCCTCTCTCTACTCCACTAAGGCCCATGATGGCCCATTAACTTCCCGGGGGGTTCTGGTAACCCCCGGTTCTCCGAAACTTATCCGAAACTTCCCGAAACCATTTCGGTTTCCGAATATAACCTTCCAATATATGAATCTTTACCTCTCGACCATTTTGAGACTCCTCGTCATGTCTGTGATCTCATCCGGGACTTCGAACAAACTTCGGTCATCAAATCACATAACTCACAGTACAAATCGTCATTGAACGTTAAGCGTGCGAACCCTACGGGTTCGAGAACTATGTAGACATGACCGAGACACATCTCCGATCAATAACCAATAGCGGAACCTGGATGCTCATATAGCCTCCTACATATTCTACGAAGATCTTTATCGGTCAAACCGCATAACAACATATGTTGTTCCCTTTGTCTTCGATATGTTACTTGCCCGAGATTCGATCGTCGGTATCCTCATACCTAGTTCAATCTCGTTACCGGCAAGTCTCTTTACTTGTTCCATAATGCATCATCTCGTAACTAACTCATTAGTCACATTGCTTGCAAGGCTTATAGTGATGTTCATTACCGAGAGGGCCCCGAGATACCTCTCCGATACTCAGAGTGACAAACCCTAATCTCGATCTATGCCAACTCAACAAACACCTTCGGAGACACCTGTAGAGCATCTTTATAATCACCCAGTTATTTTGTGAAGTTTGATATAAGACAAAGTGTTCCTCCGGTATTAGGGAGTTGCATAATCTCATAGTCAGAGGAACATGTATAAGTCATGAAGAAAGCAATAACAATAAAACTAAACAATCATTATGCTAAGCTAATGGATGGGTCTTGTCCATCACACGAACCGGGACCAATGGTTGTGGGCCAGGAGCGAGGACCATTGGTCCCGGTTCATGGCTGGAATCGGGACCAAAGGGGCCAGACGAACCGGCACCAATGCCCCACGAGGCCCGGCCGCCCCCTGGCCTCATGAACCGGGACCGTTGCCCCCATGGGTCCCGGTTCGTGAGTGAACCGAGATTAATGGGCTTACCCTGCGTGGACCAAAACCCCGTTGAGGGAGTCCCGGACTAGGGGGTGTCCGGACAGGCGGACTATCATCGTACGCCGGACTCCAAGACTACAAAGATACAAGATTGAAGACTCCGTCCCGTGTCCGGATGGGACTTTCCTTGGCGTAGAAGGCAAGCTTGGCGATACGGATATGTAGATCTCCTACCATTGTAACCGACTCTGTGTAACCCTAGCCCTCTCCGGTGTCTATATAAACCGGAGGGTTTTAGTCCGTAGGACAACACATACATTACAACAATCATACCATAGGCTAGCTTCTAGGGTTTAGCCTCCTTGATCTCGTGGTAGATCCACTCTTGTACTACCCATATCATCAATATTAATCAAGCAGGACGTAGGGTTTTACCTCCATCGAGAGGGCCCGAACCTGGGTAAAACATCGTGTCCCTCGTCTCCTGTTACCATCCGCCTAGACGCACAGTTTGGGACCCCCTACTCGAGATCCGCCGGTTTTGACACCGACATTGGTGCTTTCATTGAGAGTTCCTCTGTGTCGTCACCGATAGGCTTGATGGCATCTTCAACCAACAACGCTGTATAGGGTGAGACTTTTCTCCCCGGACAAATCTTCATATTCGGCAGCTTCGCACTGCGGGCCGATTCGCTTGGCCATCTAGAGCAGATCGAAAGCTACGCCCCTGGCCGTTAGGTCAGATTCGGAAGCCTAAACTTCACGGCCGATGTCCACGGAGACTTGATCTTTGACGGACCCGAGCCACAACCAAGCGCGCCGCACTGTTGCGATGGGCATGATCTAGCTCTGCCGCCGAGCAGTGCCTTGGTGGCCGCACACGAATCCGCTCCAGCCATTAGTCCGGAGCCGATCGCCCGGATAGAGGATCGGTGGATAGACACCGCCTCGGGGGCTTCAACATCCACGGCGATGGAGCCGAACACTAATCTTGTCCCCTGCGAAACTCATGATTCCGAGGCACCGGACTCCTTGCCGGACTCCGAACCCCCCGCGCCCCTACCAATCAAATTGGATTGGGCGCCGGTTATGGAATTCACCGCCGCGGACATCTTCCAATACTCGCCTTTCGGCGATATCTTGAATTCACTAAAGCATCTCTCATTATCAGGAGAGCCCTGGCCGGACTATGGCCAGGATGGTTGGGATGCGGACGACGAAGAAATTCAGAGCCCACCCACCACCCACTTTGTAGCCACTATCGACGATCTAACCGACATGCTAGACTACGACTCCGACGACATCGACACTATGGACGACGATGCCGGAGACGAACAAGAAACAGAGCCTATAAGGCACGGGAGGACCACCTCGTCATATGACATATACATGGTGGATACCCCAAAGGAGAGTGATGACGAGGACCAACGGGCCGCGGCAGAAGATAACCCCGCCGATAAACAACCAAAACGGCGACGCAGACGCCGCCCTAAGTCCCGCCTCGACGACAACAATGCTCCCAATAAGCCCGTAATACAGCAGGGCTCACAAATGGACGACGAACATGCAGATAAGCAACCATCCAAACATGACGAGTCAGATAATCAGTCCAGGCCCGGCGAAAACGACAGTCCGGACGACCTCATGCCGGACACGCCGCCGGAGAGCAAAAACCTTCGGAAAAGACTCGTCAACACTGCAAGAAGCCTGAAGAAGGAAAAGCGGAGGCTCAAAACAGCGGAAGACACACTCAGAATGAGATGGAGCAAAGTGCTCAAAACCGCAGATAAATACGGCAATGGCCACTCATCAAAGAGCTACCCGAAGCGTAAGCTGCTACCAGAATTCGACGAGGAGGCCATAGAGCCTCCACCGTCAAAAAATAAAGAGTCTGTCTAGTTGGATAGACGGCCAGATGATAGGCCAAATTCTGACAGCGGTGCCACACATAAACCAACCAATGAACTTGGAAGGACAGATGGCCCAGCCAGGTCCATCTACGGGCCAAATGAGAAGGCCCCAAGAAGCAAAGCAACACGTCAAGTGTCCAATGATAGCGGCACACACAAATACAGGGGCGCCGCAAACCCACTATGTTTCACCGATGAGGTGCTGGACCATGAGTTCCCAGCAGGATTTAAACCCATAAACATAGAGGCCTACGATGGAACAACAGACCCTGGAGTCTGGATAGAAGATTATATACTGCATATACACATGGCCAGAGGAGATGATCTCCACGCCATAAAATACCTACCCCTCAAGCTCAAAGGGCCAGCCCGTCATTGGCTTAAAAGCCTCCCAGAAAACACGGTTGGAAGTTGGGAAGAGCTCGAGGACGTGTTTAGAGCAAATTTTCAAGGGACTTATGTCCGCCCTCCGGATGCAGATGATCTAAGTCATATAACTCAACAGCCCGGAGAGTCAGCGCGGAAATTCTGGAACAGGTTCCTCACCAAAAAGAACCAAATAGTCGACTGTCCGGACGCCGAAGCCTTAGCAGCTTTCAAACACAATGTCCGAGACGAATGGCTTGCCAGGCACCTCGGCCAAGAAAAACCTAGGACAATGTCCGCACTAACAAGCCTCATGACCCGCTTCTGTGCGGGAGAGGATAGCTGGCTAGCCAGATGCAGCACCAGCGACCCAAGTACATCCGAAATAAGAGATGGAAACGGAAAATCACGACACAGAAAAGAGCAGCGCCGGAATAAAGAGAAAGGCCCAAAGAGCACGGCAGTCAACGCCGGATTCAAAAGCTCGCGGCCAAACAACAAAACACAGCCTCTTAAGGATGACAACGATGAATTGTCCAGCTTAAACAAGATCTTGGGTCGGATATGTCAAATCCATAGTACCCCCGGAAGGCCTGCAAATCACACCCACAGGGATTGTTGGGTTTTTAAACAGTCCGGCCGACTAAACGCCGAACACAAGGGGCTCGACGCGTCAAGCGAAGAACATAAACCCCACCAGCAGAGGTCCGGAAAACAAAAGATTTTCCCACAAGAGGTCAAAGCAGTAAACTCACTTCATGTGATAATGCGGAAAAATAGTGCGGCACTTCCTAAAAAGAGCCTCGCACGGTCCAACCCAGCAGACCATAGAGATTGGATATCTAAACCAATCACTTTCGACCACATGGACTATTCCAGAAGCGTTCGAAGCACGGGACGGACTGCTCTGATATTGAATCCCATAATCGACGGATTACAATTCACTAAAGTCCTAATGGACGGAGGCAGCGACTTAAACCTGCTGTATTCAAACACAATCCGTCAGATGGGGATAGACCCTACAAAAATTCGACACAGCCGCACTTCCTTCAAAGGAGTGACGCCAGGACCTTACGCCAAGTGCACAGGCTCCATATTACTAGAAGTCGTGTTCGGATCACCGAACAATTTTCTGCGCGAAAAACTAATTTTTCACATCGTCCCATTTAAAAGTGGATATCGAGCACTATTGGGACGAAAGGCTTTTGTCCGTTTCAACGCCATACCGCATTACGCGTCTCTTACACTCAAGATGCCCGGTCCGCGTGGCATCATTTCAGTGCGAGGGTCACTCAAAGACCCCGGACTCGGATAGACGAGTCCGGCTTCAGCAGACTAGGGGCTCCCTAGCCGCACACCTCTTCACAGGGGGCTGCGCGCACAAACAACCGCGGGTTCATACAAACCCCGCTTTACTTATTTATATTTCTTCTTTTACACACGTACTTTTCGCACACATCGTTTTCAAACTAAGTGTTCCTCTCTTTCTACAGATGAACAACGTGCATTCCCGTCCAGGATAACGGCGCAACGGAGACATAGGCGCAGACGTGCAGTAGGGACCCGTTGCGAGGATTCTTTTCAGATTAAGACCCTGCATAGACCTTTTTTAAATGTCTCTTGTTGTTATTCTCCCTTGGTTTCTTCTTATAGCCAAAGCGGAGCCTGACGTTTTGGCATCGGCCGCGTCAGAAGACCATGCTCGTACTTGGACACTAGGGGCTTAGGGCATTGTTCTGCCCATTATCATAAAGACCGAACACCTCAGGGAGTGTTCGGCGTCTCGAGTTAGGCATTATATGCATCAGCTCCGAATCATGTCTTTGGTCAAATGTTGGGTTTGCTCGGCTCCTGTGTTTTGCTGCCTTACGTTCCGTATCATCGGCTAACGCGGCACCAGGAGAACTACTGCGATTGTGCCCCAGCTCGGCTGGGCGAGCACCTCAGTAGAGAAAGCCGAAAACTGACTGTCATGATATAGCGAGAGACTGGTCAACCACTCGATCGACCATCGGAATGTTTAGAATTCCCCGCTTTGACGAAGGACCATTTCCCGGTCAGGCACACACGCGCCCCGAACTCGGAGAAGTGCGGTGCCCCAAGGGGCTATATCGTAGCCCCACCCTCGAGCTCCACTGGCTAAGTGAAAGTGATAAAGCATTATAGTCCGGATTGCCTCGTTCGCTACGCTACCACCTCCTTAACAGGACCGAGACGTCGGATTAAGTGTGAAAACGCGCTATTTTTGCGAACACCCCCGCACCTTGTGTGTGGGGGCTGAAGCCGAAGACTGCAATCTTTCAGGTTATACAAGTGTATACGTAAACGGCCGCATAGGAGAAGTTTTACTACTTGGGACGCACAAGTATAAAAAGCAGTTATAGCATAATCATTGTTTTACAAGCTAAAACGTTCATTTGAACGTGACATTTTTTGAGCACTGCGACTCTATTACACGAGCGCCACGCATAACTTCCCCCAAATAGTGCTCGGCGGGGAGCCGGTCTTCATCCGAGCCCTGGGCGGCAACAGCGGTGGCATCCATCTTTGTCCAATGCGCCTTGACGCGGGCAAGTGCCATCCACGCGCCCTCTATGCAGGCCGACCGCTTCATCTCCTTGATATGCGGCACCGCTCCAAGGAATTGCTGCAGTAAGCCGAAGTAGCTCGTTGCCTTGGGCCTCTCTGGACAGACATGAGCCACGATGTCAGTCATGGCAAGTCCGGACAACCTATTTAGCTCGGCCCATTCGGCCAACCGGTTGGTCAACGGAAGTGATCGATCCGGACTATGGAATTGAGACCAAAATAGCTCTTCCGTCTTGTGATCCTTCTGGCTCCGGAAGTGCTCAACGGCATCAGCCGCACTTGCCGCTAAGTCCATATACGGATCCTCCGGACTCCACAGCCGATCAAATTGAGCATACTTTTGATCCATAAACCAGCGACGCAGCAAATAAGGCTTGCCAGCCACGATATCTCCGGCCTGGCGCAGCTCCTTCCTCATGGCCCGCATTGCAGAGCGGGCATCCTTGGCCTCAGCGGTGGCCTTCTTCAGGTCTTCCCACTCCGATAAGTGCTCCTTTTCAAGATCCTCATTGCGGTCGGCAGCATCCTTCACTTTTACGGCCAATTCGGCCACTTCTTCCCTGCTTAGGCAGTGAGCAGCCTTTTCGGCTTTCAACTCCTCGGCCGCCCTCGTGGCAGCCGGGTCACTCCTTCGGGCTTGCTCCTTAGCTTGAGCAAGTTCGGCCCGAAGGCTCTCCACGGCAGCAGCACCGTCTGTACAACAGCATATAATTTATCAAGAGGAGGGCTTTGACCCCATTAATAAAAACGACCATGGAGAACTCATTTACCTTGCGACTCGTCAAGTCGCCGGTTGACAAGTGCGATGTCCGCATCCACCGCGTCAAGTTGCCGCATTAACTCGGCAACCCCGCTAGTCCGGCTAGCCCTCGGACTATCCGCCACCTACATAGGAACGGCGACATTCATTTCTTGAGATTTTGATCCTCGGCACGCTGTCGTCTTCGACAACCTACCGAGTCTCAGGGGCTACTATCTATACAGAGCACACTTTTATGTGCAAAACTGTCAAAAATAGAAGGTGCATCATTTTCGCGTACCTCAAATCCCGCCAGCAATCCGCTCTCGACGGACGAAATCCTTCCAATCACCATGTGCATCAACGCACGATGATCTTCTGAGATGGACGCCCTCTCAAGCAGATTCTTCAGTTCTCCCGGCCGGATACTAGCGGGCGCCGAACTCTCCGGCCCCTCCGGACTCGGGGATACCCTCCGTGATGATACTTCAGGCTCGTTTGCCTTATTTGATGGCGCAGCAGACGGGGGCGTTTCGCTCTCCATCATCTCCGGAAGAAGGTCCCCCGAAGACGAACTCATCTGCGAAGGCTGCAAATCCGAACTACAAAATGAAAATTTCGGTCACCCACAGAAGCATAAATGGAGGTATTTTCTTACTGATGAAATTCCCTTTTCATACTCACGGCTTGCTGGAGGGCTGATTCTTTGGCGATGATTGTGCGCCCGGATTCTCCCCGGACGCCGGACCCCCCGGGGAAGATCTCTTCCCCCGTTTAGGGGCTTTGGCCTCCGGATCTTCGGAGTCGGTCCTCTTCTCCCCCTGGAAGGAGGGGTTCTTGATTCCCCCCTCTTTAGACGCCCCTTTGGGCGACATATTAGCTCCTCTGTTTTCCCCTTCGCCCCTTTCTGTGGGCGCGACCTCCAACATTCTGACCAGCACGGGCTCCAGTGCGGTCTCTGGGAGGGGGGCCGGACACCTTATCAGCCTTGATCGCGCCACCCACTCCTGTGAAGAGTAATGGGTCAGGAGGCGAACTCTAGAAAGGCATATAAACAGAATGTCCGGACTCAGAGCTATTTACCTGAGTATCCGGGCGATTGCAGCTTAGGCCTGCGTCCTCGGCTAATTCCGGACACGCCACCTGCGGTCCGAAGAACAACTTGTACATCTCCACGGGTGTTGCACCCATGAAGTGTTGGAGAATCCGAGGTCCCTCCGGGTTGAACTCCCATAGACGGAGAGGACGGCGTTTGCAGGGCAGAAGATGCCTGATTAGCATAACCTGCATCACCACGACCAGATTGATCTCCCTCGCTTGGAGGTCTCGAATCCGGCCCTGCAGTGAGGGCACGTCTTCGGACGGCCCCCAATTGAGCCCTTGGTTGACCCATGACATCAGTTGGCGTGGAGGTCCCGGGTGGAATGAAGGCGGCGGCTTTTGTTTGCTGCCCCTCGGAGCGGTGATATAGAACCACTCCTGCTGCCACAGTCCGAGTTCCTCTTGGAAGGAACCCTCGGGCCACGGGGCATCGGCCTTTTTGCTTATGGCCGCCCCGCCGCACTCCGCTTGACGCCCCCCGATCATCTTCGGCTTCACATTGAAGGTCTTCAGCCATAGGCCGAAGTGGGGAGTGACGCGGAGGAAGGCTTCGTAGACGATAATGAATGCGGAGATATGGAGGATGGACTCCGGAGCCAAGTCATGAAAATCCAGCCCGTAGTAGAACATGAGCCCTCTCACGAAGGGGTCCGTCGGGAAGCCTAAACCCCGACGGAGGTGGGATACGAAGACGACGTATTCGCCGGGCTCGGGGGCGGGCACGGCCTGCCCTTGGGCAGGCAACCTGTGTGAAAGCTCGTAGGCCAGGTACTTGGCCTCACGTAACTTCAATATGTCCTCCTCCGTGACGGAGGAGGGCATCCACCGGCCCTGGAGGTCGGAGCCGGACATGGTTGAGGATCCAAAGCGCTCGAATCTGAGGCTCTGGGTGTTGGAACTGGGAGCGAGGAGGAGATTCGATGCGAGATTGAAGAACAAGAGCGAGCCTTGGTCCTCCTATAAAGGGGAAAAATACCAAGAGCCGTCTCCGTGACCATTTGGGATTCACCTTTGATAGAGGAGGCGTGGCGACGGGAACGGTTGGGTTACCCACGCACGTATTGATGAGAATCCCGGGATAAGGGGAACACGATCTCTGCTTCGACAAGACGTGCCAAGGAAACTTCCTCGCTAAACGTGCTGAGATGGTATAGTAAAAAATGATTCAAACAAAGACTTGGTAGCGGTGTGATGTCATGCCGCATAGTACGTCAGCAGATTGAACTAGTGTACATTTTATTCTCTCTACGGTGGAATGTGGAATTCATTTTGCAGAGCCGGACACTATCCTAGTGTTCATGATCTTCTCTGGAGTATTCAAGGGAGGAACCCGCCTTGCAATGCCGAACATTATGCGCGCCGGACTTATCGTCATTGAAGCCTGGTTCAGGGGCTACTGACGGAGTCCCGGACTAGGGGGTGTCCGGACAGCCGGACTATCGTCGTCCGCCGAACTCCAAGACTACGAAGATACAAGATTGAAGACTCCGTCCCGTGTCCGGATGGGACTTTCCTTGGCGTAGAAGGCAAGCTTGGCGATACGGATATGTAGATCTCCTACCATTGTAACCGACTCTGTTTAACCCTAGCCCTCTCCGGTGTCTATATAAACCGGAGGGTTTTAGTCCGTAGGACAACACATACATTACAACAATCATACCATAGGCTAGCTTCTAGGGTTTAGCCTCCTTGATCTCGTGGTAGATCCACTCTTGTACTACCCATATCATCAATATTAATCAAGCAGGACGTAGGGTTTTACCTCCATCGAGAGGGCCCGAACCTGGGTAAAACATCGTGTCCCTCGTCTCCTGTTACCATCCGCCTAGACGCACAGTTCGGGACCCCCTACCCGAGATCCGCCGGTTTTGACACCGACACCCGTTTTCTACTAGTGACTCCAGCTAGCCCCTGGGGTAACGGCGGAGCCCGGTTAGCAATTGCGCATGTTGGCGTGAACGTGCTATAGCTAAAAATACCTGCAGCACCTGTTGGCGGCCCATGCTACTGCTAAGTACTAGTAGCGCGCACGGCTAACCCCTCTCTATGGTTACCTGTCTACCAATAGGAATTTCCCTAGTTTCCCTAGCAGTGTGTCGTCAAATAGCGACCCGACGCACACACAGACACCTGACTGGGCCGGCCCATGGTGTAGCCATCGCGTTTGTACAGTAGTGCGACAATTTGATTGTCAAAAAAAGAAAAAAAAACAGGACGACCTAGCTAAACAAGTGGACTTAACAAGCATTCATGACAATATAGGAAGGCGATTTATGGTTTTTATATCTTTTCCTGGATTTTTTTCAAAAGCGAGTAATGTTTGAAAATCTGGCAATTGTTTGAACAACTCGAGCAAATTTAGAATTCAAAATTTTTCAAAAAAATGTAAATTTTATTCAGAAATAGTTTTTCGAAAAAGTTAGGTAACAGGAACATTTTAATAAAAAATCTGAACATTTATTCCAAAGCACAAAACATTCTTAGAAATTGCCAAACATTTTCTGAAAATGCAAACAATTTTTCAGTATTGAGCACATTTTTTATTGTGAACATTGTTCGAAAATACAAAAAAAATCAAAAAATTCAAAAAAAATCAAATACCAAAGAGATTTTTAAAACATGAACATTTTTTGGAAAACTGAACATTGGTTGAAAACACGAATAATTTGAAAAACAGAGAATGTTTTTTAACAAAATACCATTTATTTTATTTTTGGATAAAATATGAAAAAAAATGACATTTTAGAAATTCAGGAAAATAACGAAACACAGACATTTTTGAAAAATGTAAACATTTGTTGAAAAAAAAATGAACAAAATTGAAAGAACATGAACAAAACATTGAAATTCTGAACATTTTTCAAACAAACGTGAACAAGATATTAAAATTCTGATCATTTTTAGGTAAGTGAGCAAATTTGAAATTTTGAACAAAATTTGAAATTCTGAACTTTTTATGAATTCTTTGAAATTACGGAAAAAACACAAAAAAACAGACAAAAACTAAAAAAAGAAAGAAAGAAAAAACGCAAAACCCAAAGACCTTAGATCAGCTTGCATGCATGTACTTAAACTGATGTTGCATGTCAGTTAGAAATATTTTCTCAAGAAAAAATAACTTACAAGATTAGCTTGAAGGTGCATGTCATGTAACCCGACAACTACCTAAGGTCATATCTAAGTATATCCTCCAAATCCCCATTTGACCTCTCGAGGGATTTTGAACAAAATTTTGCACCTGACCAGGCCCAGTAAGCGCGAGGCGAGACGAAAAAATACAGAAAAGGAACAATCTCGCAAAGAATCTGAACTCATGACCTTGCACTTCTAAACCTCATGTGCTAGCCATTACAAGAGAGAACAGTTGGTGAATTTTATGAAGCGTTAACGTATTTAACGACATACTGCAGCGTCGAGATTTGAAACCTTTTTGAAACATTGTCTTAGAGTATTTTTTTTTAGAAAAATCCAAATATTTTTAAAATCCCTACATTTCTGGAAAATAGGAAAACATTTTTTTTGAAAACACAAACATTTTCTGGAACATGATTGAGCAGGCGTAATGTAAAAGCGTTCACTCGCCTGGCCACCCAGTGAAGCCCTTTTTTGCTGTCTCCCTCTTACTCTATAATCTTTTCTTTACTCCATCGTACGACGGATTGTTAACACTAAGTGTAATCTCTCTCTCTCTCTCTCTCTCCCTCTCTCTCTCTATCTCTCTATCTTTGGCCGTTGGATCGTTGATTTTCTTTTTTCATTTTTTTCTCCCTCCACTATTAACATTATTGGACATACATTCTATAAGAAATTGCATTATTTCCGCGTCACAAATGTCTTTCCGTTCCCTATTTATGCAAATAAGTGCAACGAGCCTGAATGGAAATACCCTATAGGAAATCGCATTATTTTCCCAAAAAATGCACACTGTTCCTTTCTATCTATGCAAGATAAGTGCAACGACGGTCTCCCCACCTCGAGGCCTACTGCCGCCCTCCCCCTCTCTCGAGCTTGCATGCCACCATCAGTTGTCAGTCCCTACCTCCCTAGCAAGCAGCCACCTACCGAATCACCTCCACCTCGACCACCATCCTTACCCCTCCTTCCCGCCGCATTCACTGGCCGAGAGGGATAAAGACGTGGAGCTCGAGATCTGCCTTTGCAAAGGCGCAAAAAGGTACGTACAATTTCATGAGGACAGAGTGGGCTCTAGGATTTGCCCGAGGATTTCAAGTTGAATTTAAGTTAGAGTTTTTTATTATGTCAAAATCCAAAATCATGACTTTGCTTGAGATAGATGAACACAACCCTTTGTTAGTGTTGCTTGTGGATGTCAATATGTTGGGGAACGTAGCATGGAATTTCAAAAAATTTCCTACGATCACGCAAGATCTATCTAGGAGATGCATAGCAACGAGGGGAGAGCATCTTCATACCCTTGAAGATTGCAAAGCAGAAGCGTTTATCAACGCGGTTGATGTAGTCGTACACCTTCACGATCCGTACCGATCAAGTACCGAACGTACGACACCTCGTTCAGAAAACGTTCAGGTCGATGACGGCCTCGCCTTCTTGATCCAGCAAGACGGGCGAAGCAATAGATGAGTTCCGGCAGCATGACGGCGTGGTGACGGCGTTGGTGAAGAACAATCTCTGCAGGGCTTCACCAAGCACAACGGAAGGGAGGATAAACTAGAGAGGACGGGGTTGCCAGCACACGGCTTGGTGTTTCTTAATGTATTCTAGGTGCTAGGCCTGCCCCTCCATTTATATGTTGAGCCATGAGGTCGAAACTTGGAGTAAAAGCCTCCTCAAAGTTGGTTTTGCCCGCAAGGAAGGGTCCTTCTCGGACTTCCAGGACCAGACGCGACGGTCCTTGGCGTCTGGCCCAGACGCCCTGGGTCTCGGCATCTGTCCTAGGGCCAGACGCCAGGGTCTCCGGCGTTTGGCCGCCTCGCCTCCGCAAAACTCCTTTTGCACCGACCTAAAGCCCCATGGGCTTCACCCCTTGGCCGAATCATATCATCATATATATCAATATTTACCTCCGGACCATTCCGGAGGTCCTCGTCATGTCCGTGATCTTATCCGGGACTCCGAACAACATTCGGTCACCAACATACATAACACATATAGTACTATATCGTCAACGAACGTTAAGCGTGCGGACCCTACGGGTTCGAGAACTATGTAGACATGACCGAGACACCTCTCCGGTCAATAACCAATAGCGGAACCTGGATGCCCATATTGGCTCCTACATATTCTACGAAGATCTTTATCGATCGAACCTTGTGACAACATATGTAATTCCCTTTGTTATCGGTATGTTACTTGCACGAGATTCGATCGTCGGTATCTCCATACCTTGTTCAATCTGCCTTTGCAAAGGCGCAAAAAGGTACATACGGTTTCATGAGGACATAGTGGGCTCTAGGATTTGCCCCAGGATTTCAAGTTGAATTTCAATTAGAGTTTTTTATTATGTCAAAATCCAAAATCATGTCTTTATTTGAGATATATGAACACAAACCTTTGTTAGTGTTGCTTGTGGATGTCAATAATAGGAGGATTATATACCTTTGGAAAAACTTGCGGGAAATTTGGCAGTGTCGGCGCCTAATTTGGCATGATGCAATTCGTAAACTTGGACGCGTGATTTCTGTGAGCTAAAACAACGCAGCAACGACACTCTCATGCCACTCTACGGCTGCACGTCACCAGGGATGACGTTGAAACAACCCGAGGACAAACACCTGAAAATCAACGTCCCAGTCACACGTAGGCACTGGGCCTTTCTTCGGTTTTACTCCAATTGTACAACGGATTATGTTCCTTTTTTTGAATTCCTACATTTCTTGAAAATAGGAAAACATTTTTTGAAAACGCGAACATTTTCTGGAACATGATTGAGCAGGCGTACTAAGTTGTAACTCTGCTGAATGTCAAAGCGTTCACTGGCCTGGCCACCCCGTGAAGCCTTTTTTGCTGTCTCCCTCTTACTCTATAATCTTTTTTTACTCCATCGTATGACGGATTGTTAACACTAAGTGTAATTTCTCTCTCTCTCTCTCACAAAATATTAACGTTTGCCTTGTGGTACCCCCACCGCCACTGCGATCGCAGAGGCGTCTGCCTAGAAGAAATGGAACATGGAGATTGTCAAAGCTTTACATGACCTTGACGTTGAGGTGTACGGTGGTGGTGTGGGCGCCTGAGATGGCATGATGCATCTCATAAACTCGGACGCGTGATTTGTGTGGCTAAAACAACTCAGCACCGACACTCCCATGCCACTCTACGGTGGCACTGAAGGAAATATGCCCTAGAGGCAATAATAAAGTTATTGTTTATTTCCTTATTTCAAGATAAATGTTTATTATTCATGCTAGAATTGTATTAACCGGAAACTTAGTACATGTGTGAATACATAGACAAACATAGTGTCACTAGTATGCCTCTACTTGACTAGCTCGTTAATCAAAGATGGTTAAGTTTCCTAACCATAGACATGAGTTGTCATTTGATTAACGGGATCACCTCATTAGAGAATGATGTGATTGACTTGACCCATTCCGTTAGCTTAGCACTTGATCATTTAGTATGTTGCTATTGCTTTCTTCATGACTTATACATGTTTGTGACTATGAGATTATGCAACTTCCGTTTACCGGAGGAACACTTTGTGTGCTACCAAATGTAACAACGTAACTGGGTGATTATAAAGGTGCTCTACAGGTGTCTCCGAAGGTACTTGTTGAGTTGGCATATTTCGAGATTAGGATTTGTCACTCCGATTGTCGGAGAGGTATCTCTGGGCCCTCTCGGTAATGCACATCACTATAAGCCTTGCAAGCAATGTGACTAATGAGTTAGTTGCGGGATGATGCATTACATAATGAGTACAGAGACTTGCCGGTAACAAGATTAAACTAGGTATTGAGATACCGACGATTGAATCTCGAGCAAGTAACATACCGATGACAAAGGGAACAACGTATGTTGTTATGCGGTTTGACCGATAAAGATCTTCGTAGAATATGTGGGAGCCAATATGAGCATCCAGGTTCCGCTATTGGTTATTGACCGGAGACGTGTCTCGGTCATGTCTACATAGTTCTCGAACCCGTAGGGTCCGCACGCTTAAAGTTCGATGACGATTGGTATTATGAGTTTATGTGTTTTGATGTACCGAAGGTAGTTCGGAGTCCCGGATGAGATCGGGGACATGACGAGGAGTCTCAAAATGGTTGAGACGTAAATATTGATATATTGGACGACTATATTCGGATAGCGGAAAGGTTCCGAGTGATTCGGGTATTTATTGGAGTACCGGAGAGTTACGGGAATTCGCCGGGGAGTATATCGGCCTTATTGGGCCTTAGTGGGAAGGAGAGGCAGCAGCCAGGAGGTGGCGCGCGCCCCTCCCAAGCCCAGTCCGAATTGGACAAGGGGTTTGGGGCGCGACCCCCCTCTCCCTTCCTTCTCCACTCCCCCTCCTTTCCCCCTTCTCCTAGTTGGACTAGGAAAGGAAGAAACCTACTCCTACTAGGAGTAGGAATCCAACTCCCTTGGCGCGCCCCTCCTAGGGCCGGCCTCCTCCTCCCTCTCCATTATATACGGGGGAAGGGGGGCACCCCACAGACAAAACAATTGATCCCTTCATCTCTTAGCCGTGTGCGGTGCCCCCCTCCACCATATTCCACGTCGATCATATTGTAGCGGTGCTTAGGCGAAGCCCTACGTCGGTAGCAACATCATCACCATCACCACACCGTCGTGCTGACGAAACTCTCCCTCAAAGCTCGGCTAGATTGGAGTTCGAGGGACGTCATCGAGTTGAACGTGTGCTGAACTCGGAGGTGCCGTACGTTTGGTACTTGGATCGGTCGGATCGTGAAGACGTACGACTACATCAACCGCGTTGTGCTAACGCTTCCGCTTTCAGTCTACGACGGTACGTGGACAACACTCTCCCCTCTCGTTGCTATGCATCACCATGATCTTGAGTGTGCGTAGGAATTTTTTTGAAATTCCTACGTTCCTCAACAGTGGCATCCGAGCCTGGTTTTATGCGTAGATGTTATATGCACGAGTAGAACACAAGTGAGTTGTGGGCGATACAAGTCATACTGCTTATCAGCATGTCATACTTTGGTTTGGTGGTATTGTTAGATGAAGCAACCCGGACCGACATTACGCGTATGCTTACGCGAGACTGGTTCTACCGACATGCTTTGCACACAGGTGGCTGTCGGATGTCTGTTTCTCCAACTTTAGTTGAACCGAGTGTGGCTACGCCCGGTCCTTGAGAAGGTTAAAATAGCACTAACTTGACGAACTATCGTTGTGGTTTTGATGCTTAGGTAAGAACGGTTTTTGCTCAGCCCGTAGCAGCCACGTAAAACTTGCAACAACAAAGGAGAGGACGTCTAACTTGTTTTTGCAGGGCATATTGTGATGTGATATGGTCAAGACGTGATGCTATATTTTATTGTATGAGATGATCATGTTTTGTAACCAAGTTATCGGCAACTGGTAGGAGCCATATGGTTGTCGCTTTATTGTATGCAATGCAAACGCCATGTAATTAATTTACTTTATCACTAAGCGGTAGCGATAGTCGTAGAAGCAATAGTTGGCTAGACAACAATGATGCTACGATGAAGATCAAGGTGTCGCGCCGGTGACGATGGTGATCATGACGGTGCTTCGGAGATGGAGATCACAAACACAAGATGATGATGGCCATATCATATCACTTATATTGATTGCATGTGATGTTTATGTTTTATGCATCTTATCTTGCTTCGATTGACGGTAGCACTATAAGATGATCTCTCACTAAATTTCAAGATAAAAGTGTTCTCCCTGAGTATGCACCGTTGCCAAAGTTCATCGTGGCCAGGCACCACGTGATGATCAGGTGTGATAAGCTCTACGTCCATCTACAACGGGTGCAAGCCAGTTTTGCACACACAGAACTCAGGTTAAACTTGACGAGCCTAGCATATGCAGATATGGCCTCGGAACACTGAGACCGAAAGGTCGAGCGTGAATCATATAGCAGATATGATCAACATAGTGATGTTCACCATTGAAAACTACTCCATTTCACGTGATGATAGGTTATGGTTTAGTTGATTTGGATCACGTGATCGCTTAGATGATTAGAGAGATGTCTATCTAAGTGGGAGTTCTTAAGTATATATGATTAATTGAACTTAAATTTATCATGAACTTAGTCCTGGTACTATTTTGCAAATTATGTTGTAGATCAATAGCTTGCGTTGTTGCTTTCATGTGTTTATTTTGATATGTTCCTAGAGAAAACTGTGTTGAAAGATGTTAGTAGCAATGATGCGGATTGGATCCGTGATCTGAGGATTGTCCTCATTGCTGCGCAGAAGAATTATGTCCTTGATGCACCGCTAGGTGACAGACCTATTGCAGGAGCAGATGTAGACGTTATGAACGTTTGGCTAGCTCAATATGATGACTACTTGATAGTTTAGTGCAACATGCTTAACGGCTTAGAATCGGGACTTCAAAGACATTTTGAACGTCATGGGCCATATGAGATGTTCCAGGAGTTGAAGTTAATATTTCAAGCAAATACCCGAGTTGAGAGATATGAAGTCTCCAACAAGTTCTATAGCTAAAAGGTGGAGGAGAATTGCTCAACTAGTGAGCATGTGCTCAGATTGTCTGGGTACTACAATTGCTTGAATCAAGTGGGAGTTAATCTTCAAGATAAGATAGTGATTGACAGAGTTCTCTAGTCACCATCACCAAGTTAGTAGAACTTCGTGATGAACTATAGTATGCAAAGGATGACGAAAACGATTCCCGAGCTCTTCGTGATGTTGAAATCGACGAAGGTGGAAATCAAGAAAGAGCATCAAGTGTTGATGATTGACAAGACCACTAGTTTCAAGAAAAGGGAAAAGGGAAAGAAAGGGAAAACTTCAAGTAGAATGGCAAGCAAGTTGTCACTCCCATGAAGAAGCCCAAAGATGGACCAAAACCTGAAACTGAGTGCTTCTACTGCAAAGGAAATAGTCACTTGAAACGGAAAATGCCCTGAATATTTGGTGGATAAGAAGGATGGCAAAGTGAACAAGGGTATATTTGATATACAGGTTATTGATGTGTACCTTACTAGTATTTATAGTAGCCCCTGAGTATTTGATACTTGTTCGGTTGCTAAAAATAATAACTCGAAACAGGAGTTACAGAATAAACAGAGACTAGTTGAGGGTGAAGTGACGATGTGTGTTGGAAGTGGTTCCAAGATTGATATGATCATCATCGCACACTCCCTATACTTTCGGGATTAGTGTTAAACCTAAATAAATGTAGTTTGGCGTTTGCGTTGAGCATGAATATGATTTGATCATGTTTATTGCAATACGGTTATTCATTTAAAATCAGAGAATAATTGTTGTTCTGTTTACATGAATAAAACCTTCAATGGTCATACACCCAATGAAAATAGTTTGTTGGATCTCGATCGTAGTGATACACATATTCATAAATATTGATGCCAAAAGATGCAAAGTTAATAATGATAGTGCAACTTATTTGTGGCACTGCCGTTTGGGTCATATCGGTGTAAAGCGCATGAAGAAACTCCATAAAGATGGATTTTCGGAATCACTTGGTTATGAACCATTTGATGCTTGCGAACCGTGCCTTTTGGGCAAGATGACTAAAACTCCATTCTCCGGAACAATGGAATGAGCTACTGACTTGTTGGAAATAATACATACCGATGTATGCGGTCCAATGAGTGTTGATGCTCGTGGCAGGTATCATTATTTTCTGAACTTCACCGATGATTTGAGCAGATATGAGTATATCTACTTAATGAAACACAAGTCTGAAACATTTGAAAAGTTCAAAGAATTTCAGAGTGAAGTTGAGAATCATCATAACAAGAAAATAAAGTTTCTACGATCTGATCGTGGATGAGAATATTTGAGTTACGAGTTTGGCCTTCATATAAAACAATGTGGAAATTTCACAGCTCACGCCACCTGGAACACCACAACGTTATGGTGTGTCCGAACATCGTAACCACACTTTATTGAATATGGTGCGATCTATGATGTACCTTACCGATTTACCACCATTTATTTAGGGTTATGCTTTAGAGACGGCCGCATTCACGTTGAATAGGGCACCATCAAAATCCGTTGAGACGACGGCTTATGAACTGTGGTTTGGCAAGAAACCAAAGTTGTCGTTTCTTAAAGTTTGGGGCTGCGATGCTTATGTGAAGAAACTTCAACCAGATAAGCTCGAACCTAAATTAGAGAAATGTGTCTTCATAGGATACCCAAAAGTGACTATTGGGTACACCTTCTATCACAGATCCGAAGGCAAGATATTCGTTGCTAAAAGGATCCTTTCTAGAGAAGGAGTTTCTCTCGAAAGAAGTGAGTGGGAGGAAATTAAAGCTTGATAAGGTAATTGTACCTTCTCCCGAATTGGAAAGTAGTTCATCACAGAAATCAGTTCCAGTGATTCCTACACCAATTAGTGAGGAAGCTAATGATGATGATCGTGAAACTTCAGATCAAGTTAATACCAAACCTCGTAGGTCTTTCAGAGTAAGATCCTCACCAGAGTGGTGTGGTAAAACTATTCTGGAAGTCATGTTACTATACCATGATGAACCTACGAACTATGAGGAAGCGATGATGTGCCAAGATTCTACGAAATGGCTTGAGGCCATGAAATCTGAGATGGGATCCATGTATGAGAACAAAGTGTGGACTTTGGTGGACTTGCCCAATGATCGGCAAGCCATAGAAAATAAATGGATCTTCAAGAGGAAGACAGACGCTGATAGTAGTGTTACTATCTACAAAGCTCGACTTGTCGAAAAAGTTCTTTTGACAAGTTCAAGGTGTTGAATACGATGAGATTTTCTCACTCGTATCGATGTTTAAGTCTGTCCGAATCATGTTAGCAATTGCCACATTTTATGAAATCTGGCAAATGGATGTCAAAACTGCATTCCTTAATGGATTTATTAAAGAAGAGTTGTATATGATGCAACCAGAAGGTTTTGTCAATCATAAAGGTGCTAACAAAATGTGCAAGCTCCAGCGATCCATCTATGGACTGGTGCAAGTATCTCGGAGTTGGAATATACACTTTGATGAGTTGATCAAAGCATATGGTCTTATACAGACTTTTGGAGAAGCCTGTATTTACAAGAAAGTGAGTGGGAGCACTACAGATTTTCTGAAACTATATATAGATGACATATTGTTGATTGTAAATGATATAGAAATTCTGGATAGCATAAAAGGATACTTGAATAAGAGTTTTTCAAAGAAAGACCTTGGTGAAGCTGCTTACACATTGAGCATCAAGATCTATAGAGATAGATCAAGACGCTTGATGAGATTTTTCAATGAATACATACCTTGATAAAATATTGAAGTAGTTCAAAATAGAACATTCAAAGAAGGAGTTCTTGCCTGTGTTGCAAGGTATGAAGTTGAGTAAGACTCAAAACCCGACTATTGCAGAAAATAGAAAGAGAATGAAAAGTCATTCCCTATGCCTCAGTCATAGGTTCTATAAAGTATGCTATGCTGTGCACCAAACCTATTGTATACCTTGCTCTGAGTTTGGCTAGGGAGTACAATTTTGATCTAAGAGTAGATCACTGGACAGCGGTCAAGAATATCCTTAGTGAGGACTAAGGAAATATTTCTCGATTATGGAGGTGATAAAAGAGCCCGTCGTAAAGAGTTACATCGGTGCAAGCTTTTACACCAATCCAGATGACTCGAAGTCTCAATTTGGATACATATTGAAAGTGGGAGCAATTAGCTATAGCAGCTCCGTGTAGAGCATTGTAGACATAGAATATTTGCAAAAATACATGCGGCTCTAAATGTGACAGACCCGTTGACTAAACTTCTCTCAGGAGCAAAACATGATCATACCTTAGTACTCTTTGGGTGTTAATCACGTAGCGATGTGAACTAGATTATTGACTCTAGTAAACCCTTCGGGTGTTGGTCACATGACGATGTGAACTATGGGTGTTAATCACATACAGATGTGAATATTGGTGTTAAATCACATGGTGATGTGAACTAGATTATTGACTCTAGTGCAAGTGGGATACTGAAGGAAATATGCCCTAGAGGCAATAATAAAGTTATTGTTTATTTCCTTATTTCATGATAAATGTTTATTATTCATGCTAGAATTGCATTAACCGAAAACTTAGTACATGTGTGAATACATAGACAAACATAGTGTCACTAGTATGCCTCCACTTGACTAGCTCGTTAATCAAAGAAGGTTAAGTTTCCTAACCATAGACATGAGTTGTCATTTGATTAACGGGATCACATCATTATACAATGATGTGATTGACTTGACCCATTCCATTAGCTTAGCACTTGATCATTTAGTATGTTGCTATTGCTTTCTTCATGACTTATACATGTTCCTATGACTATGAGATTATGCAACTCTCATTTACCGGAGGAACACTTTATGTGCTACCAAACGTCACAACGTAACTGGGTGATTATAAAGGTTCTGTACAAATGTCTCCGAAGGTACTTGTTGAGTTGGCGTATTTCGAGATTAGGATTTGTCACTCCGATTGTCGGAGAGGTATCTCTAGGCCCTCTCGGTAATGCACATCACTATAAGCCTTGCAAGCAATGTGACTAATGAGTTAGTTGCGGGACGATGCATTACATAACGAGTAAAGAGACTTGCCGGTAAGGATATTGAACTAGGTATTGAGATACCGACGATCGAATCTCGGGCAAGTAACATACCGATGACAAAGGGAACAACGTATGTTGTTATGCGGTTTGACCGATAAAGATCTTCGTAGAATATGTGGGAGCCAATATGAGCATCCAGGTTCCACTATTGGTTATTGACCAGAGATGTGTCTCGGTCATGTCTACATAGTTCTCGAACCCGTAGGGTCCGCACGCTTAAAGTTTGGTGATGATTGGTATTATGAGTTTATGTGTTTTGATGTACCGAAGGTAGTTCGGAGTCTCGGATGAGATCGGGGACATGACGAGGAGTCTCAAAATGGTCGAGATGTAAATATTGATATATTGGACGACTATATTCGGACATCAGAAAGGTTCCGAGTGATTCGGGTATTTATCGGAGTACCGGAGAGTTACAGGAATTCGCCGGGGAGTATATGGGCCTTATTGGGCCTTAGTGGGAAGGAGAGGCAGCAGCCAGGAGGTGGCGTTCGCCCCTCCCAAGCCCAGTCTGAATTGGACAAGGAGTTTGGGGCACGACCCCCCTCTCCCTTCCTTCTCCACTCCCCCTCCTTTCCCCCTTCTCCTAGTTGGACTAGGAAAGGAAGAAACCTACTCCTAATAGGAGTCCTACCCCCTTGGCGCGACCCTCCTAGGGCTGGCCTCCTCCTCCCTCCCTCCTTTATATACGGGGGCAGGGGGCACCCCACAGACACAACAATTGATCTCTTGATCTCTTATCCGTGTGCGGTGCCCCCCTCCACCATATTCCACGTCGATCATATCGTAGCGGTGCTTAGGCAAAGTCCTGCGTCGGTAGCAACATCATCACCGTCACCACGCCGTCGTGCTGACGAAACTCTCTCTCAAAGCTCGGCTGGATCAGAGTTCTAGGGACGTCATCGAGTTCGGTACTTGGATCGGTCGGATCGTGAAGACGTATGACTACATCAACCACGTTGTGCTAACGCTTCCGCTTTCGGTCTATGAGGGTACGTGGACAACACTCTCCCCTCTCATTACTATGCATCACCATGATCTTGAGTGTGCATAGGTTTTTTTTTCAAATTACTACGTTCCCCAACAGGCACGTCACCGGCGATGGAACAACCTAAGGACAAACACGTGAAAACCAGCCTCCTAGTCAGACATAGGCACCGGGCCACACAGATCTGCATAGGGGCAACAACCACATGAACCCCTGCCCAGATCCCTAGATATGCGTAGTTCAAAGAAGCCAGATCTTGGCCAAGGCCCTGGATCCACTTGCACGCATATACTTAAACTGATGTTGCATGTAAGTTATCCGTATTTTCTCGAGAAAAAGTAACTTAGAAGATTAGCTTGAAGGTGCATGTCATGTAACCTGACAACTACCTACGGTCATTGTCGGTGTCAAAACCGGCGGATCTCGGGTAGGGGTCTCGAACTGTGCGTCTAGGCGGATGGTAACAGGAGACAAGGGACACGATGTTTTTACCCAGGTTCGGGCCCTCTCGATGGAGGTAAAACCCTACTCCTGCGTGATTGATATTGATGATATGGGTAGTACAAGAGTGGATCTACCACGAGATCAAGGAGGCTAAACCCTAAAAGCTAGCCTATGGTATGATTGTTGTTCGTCCTATGGACTAAAACCCTCCGGTTTATATAGACACCGGAGAGGGCTAGGGTTACACAGAGTCGGTTACAATGGTAGGAGATCTACATATTCGTATTGCCAAGCTTGCCTTCCACGCCAAGGAAAGTCCCATCTAGACACGGGACAAAGTCTTCAATCTTGTATCTTCATAGTCTTGGAGTCCGGCCAACGATGATAGTTCGGCTGTCCGGACACCCCCTAGTCCAGGACTCCCTCAGTAGCCCCTGAACCAGGCTTCAATAACGACGAGTCCGGCGCGCATATTGTCTCCGGCATTGCAAGGCGGGTTCCTCCTCCGAATAATTCGTAGAAGAATGTGAACGCTAGGATAGTGTCCGGCTCTGCAAAATAAATTCCACATACCACCGTAGGGAGAATAATATTTACACACGTTCAATCTGCTGACGTATTTTGTGGCGTGACGTCACACCACAATCAAGCCTTTACTCGTTTTTACTATTCCACCTCAGCGCGTTTAGTGAAGCGGTTTCCTTGGCACGTCTTGTCGAAGCAGAGATCGTGTCCCCTTATTCCGGGATTCTCATCAATACGGACGTGGGTAACCCAACCGCGCCATTGATTGTGGCGCTTGGGAGATAAGCGAGTTTTACCAGGCTGGTAGGGACGCATAGTTTCATCCGCCCATATATAAGGGGATAAGGATCCACCTTTTTACCTACGCCTTCCTCCTCCTTTGCTTATCCATCTCCGCGCACTCGAGCTCCAGCGCCCAAGTCCGCACATATCACCTCAACCTTCTCCAACCATGTCCAGAGCGGGAGGCAAGTGGATGGCCTCCCATTACAGAGGGGCACATCAAGAAGCTGCACAGCGCCGGATATTTGTCCAGCGACATCGCGCACCGGCTCCCCGACAAGGTGAAGCTCATCCCCACCCCCGGGCCCCATGAGACGGTGGTATTCCTTCCCCATTTCCTCTGCGGACTGGGCTTCCCACTCCACCCCTTTGTCCGGGGGCTCATGTTCTACTACGGCGTGGATTTCCACGATCTGGCCCCGAATTTCATCCTCAACATCTCGGCGTTTATCGTCGTGTGCGAGGCCTTCCACTGCATCCAGCCCCACTTCAGCATGTGGTTAAAGACCTTCAATGTCAAGCCGAAGGTCGTGAAGGGCAGCCAAGCGGAGTGCGGAGGCGCCATGGTGGGCAAGATGCCCAACGTCACTTGGCTCGAGGGCGCCTTTGTGGAAACCATCAAAGGGTGGCAATCGGGGTGGTTCTACATCACCGAGCCACGTGACCCTGAATGGGCAGCGGCCCCTGAATTCAGATCTGGCATCCCCATGCGGCTCACTTCCTGGAAAGAGAAGGGCCTGCAGTGGGGCGATTCGGAAGAGCTGACTGGACTCCAATCCTGTCTCCAAACCCTAGTGAACAAGAAGCTCAAGCTTGTCAACGTAATCCAGGTCATGCTCATCCGTCGGATTCTCCCCTGCCAACAGCGGGACTTCAATTTGTGGGAGTTCGATCCGGCACAGCACCAAACCCTGAGTGGGCTCTTCGACACTACGTACGAAGAAGCCTGGAGGGTGTTGTTCAAGGGCGCCGAGGCCCCCGCATCCGCTACTGAAGATCGCGGATTCAGCTCGCAGCGTCCGGCTGGCGAGGTAAGCCATGTTATCCTTTATGGGACACTTTCTTTTCATAGTTTGACTCTATGCGGGATCTAAACTCCCCATAACTTTAACAGGCCTGGCAGAAGACGTCCGGACAGGTTAACTGTCCGGCTCCCCTTCCAGAAGACCTAGAGGATGCCCGTCTAACAGGGCTGCTGGTCTCGGCACCTTACGTGGTGCCGGAGAAGAAGGCCAAGAAGAAGGCCACGGGAAGCCGTAGGAGTTCCCGGCGCCAGGTGTTATCGGATTCATCGTCCGATGACTCCAAGGCGGACTCCTCCCATGAGGAAGAGGAGGAGAAGAAAGAGGCCTCTCCCCCAGCAGGGGAGAGAAGAAGAGGAAGGCCTCCCCAACGGGGGAGACCGAAGGGTCCAAGAAGGGAAGGACCCTTCCCCCGGACTACTCTGCCACCGCCGGCGACGGCGACGAGGAGTGGCCCTCAAGGGCCAAGCCCCTGGCGAGATCGTAAGTATCCGGACTCCTGAATAACTCATAATTTTCTCTTTGTCGCATGGTATCTTTTAACGCCGCATACAACCCTGTAGTCCGCCCAAGGACGATCTTCCCGCTTCGTCGAGCGGGTCCTTGGGCACGTCGGATGTGAATAACACTTCACTTCCGGCCGCCTCCTCCCCCCGCGACGCCGACGACGGCGAGGTGGGATCCCGGAAAGGGACCCACCAGGAAGAGGAGGCCCCGGAGGTGCCGCAGGGCAACCTCCCGGACTTCGGACCGGACTCCGCACCGGAACCTGCAGTGGTTCCGGAGTCCGGCGGGCGGCCCCTTCGTAAGAAGGGCAAGACTGTGACGCCGGCGGCCTCTGTCCAACCGAAGGCGCCGGACAACTTGCTGGAGGCGCTCAAGGGAGCTTCCATCGAAGAGGAACACCGCACTGTCATGAGTGTAGTGATTCAGAAGGTTCAGCTCGCCAAGAGCGGGCTGACCGAAGCCTGCAGCAGCCTTCTAACAGGCTTTGAGGTAAGAATTTTAAGATATGTAATATAATACCGCATAGACAGTAGCCCCTGATGCTCAGTTCGGTGTTCGTAAAGAAAAGCCGGACTGAGGATCTAAAAAGATATATGCAGGAGTCTTAACAAAAATATGTCAATATGAGAGTGCAGGCTGCGCTGCTGACCTCTGCCGTACTGACTGTGGAGGTCAATACCTTGAAGCAGAGCCTCGAGCGGTCCGAGAGCGAGCTCGGCCGTGCCAAGCAGCTCGAGGACAAGGAAGGTGAGTAACACCGTATTAAAGTTGTACCTTATAAAAAAAGGATTTGGTTGCAAGAGAAATGACAAGGATAACGTGGGTACTCCAGGGGCTACGAACGAGGTGGCTACCCTGAAGGAGGCAGTGTCCGTTGCCGAATGCAATGAGGCCGCGGAACGCGCCGGGCGAGAGAAGCAGGAGGCGCGGGTGGCGGAGGTACAGCAAGAGCTCCAGGCTCTTGTGAAAAAACACGAGAATTTGGAGCGTGACTCGAAGACTCGAGAGTCCGAGCTTGCGTCGGCTCTTGAGAGTGCCAAAGCCGCTAAGGCCGAAGCCCACAAGGCCCTCCAGGAAATCGAGGCATTGAAGAAGATAGCGGCAGGTAAGGCATTCTTCATGCAAAGCAAGCATGTAAAAGTGAATTACCTGTTACTTACGCGAATTCGGAGCTCTCCAAGAGCGTTCGCAGATCTACCCCGCAGCGTGTCCGATGCTGCCGCTTTGTACAGAGCCGAGGAGGGGAGATCGACGGAGAAGGTGTTCTGGTCTCAGTATGCTGAGGACGGACATCCGGTGCCCCTTAGCGACCAGCTGAAGCAGCTGGTCGAGCTCCACAAGGTGGCTGAACAGGCCATGAAGGGCCTTATAGTTCGGCTATGGCCCCAAGAGGCCATGCCTGGGAGCTACTTCGGCCTGGTGCGGCGGCTGATGGATGCGTTTCCCTAGGTTGAAGTCATCAAGCACTCCGCCTGCATTGAAGGTGCTCGTCGGGCCCTTTCCCGTGCTAAAGTGCACTGGGGCAAGATGGATGCTGAGAAGCTTGTGACCGACGCGCCGCCGCCGGGCAAGGAGTATCGCACACCCGAAATGTATTATAAGGGTGTCCTGAAGGGTGCCCGCATTATTGCGGGTGAGTGCTCCAAAGATGTAATATTTGAGTAGGCTCACATTTTGTTATCCTGTGCGCTGAAAACTTTGTTCATATGCGCTAAGCAACGCTTGTTAATTTAAAATATTACCTTCTGTGTGGCCGTTTATCAAATCTGAGAGATGGCAAGACGTCAGCTTCAGCCCCCATGCCACGAGTGCTGGGGTGTTCGGGATAAACTTGAGCGCTCTTGTTCCCATTTTTGGGTCCATCTAGGGAGGCGCTCAACACAACGAACAAGGCAACCGGACTTATAGTGCTTGAACACTCTCACTTAGCCATAGAGTTCTATAATTTTAAATTTCGGCGAAGCCCCTAGTGTTCGGAAGGCCGAATTCGGGGCGCTATCCACGCCTAGGCCGGACAAAGCCGATTCCTTGCTCTAAGTGGCATAAGTCTTTAGGGACTCGAAAAAACCTCTCGAACAGTGACCGGCTCTCGCCTCATCATGATGGTCAGTTTTAGCTTTCTCCACTGAGGTGCTCGCCCAGCTCAACTGGGGCACAATCGCAGTGGTTCTCCCAGTGCTACCTTAGCCGATATAACGGAACGTAAGGTACCAAAACATGGGAGCCGGGCAAACCCAACTATTGACCCAAGACATGATTCGGAGCCGATGCATATAATGCTATAAGTTCGGGGTGCCGCACTTGTGAAAGTGTTCGGACTTATCACACCATGATGTGGGGAACTTAAGCCCCTGGTGTATTTAGCCGTACCAAAGTGTACGGATGCAACATGTCATAAATGAACATATGTATAAGAAAGGAATGCAATTATAGGCAAAAAAGCGATGCATTGTTTATTCAAAAAATATTGCCGTGAATGCAGAACGATACAAATAGTGCGATAAGCAAGGGGTGGAACTATTTAGCATGTCCCCCTCCAGGGGTAGGCTGCGGAATGGTGTATAAAACAGGTATAATGCTCATAATGGAGACCACCTGGATAGTCGTCATAGCTTTTCTCCTTCCCTGACTGTTGCATCGTGAGTTCGGCAGGTCTGCTGCCGGACAGGGCCTCTGGTAAATGTAGTCCCGAGGAAAAAAAGAAAAAAGATGACACACTTGGGAGCCCCTGGTGTGGTTGAGCCGCACTCTGGGCCTGCCGTGGTCGTGCCCCTCCCCCTTTGCCCATGGTATTTCCAGAGCGTAGTGATGTACGCGGGGTACTGTTTTCCAATTTTGCAAGGGCTGGGGTTGGGGCCGCATTGCTACGCGTGCTCGGAACATGCTAGGTGGTCTTGTTGTAGGTTACTCCGGGCGCGCTTAGCAGTGTCCGATCGCTTAACGGCCGGACTCGAGAATTGCCTTAAGAGGCTGCTCTGCACTTCTGCCGCGAGAGCCGCTGTATGTTCCTCCGTTCGGAGGGAGCGTTCAGTGTTTCCGTTGACCGTGATGACTCCTCAAGGGCCTGGCATCTTGAGCTTGAGGTATGCGTAGTGCGGCACCGCATTGAATTTTGCAAACGCGGTTCGTCCGAGGAGTGCATGATAGCCGCTGCGGAACGAAACTATGTCGAAGATTAACTCCTCGCTTCGGAAGTTATCCAGGGATCCGAAGACCACTTCCAGTGTAACTGAGCCTGTACAATTGGCATCTACACCTGGTATGATGCCTTTGAAGGTCGTCTTTGTGTGTTTAATCCTTGAGGGGTCTATGCCCATTTTGCACACTGTATCCTGGTAAAGCAGGCTCAGGCTGCTACCGCCATCCATTAGGACTCTAGTGAGGTGAAACCCATCGACGATTGGGTCTAGAACCAATGCGGCGAACCCGCGATGGCGGATGCTGGTGGGGTGGTCCCTTCGATCAAAAGTGATCGGGCAGGAGGACCATGTGTTAAACTTTGGGGCGAATGGCTCCATCGCGTATACGTCCCTGAGTGCACGCTTCCGCTCCCTTTTGGGTATGTGGGTTGCGTATATCATGTTCACCGTCCGCACTTGTGGGGGGAAACCCTTCTGTCCTCTGTTGTTCGGTGGCCGGGTCTCTACCTTGTCATCGCTATGCAGCCCCTTGTCATTCTTTTCGGCGATTAACTTGCCCGCCTGCTTGAATACCCAACAATCCCTATTGGTGTGATTGGCTGGCTTTTCGGGGGTGCCGTGTATCTGGCACGAGCGGTCGAGTATTCGGTCCAAATTGGACGGACCCGGAGTAGTTCTTTTGAATGGCTTTTTCCGCTGACCGGGTTTGGAGCCTCTGAATCCGGCGTTGACTACCGTATCCTCAATATTATCGCCGTTAATGCGGCGTTTTTGCTTGTTGCGACATGACCTGCCATTGCGGTCCTCGGTATCCGGACTGCCAGGATTTTTGTTGAGGTTGTTACTACGGGCTAGCCAGCTGTCCTCTCCGGCGCAGAAGCGGGTCATGAGTGATGTGAGGGCTGCCATGGATTTCGGCTTTTCCTGTCCTAGGTGCCGGGCAAGCCACTCGTCGCGGATGATATGTTTGAAGGCTGCGAGTGCCTCTGCATCCGGACAGTCGACGATTTGATTTTTCTTGGTTAAGAACCGTGTCCAGAATTGTCTGGTCGATTCGTCTGGCTGCTGAATTATGTGGCTTAGGTCATCAGCGTCTGGTGGTCGCACATATGTGCCCTAGAAGTTATCAAGGAATGCGGCTTCCAGGTCCTCCCAACACCCAATTGATTCTGCTGGCAGGATGTTAAGCCAATGCCGAGCTGGGCCTTTATACTTGAGTTGGAGGTATTTGATGGCGTGAAGATCGTCGCTGCAGGCCATGTGGATATGAAGGAGATAGTCTTCGATCCAGACCACGGGGTCTGTTGTGCCATCATAGGATTCAATGTTCACGGGTTTAAACCCTTCGGGGATTTGATGATCCATTACTTCGTCTGTGAAGCATAGTGGGTGTGCGGCGCCTCTATATTGGGCTATATCACGACGTAGCTCACGTGAGTTTTGTCTACTGTGTTCGGCCCGGCCGGAATTACTGTATCCGGCGCGACGGTTGTCGTTGCATGTCGTGGGGCGCCCACGCGATCCGTACATCGATCTTGATTGTCTTGCTTTATCCTCCAATATGTCTCGCAAGTCCGGCGCATTTCCCCGTGGCTTTGTACTTTTCGAGCGATGCCGGGGTACGGCTTTAGTGGAGGGTCTAGAGGCCTCTCTGTCTCGGCCATGAGGTGGCCGGTCAGCCGTATTATGCGCTGGTGATGTAGGTTTAGATGCTTCCTCCTCTAATCGGGGCAGCAGTTTGCGTTTGGGGTAGCTTTTGGAGGGGCGTTCGAGTTCATATTCTTCGGCCGCAAGGACTTCAGTCGACCTGTCGGCTAGCAAATCTTGGTCAGCTCTAAGCTGTTGCTGCTTTTTCTTGAGGCTACTTGCCGTGGCCATAAGCCTGCGTTTAAAACGCTCTTGTTCGACGGGATCCTCAGGCACGACGAATTCGTCGTCGTCGAGGCTTGCCTCGTCTCTGGAGGGAGGCATGTAATTATCGTCCTCTACCTCTTCGTCTGCCGCTCTCTCGTGAGGGCTGGCTTCTCCGTCCTCCTGTGCTGAATCATGCTGGAGGGGGTTGTCTTCGGCACTGTCCGGGGTGTTATTGTCTCCGGTGCCGGAATCTCCATTCTTGCTGTGGCGGGATTTAGAGCGGCGCCGCTGACGCCGGCGCTTAGGCTGTTTCTTGGAGGGGTCTTCCTCTGCTGTTCCCTCGCCATTCCCATCCTTTGGGATGTCCACCATGTATATGTCGTATGACGAGGTGGCTTTCCAGTGCCCGGTAGGCGCTGGTTCCTGGTCGTCTCCGGCAGCGTCGTCCATACCGTCGATGTCTTCGGAGTCGAAGTCTAGCATGTCGGTTAAGTCGTCGACAGTGGCTACGAAGTGGGTGGTGGGTGGGCTTTGAATTTCTTCGTTGTCCGCATCCCAACTGTCCTGGCCATAGTCCGGCCAAGGCTCTCCTGACAAAGAGAGACACTTTAGCTAATTCAGGATGTCGCCAAAAGGCGAGTGCTGAAAGATGTCCGTAGCGGTGAACTCCATGATCGGCGCCCAATCGGATTCGATTGGTAGGGGCGCGGGAGGTTCGGAGCCCGGCGAGGAGTCCGGGGCCTCGGAGTCACGAGCTTCACAAGGAACAGGGTCGGTATTCGGCTCCATCGCCGTAAATGTAGCAGCCCCCGAGGCGGTGTCTAGCCATCCATCCTCGATCGGCGTAGTCGGCTCCGAGTTAAGGGTCGGGGCGGACTCTTGTGCGGCCTCCAGGGCACCATCCGGCACCAGAGTTAGATCATGCCCATCGTGACAGTGCGGCGCGCTCAGCTGTGGCTCGAATCCGTCGAAGATCAAGTCTCCGCGGATGTCGGCTGTGAAGTTCAAACTTCAAAATCTGACCTAATGGCCAGGGGCGTAGCTTTTAATCTGCTCCAGATGGCCAAGCGAATTGGCCCGTAGTGCAAAGTCGCCGAATACGATGATTTGTCCGGGGAGAAAAGTCTAACCCTGGACCGCGTCGTTGTTGATGATCGAAGGAGCCATCGGGCCTATAGGTGACGACACAGAGGAACTCTCAATGAAAGCACCAATGTCGGTGTCAAAACCGGCGGATCTCGGGTAGGGGGTCCCGAACTGTGCGTCTAGGCGGACGGTAACAGGAGACAAGGGACACGATGTTTTTAACCAGGTTCGGGCCCTCTCGATGGAGGTAAAACCCTACTCCTGCTTGATTGATGTTGATGATATGGGTAGTACAAGAGTGGATCTACCACGAGATCAAGGAGGCTAAACCCTCAAAGCTAGCCTATGGTATGATTGTTGTTCGTCCTACTAAAACCCTCCGGTTTATATAGACACCCGAGAGGGCTAGGGTTACACAGAGTCGGTTACAATGGTAGGAGATCTACATATTCGTATTGCCAAGCTTGCCTTCCACGCCAAGGAAAGTCCCATCCAGACACGGGACGAAGTCTTCAATCTTGTATCTTCATAGTCTTGGAGTCCGGCCAATGATGATAGTTCGGCTATCCGGACACCCCCTAGTCCAGGACTCCCTACGTCATCTTTAAGTGCATCCTCAAAATCCCCATTTGACCTCTCGGGGAATTTTGGACAAATGTTTGCACCTGACCAGGCCTAGTGGGCGTGAGGCGAGACGAAAACATACCGAAAAAGAACATTCTCGAAAAGAATCAAACATGTGACCTCGTGCTTCTAAACTTCGTGTGCTAGCCACTACAAACAAGGATAGTTGGCGGATTTTGTGAAGCGTGAAACTATTTAACGACATACTGTAGCGGGGAGATTTGATAACTTTTAAGAATTATTTTAAAACATTTTCTTGAAATTTTTTTTTAAAAAAATACCAAATATTTTTAAAATCCCAACATTTCTTAAAAATAGGAGTGCATTTTTTTAAATTTTGAACATTTTGAAAAACGAATAATTTTTTGAAAATGCGAACATTTTCTAGAACATTATCGAGTAGCCGTAATAAGTTGTAACAAACTTCATTTGAGCGGGATACAATGCCCTATCACTTTTTTGTATAAATACCTCTTCCATAATTGTATATCACAAAGTCTTTTTCTTTTTACCTTGAGAAATATCCTTATCGACCTAGCCGGGGTTTCTATAGCTTGGGTTTTACTATGTATATGACCCTTTTAGGGGACCGGCTTGCATGCGATGGCTTGTAGCCTGTACTTGCAGCGGAGCCAAGGTTCGATTCTTAGCTGATCCTGGGTTTGCTGGCACGGAACATGGGTGTCGGTGTCAAAACAGACGGATCTTGGGTAGGGGGTCCCGAATTGTGTGTCGAGAATCGATACTAACAAGGGACGATGGGGACACGATGTTTACCCAGGATCGCATCGCCGCCCTTGGGCTTTCAATAGATTATGATCGGATCGGGCTTAAACCTGACCAGAGGGAAATCAATCTCCCGCCGATCACTCACCTGGTGGCGATCGTCGATGAACGAGACAAGAACACTTCTTCCCCTAAGTTAAAAACCAGCTATGTTCGGATCTCCGAACCCATTAAACTGGATACTCTTCCTTTGGAGGAGACCCCACGTCCCCCGAACTCCGGGTCGGACTTAGGGTCCAGGGAGCACTTGGATCTTCCTGGACCCGAACCGGTGACTAAGGGAGTCATGGATTAGGGGGTATCCGGACAGCCGGACTATATACATCGTCCAGACTATTGGGGCGTGAAGATACAAGACTCGAGACTCTAGCCCGTGTCCGGATGGGACTCTCCTTTGCGTGGAAGACAAGCTTGGCGATCCGGATATTGTATTTCCTTCCTTGTAACCGACTCCGTGTAAACCCTAGCTCTCTCCGGTGTCTATATAAACCGGAGAGGATGGTCCTTTTAAGGCCGATCACAATTACAATCATACCATCATAGGCTAGCTCTTAGGGTTTAGCCTCTATGATCTCATGGTAGATCTACTCTTGTACTACTCATATCTTCAATACTAATCAAGCAGGAAGTAGGGTTTTACCTCCATCGAGAGGGCCCGAACCTGGGTAAACATTGTGTCCCTTGCTTCCTATTACCATTAGCCTGAGACGCACAGATCGGGACCCCCAACCCAAGATCCACCTGTTTTGACACCGACATTGGTGCTTTCATTGAGAGTTCCTATGTGTCGTCGCTTCGAGGCTTGACGGCGCCTTCAAATTTTTCTGTTTGGTGGCTTTGCACCGCGGGCCAATTCGCTTGGCCATCTGGAGCAGATCGATAGCTATGCCCTGGGCCACCAGGTCAGGTTCGGAAACCTGAACTACACGGCCGATATCCGTGGAGACTTGATCTTCGACGGAATCTGGCCTGTGCCAGGAGCGCCGGACAGTCACGACGAGCACGACCTAGACCTGTTATCGGACAATACTCGGGATATCACCCCTGCAGTAGCCCCGGATCTAAATCCGGAGCAGGTTGCGTTGCCTAAGGACGGAGGGGTGGACCCCATCCCGCAGGCCGCATACTCATCGGCAGTGGAGCCGAAGACAGGCCTCACCTCTGTGAAGGCCTGTAACCCTGGGGCCCCAGACTCGTATCCGGTTGTTGGTTCCGGTCCGCACACCCTTGAGCCGGCTGAGCCAGGTTGGGCTCCGGTAATGGAGTTTACCGCTGCGGACATCTTCCAGCACTCGCCCTTTGGCGACATGCTGTCTCTCTCTTTGTCAGTAGGCTCTGTGCCGTACTACGTCCGGTTTGAGTGGGAATCAGGCGACGAAGGAATTCGCTGCCCACCCACCACCCACTCCATTGCCACGATCGATGATTTAACCAACGTTCTTGACTTCGACTCCGAAGACATCAACGGTATGGACGACGATGCAGGAGAAGCTTCAGAATCTCTGGGGCACGGGACTACTACCTCGTCACATGATATATATATGGTGGATACGCCCAGGAAGGACGACGGCGATAATCTGGAAGATAAAACAGCCGGGCAAAAGCCAAAATGGCGACGCAGACGCCGCTCAGAGTCCATCAATAGTAAAAATAGCGACAAGAGCGCAAGAAGGATCGACATACCAGTAAACCCCGAAGGCAATAACGACCACATGGACCCAGCAATGGAGCAGGACGAGACAGGTCACGCCAAACCGAGTTCAGAGCAGATGCTCGATCACAATGATCCGGAGGGACGAGCTCATCAAACCGCCCCGGGACAGGAACACAGTCCGGACGATGATGCATTCATCATTCCGGAAGAATGCGTGGAACGAGAGAACCTCCACCGAAAGCTTATGGCCACAGGGATAAGTCTAAAGAAGCAGAAGCAACGGCTCAAAGCCGCACAGGAAATGCTAAGCCGTAGATGGAATAAAGTGCTAGGCACTGAAAAAAGATATGGCGACGATCGCCATACAAAAAGCTATCCAAAGCGCAAACTACTGCCAGAATTCGACGACGAGGCCGTTCCACCAAAGAATAATACGACCAAGAGACCATATGTGCCGCTTCACAACCACAACAAAATGGCTACTGACGCCGCGCACGATCTACGTGAGCATCTGGATAAGAAAGCTGGTGCAGCCAGGTCCATCTACAGATCTAAAGGACACACCCCGGCGAGGGACTATGGTCGCCAAAACGATCATACAAGCCAAATACCAGTTCGGAATAAACATCAGACACAACGACAGCTGACGGCATGCCACGGCGTGCCCAGATATAGAGGGGCTGCACACCCCCTGTGCTTCACCGAAGAAGTACTGGACCATGAATTCCCACAAGGCTTTAAACCTATGAACATAGAGGCATACGACGGAACGACAGACCCAGGGTTCTGGATCAAGGATTTTATCCTGCATATTCACATGGCTCGTGGGGATGACCTCCACGCCATCAAATACCTTCCCCTAGAGCGGAAGGGACAAGCTCGACACTGGTTGAAAAGCCTCCCCGAAAATTCGATCGGGAGTTGGGAGGAACTCGAGGACGCTTTCAGGGCCAACCTTCAAGGGACGTATGTCCAGCCTCCGGATGCAGACGATCTAAGTCACATAATCCAACAACCCGGAGAGTCCGCCCGCAAGCTTTGGAACAGATTCCTCACTAAGAAGAATCAAATTGTCAATTGTCCGGATGCCGAAGCCTTAGCAGCATTCAAACACAGCATCCGTGATGAGTGGCTCGCCCGGCACCTCGGCCAAGAAAGCCAAGGACAATGGCAGCCTTAACAGGCCTTATGACCCGCTTTTGCGTGGGTGAAGATAGCTGGCTAGCCCGTAAAGGCACCAATGACCCCAACACATCCGTAATAAGGGATGGCAATGGGAAGCCACATCATAATAAACACAAACGCCAAAACAAGGAAGAGAGCCCGGACAACACAACGGTCAATGCCGGATTCAGGGGCTCTCGACCTGATCAGCAAAGGAAGCCATTTAAAGACAATAAAGAGGGACCGTCCGGTCTGAACAGAGTCCTGGACAGACTATTCCAAATTCATGGCGCCCCCGAGAAACTTGCGAACCACACGCATAGAGAATGCTGGGTCTTCAAGCAGGCCGGCAAATTAAATGCCGAACACAAGGGGAGGGACACACCAAGCGAAGACAAGGATGAACCTCGCTAGCCGAACACTGGGGGACATAAAAAATTCCCGCTAGAGGTTAAAACAGTAAACATGATCCACGCGACTCACACATTCACGAGAAGGCACGAACGCGCGCTTAGAGACGCGCATGATGTAGAGCCCATCGTACCCACATCTGACTACTGGATGTCTCATCCGATCACTTTCGATCGCATGGACGGCCGAACTAGTATTCGACGCGGAGGATCAGAGGCCTTGGTGCTTGACCCAATAATCGATGGATACCGTCTCACCCGTGTCCTCATGGACGGCGGCAGTAGTCTCAATTTAATATACGAGGACACTGTCCGCGGAATGGGGATAAACCCATCCAGAATTAGCCAAAGCAACACCACCTTTGAAGGGGTGATACCAGGCGTTGAAGCCTATGGCAGGGGCTCCGTCATGCTGGAAGTAAAATTCGGCTCCCCAGGCAACTCCAGAAGCGAAGAACTACTCTTCACCATCGCACCCTTCCAAAGCGGCTATCACGCATTGCTTGGAATAATGGCCTTCGCCCGCTTCAACGCATTGCCCCACTATGGCTACCTTACACTCAAGATGCCCGGTCCACGTGGCGTCATCACCGTAAGCGGAATCACAGAGCGCTCTTCACGCGCAGAGGAATGATACATCTCCAACGTATCTACTTTTCCAAACACTTTTGCCCTTGTTTTGGACTCTAACTTTCATGATTTGAATGAAACTAACCCGGACTGACGCTGTTTTCAGCAGAACTACAATGATGTTGTTTTATGTGTAGAAAAGAAAAGTTCTCGGAATGTACTAGAAATCCACGGAGGCACTTTTTGGAATTAATAAGAATTTTTGGTGAAAGAATTAATGCGAGGGGGCCCACAGCCTGTCCACGAGACAGGGGGCGCGCCCCCTCCCCCTAGGGCGCGGCCTCCTATCTCGTGGCCCCCCTGGACCTCCTTCGACCTCAACTCCAACTCCATATATTCACGTTCGGGGAGAACAAAATCAAAGAGAAAGTTTCATCGCGTTTTACGACACGGAGCCGCCGCCAAGACCTAATCTCTCTCGGGAGGGCTGATCTGGAGTCCGTTTGGGGCTCTGGAGAGGGGGATTCGTCGCCGTCATCATCATCAACCATCCTCCATCACCAATTTCATGATGCTCACCGCCGTGCGTGAGTAATTCCATTGTAGGCTTGCTGGACGGTGATGGGTTGGATGAGATTTACCATGTAATAAAGTTAGTTTTGTTAGGGTTTGATCCCTAGTATCCACTATGTTCTGAGATTGATGTTGCTATGACTTTGCTATGCTTAATGCTTGTCACTAGGGCCCGAGGGCCATGATTTCAGACCTGAACCTATTATGTTTTCATGAATATATGTGTGTTCTTGATCCTATCTTGCAAGTATATAGTCACCTATTATGTGTTATGATCCAACAACCCCGAAGTGACAATAATCGGGATATTTCTCGGTGATGACCGTAGTTTGAGGGGTTCATGTATTCACTATGTGTTAATGCTGTGTTCCAGTTCTCTATTAAAAGGAGGCCTTAATATCCCTTAGTTTCCACTAGGACCCTGCTGCCACGGGAGGGTAGGACAAAAGATGCCATGCAAGTTCTTTTCCATAAGCATGTATGACTATTTACGGAATACATGCCTACATTACATTGATGAATTGGAGATAGTTCTATGTCACCCTATGTTATAACTATTGCATGAGGAATCGCATCCGGTATAATTATCCATCACTGATCCATTGCCTACGAGCTTTTCATATATTGTTTTTCGCTTATTTACTTTTCCTTTGCTACTGTTACAACCACTGCAAAAAAGCAAAAACATTTATCTTTACTTTTGCTACCGTTACCTTTATTATCATACCACTTTTGCTACTAAATACTTTGTTGCATATACTAAGTTATCCAGGTGTGGTTGAATTGACAACTCAACTACTAATATTCAAGAATATTCTTTGGCTCCCTTTGTGTCGAATCAATAAATTTGGGTTGAATACTCTACCCTCGAAAGTTGTTGCGATCCCCTATACTTGTGGGTTATCAAGACTAATTTCTGGCACCGTTGCCGGCGAGCATAGCTCTATTCTCTGAGTGACTTGGGATTTATATCTGTTGATCACTATGAAGAACTTGAAAGATGCTAAAACCAAGATTTTGCCCTCAACTACGAGGGAAGGTAAGGAACTGCCATCTAGCTCTGCACTAGATTCTCCTTCCGTTATTAGTAGGCTTGCGACACCTAAACCTGCTACTGCTATGAATTCTGATATGTCGCATGTTATTGATGATGCCACTTCTGCTATGCATGATGAAACTACTTCTGTGCTTGATACTACTTTGCCATTAGGTGAATTTCTTGATGAACATAGAGTTAGGGGGAATGAAAATATTGAAGAACCTGTTATTGATGATAGTGATGATGAAGGTTCCCCCAATTATTATTGATGACAGTGATGATGAAGTTACCGATGCAGGGCTTCACCTAAGCACTATAACGATATGACCGAGGTGGAATCTGTGGAGGGGGCCACCGCACACGGCTAAGACAAGTGTCAACTTGTGTGTCTATGGGGTGCCCCCTCCCCCATATATAAAGGAGTGGAGGAGGGGGAGGGCCGACCCTCTATGGCGCACCCAAGGGGAGTCCTATCCCACCGGGAGTAGGATTCCCCCCCCCCCTCCCTAGTTGGATTAGGAGAGGAAGGAAGGGGGAGAGAGGGGGAAGGAAAGGGGGGGCCGGCCCCCCACCCAATTCGGATTGGGCTTGGGGGGCGCGCCCCCTCCTAGGCTCCCTTCTCCTCTCTCCCATATACTTCCCGGGGGGTTCTGGTAATCTCCCGGTACTCTAGTAAATGCCCGACCTCACCCGGAACCATTCCGATGTCCAAACATAGCCATCCAATATATCGATCTTTATGCCTCGACCATTTCGAGACTCCTCATCATGTATGTGATCAAGTCCGGGACTCCGGACAACCTTCGGTACATCAAAACACATAAACTCATAATACCGATCGTCACCGAACGTTAAGCGTGCGGACCCTACGGGTTCAAGAACTATGTAGACATGACCGAGACTCATGTCCGGTCAATAGCCAATAGCGGAACTTAGATGCTCATATTGGTTCCCACATATTCTACGAAGATCTTTATCGGTCAAACCACATAACAACATATGTTGTTCCCTTTGTCATCGGTATGTTACTTGCCCAAGATTCGATCGTCAGTATCTCGATACCTAGTTCAATCTCGTTACCGGCAAGTCTCTTTACTCGTTCCGTAATGCATCATCCCACAACTAACTCATTAATCACATCGCTTGCAAGGCTTATAGTGATGTGCATTAACGAGAGAGCCTAGAGATACCTCTTTGATACTTGGAGTGACAAATCCTAATCTCGATTTATGCGAACTCAACAAACACCATCGGAGACACCTATAGAGCATCTTTATAATCACCCGGTTACGTTGTGAAGTTTGGTAGCACACTAAGTGTTCCTCCGGTATTCGGGAGTTGCATAATCTCATAGTCATAGGAACATGTATAAGTCATGAAGAAAGCAATAGCAATAAACTAAACGATCAAGTGCTAAGCTAATGGAATGGGTCAAGTCAATCACATCATTCTCTAATGATGTGACCCCGTTAATCACATGACAACTCATGTCTATGGCTTGGAAACTTAACCATCTTTGATTCAACGAGCTAGTCAAGTAGATGCATACTGGTGACACTCCGTTTGTCTATGTATTCACACATGTACTAAGGTTCCGGTTAATACAATTCTAGCATGAATAATAAATATTTATCATGATATAAGGAAATATAAATAACAACTTTATTATTGCCTCTAGGGCATATTTCCTTCAGTCTCCCACTTGCGCTAGAGTCAATAATCTAGATTACACAGTAATGATTCTAACACCCATGGAGTCTTGGTGATGATCATGTTTTGCTCGTGGTAGAGGCTTAGTCAATGGGTCTGCAACATTCAGATCCGTATGTATTTTGCAAATCTCTATGTCTCCCTCCTTGACTTGATCACGGATGGAATTGAAGCATCTCTTGAAGTGTTTGGTTCTGTTGTGAAATCTGTATTCCTTCGCCAAGGCTATTGCTCTAGTATCTATTTATCTATCTATTTATACATAAAAAGTGCTTTATGGGGTAACCAGAAAAAAGAGAAATAGCCTAGAAAATCCCACAATAATTAGATAAATCTGGCCATTAATTTTGGTGGACCCATATCTTTACGTATGTAATTAACGGACTAGATCTAACTTTGTTGAAGAAAAAAAACTATGCACGTGATGGGCCTCCGCACGTCCTTGTAGGCATCCTCCCTTCCAGTGTACGCATCCTCCCTCCCATCTATGACCACGTTCTGGATGTCCCCTCAAGTTAGGGTTTCTCTCCTCTCGGGCGGCGACGGCGGTCGCTCCCCGTAGAGAACCAAAACCCCTCCGCCGTGCCTGCCGTCGCTGATCGGAGCTTCTGTCCGGCAGCAAGGGGGCGGCGCTAGCGGTAGGGAACACCAAGCCCGCGTTTTTCCTCACGGGCAAGGGATCTAATGGCTTCGGGGTCTTCAGGGTCGGGAGTGTCCGATCTGGAGGCCATGATGGAAGAGCTCGGTCTAAACGAAGAGAATATCCAGGATGTGATTGTGCAGGACGAGGATCTGCCGGAAGAGGCTGTTAGATGGATGGCGATTGCTAGGGTACATACGGATAAAAGCTACAGTCAGTACTGGTTCTATTGCAATATGAGGGCTGCGTGGGATTTGGCCAGAGAATTAAAGATCCGTCCGCTGGAAGATAACTTATATACCATGCAGTTCTTGTGCCTTGGGGATTGGGAGAGAGTTATGGAGGATGGACCATGGCAGAACAAAGGAAAAGCAGTGGTGATCGAGCCCTACGATGGATTCACTAGGCCGTCGGCGGTTGCTTTGGACAAGATAGAAATCTGGGCCCAAATCCATGATTTTCTTGATGGTTATTTTCCCCTTATCAAGTCACTTGCAGCCACAATTGGTGAATACATCTACCATGAACCAAGGTCCCATGATTTCGAGGGGAATTTTGTGCGAGTCCGAGTAAAGATAGATGTTACTACGCCTCTGAAGAATGCAGTCTCCATCGTGAAGAATAAGAAGAGGGAGATCTTCCGGGTGAAATACGAGAGATTACCGGACTGGTGCGCGGTCTGCGGCCACCTAGGTCAATTGCATAAGGAATGTGGGGATGGTGTCCATGCACCTAAAGCGTTGGTTTTCAAAGATTTGCGTGCATCTTGGTTCAGGGGGCCTGGTCAAGGACCTGGAGAAGGCAAGGCTGGACGAGGAGGCAGAGGTGCAGGAGGCAGAGGAGGCCGCTCGGGAGGCCGAGCGAGTGGGCGCTTGCAAGGAGGGAGAGGCAACATGCCAGACTCCCATGGCGAGCACCATGTTCATGAGGATCTGAACAGGATGGGTACTGATGCAGACATGGAAGATGTCAACAGAAAAAGGATCGCGGGAGCTAAGCTGGGCGCTAAGGATGTTACACCACGACAGCTACTTGAAACAACAGAGACCAACGCGAGCACCCTAGCAATCGTTCCGGCGGGTTTGACGGCTGTGAGCCCACCTCCGCAGAGGGATCTGAAGAGAACCAAGAAGACGGGTGAGGACACCGAGGACGCAAACAAGTCATAGAAGAATTTGGCGGGATCCTTCGAGGAGCACCGCCGTTTCCAATGAGTGCCATGTGTTGGAACTGTCGGGGCGTGGGCAGTGCCGCGACAGTTCGAGAGGTTCGCGAGTTTGCGAACAAATTTGCCCCTACCCTATTATGTATTGTTGAAACTCAGCTAGAAGGCACGAGGGTAGAAGCGCTAGCAGGCACCTTTGGGTATGATAATAGTTTTGCGATTGATAGTCGTGGTAGGAGTGGAGGGCATTGGAATTTTTTGGAACAATGAAATAAATTTGCAAATTCTCGGTTACTCGGATTACCATGTTGATTGCTTGGTGGAGGAGGTAGGCCATGATCCCTGGAGAGCGACAGTGGTTTATGGTGAGGCGCAAACACATCTACGTTACAAAACTTGGGATACCTTGAAAAACATCAGTACTTTGAGTAGCCTCCCTTGGCTATGCATTGGCGACTTTAATGAAGTCTTGCGTCCAGATGAACATGAGGGGGTTGGAGAAAGGAGCAACGCACAGATACAACACTTTCGGGATGCGGTTGATGTATGCATGTTACTAGATATAGGCTATTCAGGCCGTTTCTGGACTTTTGAAAAGAAGGTGAGGGGAGGATCTTATACCAGGGTCCGACTGGATCGTGCGCTTGCCAATGTAGAATGGAGATCAAGGTTTCCTCTTGCTGACCTGACACACGTTACAGCTGCCTCTTCTGACCACAGCGCCATCTTGATGCGTTTGAACAGAGAGCAACCCGGCGGGCCACAGCCAAGAACATTTCGATATGAGGTAATGTGGGAGGGACATGAGACATGGAGCGACACCATTAATTCAGCATGGACAGACCGGGGGGTCAGCAGCAGTGTGGAGGAGTTGAGGGCTAAGTTGCAAGCAATATCTCAGGATTTGGGGCGGTGGAACAATGATACCTTTGGGAATGTTAGCAAGGAGATAAAAAGGCTGAAAATAGAGCTGGATAAATTACGTGCTGACCCAAGCCGGACGGCCCCTTCCCACGTTGAACTGACGATAAATGAGAACCTAGTTGAACTATACCATCGAGAGGAGATCCTTTGAAGGCAGCGGTCCAGAATTGAGTGGCTAACATCGGGCGACAAAAATACAAGGTTCTTCCACCCGAGAGCTAGCATTCAGAGAAAGAAGAATATGATAAAGGCCTTACACAATTCCCTTGGGGTCATATCAGAAGATCCAGAGGAGTTGAAATCACTGGTACAGGAATTTTATGAGACCTCGTACACTTCAGAGGGGTTACACAATATGGATGCGGTCCTTAACTGTGTACCGACCAAAGTTACCGATGAGATGAACGAGTTACTCACTGCACCATATAAGGGAGAAGAAGTCAAAGCTGCCCTGTTTCAAATGTTTCCAACAAAAGCACCTGGCCCCGACGGATTTCCAGCTCACTTCTATCAGCACCACCGGGATCTTTGCGGGGTTGAGGTCACCGAGGCGGTTCTCAGGATAATTCGGGGAGAGGATAGCCCAGAAAGCATAAACGACACGGTCTTGGTTCTGATCCCTAAGGTAATGAACCCCTCCATGCTCTCTCAATTCTGGCCAATCAGTTTATGTAACGTGTTATATAAGATCGCGTCCAAGGTGATCGCGAACAGACTGAAGCAGATTCTTCCGGACATCATCTCAGAAGAGCAATCGGCCTTTGTGCCAGGTAGGAACATTACAGATAACATCATCAGTGCATATGAGTGTCTTCACTTCATGAAACGCAGCCAGGCCAGGGCCAACTCCTTCTGCGCTCTGAAACTAGATATGATGAAGGCCTACGATCGGCTGGAATGGGAGTATCTACAAGCAATGATGTTAAAGCTTGGTTTTGCAACTTCATGGGTCCAGATTGTAATGAACATGGTGAGGTCAGTTTCTTTCTCAGTGCTCTTCAATGGTGAGAGACTTGACACTTTTAACCCATCCAGAGGCATACGGCAGGGAGATCCGATATCCCCATACCTGTTTTTAATCGCAGCGGAGGGCCTTTCGTGCCTACTGAAATCCAGTTCTCCGTCGACCCAGCTTGAAGGGATCAAGGTGGAAGCCACGGCTCCAGTCGTGAACCACCTCCTTTTTGCTGACGATAGCCTGCTGATGTTTAAATCGAGTGTTGAAGGGGCTGTGGCAGCATCAAACCTGTTGGAGTGCTACTGTATGGCATCAGGACAGCGAATAAATCATGAGAAGAGCTCCATATTTTTCAGTAGAGGGTGCCCTCAACCCATGAGAGAGAGCATTAAGAACACTCTGAACGTGCATAATGAATCACTTAGTGACAGGTACTTGGGGATGCCTACTGAGGTCGGACATGCAAAGAATGGCACGTTTCGATACTTGAGAGACCGGGTGCGGGAGAAAATAAGAGGGTGGATGGAAAAACTGTTGTCTGCAGCCGGAAAGGAAGTGCTCATCAAGGCGGTAGCGCAGTCGATCCCAGTTTTTTCCATGTCTTGCTTCCGCCTGCCAAGGGGTTTATGCGAGAACATCACAACGATGATCAGACAGTTTTGGTGGGGCAGCAAGCAGGGGAAGCGTAAACCAAGTTGGGTAGCAAGGAGTGAGATGACAAAGCCAAAACACCTTGGAGGGCTCGGTTTCAAGGATTTGGAGATTTTTAACATTGCACTTCTGTCGAAACAAGCCTGGAAGTTGCTTCAGAACCCAACATCACTCAGTGCCCGCATCCTCAAAGGAGTATACTACCCACAAGACTCCCTGTTTGCAGCTCGATTGGGAAGTCGTCCGTCACAAATATGGCGCGCCATATTGGATGGACGCGACATAATGGTGCAAGGATTGGTGAGGAGGATAGGGAATGGGGAAACAACGGAGATATGGCGTGACAACTGGCTACCTCGCGTGGACATGAAGAGACTGATAACCTCCCTAGTCAATGATCCACCACAACTAGTTTCAGATCTCATCAACCATTCCACGGGCTCTTGGAATGAGTTACGGGTGCGGGCAACTTTTATTCCGATCGATGCTGAGACAATCTTAAAAATTCCTCTTTGCAACAGACAAATTGAGAACTTCTGGGCTTGGAGCGAGGACAGGAGGGGTATTTTCACTGTAAGATCTGCGTACCGTATGATTCAACATAAGAAGCTAAGCAGAGAGGAATGGCTCTATGAGCAGGGAGGATCATCTCGTTCTCATGGAGATAGCGATGGCTGGACAAAGCTCTGGGGGATCAGAGTACCTTCGAAACTGAAAATCTTCTTATGGAGACTAGCGAGGAACTCCACCCCGACAGCGGCGCTCCTGCATCACCGTAACATGGCGGATTCACCTGCGTGCTGCCTTTGTGGAGCGGAGGATACATGGAGGCATGCCCTGCTAAACTGTACAGTATCAAGGAGCACTTGGACAATGTCATCGGAGCAGATCATTGACGTTTTGAGCAGGAACGAGGAAGCCGATGCGAAGAGATGGATTTTTGCAATGCACGATGCTCTACCGCAGGAAGAATTCACTACGTTGGTAGTCACTTTGTGGGCGTTGTGGTCTTCTCGCCGTAAAGCGATCTACGAGCATATTTACTAGAGTCCTTTTTCAGTCCATGCATTCATCCAGTCCTACATCAATGAGCTCAGGGTTGTTCAGACAGGGACGGCGAGGCCACCGGGCGCTCCTGTACAGCGAACGACGGGCTGGATCGCTCCACCGGAGGGTCTCACAAAAATAAACGTCAATGCTGCAGTGGGAAGGGGAAAGAAACACGGAGCCGTGGCGGTTCTTGGGGGCATCCGCGGTGGTCTATGGAAGCTTATCAGATCCAGCGACACTCGAATGTATGGCGGTCAGAGAGGCACTAGCCCTCGCTGAAGATTTGAATGTGACGGACATCAAAGTGGCATCCGATTCGAAGGTGGTCGTCACCGGCATCCGAGAGAAGAATCCTACGGAGTATGGAGCAATCATACATGAAATAATAGATCGTAGTTCATCTTTCCATTTTTGTAACTTTTGTCATGAAGTTAGGAGCTCGAATATCGAGGCTCACAAACTCGCGAGGCACGCTTTAACCCTTCCGGTTGGTCGACATGTTTGGTTGGGCCAGCCGGATGGACTTTCGTTCGTCCATGTAAACATTGTGACGTCATAAATAAAGCCTCGGAGTTTGTCTCAAAAAAAAAAAATCCTATGACCACGTTCTGTTTAAAAAAAAAAATCTAAGAGCACGTCCACCCTCCCATCTAAGCGCACGTACCTGTACGCATCCTCCCTCCCATCTAAGCGAACGAAGGATCCTCAAAAAAAGAAAAAAAAAACTGGACAAACTAAGCGAACGAAAATCAATATGCTCGCCGTGAGCCTCCACACGTCTTTATGCATCCCTCCATCCCAGCGAAAGAAAAGTCCCCTGAAAAAATCCAAGTGCACAAAGGAGCAATCATTTCCCAAAAAAACATAAGAGAAACCGTAAGAAATAGTCGTAGGAAAGGTGAGCGCTGCCGCACAAGTTACCAGCCACGCCCTTCCACAGCTTTCTTAGCATCGTCCAAGATTGTTGGCTCCAGGTACATGCTTCAAGTTCCAGTCTGAGCACTTTAGCAGCATCATACTGACGAGTGTCCGTTGTCGCTCCAAGTATGGTTCGACAAAGACTAACCCTTTATTTCAATGCACATCAGTGAAGCGTATGCACCATACGGCAAGACTGCGTCGGCGGCCGCCCAAAGCATTAACTTATCATCACCAGAATTATGTTGGCCGGATGACGAGTTCATTGATGTGGTCCTCTCTTCTGAAGTTCACATGCATGCATGTGTCCATCTCCTTCTTGAGCGGTTCATGAAAATACCTGCAATACCAATGATCATCTATTCCCCACCTTCATCTTGCCTTGCACATGTTCCAGCAGACAAAAATCAACGCACCATGGACATCCAAGTTTATAGCACTGCCAAACACACCAGAATAACGTGCCAACCAATATTTTCTTGGAATCCATGCATGCCAAAATCGATTACCATGCATGTGTTGTGCCCTCCAGATGGGGAAAGCAACGTCCAAGATAGTTGCCCCCAATATCCATTGTCCAAGCTCCAATTTTTCCTCTTATATTGGTATATGGGCGCCAATGGAGGGACTACGTATGAGACATACAGTGGCCAAGCTGGAAGCCAGGACATCTTTTCCAAATATTCACGCAAATATAGCAGCAAGATCATTGTTTTGTTTATTAAGATAAAATCACATAATATATGGAAAAGAGTTTAATAATGCAATTCCAAAGTACTTGCATTACAGGTTCACCTGCACTGAAGTAATAAGTTTTTAACAAGAGTACATCGCCATCAGATTTTGAGTTGGACTCCCAAGATGCCAAGACACCCTGTGCCTCCTTCTTGGAACCGGCAGGGATGCAAGATGAAAGCATGTACCCGCCTAGCTAGAAACAGGTATATATGCACGCTTCTCTGATTGGTTCCTTTTAAAAAAAAATCTTGAGTACATATGCCAAGATGCTAGCTACTGTGTTTTTTTGGTTGCGTTGGATTTCCATCATGATTGTGGTAATGCATGTTTATCTGATTTATAGAAACTACTAGATCTCATGTCCTAAAAATAAATAAAAACTACCACATCTCATGTTCTAGATCTCAGTCCCTCAAAACAAAAAGCTACTACATCTTACGTACAAAAGAGCTACTGCTCCCCTATGTTCTCGACCTCAAGTAGCAGCTGTGGAAATGGTATCTGCATCTGGATATTTTTAAATTTTATATGTAGAATGCAATCAAACATCTTTTCTTATTCAGTTATTAAATCTTAATATGTTTTGGGAGTCTATTGAAAATTAATAGGTGTAAGGGAGCCTAACACTGCCAATGCCGGTCGCAAGAACATAAAGAAAATGGAGGGAGCATAAAAAAATTAACACTGCGCCTTTGTATTTGACCTTCATAACTTACTATCATTATTTTGCAACTTGGCCAGAAGTTAGTCGAGGGAACATCAACAGCAGCCAGCATACAGGGTGGTACAAACAACGCAAACTGGATGGTCAGTCACTAAAAGACTACCTTAATTAATATATTACTTCAATCGTACGGTGACTAAAAATAAATAACGGGAGGTGAGACATCCAGATTAAAAATTAGACCTATCTCTGCCTAAACATGTGTTTACACATGAAGAACTATATGTAGCATTCTCAAGAGTCCCAATTAAGGGATGGACAAAGGATAATAGTGTATAAATAAATATTCTAAAGGCATGAAAAAAACGCTTTTAGTACAGTTCTTCTTCAACAAAGTGTTGATACTGACCTTTTATTAGACAAGAATAAATACATGAAAATTTGTACTACAAATTATCTTCAAAATAATAGCTAACATATCAATGCTAACATGATATGGCAGGATGGATATGGTCTACTGATATGCATAATTAATGGAAACGTGCATCAACATTTGATGGAAACAGCTCATTCACATCTAACATCAACACTCAATATTATCTGATTTTTGAGGATCATTACATAGTTGGGAGCATAAATATTAATAGGGGTACGGGAGCAACTGCCAATGCCGATCCCAAGCACAAATAAAGTTGATAGGCTTAAACAAAATAATATTTTCATTACCTTAATTGCATCAGTTCAACAGTACAAACACGGGAAAAGGATCAAGAATAAGGGGGAAATGTGACATGAACGGGATACGGAAAAAAGTTGGACATGCAGGCGGAATATAGCAGCCGCTATGTAGGACGAAAACGACGTGCCGGCCGACAATGATTGACTAATATGGATGTGTCTTCTGGAGGATGAACTCAGTCCAGATCCAAGCTGGCTACAGGAGATGAGATCCATGCCCACAACGAATCAGTAATAGCGCCGATGTTGCTATTTGCGTATCTAGACACTAGCCGCCGGCATCGATTTGGGAGTCAATGGAGAAACAGAGGGTGTCTTTGATCTATGAGTAGTTGGACATCAGCCACCTGCAGCAACCCGGGAGTCAACGCAGAAAGGAAGGAAATGAGAATGGGATAACGGGGATGAGGCAAGACCAGCCTCTGTGTGAAAATGTGGTGTGACAGATGCCTGAACGTTGTGTGCATCTACGTGAGCATGTTGAGCTAAAAGGCCAACTAACCATTCAAGTGAAAAAAATATTTTACTACAAACAACACAAATAATCAGCTATGAAACATAAAAAATAACACCTACGATTACATCATCTAGGGAAAAAAGTATAGTGCATATACATATTTGTAACGTAAATTATGTACTTTTTTGTTATTCAAACTTTTTTAAAAATAAAGCATTCTAACATATAATTAATGGGAATAAGAACAAAAAAATATAGTCATTACAAAATCACCCATATTGACTCAAATGTCATGCATATCATACTTCTCGGAAAAATATTATATACTAAAAATATGAAACTTTAAGACACCGCAACGGGATTGTCAAGCCAGCCACACACCATGTACAAATCACTGCGGCCGCATTGGGCAAACCTGTGGATTCAAGAACGTACTACTTAAAAAGTTCAGCAACAACATAGCCTCTAGATATTTCCGCAAAACATTAAAGGGGTAACTCTTATATCCATAAAATCAGCACTTCACAACCAAGCCAAAGAACTGGTACATATTAGCTTAGTGCAACCAAACTATATTAAATACTAGCCCGCGCGAAGAGCGGGCCACTTTGCTAGTTGTCACAAAAGATTTTCATTGGACCCGATGCACTAGGTATTACATCTAGATCAGATATGAACTCCTTCATCCAGATTTCTTCATTTGTTGCTTCCGAAGCAGCTATGTACTCCGCTTCACACGTAGATCCTGCCATGACGCTTTGCTTGGAACTGCACCAACTGACAGCTCCACCATTCAATATAAATACGTATCCGATTTGTGACTTAGAGTCATCCGGATCAGTGTCAACGCTTGCATCGACGTAACCATTTACGACGAGCTCTTTGTCACCTCCATAAACGAGAATCATATCCTTAGTCCTTTTTAGGTGTTTTAGGATGTTCTTGACCGCTGTCCAGTTATCCACTCTTGGATTACTTTGGTACCTCCCTACTAAACTAATAGCAAGGCACACATTAGGTCTGGTACACATCATTGCATACATGATACAACCTATGGATGAGGCATAGCGAATGCCTTTCATTTTCTCTCTATCTTCTACAGTGGTCGGGCATTGAGTCTGACTCTACTTCACACCTTTTAACACAGGCAAGAACCCTTTCTTTGACTGATCCATTTTGAACTTCTTCAAAACTTTATCAAGGTATGTGCTTTGTGAAAGTCCAATTAAGCGTCTTGATCTGTCTCTATAGACCTTGATGCCCAATATATAAGTAGCTTCACCGAGGTCTTTCATTGAAAAATTCTTATTCAAGTATCATTTTATACTATCCAGAAATTCCGTATCATTTCCGGTCAACAATATGTCATCCACATATAATATCAGAGATGCTACAAAGCTCCCACTCACTTTCTTGTAAATACAGGCTTCTCCAAAAGTCTGTATAAAACCATATGCTTTGATCACACTATATATCAAAGCGTATATTCCAACTCCGAGAGGCTTGCACCAGTCCATAAATGGATCGTTGGAGCTTGCACACTTTGTTAGCACCTTTGGATCAACAAAACCTTCTGGTTGCATCATATACAATTCTTCTTTAAGATATCCATTATGCAGTTTTGACATCCATTTGCCAGATTTCATAATCATAAAATGCGGCAATTGCTAACATGATTCAGATAGACTTAAGCATCACTACAGGTGAGAAGGTCTCATCGTAGTCAACCCCTTGAACTTGTCGAAAACCTTTCGCAACAAGTCGAGCTTTGTAGACAGTAATATTACCGTCAGTGTCAGTCTTCTTCTTGAAGATCCATTTATTCTCTATTGCTTGTTGATCATCGGGCAAGTCAACCAAAGTCCACACTTTATTCTCATACATGGATCCCATCTCAGATTTCATGGCCTCAAGCCATTTCACGGAATCTGGGCTCATCATCGCTTCCTCATAGTTCGTAGGTTCGTCATGGTCAAGTAACATGACCTCCAAAATAGGATTACCGAACCTCTTTGGTGCGGACCTTACTCTGTTTGACCTACGAGGTTCGGTAATAACTTGATCTAAAGTTTCATGATCATCATCATTAGCTTCCTCATTAATTGGTGTAGGAATCACTGGAACTGACTTTTGCGATGAACTACTTTCCAATTCGGGAGCAGGTACAATTACCTCATCAAGTTCTACTTTCCTCCCACTCACTTCTTTCGAGAGAAACTCCTTCTCTAGATCCATTCTTAGCAACGAATATCTTGCCTTCGGATATGTGATAGAAGGGGTACCCAACAGTTTCCTTTGGGTATCCTATGAAGACACATTTCTCCGATTTGGGTTCGAGCTTATCAGGTTGAAGCTTTTCCACATAAGCATCCCAGCCCAAAACTTTAAGAAACGACATCTTAGGTTTCTTGCCAAACCACAGTTCATATGGTGTCGTCCCAACGGATTTGGATGGTGCCCTATTTAACATGAATGCAACCTTCTCTAAAGCATAACCCCAAAATGATAGCTGTAAATCGGTAAGAGACATCATAGATCGCACCATATATAATAAAGTACGGTTACGACGTTCAGACACACCATTACACTGTGGTGTTCCATGTGGCGTGAGTTGCCAAACGATTCCACATTGTTTCAAATGAAGACCAAACTCATAACTCAAATATTCACCTCCAGATTAGATCGTAGAAACTTTATTTTCTTGTTACGATGATTTTCCACTTCACTCTAAAATTATTTGAACTTTTCAAATGTTTCAGACTTATGTTTCATTAAGTAGATATACCCATATCTTCTCAAATCACCTGTGAAGGTCAGAAAATAACGATACCCGCCGCAAGCCTCAACACTCATCGAACCGCATACATCAGTAGGTATTATTTCCAATAAGTCAGTTGCTCGATTGTTCCGGAGAACGGAGTCTTAGTCATCTTGCCCATGAGGCATGGTTCACAAGAATCAAGTGATTCTAAAAGCCCATCAGGATGAGTTTCTTCATGTGCTTTACACCAATATGACCTAAACGGCAGTGCCACAAATAAGTTGCACTATCATTATTAACCTTGCATCTTTTGGCTTCAATATTATGAATATCTGTATCACTACAATGGAGATTCAACAAAAATAGACCACTCATCAAGGGTGCATGACCATAAAAGATATTACTCATATAAATAGAACAACCATTACTCTCTGATTTAAATGAATAACCGTCTCGCATCAAACAAGATCCAGATATAATGTTCATGCTTAACGCTGGCACCAAATAACAATTATTCAGGTCTAAAACTAATCCCGAAGCTAGATGTAGAGGTAGCGTGCGGACGACGATCACATCGACTTTGGAACAATTTCCCACGCGCATCGTCACCTCGTCCTTAGCCAATCTTTGTTTAATCCGTAGCCCTTATTTCGAGTTGCAAATATGAGCAACAAAACCAGTATCAAATGCCCAGGCGCTACTACGAGCATTAGTAAGGTACACATCAATAACATGTATATCAAATATACCTTTCACTTTGCCATCCTTCTTATCTGCCAAATACTTGGGGTAGTTCCGCTTCAAGTGACCAGTCCCTTTGCCGGAGAAGCACTCAGTCTCAGGCTTAGGTCCAGACCTGGGCTTCTTCACTTGAGCAGCAACTTGCTTGTCGTACTTCTTGAAGTACCCCTTATTCCCTTTGCCCTTTTTCTTGAAACTAGTGGTTTTGTTAACCATCAACACTTGATGATCCTTCTTGATTTCTACCTCTGCAGCCTTTAGCATCGCGAAGAGCTCGGGAATTGTCTTATCCATCCCTTGCATATTATAGTTCATCATGAAGCTTTTATAGCTTGGTGGCAGTGATTGAAGAACTCTGTCAATGACACTATCATCAGAAAGATTAACTCCCAGTTGAGTCAAGTGGTTGTAGTACCCAGACATTCTGAGTATATGTTCTCTGATAGAACTATTCCTCTCCATCTTCTCCATGTTCTCTGCAGGCGGAGAAGGAGGCGGAGTGCCGCCACGCGCCGGAGAAGGAGGCCCAGTGCCCTGATCGTCACGCGCCGTAGGAGGAGGCGGTGGAGGAGGCGGAGTGCCTTGACTCGCCGGAGGAGGAGGAGGAGGCGGAGGCGTCCAGTTTGGAAGGTTGATGAGCTCCTTCCGCCATAGGCATGGTGTCGGTGTCAAAACCGGCGGATCTCGGGTAGGGGGTCCCGAACTGTGCGTCTAGGCGGATGGTAACAAGAGACGAGGGACACAATGTTTTTACCCAGGTTCGGGCCCTCTCGATGGAGGTAAAACCATACGTCCTGCTTGATTAATATTGATGATATGGGTAGTACAAAAGTAGATCTACCACGAGATCAAGGAGGCTAAACCCTAGAAGCTAGCCTATGGTATGATTGTTGAGATGTATGTTGTCCTACGGACTAAAGCCCTCCGGTTTATATAGACAACGGAGAGGGCTAGGGTTACACAGAGTCGGTTACAATGGTAGGAGATCTACATATCCGTATCGCCAAGCTTGCCTTCCACGCCAAGGAAAGTACCATCCGGACACGAGCCGGAGTCTTCAATCTTGTATCTTCGTAGTCTTGGAGTCCAACGGATATTGATAGTCCGGCTGTCCGGACACCCCCTAGTCCAGGACTCCCTCAGTAGCCCCTGAACCAGTCTTCAATGACAATAAGTCCGGCGTGCATAATGTTCGGCATTGCAAGGCGGGTTCCTTCCTTGAATAATCCAGAGAAGATCATGAACACCAGGATAGTGTCCGGCTCTGCAAAATAAATTCCACATTCCACCGTAGAGAGAATAAAATGCACACTTAGCTCAATCTGATGACGTATTATGCGGCGTGACATCACACCGCAACCAAGCCTTTGTTTGAATCGTTTTTTACTATACCACCTCAGCACGTTTAGCGAAGCGGTTTCCTTGGCACGTCTTGTCGAAGCAGAGATCGTGTTCCCCTTATTCCGGGATCCTCATCAATACGTGCGTGGGTAACCCAACCGTTCCCGTCGCCACGCCTCCTCTATCGAAGGGGAATCTCAAACGGTCACGGAGACGGCCCTTGGTATTTCTCCCCCTTTATAAGAGGACCAAGGCTCGCCCTTGTTCTTCAATCTCGCATCGAATCCTTTCCCTGCTCCCAGTTCCAACACCCAGAGCCTCAGATTCGAGCGCTTCGGATCCTCAATCATGTCCGGCTCCGACCTCCAGGGCCGGTGGATGCCTTCCTCCGTCACGGAGGAGGATATATTGAAGTTGCGTGAGGCCAAGTACCTGGCCTATGAAGTTTCGCACAGGTTGCCTGCCCAAGGGCAGGCTGTGCCAGCCCCCGAGCCCGGTGAATACGTCGTTTTCGTATCCCACCTCCGCCGGGGTTTAGGCTTCCCGACGGATCCCTTCGTGAGAGGCCTCCTGTTTTACTATGGGTTGGACTTCCACGACTTGGCTCCGGAGTCTATCCTCCAAATCTCCGCATTCATTATCGTCTGCGAAGCCTTCCTCCATGTCATCCCCCACTTCGGCCTATGGCTGAAGACCTTCAAGGTGGAGCCAAAGATGATTGGGGGGCATCAAGCGGAGTGCGGCGGGGCGACCATAAGCAAGAAGGTCGATGCCCCGTGGCTTGAGGGTTCTTTCCAAGAGGAACTTGGACTGTGGCAGCAGGAGTGGTTCTACATCACCGCTCCAAGGGGCAGCAAGCAAAAGCCGCCGCCCTCATTCCGCCCGGGACCTCCACGCCAACTGATGTCGTGGGTCAACCAAGGGCTCAATTGGGGGCCGTCTGAAGACGTGCCCTCACTGCAGGGCCGGATTCGAGATCTCCAAGCGAGGGAGATTGACCTGATCAAGGTGATGCAGGTTATGCTAATCAGGCATCTCCTGCCCTGCAAACGCTGTCCTCTCCGTCTATGGGAGTTCAATTCGGAGGGACCTCGGATTCTCCAACACTTCATGGGTGCGACACCCGTGGAGATGTACAAGTTGTTCTTCGGACCGCAGGTGGCGTGTCCGGATTTGGCCGAGGATGCAAGCCTAAGCCGCGATCGCCCGGATACTCAGGTAAGTAGCTCAGAGTCCGGACATTCTGTGTATGTGCCTTTCTAGAGTTCGCCTCCTGACCCTTTGTTCTTTATAGGAATGGGTGGCGCGATCAAGGCTGATCAGGTGTCCGGCCCCCCTCCCAGAGACCGCACTGGAGCCCGTGCTGGTTAGAATGTTGGAGGTTGTGCCCGTAGAAGGGGGCGACGGGGAAGATAAAGGAGCTAATATTTCGCCCAAAGGGGCAACTGAAGAGGGAGGAACCAAGAGCCCCTCCTTTCAGGGGGAGAAGAGGACCGCCTTCGAAGATCCGGAGGCCAAAGCCCCTAAGCGTGGGAAGAGATCCTCCCCGGGGGGTCCGGCGCCCGGAAAGAATCCGGACGCACAATCATGACCAAAGGATCAGCCCTCCAGCGAGCCGTGAGTATAAAAGAGGGAGTTAATTAATAAGGAAGTACCTTCATTTGTGCTTCTGTAGGTAACCGAAATATTTATATTGCAGTTCGGATCTGCAGCCTTCTCAGATGAGTTCATCTTCGGGGGACCTTCTTCCGGAGATGATGGAGAGCGATACGCCTCCATCCGCAGCGCCGCCAAATGAGGCAGGCGAACCCGAAGTGTCATCACGGAGGGTATCCCTGAGTCCGGAGGGGCCGGAGAGTTCGGCACCTACTAGTGTCCGGCCGAGAGAACTGAAGAATCTGCTTGAGAGGGCGTCCATTTCAGAAGATCACCGTGCGTTAATGCGTATGGTGATTGGAAGGATTTCGTCCGCCGAGAGCGGATTGCGTAATGCCGCCATGAGTTTGCTGGCGGGATTTGAGGTATGCAACAATGACACATCCTTTTATCTTTTAACAGTTTTGCACATAAAAATGCGCCCTGTATAGATAGTAGCCCCTGAGACTCGGTAGGTTGTCGGAAACGACAGCGTACCGAGGATCGAAATCTAAAGTAATGAATTCCGTCGTTCCTATGCAGGTGGCGGATAGTCCGGGGGCTAGCCGGACTAGTGAGTTTGCCGAATTAAGTAGGCAACTTGACGTGGCAGATGCTAACATCGCACTTGTCAACCGGCGACTTGACGAGTCGCAAGGTAAATAAATTCTCCGCAGTTGCTTTATTTGAGGGGGTCGAAGCCCTCCTCTGATAAATTGTATGCTATTGCACAGACGGTGCTGCTGCTGTGGAGAGCCTTCGGGCCGAACTTGCTCGAGCTAAGGAGCAAGCCCGAAGGAGTGACGGGGCTGCCTCGAAGGCGGCCGAAGAGTTGAAAGCCGAAAAAGCTGCGCACTGCCTAAGCAGGGCGGAGGTGGGCGAATTGGCCATGAAGGTAAAGGATGCTGCCGACCGCTATGAGGCTCTTGAAAAGGAGCGCTTATCGGAGCGGGAAGACCTGAAGAAGGCCACCGCTGAAGCCAAGGATACCCGCTCTGCAATGCGGGCTATGAAGGAGGAACTGCGCCAGGCCGGAGAGATCGTGGCTGGCAAGCCTATTCTGCTACGTCGCCGGTTTATGGATGCAAAGTATGCTCAATTTGAGCGGCTGTGGAGTCCGGAAGATCCGTATATGGATTTGGCTGCAAGCGCGGCTGATGCCGTTAAGCACTTCCGGAGCCAGGAGGATCACGAGACGGAAGAGTTATATTGGTCTCAATTCCACAGTCCGGATCGCTCACTTCCGTTGACGGACCGGCTGGCCGAATGGGCTGAGCTAAATAGATTGTCCGGACTTGCCATGACTGACATCGTGGCTCATGTATGGCCAGAGAGGTCCAAGGCGACGAGCTACTTCGGCTTACTGCAGCAATTCCTTGGAGCGGTTCCGTATATAAAGGACATGAAGCGGTCGGCCTACATCGAGGGCGCGCGGATGGCTCTTGCCCGTGTGAAGGCGCATTGTCGAGAGATGGATGCCACCGCTATTGCCGCCCAGGGTCCGGATGAAAGCCGGCTCCCTGCCGAGCACTACTTCGGAGAAGTCATGCGCGGCGCTCGTATAATAGAGTCGCAGTGCTCGAAGAATGTAATGTTCAAGTGAACGCATTAGCTTGTAAATCGATGATTATGTTATAACTGCTTTTTATACTTGTGCGTTCCAAGTAGTAAAACTTCTCCTGTGCGGCCGTTTACGTATACTTTTGTATAACTTGAAAGATTGCAGTCTTCGGCTTCAGCCCCCACGCACAGGGTGCGGGGGTGTTCGCAAAAATAGCGCGTTTTCACACTTAATCCGACGTCTCGGTCCTGTTTAAGGAGGTGGTAGCGTAGCGAACTAGGAAATCCGGACTATAATGCTTTATCACTTTCAGTTAGCTAGTGGAGCTCGAGGGTGGGGCTATGATATAGCCCCTGGTGGCACCGCACATCGCCGGATTCGGGGTGCGTGTGTGCCTGACCGGGAAACGGTCCTTCATCAAAGCGGGGAATTCTAAACATTCCGATAGTCGATCGAGTGGTTGACCAGACTCTCGCTGTATCACGACAGTCAGTTTTCGGCTTTCTCTACTGAGGTGCTCGCCCAGCCGAACTGGGGAACAATCGCAGTAGTTCTCCTGGTGCCGCGTTAGCCGATGATACGGAACGTAAGGCAGCAAAACACAGGAGCCGGGCAAACCCAACATTTGACCAAAGACATGATTCGGAGCTGATGCATATAATGCCAAAACTCGAGACGCCGAACACTCCCTAAGGTGTTCGGTCTTTATAATAATGGGCAGAACGATGCCCTAAGCCCCTAGTGTCCAGGTACGGGCATGGTCTTCTGACGCGGCCGATGCCAAAGCGTCAGGCTCCGCTTTGGCTATGGGAAGAAACCAAGGGAGAGTAACAACAAGAGACAGTAAAAAAGGTCTACGCAGGGTCTTAATCTGAAAAGAATCCTTGCAACGGGTCCCTACTGCACGTCTGCGCCTGTGTCTCCGTTGCGCCGTTATCCTGGATGGGTACGCACGTTGTTCATCTATAGAAAGAGAGGAACGTTTAGTTTTAGAAACAATTCATGCGAAAAATATGTAAAATAAGAAATATAAATTAAAGCGAGGTTTATATGAAACTGCGATTGTTTGTGCGCGCAGCCCCCCTGTGAAGGGGTATGCGGCCAGGGAGCCCCTAGCCTGCTGAGGCCGGATTCGTCTATCCGAGTCCGGGGTCCTTAAGTGACCCTCGCACTGAAATGGCGCCATGCGGACCGGGCATCTTGAGTGTAAGAGACGCGTAATGCGGTATGGCGTTGAAGCGGACAAAAGCCTTTCGTCCCAAGAGTGCTTGATATTCACTTTCAAATGGGACGATATGAAAAATTAATTTTTCGCGTCGAAAATTGTTCGGCGATCCGAACACGACTTCTAGTAATATAGAGCCTGTGCACTTGGCGTAAGGGCCTGGCGTCACTCCTTTGAAGGAAGTGCGGCTGTGTCGAGTTTTGGTAGGGTCTATCCCCATCCTACGGATTGTGTTTGAATATAGCAGGTTTAAGTCACTGCCTCCGTCCATTAGGACGTTAGTAAATTGTAATCCGTCTATTATGGGATTCAATATCAGGGGAGTCCGTCCCGCATTTCGAACTCTTCTGGAATAGTCCAGATGGTCGAAAGTGATTGGTTTTGATATCCAATCTCTTCGGTCTGCTTGGTTGGACCGTGCGAAGCTCCTTTTAGAAAGTGTCGCACTGTTTTTCCGTGTTATCAGATGAAGTGAGTTTACTGCTTTAACCCCTTGTGGGAAAGTCTTTTGTTTTCCGGTGCCCTGCTGGTGGGGTTTATCTTCTTCGCTTGACGCGTCGAGCCCCTTGTGTTCGGCATTTAGTCGGCCGGACTGTTTAAAAACCCAACAATCCCTGTGGGTGTGATTTGCAGGCCTTCCGGGGGTACTGTGGATTTGACATATCCGACCCAGAATTTTGTGTAAGTTGGACAGTTCGTCACTGTCATCCTTGAGGGGCTGTGTTTTGTTATTGGACCGCGAGCTTTTGAATGCGGCGTTGACTGCCGTGCTCTTTAGGCTTTTCTCTTTATTCTGGCGCAGCTCTTTTCTGCGCCGTGATTTTCCGTTTCCATCTCTTATCTCGGACGTACTCGGGTCGCTGGTGCTGCTTCGTGCTAGCCAGCTATCCTCTCCCGCACAGAAGCGGGTCATGAGGCTTGTTAGTGTGGACATTGTCCTCGGTTTCTCTTTACCGAGGTGCCTGGCGAGCCATTCGTATCGGACATTGTGTTTGAAAGCTGCTAAGGCTTCGGCGTCCGGACAATCGACTATTTGGTTCTTTTTGGTAGGAAACCTGTTCCAGAATTTCCGCGCTGACTCTCCGGGCTGTTGAGTTATATGACTTAGATCATCTGCATCCGGAGGACGGACATAAGTCCCTTGAAAATTCGCTCTAAACGCGTCCTCGAGCTCTTCCCAACTTCCAATAGTGTTTTCTGGGAGGCTTTTGAGCCAATGACGGGCTGGCCCTTTGAGCTTGAGGGGTAGATATTTTATGGCGTGGAGATCGTCTCCTCTGGCCATATGTATATGTAGTATATAATCTTCTATCCAGACTCCAGGGTCTGTTGTTCCATCGTAGGCCTCTATGTTTATGGGTTTAAACCCTGCTGGGAATTCATGGTCCAGCACGTCATCGGTGAAACATAGCGGGTGTGCGGCGCCCCTGTACTTGTATGTGCCGCTATCACCGGACACTTGACTTGTTACTTTTCTTCCTGGGGCCTTCTTTTTGGGTCCGTAGATGGTCCTGGCTGGGCCATTTGACGGTGGAGGCTCTAGGGCCTCCTCGTCGAATTCTGGTAGCAGCTTACGCTTCGGGTAGCTCTTCGATTGGTGGCCATTGCCGTTTTTATCTGCAATTTTGAGCACTTTGCTCCATCTTATTATGAGCGTGTCTTCCGCTGTTTTGAGCTTCCGCTTTTCCTTCTTCAGGCTTCTTGCCGTGGCGATGAGCCTGCGCTTAAAAAGCTCTTGTTCGACGGGGTCCTCGGGCGCGGCGAGTTCGTCGTCATTGAGGCTTGCTTCGTCTTCGGAGGGAGGTATATAGTTATGATCCTCAACCTCTTCGTCTGCCGCCCTCTCGTGAGGGCTTGCTTCTGCATCCTCCTGCGCTGAGTCTTGCTGGAGGGGATTGTCTTCGGCACTTTCTGGGGTATTGTTATCTCCTGTGCCGGAATCTCTATTCTTGCTGTGGCGGGATTTAGAGCGGCGCCGCTGACGCCGGCGCTTGGGCTGTTTCTTTAAGGAGTCTGCCTCCGCTGTTTCTTCGCCATCCCCGTCTTTTGGGGTGTCCACCATGTATATGTCGTATGACGAGGTGGTCTTCCAGTGCCCTGTAGGCGCTGGCTCCTGTTCGTCTCCGGCATCGTCGTCTATAGCGTCGATGTCGTCGGAGTCGAAGTCTAGCATGTTGGTTAAATCCTCGACAGTGGCTACAAAGTGGGTGGTGGGTGGGCTCTGAATTTCTTCGTCGTCCGAATCCCAACCATCCTGGTCATAGTCCGGCCAGGACTCTCCTGATAGCGAGAGATGCTTTAGTGAATTCAGGATATCGCCAAAAGGCGAGTGTTGGAAGATGTCCGCGGCGGTGAATTCCATAACCGGCGCCCAATCTGGATCGATTGGTAGGGGCGCGGGAGGTTCAGAGTCCGGCAAGGAGTCCGGCGCCTCGGGATCACGAGTTTCGCAAGGGACAAGATTGGTGTTCGGCTCCATCGCCGTGGATGTTGAAGCCCCCAGGGCGGCGTCTATCCACCGACCCTCAATCTGGGCGATCGGCTCCGGACTAATGGCCGAAGCAGATCCGTGTGCGGCCACCAAGGCACTGTTCGGCGGCAGAGCTAGATCGTTCCCATCGTCACAGTGCGGCTCGCTTGGCTGTGGCTCGAGTCCGTCGAAGATCAAGTCCCCACGGACATCGGCCGTGAAGTTTAAGCTTCCAAACCTGACCTGACGGCCAGGGGCGTAGCTTTCGATCTGCTCCAGATGGCCAAGAGAATTGGCCCGCAGTGCAAAGCCGCCGAATACGAAGATCTGTCCGGGGAGAAAAGTCTCACCCTGGACAGCGTTGTTGATTGAAGATGCCATCAAGCCTATCGGTGACGACACAAAGGAACTCTCATTGAAAGCACCAATGTCGGTGTCAAAACCGGCGGATCTCGGGTAGGGGGTCCCGAACTGTGCGTCTAGGCGGATGGTAACAAGAGACGAGGGACACAATGTTTTTACCCAGGTTCGGGCCCTCTCGATGGAGGTAAAACCCTACGTCCTGCTTGATTAATATTGATGATATGGGTAGTACAAGAGTAGATCTACCACGAGATCAAGGAGGCTAAACCCTAGAAGCTAGCCTATGGTATGATTGTTGAGATGTATGTTGTCCTACGGACTAAAGCCCTCCGGTTTATATAGACACCGGAGAGGGCTAGGGTTACACAGAGTCGGTTACAATGGTAGGAGATCTACATATCCGTATCGCCAAGCTTGCCTTCCACGCCAAGGAAAGTACCATCCGGACACGAGCCGGAGTCTTTAATCTTGTATCTTCGTAGTCTTGGAGTCCGGCGGATATTGATAGTCTGGCTGTCCGGACACCCCCTAGTCCAGGACTCCCTCACATGGAGTCTTCAGATCAGAACCCAGCCTAGTCTCCCCTTCACCGGTAGGGTGGTCAAGCTGGAGCTCCTCAAATCCCTCCGTTATTTCATCCACCATCACCCTAGCATATCCTTCTGGAATCGGCCGACAGTGAAAAGTTGCGCTGGGTTCAGTAGGATAAACAGAGCCAACAGCCGCCTTGACCTTCAAATTCATCCATCGCTTCATAATGTGGCAATTTTGAGACTCCGTGATAGCATCCACGAGATAGCTGGCAGGAGCCGTCAAGACATGCTCTGGCAAAAGCAGCTCGGTGAAAGCCATGCTGCTTCTCCGCTGAGATGGCAGGGTAGCTTCAGGGGAAGCTTCGGCAGGTCGTTTGCTGCGATCTGCTTCTCGTTCCTCTAGCCCCATTACCCTTTCGTGCAGCGCCTGTAGTTGGTCTGCTCTAGTTTCTTCCTCCTCTCCTAGGTTTTGTAACCCCCTGCGTCCGGAAAACCAACCTTCCATGGAATGGAGCCTGGCATGCCTCGTGTCTGTCTAGGGTGCTCAGGATTCCCGAGGGCCATTGTGAGCTCGTCCTTCTCCCTGTCTGGAACGAACGTCCCTTGCTGCGCTGCATTGATATAGTGCCGAAGCCTCATGACTGGTATTTTCAGTTGCTCGTCCATCCAACGGCACTTCCCTGATACAGGGTCCAAGGTTCTGCCAGCCCCGAAGAACCAAGTCCGGCAACGGTCTGGCCAGTTCATTGTCCCTGGTTCGATCCCTTTATCAAGCAGATCATTCTCAGCCTTGGACCACTTAGGCCGGACTCTGAGGTAGCCACCTTACCCCGTGCGATGGTGAAACTGCTTCTTCGCAGCATTTTGCTTGTTTGTCGCCGACATCTTCTTACTCTTTTTCGATGTCTTGTGGGCCACAAATGCGGGCCAGTGATCTTTGATCTTCTCATATTTGTCGATGAATTCTGGTGTCTCTTCTTTGTCGACAAACTTGTTCAGCTCTTTCCTCCACCTCCTGAATAGGCTTGCCATCTTATTAAGAGCACAAGACTTGATTAATTGCTCTTTAACTGGCTTCTCCGGACCCTCCTCTGGCGGTAGGGTGAAATTTGCCTTCAGCTGAGTCCAAAGATCATCTTTCTGCATATCATTGACATAAGACACCTTAGGGTCTTCCTCCTTAGGCTTATACCATTGCTGGATGCTAATCGGGATCTTGTACCTAACAAGAACCCCGCACTGAGCAGAAAATGCGTTCTTTGTCCGGATGGGTTCAATCGGTTCGCCGTCGGGCGCGATTGCTGTGATCTCAAACCTTTCATCCGAGCTCAACTTTTTCTTCGGGTCTCGTCTCCGTACCGAAGTTGTGCTCGATCCAGAGGGCTAGAAAAAGGAAGAAAGACGAGAGTTAATTAATATGTGTACATATACCAAAACAATGAATGCATCAATTAACTAGTCAGCACGGGCTTAACTAATATATATATATACCTGGCCGGACTCAGTTCGGTCACCAGAGCAGGCATCATGGTCTCCTTCTTGTACCTCCATTGGGTCACCGGAGCCATCATGAACATAGCCCTCTTCTTGTACCGGCATTAATGGGCCGGAGCCATCATGAACATAGCCCTCTTCTTCACCCAGTCCTTCCTGACCATCGGTGTCGTTGAGAAATGACGCAACGACATCACTTCCTTGTGCGATTATGTCCCCCAACATCGCTTCTGTTGCTTCGTCTCGGGAGTGCTCCATAGTTTCTGCAAATATTTACAACATGTCAATTATTATTCAAACATGGTACAGATGGATATATATTAGTGGCAAACGTAGAACTAGCTAGCTAATCACAATAAAGAATCAGGTTAGTGGCCTCGACCATGTTTCTCTAGGGTTTGGGGTGGCCTAGACAACGCTTCAAGGGTTTGGGGTGGCTTCGACACAACGCTTCAAGGGTTTGGGGTGGCCTCGACGACAACGCTCTTTTAACTTGTTAAATTTGGGTAGCCTCGAGAGAGTTTGTCGGGTAGGGGCACAGCGGGAGGGGGTAGGAGACCAACATCATTTTTTCTCTAGGGTTTGGGTGTCCTCGAGAGTTTTGGTCGAGCGAGAGGGCCGAGGGGGGTGCTGCCGTGGTATAAGTTATCAGGGTCGAGAGGGCCTCATGTCGAAGTTATCCGGGAGGGGGTTATATCGACAACGACGCGACACATACACGGGGACATAATGTTATCGGGGAGGCGGTATATCGACCCCCCCACGTCTTGAAGTTATAGGGAGGGGTTTATATCGACAACGACGACATACGTACATGGGAAAATAATGTTATCGGGAGGGGGTTTATCGACCCCGGCCCCCTCGTGTTGAAGTTATCGGGGGGGTATATCGACCCCCCCACGTGTTGAAGTTATCGGGAGGGGTATATCGACCCCCCCCTAGTGTTGAAGTTATCGGGAGGGGGTATATCGACCCCCCCCCACGTGTTGAAGTTATCGGGAGTTTATATCGACACGACATACGTACATGAAAATAATATTATCGGGGAGGGGGTATATCGACCCCCCCCCTACGTCCTTCTTAATATCACTTAGTAACTTTTGCAACGATAGGGAGGGGGTGCTCCCTTGGTCTAAAATCCATCTATGCACGATAGAAAATTCTAAAAAAATACATCTATGATCCCTCGACGTCCCCGCCTCTCTCATAAACAAAAAAAATACGTGAATAAAAAAACATCATGTTCTATGAACAAAAAAACATCATATTTCATCCACATCCGTGCATACATCATATATGTGATCATCTATGAAAAAAACATCATATTCTATAAAAAATCATTACCTATATATATGAACAAAAACAATTATGACAACAAGCATATATATCATCATATATATAAAAACAAGCATATATATGAAGAAAAAAACAAGCATATATATGAAAAAAATTGCTAGAGAGGGCGCCGGCCGAACCAAGGTGAGGAGGACCGCGGGGTCGGCGGCGAGGATGGCGACGGGGCAGTGGGCACGCGCTCGAGGTAGGGCGCGACGTCGACGAAGGGCGAGGCAGGGTGACGGCGACGACGTACGGGGGTGGGCCGGGGCGGCGCGCGTCGGGGCAGGGGCGCGGGCGACGGTGAGGGCGGGACGGGGCGGCACGCGTCGGGGCAGGGGCGCGGGCGACGGCGATGGGGGCGGACCGGGGCGGCGCGCGTCGGGGCAGGGGCGCGGGCGACGGCGACGACGGGGGCGGCGGACCGGTCCGGCGCGCGTCGGGGCAGGGGCGCGGGCGACGGTGAGGGCGCGGGCGACGGCGACGACGGGCACGGGCGACGGCGACGGCGGGGCGGCAGGCGGCATCGGGGAAGCCTGGCGGTGATGAGCTCGGCGTCGTCGGGGGCAAATGGAGATGAGAAACTGAAATTTTCACAAGTCCTAGTTATATACCAAGAGCATTGGTCCCGGTTCGTGGAACCAACCGGGACCAATGCCCCCTTTAGTCCCGGTTGGTGCCACCAACCGGGACCAAAGGCCAGTTTTCGGCAGCCCAAAGGGCGGGAAGCGGCGCCCTTTGGTCCCGGTTGGTGGCATGAACCGGGACTAAAGGGGCGGCATTGGTCCCGGTTGGTGCCACGAACCGGGACGAAAGGGTGGCATCGTTCCCGGTTCGTGCCACGAACCGGGACCAATGGCCTTGCAGAGCGGTGTGGTGGTGGGAGTTTAGTCCCACCTCGCTAGTTGGGAGCGCTGATGACCTGTTTATAAGCTCTGCAGCCTCATCTCTCTCGAACTCCTCTGAACTGCAGGCCGATGGGTCTAATCTGACACTGCTTTGCCTGTGGGCCTGCTGGGCCTTCTACGGGCCTGAATCCTGGCCCATGGTAGGGTTTCTAGTCGTATTCAGGCCGTGGGGGCCCAGTAGGAGGCACTTTTTTGTTGTTTTCTTTACTTATTGTTGCAGTTTTTATTTATTTTTCCAGTTTTTTTGTTTTTTTTTCTGCATTATTTATTTTCTTTTGTTTTTTTGCTTTATTTTTTAATTCTTTTTTGCATTTAGTTACAGAAAAATTATAAACTTTCTGTTAGTGCAATTAGTTTTCAATTTTGAAAACACTTTTTTTGTTTTTTTGTTTTCTTTGTTGCTTTATTTATTCTATTTTGTTTCTACTTACAACAAAATACTTATTGTTGCTATTTTTATTTTGTTTCCAGTTTTTTTGTTTTGTTTTCTGCATTATTTATTTTCTTTTGTTTTTTGATTTTTTTTAGTTCTTTTTGCTTTTAGGTCAGCAAAATTATAAACTTTTTGTTAGTGCCTTTAGTTTTAGAAAAATTATAAACTTTCTGTTAGTGCCATTAGTTTTCAAATTTGAATAGTTAAAATTTGAATTCTTTGAAATTTGTGTGAACTCTGAACTCTGAAAAAGTTGAAAGTTGGCATGGTATCATAATTTCACCCACATAGCATGTGCATGTACAAAACGGACAATGGTATCATACTCGTCTGTTACAAAGTTGGCATGGTATCATCATAATAGTTGCGGGAGAAAGTCTTCCCTTCTTCTTCGCTTGTGTCATTTGCTTATTGCGCCGTAACCATGGATAATCGTCATCGTTTATCAGGATGCTGGGGTCAGCCTTGACTTTGAAGGGAGGAATTTCATGAAACTTTTCATAATCTTAGGACATGTCTGTCTTGCCCTCCACACCCACGATGTCCCTTTTTCCTAAAAGAACTATGTGGCGCTTTGGCTCATCGTATGATGTATTCGCTTCCTAATCGTTTCTTTTTCTCGGTCTGGTAGACATGTCCTTCACATAGATAACATGTGCCACATCATTGGCTAGGACGAACGGTTCGTCACTGTACCCTAGATTTTTCAGATCCACTGTTGTCATTCCGTACTGTGGGTCTACCTATACCCCGCCTCCTGACAGATTGACCCATTTGCACTTAAACAAAGGGACCTTAAAATCATGTCCGTAGTCAAGTTCCCATATGTCCACTATGTAACCATAATAGGTGTCCTTTCCCCTCTCGGTTGTTGCATCAAAGTGGACACCGCTGTTTTGGTTGGTGCTCTTTTGATCTTGGTCAATCGTGTAAAATGTATTCCCATTTATCTCGTATCCCTTGTAAATCAATACAGTCAAAGATGGTCCCCTGGACAACAAGTACAACTCATCACAAATAGTGTTGTCACCTCTGAGACGTGTTTCCAACCAACTCCTGACAGTCCTGATGTGTTCACATGTAATCCAGTTGTGGCACTGCTCCGGGTGTTTGGAGTGCAGACTGTTCTTGTGTTCATCGACATACTGGGTCACCAAGGTAGAGTTCTGTAGAACTGTGTAGTGTGCTTGAGACCAAGAATATCTGTCCCTACATATTATTGAGTCCCTTCCAAGCATGCCTTTTCCAGTCAGTCTCCCCTCATACCGCGATTTAGGGAGACCTATCTTCTTAAGGCCAGGAATGAAGTCAACACAAAACCTAATGACATCCTCTGTTTGATGGCCCATGGAGATGCTTCCTTCTGGCCTAGCGCGGTTATGGACATATTTCTTTAGGACTCCCATGAACCTCTCAAAGGGGAACATATTGTGTAGAAATACGGGCCCAAAATGACAATCTCATCGACTAGATGAACTAGGACGTGCGTCATGATATTGAAGAAGGATGGTGGGAACACTAGCTCGAAACTGACAAGACATTACGCCACATCACTCCTTAGCCTTGGTACGATTTCTGGATCGATCACCTTATAAGAGATTGCATTGAGGAACGCACATAGCTTCACAATGGCTAATCGGACGTTTTTCGGTAGAAGCCCCCTCAATGCAACCGGAAGCAGTGGCGTCATAATCACGTGGCAGTCATGAGACTTTAGGTTCTAGAACTTTTTCTCTGGCATATTTATTATTCCCTTTATATTCGACGAGAAGCCACTCGGGACCTTGATACTGAGCATGCATTCAAAGAAGATTTCTTTCTCTTCTTTCATAAGAGCGTAGCTGGCAGGACCTTTATACTGCTTCGGAGGCATGCCGTCTTTTTCGTGCAAACGTTGTAGGTCCTCCCGTGCCTCAGGTGTATCTTTTGTCTTTCCATACACGCCCAAGAAGCCTAGCAGGTTCACCCAAAGGTTCTTTGTCACGTGCATCACGTCGATTGAAGAGCGGACCTCTAGGTCTTTCCAGTAGGGTAGGTCCCAAAATATAGATTTCTTCTTCCACATGGGTGCGTGTCCCTCAGCGTCATTCGGAACAGCTAGTGCACCGGGACCCTTTCCAAAGATTACGTGTAAATCATTGACCATAGCAAGTACGTGATCACCGGTACGCATGGCGGGCTTCTTCCGGTGATCTGCCTCGCCTTTGAAATGCTTGCCTTTCTTTCGACATTGATGGTTGGTCGGAAGAAATCGACGATGGCCCAGCTACACATTCTCCTGCAGCTTCCCAGGTATATACTATCGGTGTCCAGTAAACAGTGCGTGCATGCGTGGTATCCCTTGTTTGTCTGTCCTGAAAGATTACTGAGAGCGGGCCAATCATTGATGGTCATGAACAGCAACACCTTTAGGTCAAATTCCTCCTGTTTGTGCTCATCCCACGTACGTACACCGTTTCCATTCCACAGCTGTAAAAGTTCTTCAACTAATGGCCTTATGTACACATCAATGTCGTTGCCGGGTTGCTTAGGGCCTTGGATGAGAATTGGCATCATAATGAACTTCCGCTTCATGCACATCCAAGGAGGAAGGTTATACATACATAGAGTCATGGGCCAGGTGCTGTGATTGCTGCTCTGCTCCCCAAAAGGATTAATGCCATCCGCGCTTAAAGCAAACCATACGTTCCTTGGGTCACTTGCAAACTCATCCCAGTACTTTCTCCACTGCGACCCGTCAGCGGGTGCTCTCAACTTCCCGTCTTTCTTATGGTCCTCACTGTGCCATCGCATCTACTTGGCATGCTCTCCATTTCTGAACAGACGTTTCAACCGTGGTAGTATAGGAGCATACCACATCACCTTCACAGGAACCCTCTTCCTGGGGGGCTCGCCGTCAACATCACCAGGGTCATCTCGTCTGATCTTATACCGTAATGCACCGCATACCGGGCATGCATTCAGATCCTTGTACACACCGCGGTAGAGGATGCAGTCATTAGGGCATGCATGTATCTTCTGCACCTGAATCCTAGAGGGCATATGACCTTCTTTGTTGCGTATGTACTGTCGGGCAATTCGTTATCCTTTGGAAGCTTCTTCTTCAATATTTTCAGTAGCTTCTCAAATCCTTTGTCAGGCACAGCATTCTCTGCCTTCCACTGCAGCAATTCCAGTATGGTACCAAGCTTTGTGTTGCCATCTTCACAATTGGGATACAACCCTTTTTTGTGATCCTCTAACATGCGATCGAACTTCAGCTTCTCCTTTTGACTTTCGCATTGCGTCCTTGCATCGACAATGACCCGGCGGAGATCATCATCGGGCACATCGTCTGGTTCCTCTTGATCTTCAATAGCTTCGCCCGTTGCAGCATCATCGTGCACATCGTTTGGTTCCTCTTGATCTTCAGTAGCATCACCATATTCAGGGGGCACATAGTTGTCATCGTACTCTTCTTCTTCGCCGTCTTCCATCATAACCCCTATTTCTCCGTGCCTCGTCCAAATCACATACGGCACTAGTAGAAATGGGGGCAATGGTCCAGGCCAGGTCAGCCCATTAGTCCCGGTTCAATCCAGAACCGGGACCAGTGGGGGCAGTGGACCCGATTCGTGAGCCACGGGGGCCGGCCGGGCCACGTGGGACATTGGTCCCGGTTCGACTAGACCTATTGGTCCCGGTTGGTGGGACGAACCGGGACCAATGGGCCTCGCTCCTGGCCCAGCACCATTGGTCTCGGTTGGTGGCTTGAACCGGGACCAAAGGCTGCCCTTTAGTCCCGGTTCTTGCCACGAACCGGGACCAATTAGTTGCCTATATATACCCCTCGCCCGCGAGCAGAGCACTCCCACTGCTCTGTTTTTCATGGCCGGCAAGGGGAGAGCTTTGTGGTGCTCTAGCTCACCTCCTATGCACACAAGGTGTTCGATGGAATGCCTGAGCCACACTACTTAAGCTTTCTCCTCTCCAAGCTCGACCTCCAAGCTCCATTTTCCTCAATATTAGTCTAGGTTTAGCGGTCCGTCACGTCCCGTCCCCGTCTTCACCGCCGTCGATTGCCCGCGTCGATCTCGTCGCCGGCACCACTGTGGTGAGCCTCTTGTTCTTATCTTCTTTCTGAAAGGAAAAAAATTCTTACTTGTATGTTTATATAGATACTTGTATAATTTTCTTACTTTTATTATTGCATCTTATATAGTGCGATGGTTTTGGTATCCGCCCCCGTCGGCCCTCGTCCTGTCTATGATTCGGATGTGGTATATATTATCTTTTCATAACTATTGGTTCATTTATTGTTTATTACAATTATGCCTACCAACGTGACATAGATTTTATTTATCTGGGAGGTTGTTGAACCGGAAATTCCAACCGACCCTATTGTCGAGAGGTTAAATTTAGTTGAAGAAGAAAACAATTTGTTGAAGGAAAAAATTAGAAAAATTGAGGAGGATAAGATGATATTGGAGTTGCATGTTGCGGATGTCGTCGATGATCACAAGATCAAGATGGATGCAATGCGCTTGAAGATTAGAAAGATTAGAAAATATGCCATTCATACCGAGGCTTGGTATCATTATGTCGTTGGATCAGTTGTTACATTGGTTGCGATTATGATCGCATTTGTTTTCGCATTGAAATGTTTTACATAGTTTCAGTGTATGGTTTAATTAATTTTGATGCTCTGCAGACCTTTATGTTGTTAGATGAGAACTATGTATGTACTTTGGTTTTAATGTGATGATGAACTTCTATTAATTCGGTCACTTAATTATCTATTCATGATGTTCTGTAATGATTTTTGACACACTTAATTATATATAATGCACGCAGATGAACCGGTAATGGATGTACGGTTCAAGACACACCTCCGAGTACATTAAGGGTGTGCATGATTTTCTCGAAGTGGCTGAGGCAGACAAGTAGAATGGTTTTATGTGTTGTACATGCCCTATATGTGGGAATACGAAGTCTTACTCTGACCGGAAAATCCTTCACACCCACCTGCTTTACAAGGGTTTCATGCCACACTATAATGTTTGGACGAGGCACAGAGAAATAGGGGTTATGATGGAAGACGGCAAAGAAGAAGAGTACGATGACAACTATGTGCCCCCTGAATACGGTGATGCTACTGAACATGAAGAGGAACCAGACGATGTGCACGATGATGCTGCAACGGGCGAAGCTGCTGAAGATCAAGAGGAACCAGACGATGTGCCCGATGATGATGATCTTAGCCGGGTCATTGTCGATGCAAGAATGCAATGCGAAAGTCAAAAGGAGAAACTTAAGTTCGATCGCATGTTAGAGGACCACAAAAAAGGGTTGTACCCCAATTGCGAAGATGGAAACACAAAGCTCGGTACCGTACTGGAATTGCTGCAGTGGAAGGCAGAGAATGCTGTGCCTGACAAAGGATTTGAGAAGCTACTAAAAATATTGAAGAAGAAGCTTCCAAAGGATAACGAATTGCCCGACAGTACATACGTAGCAAAGAAGGTCGTATGCCCTCTAGGATTGGAGGTGCAGAAGATACATGCATGCCCTAATGACTGCATCCTCTACCGCGGTGCGTACAAGGATCTGAACGCATGCCCGGTATGCGGTGCATTACGGTATAAGATCAGACGAGATGACCCTGGTGATGTTGACGGCGAGCCCCCCAGGAAGAGGGTTCCTGCGAAGGTGATGTGGTATGTTCCTATAATACCACGGTTGAAACGTCTGTTCAGAAACGGAGAGCATGCCAAGTTGATGCGATGGCACAGTGAGGACTGAGGGAGTCCTGGACTAGGGGGTGTCCGGATAGCCGAACTATCATCTTTGGCCGGACTCCTAGACTATGAAGATACAAGATTGAAGACTTCGTCCCGTGTCCGGATGGGACTTTTCTTGGCGTGGAAGGCAAGCTTGGCAATACGGATATGTAGATCTCCTGCCATTGTAACCGACTTTGTGTAACCCTAACCCTCTCTAGTGTCTATATAAACCGGAGGGTTTTAGTCCATAGGACGAACAACAATCATACCATAGGCTAGCTTCTAGGGTTTAGCCTCTTTGATCTCGTGGTAGATCTACTCTTGTACTACCCATATCATCAATATCAATGAAGCAGGAGTAGGGTTTTACCTCCACCGAGAGGGCCCGAACCTGGGTAAATCGTGTCCCTCGTCTCCTGTTACCATCCGCCTAGACGCACAGTTCGGGACCCCCTACCCGAGATCCGCCGGTTTTGACACCGACATTGGTGCTTTCATTGAGAGTTCCTCTGTGTCATCACCTTTAGGCCCGATGGCTCCTTCGATCATCAACAACGACGCGGTCTAGGGTGAGAGTTTTCTCCTCGGACAGATCTTCGTATTCAGCGGCTTTGCACTGCGGGCCAACTCGCTTGGCCATCTGGAGCAGATTGAAAGCTACGCCCCTGGCCATCAGGTCAGATTTGGAAGTTTGAACTATACGGCTGACGTCCGCGGAGACTTGATCTTCGATGGGTTCGAGCCATAGCCAAGCGTGCCGCACTGTCACGATGGGCATGATCTAGCTCTGCTGCCGGACAGTGCACTGGAGGCCGCACAAGTGTCTGCTCCGACCCTTAGCTCGGAGCCGACTGCGCCGATCGAGGACCGGTGCCTGGACACCGCCTCGGGGGCTGCTACCTCTACGGTGATAGAGCTGAATACCAACCCTGTCCTTTGTGAAGCTCGTGACTCCAAGGTGCCGGACTCCTCTCCGGACTCCGAACCTTCTGCGCCCCTGCCAATCGAATCTGATTGGGCGCCGATCATGGAGTTCACCGCTGCGGACATCTTTTAGCACTCTCCCTTTGGCGACATCCTGAATTCACTAAAGTCTCTCTCTTTGTCAGGAGAACCCTGGCCGGACTATGGTCAGATAGGTTGGGATGTGGACGACGAAGAAATTCAATGCCCGCCCACCACCCACTTTGTAGCCACTGTCGATGATTTAACCGACATGCTCGACTTCGACTATGAAGACATCGACGGTATGGACGACGATGCAGGAGACAACCAAGAACCAGCGCCTACGGGGCACTGGAAGGCCACCTCGTCATACGACATATACATGGTGGACATCCCAAAGTATGGGAATGGCGATGGACCAACAGAGGATGACCCCTCCAAGAAACAGCCTAAGCGCCGGCGTCAGCGGCGCCGCTCTAAATCCCGCCACAGCAAAAATGGAGATTCCGGCACCGGAGACAATAACACCCCGGACAGTGCCGAAGACAACCCCCTCCAGCAGGACTCAGCGCAGGAGGATGGAGAAGCCAGCCCTCATGAGAGAGCGGCAGACAGAGAGGTAGAGGATGATAATTATATGCCTCCCTCCGAAGACGAGGCAAGCCTCGACGACAACGAATTTGTCGTGCACGAGGATCCCGTCGAACAAGAGCGTTTCAAACACATGCTTATGGCCACGGCAAGCAGCCTCAAGAAAAAGCAGCAACAACTTAGAGCTGACCAAGACTTGCTAGCCGACAAATGGACTGAAGTCCTTGCGGCCGAAGAGTATGAACTCGAACGCCCCTCCAAGAGCTACCCAAAACGCAGGCTGCTACCCCGATTAGAGTACGAAGCACCCAAACCTACATCACCAGCGCATGACGCGGCCGACCGGCCACCTCGTGGCCGTGACAGAGAGGCCTCTAGGCCCTCCACTAAAGCCGCACCCCGGCGTCGCTCGAAAAGTACAAAGCCACGGGGGAATGCGCCAGACTTGCGAGACATATTGGAGGACAAGGCAAGACAGATAAGATCGATCTATGGATCGCGTGGACGCCCTATGACACGTGATGACAACCGTCACGCCGGATACAGCAATTCCGGCCGGGCCGAACACAGTAGACAAAGCTCATTTGAGCTGCGTCATGATATAGCCCAATACAGAGGCGCCGCACACCCACTATGCTTCACAGACGAAGTAATGGATCATCAAATCCCCAAGGGTTTCAAACCCGTAAACATTGAATCATACGACAGCACAACAGATCCTGTGGTTTGGATCGAGGACTATCTCCTTCACATCCACATGGCCCGCAGCGATGATCTACACGCCATAAAATACATCCCACTCAAGCTTAATGACCAGCTCGGCATTGGCTCAACAGCTTGCCAGCAGAATCAATTGGTTGTTGGGAAGACCTGGAAGCCGCATTCCTTGATAACTTCCAGGGCACATATGTGCGACCACCAGATGCCGATGACCTGAGCCACATAATTCAGCAGCTAGATGAATCGGCCAGACAATTCTGGACACGGTTCTTAACCAAGAAAAATCAAATCGTTTTTTTACAGAAAGACTGTAAGGGAACCCCCTATAGTATAATTGGTGCAACAAACCCAAATTGCAAGTACCATGCCTTGAACCTGGGTGGGTGGGAAGGCATCAGCCCCTTCCCACCACTAGGCTATGCCTTAGTCTATGAAAAATCAAATCATTGACTATCCGGATGCAGAGGCCCTTGCAGCCTTCAAACATAACATCCGCGACGAGCGGCTTGCCCGGCACCTAGGACATGAAAAGCTGAAATCCATGGCATCCCTGACATCACTCATGACCCGCTTCTGCGCGGGAGAGGACAGCTGGCTAGCTCGCAGTAACAACCTGACTAAAAACCCTGGTAGTTCGGATTCCAAGGACAGCAATGGCAGGTCACGTCGCACCAAGCACAAGCGCCGCATTAACGACGATAATGCTGAAGATACGGCAGTCAATGCCGGATTTAGAGGCTCTAAACCCGGTCAGCGGAAAAAGCCGTTCAAAAGAAATACTCACGGCCCGTCCAATTTGGACCGAATACTCGATCGCTCGTGCCAGATACATGGCACCCCCGAAAAACCAGCCAACCACACCTACAGGGATTGTTGAGTGTTCAAGCAGGCAGGCAAGATAAATGCCGAAAACAACGACAAGGGGCTGCATAGAGATGACAAGAAGGAGCCCCGGCCGCCGAACAATAGAGGACAGAAGGGCTTTCCCCCACAAGTGCGGACGGTGAACATGATATACGCAACCCACATACCCAAAAGGGAGCGGAAGCGTGTACTGAGGGACGTATACGTGATGGAGCTAGTCGCCCCAAAGTTCAACCCATGGTCCTCCTGCCCGATCACTTTTGATCAAAGGGACCACCCCACTAGCATCCGCCACGGATTCGCCGCATTGGTTCTTGACCCAATCATTGACGGATTTCACCTCACTAGAGTCCTGAAGGACGGCGGCAGCAGCCTGAACCTGCTTTACCAGGATACAGTGCGCAAAATGGGCATAGACCCCTCAAGGATTAAACCCACAAAAACAACCTTTAAAGGCGTCATACCAGGTGTAGAGGCCAACTGTACAGGCTCAGTTACACTCGAAGTGGTCTTCGGATCCCCGGATAACTTCTGAAGCGAGGAATTAATCTTCGACATAGTCCCGTTCCGCAGCGGCTATCACGCACTGCTCGGACGAACCGCATTTGCAAAGTTCAATGCGGTGCCGCACTATGCATGCCTCAAGCTCAAGATGCCAGGCCCTCGAGGAGTAATCACGGTCAATGGAAACACCGAACGCTCTCTCCGAACGGAGGAGCATACGGTGGCCCTCGCGGCGGAAGTACAAAGCAGCCTCTTAAGGCAACTCTCGAGTCTGACTATTAAACGTCTGGACACCGTCAAGCGTGCCCGGGGTAACCTACAACAAGACCGCCTGGCACGTTCCGAGCACGCGTAGCAATGCGGCCCCAACCCCAGCCCTCGCGAAATCGCGAGACCAGTACCACGCGTACATAACTACGCTCTGGAGATACCATGGGCACAGGGGGAGGGGCACGACCACGGCATGCCTAGAGTGCGGCTCAACCACACCAGGGGCTCCCAATTGTGTCATTCTTTTTTTTCTTATTCTCATGACTCCGTTTTCAAGAAGCCCTGTCCGGCAGTGGAATCGCCAAATTCACGATGCAATAGCCAGGGAAGGAGAAAAGCTATGTCGAGTATCCAGGTGGTCTCTATTACGAGCAGTATACCTGTTTCACATACCATCCCGCAGCCTACCCCTGGAGGGGGACATGTTAAATAGTCCCATCCCTTGCTTATCGCACTATTTGTATCGTTCTGCTTTCATTGCAGTATTTCTTGAATAAACAATGCATCGCTTTTTGCCTATTATTGCATTCCTTTTTCTATCTATATATGTTCAATTATGACATGTTGCATCCGTACGCTTTGGTACGGCCAAATACACCAGGGGCTTAAGTACCCCAAAATATGGTGTTATAAGTCCGAACACTTTAACAAGTGCGGCACCCCGAACTTATAGCATTATATGCATCGGCTCGGAATCATGTCTTGGGTCAATAGTTGGGTTTGCCCGGCTCCCATGTTTTGGTACCTTACGTTCCGTTATATCGGCTAAGGTAGCGCTGGGAGAACCACTGCGATTGTGCCCCGGTTGAGCTGGGTTGAGCACCTCAGTGGAGAAAGCTAAAACTGACCGTCATGATAGGGCGAGAGCCGGTCGCTGTTCGAGAGGTTTTTTCGAGTCCCTAAAGACTTATGCCGCTTAGAGCGAGGAGCCGGCTTTGTCCGGCCCAGGCGTGGATGGCGCCCCGAATTCGGTCTTCCGAACACTAGGGGCTTCGCCGAAATTTAAAATTATAGAATTCTATAGCTAAGTGGGAGTGTTCAAGCATTATAAGTCAGGTTGCCTTGTTCGTTGTGTTGAGCGCCTCCCTCGAAGGACCCAAGAATGGGAACAAGAGTGCTCAAGTTTATCCCGAACACCCTAGCACTCGCGGCATGGGGGCTGAAGCCAACGACTTGCTATCTCTCAAATTTGATAAACGGCCGCACAGAAGGTAATATTTTAAATTAACAAGCATTGCTTAGCGCATATGAACAAAGTTTTTAGCGTACAGGATAACAAATGTGAGTCTACTAAAAAATTACATCCTTGGAGCATTCACCCGCTATAAGGCAGGCACCCTTCAGGACACCCTTATAGTACATCTCAGGCGTGCGATACTCCTTGCCCGGCGGTGGCGCGTCCGTCACAAGCTTCTCGGCATCCATCTTGCCCCAGTGCACTTTAGCGCGGGCAAGGGCCCGCCGGGCACCTTCAATGCAGACGGAATGCTTGATGACTTCAATCCATGGACAGGCGTCCACCAGCCGCCGCACCAAACCGAAGTAGCTCCCAGGCATGGCTTCTTTAGGCGACAGCCGAACTATGAGGCCCTTCATGGCCTGTTCGGCCACCTTGTGGAGCTCGACCAGCTGCTTCAGTTGGTCACTCAGGGGCTCCGGATGTCCGGCCTCAGCATATTGAGACCAGAACACCTTTTCCGTCGAGCTCCCCTCCTCGGCTTGGTAGAACGCGGCAGCATCGGACACACTACGGGGCAGATCTGCGAACGCTCCTGGAGAGCTCCGAATTCGGGTAAGTAACAGATAATTCACTTTTACATGCTTGCTTTGCATGAAGAATGCCTTACCCACCGCTATCTTTTTTATCGCCTCAATCTCCTGGAGGGCCTTCTGGGCTTCGGCCTTAGCGGCTTTCGCACTCTCAAGAGCCAAGGCGAGCTCGGACTCTCAAGTCTTCGAGTCACGCTCCAAACTCTCGTGTTTTTCACAAGAGCCTGGAGCTCTTGCCGCACCTCCGCCACCCGCGCCTCCTGCTTCTCTCACTCGGTGCGTTCCGCGGCCGCATTGCTTTCGGCCTTGGACACCGCTTCCTTCAGGGTCGCCACCTCGTTCGTGGCCCCTGCAATACTCACGTTATTCCTGTCATTTTTTGCAACCAAATCCTTTCTATAAGGTATGACTTTAATAAGGTATTACTTACCTTCCTTGTCCTCGAGCTGCTTCTTGGCACCGCCGAGCTCGTTCTCGGACCGCTCGAGGCTCTTCTTCAATACATTGACCTCCGCAGTCAGTGCGGCAGAGGTCAGCAGTGTAGCCTGCATTCCCATATTGACATGCTTATGTTAGACTCCTGCGTATATCTTTTAAAATCCTCAGTTCGGCTTTTCTTTCCGAACACCAAACTGAGCATCAGGGGCTACTGTCTATGCGGTACAATTTTTACATATCTTAATTACATACCTCAAAGCCTGTTAGAAGGCTGGTACAGGCTTCAGTCAGCCCGCTCTTGGCGGACTGAACTTTCCGGATCACCGCACTCATAACAGGAGGCGCCATTAACCTTCAAAAAAAAAACAGGAGGCGCCATTGAGCGCCTCCAGCAAATTATCCGGTGCCTCCGATTGGACGAAGGTCACCGGTGTCGTAGTCTCGCCCTTGTTACGAAGGGGCCGCCCGCCGGACTCCGGAACCACTAAAGGTGCTGGTGCAGAGTCCGGCCTAGGGCCAAACTCAGAACCCTTTGGGGGTTGATCCCCCTCGTGCCCAAAGTCTGGGAGGTTGCCTTGCGGCACCTCCGGGACCTCCTCCTCCTCCTGGCCGTGCCCCTTTTGGGACCCCACCTTGGCGTCATCCGCGGCGCGAGGAGAGGAGACGACCGGATGTGAAGTGCTATCCACGTCCGATGGCGCCAGAGAGCCGCTCGTTGAAGTGTCGAGCCCGTCCTTGGGTGGGCTGCAGGGTTATATTCGGCGTTAAGAGATTCTATGCAACAAATGAAACACCATGAGTTATTCTGGTATCCGGACACTTACAAAGTCGCCAGGGGCTTAGTCCTTGGTGGCCACTCCTCTTCATCGTCGTCGGCGTTGGTGGAGTAGTCCAGGGGGAGGGTCCTTCCCTTCTTGGACCCTTCGGCCTCCCCCGTTGGGGAAGCCTTCCTTTTCTTCTCTCCCCCCGCTGGGGGAGAGGCCTCTTTTTTCTCCTCCTCGTCTTCGCGGGAGGAGTCCGCCTCGGAGTCATCGGACGATGAGTCCGATAACACCTGGCGCCGGGAACTCCTCCGGGTTCCCGTGGCCTTCTTCTTGGCCTTCTTCTCCGGCACCACATAAGGCACCGGAGCTAGCAGCCCCGTTAATTGGGCGTCCGGTGGGTCTTCTGGCAAGGGAGCCGGACAGTTAACCTGCCTGGACGTCTTTTGCCAGGCCTGTCAAAGGTAAAGGGAGTTTAGATCCCGCATAGAGTCAAACTATGGAAAATAAGCGTCCTGTAAAGGGTAAAATAGCTTACCTCGCCGGCTTGACGCTACGAGCTGAATCCGCGATCTTCGGTAGCGGATGCGGGAGCCTCGGCGCCCTTGAACAGCACCTTCCAGGCATCTTCGTACATAGTGTCGAAGAGCCTGCTCAAGGTTTGGTGCTGTGCCGGATCAAACTCCCACAAATTAAAGGCCCGTTTCTGGCACGGGAGGATCCGGCGGATGAGCATGACCTGGACTACGTTGACAAGCTTGAGCTTCTTGTTCACCAAGGTTTGGACGCAGGATTGGAGTCCGGTCAGCTCTTCCGGATCACCCCATGATAGGCCCTTGTCTTTCCAGGAGGTGAGCCGTGTGGGGATGCCAGATCTGAATTCGGGGGCCGCTGCCCATTCAGGGTCACACGGCTCGGTGATGTAGAACCACCCCGATTGCCACCCCTTTATGGTCTCCACAAAGGAGCCCTCGAGCCATAGGACGTTGGGCATATTGCCCACCATGGCACCTCCGCACTCCGCTTGGCGGCCGCCCACTACCTTCGGCTTGACATTGAAGGTCTTCAGCCATAAGCCGAAGTGGGGCTGGATGCAGAGGAAGGCCTCGCATACGATGATGAACGCTGAGATGTTGAGGATGAAATTCGGGGCCAGATCGTGGAAATCCAGGCCATAGTAGAACATGAGCCCTCGGACAAATGGGTGAAGTGGAAAACCTAATCCGCGGAGGAAGTGGGTGAGGAACACCACCCTCTCATGGGGCCCGGGGGTGGGGATCAGCTTCCCCTTGTCGGGGAGCTGATGCGCAATGTCGTTGGACAAGTATCCGGCCTTTCGCAGCCTCTTGATGTGCCCCTCCGTGATGGAGGAGGCCATCCACTTGCCTCCCGCTCCGGACAGGGCTGGGGAAGGTTGAGGCGAGATGTGCGGACTTGGGCGCTGGAGCTCGAGTGCGCGGAAATGGATAAGCAAAGGAGGAAGAAGGCGTAGGTAACAAGGTGGATCCTTATCCCCTTATATGGACGAACGAAACTATGCATCCCCACCAGCCTGGTAAAACTCGCTTATCTCCCAAGCGCCATAATCAATGGCGCGGTTGGGTTACCCACGCCCGTATTGATGAGAATCCTGGAATAAGGGGACACGATCTTTGCTTTGAAAAGACGTGCCAAGGAAACCGCTTCGCTAAACGCGCTAAGGTGGAACAGTAAAAACAATTCGAATAATGGCTTGGCCATCGTGTGATGTCAAGCCACGGAATACAGCAGATGGAACTTGTGTAAATGTTATTCTCTCTACGGTGGTATGTGGAACTTATTTTGCAGAGCCGGACACTATCCTTGTGTTCAAAATCTTCTATGAAGTATTCGGAGGAGGAACCCACATTGCAATGCCGAAGACAATATGCGCGCCGGACTCGTCGTCATTAAAGCCTGGTTCAGGGGCTACTGAGGGAGTCCTGGACTAGGGGGTGTCCGGATAGCCGAACTATCATCATTGGCCGGACTCCTAGACAATGAAGATACAAGATTAAAGACTTCGTCCCGTGTCCGGATGGGACTTTCCTCGGCGTGGAAGGCAAGCTTGGCAATACGGATATGTAGATCTCCTGCCATTGTAACCGACTCTGTGTAACCCTAACCCTCTCCGGTGTCTATATAAACCGGAGGGTTTTAGTCTGCAGGACGAACAACAATCATACCATAGGCTAGCTTCTAGGGTTTAGCCTCTTTGATCTCGTGGTAGATCTACTCTTGTACTACCCATATCATCAATATCAATCAAGCAGGAGTAGGGTTTTACCTCCACCGAGAGGGCCCGAACCTGGGTAAAAACATCGTGTCCCTCGTCTCATGTTACCATCCGCCTAGACGCATAGTTCGGGACCCCCTACCCGAGATCCGCCGGTTTTGACACCGACAAGGACCGTAAGAAAGACGGGAAGTTGAGAGCACCCGCTGACGGGTCGCAGTGGAGAAAAATCAAGAGAAAGTACTGGGATGAGTTTGCAAGTGACCCAAGGAATGTATGGTTTGCTTTAAGCGCGGATGGCATTAATCCTTTCGGGGAGCAGAGCAGCAATCACAGCACCTGGCCCGTGACTCTATGTATGTATAACCTTCCTCCTTGGATGTGCATGAAGCAGAAGTTCATTATGATGCCAGTTCTCATCCAAGGCCCTAAGCAACCCGGCAACGACATTGATGTGTACCTAAGGCCATTATTTGAAGAACTTCTACAGTTGTGGAATGGAAACGGTGTACGTACATGGGATAAGCACAAACAGGAGGAATTTTACCTAAAGGCGTTGCTGTTCGTGACCATCAACGATTGGCCTGCTCTCAGTAACCTTTCAGGACAGACAAACAAGGGATACCATGCATGCACGCACTGTTTACTTGACACCGATAGTATATACCTAGGAAGCTGCAGGAAGAATGTGTACCTGGGCCATCGTCGATTTCTTCCGACCAACCATCAATGTCGAAAGAAAGTCAAGCATTTCAAAGGCGAGGCAGATCACCGGAAGAAGCCCACCATGCGTACCGGTGATCACATACCTGCTATGGTCAATGATTTACATGTAATCTTTTGAAAGGGTCCCGGCAGACTAGCTATTCCGAGTGACGCTGAGGGACGCGCGCCCATGTGGAAGAAGAAATCTATATTTTGGGACCTACCCTACTGGAAAGACCTAGAGGTCCGCTCTTCGATCGATGTGATGCACGTGACGAAGAACCTTTGCGTGAACCTGCTAGGCTTCTTGGGCGTGTATGGGAAGAGAAAAGATACAGCTGAGGCACGGGAGGACCTGCAACGTTTGCACGAAAAGGACGGCATGACTCCAAAGCAGTATGAAGGTCCTGCCAGCTATGCTCTTACCAAAGAAGAGAAGGAAATCTTCTTTGAATGCCTGCTTAGTATGAAGGTCCCGACTGGCTTCTCGTCGAATATAAAAGGAATAATAAATATGGCAGAGAAAAAGTTTCAGAACCTAAAGTCTCATGACTGCCACGTGATTATGACGCAACTGCTTCCGGTTGCATTGACGGGGCTTCTACCGGAAAACGTCTGATTAGCCATTGTGAAGCTATGTGCATTCCTCAATGCAATCTCTCAGAAGGTGATCGATCCAGAAATCGTACCAAGGCTAAGGAGTGATGTGGCGCAGTGTCTTGTCAGTTTCGAGCTAGTGTTCCCACCATCCTTCTTCAATATCATGACGCACGTCCTAGTTCATCTAGTCGACGAGATTGTCATTCTGGGCCCGTATTTCTACACAATATGTTCCCCTTTGAGAGGTTCATGGGAGTCCTAAAGAAATATGTCTGTAACCGCGCTAGGCCAGAAGGAAGCATCTCCATGGGCCATCAAACAGAGGATGTCATCGGGTTTTGTGTTGACTTCATTCCTGGCCTTAAGAAGATAGGTCTCCCTAAATCGCGGTATGAGGGGAGACTGACTGGAAAAGGCACGCTTGGAAGGGACTCAATAATATGTAGGGACAGATATTCTTGGTCTCAAGCACACTACACAGTTCTACAGAACTCTACCTTGGTGACCCAGTATGTCGATGAACACAAGAACAGTCTGTGCTCCAAACACCCGGAGCAGTGCGACGACTGGATTACATGTGAACACATCAGGACTTTCAGGAGTTGGTTTGAAACACGTCTTAGAGGTGACAACACTATTTCTGATGAGCTGTACTTGTTGTCTAGGGGACCATCTTTGACTGTATTGATTTGGAAAGGATACGAGATAAATGGGAATACATTTTACACGATTGAACAAGATCAAAAGAGCACCAACCAAAACAGCGGTGTCCGCTTTGATGCAACAACCGAGAGGGGAAAGGACACATATTATGGTTACATAGTGGACATATGGGAACTTGACTACGGACATGATTTTAAGGTCCCTTTGTTTAAGTGCAAATGGGTCAATCTGTCAGGAGGCGGGGTACAGGTAGACCCACAGTACGGAATGACAACAGTGGATCTGAAAAATCTTGGGTACACTGACGAACCGTTCGTCCTAGCCAATGATGTGGCATGGGTTATCTATGTGAAGGACATGTCTACCAGACCGAGAAAGAGAAAAGATAAGGAAGCGAATACATCCTACGATGAGCCAAAGCGCCACATAGTTCTTTCAGGAAAAAGGGACATCGTGAGAGTGGAGGGCAAGACAGACATGTTTGAAGATTATGAAAAGTTTCATGAAATTCCTCCCTTCAAAGTCAAGGCTGACCCCAGCATCCTGATAAACGATGACGATTATCCATGGTTACGGTGCATAAGCAAATGACACAAGCGAAGAAGAAGTGAAGACTTTCTCCCGCAACTATTATGATGATACCATGCCAACTTTGTAACAGACGAGTATGATACCATTGTCCGTTTTGTACATGCACATGCCATGTGGGTGAATTTATGATACCATGCCAACTTTCAACTTTTTCAGAGTTCATTTGAAATACTTTAATGTCTTATAGTTTGGCCCTCGTAATAATTAAAAATAGCAACAATAAGTACTTTGTTGTAAGTAGAAACAAAATAAAATAAATAAAGCAATAAAGAAAACAAAAAACAAAAAAAGTGTTTTCAAATTTGAAAACTAATGGCACTAACAGAAAGTTTATAATTTTTCTAAAACTAAAAGCAAAAAAGAATTAAAAAATAAAGCAAAAAACAAAAGAAAATAAATAATGCAGAAAACAAAACAAAAAACTGGAAAATAATTAAAAATAGCAACAATAAGTAAAGAAAACAAAAAAAACAAAAAAAATGCCTCCTACTGGGCCCCCACGGCCTGAATACGACTAGAAACCTTACCATGGGCCAGGATTCAGGCCCGAAGTAGGCCCAGAAGGCCCATCAGGCAAAGCAGTAGCAAGTAGGCCCGCAAGCCTGCGGTGGAGAGGAGCTCGAGAGGGGTGCGGCAGTGGGGCTTATAAACCACTGTGCACCCCTCTCAACTAGCGAGGTGGGACTAAACTTTGGCCCCGACGCGGGCAGCACAGGGGCCTTTGGTCCCGGTTGGTGGCACCAACCGGGACTAAAGGGGAGGCATTGGTACCGGTTGGTGCCACGAACCGGTACCAATGCCCACCCTTTAGTCACGGTTGGTGCCACCAACCGGGACCAAAGGCCTCTTTTCAGCAGCCCAAAGGGCGGGAAGCGGGCATTAGTCCCGGTTGGTTTCATGAACCGGGGCCAATTCTCTTCATATATAACTAGCACTTAGCAGTTTCTCCAAAATCCATCCCTTTCTTCTCCGCACGACGCCCGCTGCTTTGCCTCGTCGCCGTCGCCGCCGAGCCGTCAAGCTGCTCCACCTCATCGTCGCCGCCGCCTCCGACGCCGTCAGGCTGCTCCACCTCACCATCGTCGCCGCCTCCGACGCCGTCAGGCTGCTCAACTTTATCGTCGCCGCCACCCTCGGCGCCATCTGCCCCGACGCCGGCACCGCTCCCCGCGCCCCGCCACCGCCCGCCGTGCCCCGCCACCCCCTGTGAGCACCTGCCTCGCGCCCTGCCTTGCCTCGCTCCGGCACCCCTGCCCTGCCTCGCGCACCTGCACCCCTGCCCTGCCCCGCCGGCGCCACCGCTACCGCCATGCCCCTCTGCCCGGCTCTGTTTTTTTATTAGTTTATTTTTTTCACATATATATATATATATATGTATATATATATACATATATATATATATGTATATAATGTATGTGTATGTATGTGGCTATATGTTTTTGTTCATATGTTGCTATATGTTTTTTTATTTTTATTAGTTTTTTTTGTTCATATGTGATGTATATGTGTATGTGGCTATAATGTATATGTGTATGTGATGTATGTGCACTAGTAGAAAAAGGGTCAAACGTGAAGCACATTAGTGCCGGTTTGATTTTGGCCCGGTACTAATGATACCATTAGTGCCGGTTCGAACGGATTTGCATTAGTGCCGGTTCGTGTTGAACCTTTAGTACCGGTTCGTGGCACGAACCGGTACTAAAGGGGTGGTGGCAGGCTGGCGTCAGGCCGGGGCCCCACAAACCGGCACTAAAAGTGTAGGGAAAATGTAAAACGGCTATAACTTTTGCATACGATGTCGGAAAAAATGTATAATATATCAAAAAATTCAGCACGAAAATCCGCATCCGATGGAGACAGCCTACGGCCTATTTGGAATTATTTAGAATCCTCAAATTCCAAAAGGAAAAAAGATATGGTCAAATAATTTCAGTTTTTTTAAAAAAATTTGGTTAAATCTGGTCAAACTACTTATTCAAGAAGTATTAATGTTACTACATAATTATTCAAGAATATTAGTGTTACTAAATAATTATTTCTATTTTTTGAATTTTGGTCAAATCTGGTCAAACTATGGTCAAACTGTGGTCAAACTATGGTCAAACTTATTCAAGAAATATTAGCGTTACTAAATAATTACTGTTTTTTAGAATAATAGTTTCAAACTCAAACGGTGAAATGTGTGACTTCATGCTCAAGCTAAACTCCTGAGGGTTAATAGGATTAACATCTTACTATTGTCAGGAAAACAACAAGTGCAGACTCGAAAACGAATGAGAATAGAACCCGAAAGTTAAGCGTGCTTGGGCTAGAGTAGTGAGAGGGATGGGTGACCGGTCGGGAAGTTAGATGATTTGGAATGAGTGATCCACACTTGAGTAGTTAAGAGAGGGGATTAGAGACTAAATCATCAAATAATTCAGAAAAATTAAAAATCCAAAAAAAATCAATTTTTTTTCCAAAATTTTCAAAAAAAAAAAATTTAATAAAAAACCTTTAGTACCGGTTGGTAACACCAACCGGTACTAAAGGTCCCCCATACCGGGGCGCGAGCTCACGCCACGTGGTGGCACTTTAGCGCCGGTTCGTGCCGAACCGGTACTAAAGGGGGGGGGGGCTTTAGTGACCACCCTTTAGTGCCGGTTATGGAACCGGCACTAAAGGCCCTTACGAACCGGCGCTAAAGCTCCATTTTCTACTAGTGGTGGCTAGAATTTGCTAAATATATATATTAAAAATGTTTTTTTTGTTCATAGAAAGTTTTTTGTTCATATATAGAAAGTTACAATTTTACAAAAGTTTTATATATGCAAAAGTTACAATTTTAGAAAAAGAAGGATAGGAAAGAAGAAAATAAGAAGAGGAAAGAAAGAAGAAGAGGAGAGGAAAAGAAGAGGAGAAATAAATAAGAAGAAGAAAAAAGAAGAAAAAGAAGAGGAGAAGAAGAAAGGAATAGAGGAGAAGAAGAAAAAATAGAAAAAAATTTCTATTTTTTCTTCTTCTCCTCCATTCCTTTCTTCTTCTCCTCTTTTTTTTCTTTTTTTTCTTCTTCTTCTTCTTACTTCTTCCTTCTTCCTCTTTTCTTCCTTTTCCTTAATTAATTTCCTTTCTCGAGGGAGAAGAAGAAAAAGAAGAGGAGAAGAAGAAAGAAAGGAATAGAGGAGAAAGAAGAAACTTCAACATGAGGGGGCGGTCGATAACATTACTTTCCCATGTATATGTATGTCGCGTCGTTGTCGATATAACCCCCTCGAGATAACTTCGACATGAGGGGCGGTCGATATATATACCCCCTCTCGACCGTGATAACTTATACAATGGCGGCAGCCCCCTCGGCCCTCTCGCTCAACCAAAACTCTCGAGGACACCCAAACCCTAGGGAGAAAATGATGTTGGTCTCCTACCCCCTCCTGCCGCGCCCCTACCCGACAAATTAACTCTCTCGAGGCCACCCAAATTTACCAAGTTAAAAGAGCGTTGTCGTCGAGGCCACCCCAAACCCTTGAAGTGTTGTGTCGAGGCGACCCCAAACCCTAGAGAAGCAGCGTCGAGGCCACTAACATGATTCCTTATTGTGATTAGCTAGCTAGTTATACGTTTGCCACTAATATATATATATATATATATATATATATATATATATATATATATATATATCCATCTGTACCATGTTTGAATAATAGTTGACATGTTGTAAATATTTGCAGAAACTATGGAGCACTCCTGAGACGAAGAAACAGAAGCGATGTTGGGGGGCATAATCGCACAAGGAAGTGATGAAGTTGCGTCATTTCTCAACAACACCGATGGTTAGGAAGGACTGGGGGCTATGTTCATGATGGCTTCGGCCCATTAATGCCGGTACAAGAAGAGGACTATGTTCATGATGGCTCTGGTGACACAATGGAGGTACAAGAAGGAGACCGTGCTGACTGCTCCGGTGACCGAACCGAGTCCGGCCAGGTATATATATATATTAGTTAAGCCCATGCTGACTAGTTAATTGATGCATCCATTGTTTTGGTATATGTACACATATTAATTACTCTCGTCTTTCTTCCTTATAATTTCTAGCCCTCCGGATCGAGCACAACTTCGGTAAGGAGACGAGGCCCGAAGAAAAAGTTGAGCTCGGATGAAAAGTTTGAGATCATAGAAATCGCGCCCGACGGCGAACCGATTGAACCCATCCGGACAAAGCGCGCATTTTCTGCTCAGTGCGGGGTTCTTGTTAGGGACAAGATCCCGATCAGCATCCAGCAATGGTATAAGCCTAAGGAGGAAGGCCCTGAGGTGTCTTATGTCAATGATATGTAGAAAGAAGATCTTTGGACTCAGCTGAAGGCAAATTTCACCCTACCGCCAGAGGAGGATCCGGAGAAGCCAATTAAAGAGAAATTAATCAAGTCTTGTGCTCTTAATAAGATGGCACTCCGCCTGCGCTGGCGCTCCCGAGCAGCCAGCAGCCTCCTCCATCTCCGCCTTGCCAGCAAGGGCGGAAGAGACCTGCCGCCGCCCCGGCTGCTCCGGCGCGTCGTAGTCCTTCTCCTCCGCCTCGTAAGCAAGAACGAAGGAAGACAGACGCCGCAGCCGCTCCGTCTGCTCTGGCGTCTAGCAGCAGAACCAGAGGCGGGAGGCAATACAGATATGGTCCACCTCTCAAGCCTCTAGAGAAGTTACCATACGAGAGGACCGAGGAGGAAAACGATACGATCGTGCGGACCCACATGAAGGAGTTCTTTGAAGGGGTGAAAGCAAAGAGACATCCACCTCCGGAGGAGAAGGTAGATCCGGTGAAAGCAAAGCACACTCTCGATGCCCCAAGGAAACTGGCAAAGTCTCCGCCGAGAACCAACTATGAGCGCGTTACTGAACAGACATATCTCCAAGCGCAGCGGTCGGGAAATACTGTCAGACATCAAAGGTCAAGAGAACGAGAAGCTGTGAAAAAAATTGACCAGCTCGGCGAACAAGCAACCAATCGTGCCCCCCGCTCAATGTGTCTAGCGGCGACATCGTCGCTAATGCTCCAGGATGGTGGCCGGTTATGGCAATCTACAAGATTACCTTCCTGACGATGCACTTCCTGATTTCATGAAGGTGGACAAACACAGATACGAGTACGGGAAGCCTCTCGTCAAAGATGAAAAATCTCTAACAACGATGATGCGAAGATTCCTTACTTGGTACATGAAAACCTGTAGAGTGTCTGGGGGACGAATAGTTTGTATCTGAACATTAAAGACGAGCACGACCTCGTTGGAACTGATCTGTTGTGTGTTCCATTTGAGGAGTTCTTTGCGTTCTTCAATCAAAAGGCCCTCGATAAATTAACGGTCTTTTGCTACTGCCTGTAAGTACTATTTCTGTCATTAAGTCTCTATATATAGCTCGGTTGTTTCATTGCATGTATTTATAATTAATTATCCTCAATATATTATGCAGATTGAAGATCGTCGAGTGCAAAAAACAAGAAATTTATGATATTGGGTTCATTAACACAAATATCATAGATGAATTTCTGGTTAAAAAGCATGAAAAAGAGGCCGAGGACAACTTGCTACGATCGTTGATCAAAAATCAAAACAAAGATACCATACTCTTTCCTTAAAACGACAAGTGAGTGTTACTATCGTGTGCATATTCGGTTTCCCTTATTACTCGAGCGAGGTTATAGTAATGTAATAGATGAGTTCTGCATGCGTGCGCAGGTACCACTATGTTCTTCTGGAGATTAAGCTTGAGCGGGGACTAGTAACCGTCTTAGACTCAAGACGGAAAGATCACGAAACCTATGCGGACATGACTGAAATGCTCAGCAAGTAAGTTCAATCGATCATTATCGCACCATATCGGCAACTTTTTGTTCATTTCCTAATATCTCAAGTAATAATAATTATTTTCTTTGTCTTGCAGGGTTTGGAAACAGTTCACTGCAGAAGCTCCGGGACTACCGAAGGAGCTGCGATATACATACCCGAAAGTAAGTACTACTGGCTAGCTAGTTACGCGCATCTCCCGTTGATTCTATGGCTATACTTTCATCAATGCCATTTATAATGCTTCATTATCAGTTTGATTGACCTTTATTTCTCGTAAAGTGCTTGTGGCAGGAACAAGGGAATGATTTCTGTGGATACTACGTGTGCGAGTTCATCCACAATGCAACTTTGAAAAACAAGCGGGGCTACTCTCAAAGACAATATGAAGTGCCTAAGCAATAATATTCACAATTTCATTTTATTACACCATTATTTCTATTGAGTTTCATTCATATATATGTATTAATTAACCCCCTTCTTCAAATTAGACGTGGCAGATGCGGAATGAACTCCTAGAACCAGATCGCATGAAAGCAATTCAAGAGGAATTGGCGGGATTCTTTCTTGACCACGTCATCAATAAAGCCGGAGAATACCATGTGGAAGTTGATTTTAATTGCTAGGGGATTGTAATCAAGAGATCTTACATATTGTACATGTATGTAGCCAGTAGCGTCGGATACATGATACGAAAACTTGTTGTTCGACCAATCTCTCGGAGAAGGAGAGGTCAATCGATCACTTCTCTCGGTATGCATGACGAACTTCTGTACTCAATGGTTCTCTCGATCACTTATCTATATAGTACATAGCGTCGACCAAGCATGGACTTAAGAGAGGACACTTCTCTCTATTAATTAGCTAGCTAACACAATATATGAAACACCTAAATTAACCCCCCAAAACCCCCAACCCCCCCCCCCCCCCGCCCCCTTCAAAAAAAACCCCAGCCACTGGAATGCTGACGCGTGAACGCCTTTTGGTCCCGGTTGGTGACACCAACCGGGACCAAAGGCCCCCCTGCCTGGTCTCGGCGCACCGGCCACATGGAGGACCATCTGTCTCAGTTCGTGTTAGAACCGGGACTAAAGGGTGGAGGTATTAGTAACGACCCATTAGTCCCGGTTCATGAATCGGGACTAAAGGCCCTTACGAACAGGGACAAATGCCCTATTTTCTACCAGTGCGGGGTCACCAAGGTAGAATTCTGTAGAACTGTCTAGTGTGCTTGAGACCAAGAATGTCCGTCCCTACATATTATTGAGTTCCCTCCTAACGTGCCTTTTCTAGTCAGTCTCCCCTCATACCACGATTGAGGGAGACCAATCTTCTTAAGGTCAGGAATGAAGTCAACACAAAACCCAATGACATCCTCTGTTTGATGGCCCATGGAGATGCTTCCTTCTGGCCTAGCGTAGTTATGGACATATTTCTTTAGGACTCCCATAAACCTCTCAAAGGCGAACATATTGTGTAGAAATATAGGGCCAATCTCGTCGACTAGATGAACTAGGATGTGCATCATGATATTGAAGAAGGATGGTGGGAACACCAGCTCGAAACTGACAAGACATTGTGCCACATCACTCCTTAACCTTGGTAGGATTTCTGGATCGATCACCTTCTGAGAGATTGCATTGAGGAATGCACATAGCTTCACAATGGCTAATCGAATGTTTTTCGGTAGAAGCCCCTGAGGGAGTCCTAGATTAGGGGGTCCTCGGACAGACGGACTATATACTTTGGCCGGACTCTTGGACTATGAAGATACAAGATTGAAGACTTTGTCCTGTGTCCGGGTGGGACTCTCCTTCGCGTGGAAGGCAAGCTTGGCAATTTGGATATGTAGATCTCCTTCTGTGTAACCGACTCTGTGTAACCCTAGCCCCCTCCAGTGTCTATATAAACCGGAGGGTTTAGTCCGTAGGACAAGAACAATCAGAATCATAGGCTAGCTTCTAGGGTTTAGCCTCTACGATCTCGTGGTAGATCAACTCTTGTAATACTCATATCATCAAGATCAATCAAGCAGGAAGTAGGGTATTACCTCCATCGAGAGGGCCCAAACCTGGGTAAACGTCGTGTCCCCCACCTCCTGTTACCATTAGCCTTAGGCTCACAGTTCGGGACCCCCTACCCGAGATCCGCCGGTTTTGACACCAACATTGGTGCTTTCATTGAGAGTTCCATTGTGCCATCCGACTAGGCGGCTTCGTCATGACCGCCTGTTCGGCCGCCGCGCCGACGATGACTTCTCAGGTCATCAAAAACACCCTCCACATCAGCTCGGAATTCACCGAGTAGATGGATCCAATGGATCTCTCCTCTCTAAACAAGCTCTTGGATCGCATCGCCGCCCTGGGAGTCGCTATGGACTATGATCGGATCGGGCTTAAACCCGACCAAAGGGAGCCAACTCTCCGCCGGTCACCCATCAGATAGCGGTGGTGGAGGAGCAATGCAGCGATTCTTCCTCTATTTTGAGGACGAACTATGTCGTGATTCCCGAGCTCTCCGAGCCGGATACCCGTCTGTGGGAGGACATGGCCCAAGCTCCGAACCTAGAATTGCACAGCGGGCCAGAAAAATTGGGCAACATCCCGGAGCCCGAACTGCCAAGCTTGGAAGCTCCTCTGCCCCTGGGTCCCATATCGGGTCAGGGTTTGGACTTAAATCTACCCACCCACCTAGATACAAGTGATCTTTCCCACATTAGACAAGAGCCCCAAGAGACAGTACATCACTTCTGGGCCAGATTCCTCTTTGTAATGGGCAAGGTCAAGGACTGTCGCGAGGAAGACGCAATTTCATTCTTTTGCAAAAATTGCATGGACAAGGGAATCCTCAACGCCATAAGTCACCGTGACATAGCACACTTCGCTGACTTGGCGGCCATAGTACAGAAGTACTGTGCGATGGAAAGCGCCTGGAAAACCCAAACAAAATTCTGGGATCCTCCGACTCTTACTAAACCCCTCGTCCAAACTAAAAGGGTGCACTCTCGCAAGTCACCCAATCCAACTACAAAGAAACCAAAGCCCACTATAGGGCGTGGAACCGTATTGGAGGGATGGCTTAATGGGCCATGCAAAATTCACAGCACACCGGATACCATACCAACACACAACCTTAGAGCATGTTGGATACTCCGGCCGGCGGCCAAGAGCGGAGAGGATCTCCTCATCAACAATACCGCAGAGCATCATCCCGTCAAAAATAACAATACAGTATTGACAGTCTTCAAGACTTTCGCCTCAAATAATAGGCGCAAGCGAGCACTCCGCAGCCTCACCAAAGTCTGCCATGTTGCAGCAATAAATCCATGGAAGGACACGGCCATAACCTTCAATGCCAGTGATGAACCTCAATTTCGAACAGTCCGAGCACCAGCCGCTTTGGTCCTTAGTCCAATTGTGGACGGCTTCCAGCTTACTAAACTGCTCATGGACGATGGCATCGGATTAAACCTCATCTACGAGGAAACTCTTCACAAAATGGAAATAGACAAGAGCCGCATTGAGCAAAGTAGCACGACCTTCAGAGGAATCATCCCTAGTCGGGAGGCACGATGTGTGGGAAAAATCACACTAGATGTGGTATTCGGCACGCCGGAGAATTATAGGTCCGAAGAAATCACATTCCAAGTGGCTCCGTTCAGTAGCGGCTACCACGCTCTTTTAGGGTGGGATGCATTCACGAGCTTCCAAGCTATACCCCATTATGGGTACATGAAGCTCAAGATGCTCGGGCCCAATGGAATCATCACTCTAGCTAGTGATCCGGACGTAGCACTCCGCGTTGAAAATAAAACCGCCACACTGGCCCTTGAGGCATTATCCGGAGCCCTGGCGGCCGAAGAACTAATTGCACTACGCTCCACAGTGGACAGGGACAACGTGATACTCGACAAACGACCCAAATCCACCTCTTCAAACTAGCAGACGAAATAGTCAAATTCCAGGTCCACCCAACGGACCCCACAAAAATAGACGCCGCACTGCGAGAGTTCTTGCATGAGAACTGGGACATATTTGCCTGGCATCCTTCAGACATGCCAGGTATCCCACGCAGGCTGGCCGAACATAGCCTAAACATACTGAAGGGATACAAGCCAGTCAAGCAGACTCTTCAGCGCTTTTCAGAACCTAAGCGACAAGCCATGGGAGAAGAGCTAGCCAAGTTACTCGAGGCTGGATTCATCAGAGAAATAAATCATCTGGACTAGCTAGCAAACCTGGTGATGGTACTAAAGAAGGACAAATCATGGCGCCTATGTGTCGATTTCAAGGACCTCAATAAGGCTTGCCCCAAGGATCCCTTCCCCCTCCCCCGCAATGATCAAATCATCGACGCTACCGAAGGATACGACTCATTGTGCTTCCTCGACGCATACTCCGGATACCATCAAATCAAGATGGCGGAGTTCGATCAAGCCACAACGGCATTCACCACACCATATGGCCCCTTCTGTTTTAACATCACCTTTCGAACTCAAAAATGTCGGTGCAACCTATCAACGCATGATTCAGACATGCCTGGAAAAACAAATCGTCAAAACAGTGGAGGCATACGTAGATGACGTGGTCATCAAAACCAGACACATCGAGTCTTTAATAGACGATTTGAGGCTTATGTTTGACAATCTCCGAACATACGACATCAAGCTCAATCCGGAAAAATGCGTTTTCGGCATGCCTGCCGGAAAGCTGTTGGGCTTCATTGTTTCCAATAGAGGAATTGAAGCAAACCCGGCTAAAATCTGAGCTCTATCACAGTTGGCTACCCCAACAGATCTCAAGCAAATCCAGAAATTAACTGGATGGATGGCTGCCCTAAGCCGCTTTATCTCCCGTTTGGGAGAAAAGGCACGACCTCTTTAGCGCCTTCTTCGACGCACCGAACACTTCGAGTGGACGGATGCGGCCACGGCCGGACTGGAAGAAATGAAAGCCCTCTTGGCCAGCAATCCAATCCTGGTCGCGCCAAATATCGGCGAACCCATGCTATTATATATAACTGCAACACACCAGGTTGTAAGCGCAGTGCTCGTCGTCAAACGAGAGACGGATGGACATAAGTTCCCACTTCAAAAGCCGGTACACTATGTATCTACTGTCCTCACTCCATGCAAGTCACGATACCCACATTATCAAAAGATAGCATACGCGGTCTTCATGGCATCCCGGAAGCTACGACAAACTTTCAAGAGTGTTCAAACACGGTGGCCTCTGAAGTACCACTCAACGATATAATAAATAACCCCGATGCCACGGGCCGGATTGCTAAATGGGCTATCGCGCTCCTCCCATTCAACATAATATACAAACCACGGTGAGCCATTAAGTCGCAAGTACAGGCTGACTTCATCGCCGAATGGACAGAAGCCGAACTCCCTAAAGAGTACGGTGCGTACTCCAATTGGATCATGCACTTTGACGGCTCTAATATGCTGGCTGGTCTGTAGGCAGTCGTTGTCCTGACATCCCCCACCGGAGATACAGTCCAATACGTATTCCAAATATTATACACAGACTCCAACAATGCAGCCGAATACGAGGCTCTGTTGCATGGTCTTCGGATGGCAGTCTCCATGGGCATTCAACGCCTAGAGGTGCATGGGGATTTGAACCTTGCAATATCTCAAATAAATGGAGATTCTGATGCCAAGAATCCAAAAATGGTGGCTTACCGTAATGCCGTCCTCAAAATGTCAGCTCAGTTCAAGGGGCTCGAATTCCACCATGTGGTCCGAGAAAACAATCAAGCGGCGGATATCCTCGCCCGCATTGGCGCTAAGCACGACCCCGTCCCACCTAATATCTTCCTGGAAAAGCTGTTCAAGCCATCCGTGGTGTGGGAAGGGGAGACCGGCAATACCATTCCGGATCCGAACACAACCCCAGATCCCGAACACTCTGACGTAATCGGAGGCTCCGCCACCGAAATAACACCTTCGGCCCACATGATTATGGTTGTCATCGCCCCGTGGACAGAACCTTTCTTAGCCTACCTAAATAGGCAAGAACTCCCTGAGGACCAAAATGGGGCGCGTTGCATTGTGCGGCGCTCTAAAGCCTACAAGGTCCACGAGGTAGAGCTTTATAAGAAAAGCGCGACCGGAGTGCTCCAAATGTGCATCTGCGAAGAGGAAGGGTGGCAGCTCTTGACCAAAATTCATGCCGGACTCGGCGGCCACCACGCCGCAGCTCGGGCCCTTGTAAGCAAGGCCTTCCGTACATGTTTCTACTGGCCGACAGCCCGGGCAGACGCAAAGGACCTTGTCCAACATTGCGTCGGTTGCCAGCTTTTTGCAAATCAAAGCCACATGCCACCTACCGCTCTCCAAACAATCCCCATAACTTGGCCCTTTGCGGTCTGGGGGCACGATATGGTTGGACCCCTTAAAGGAGGAAGCCATAAGATAAAATACTTGTTGATCATGGTAGATAAATTCACCAAATGGATAGAGGCCAAACCAGTTAAAACGGCCGAATCCAGACCAGCGATAGACTTAATATCCGGGGTCGTACACCGTTACGGTGTCCCCGCCAGCATCATCACTGATAACGGCTCTAACTTCACAGCCGACGAGGTGAAAACTTGGTGCGACAACATGGGCATTAAGCTCGATTATGCCTCTGTCTATCATCCCCAAACAAACGGTCAAGTCGAACGAGCAAATGGTCTTATTATGAGTGGCATCAAACCCAGACTAGTGCGATCCTTGAAGGAATCAGATATGCACTGGGTCGAGGAGCTTGACTCTATACTATGGGGGCTGCGGACCATGCCAAATCGCACCACCGGATACACACCATTTTTATGGTGTACGGCGCAGAGGCGGTGCTACCGTGCGATATCATTCATGACTCACCTCGAGTGCGCATGTACGAAGAGAGAGAAGCCGAGCTGGATCGGCATGACAGTTTAGATGCCCTGGAGGAGTAGCGTGATGTCACAAAGGCCCGTTCCGCATTCTATCAGCAGCAGGCTTGAAGGTATCAAAGCAGAGAAGTATGGGCCGAAACTTATAACGTTGGCAAACTCGTTCTATGCCTACCGGAGAAGAAAAAGGACAAGCTCAAGCCCAAGTGGGAGGGTCCCTTCATCATTGATAAATTTCTCACCGGAGGAGCGTACCGTCTGTGTGATGCATCAGATAATCTACTCGAGCCGAACCCATGGAACGCGGCCAGACTCCGAAGATTCTACGCCTAGTGCCGATCTCTGTGTTCGTCTCCTTACCTCCGCCTTTCTTTTTTAAGTTATATCCTCTTTCTCTCTTTTTTCTTTCTTTTTATAGCCTTAAAAGCCTCAAGTGTGCTTCGACCACACACTCCCGCCGCGCTATGCGCGCCTAATATGCCTGGGGGCTTCTTATGCAGAAGCTTACTATAATTATCTTATGGGCTTTATTCCCACCACATATGCATCACTTTTCCATATGTATCTTTTTTGCCATTATATGCATCGATATGACTTAAGTTTTAACCAAGCTGGGTTGCCTGGCTCTTGTGTTTATGCCCTACTTTCCCGTTTGTTCAGCTAGGGCATAAGGGGAGCACCTCTGCGATCGTTACTACCGGGTCAGCCGGATGTGTACCTCAGACTGGGTGAAGCCGAAGGCTAGCGTTCTTAAGGGAATATTCGATTGGTGAACAAAAGATGTTTCTTACTTATTATAACATATGCCCCCAGATGTTTATATCCTACGTCTCTTTTCGCAGTTCAGACATGCACATTAATGCATGCATGCCCAGGGAAAGGAACCCTTAACAGAACTATTCTCCCTGGAAGATGTTTCTTACTATCCATGCAATATAACATAGCTAGTTGGGTACTTGTCTGTTCAAGCACTTATGACCCCTACGCCTGGTTTCCACGCGTACCCTGGTTTTTACATAACTTAGCGGGTATTCAGATACACTCCGGACTGTCGGGTCCAGAGGTTGAAGCGAAAAGGTCGGCCATGACAAATGATTTACAATTTGGCTAGGGACAAAATATGTCATCTGAAGTATAAGTCACTTAGACTGACTAAATTCTTCTTCTATACCATCCAACAGGCTGTCTAGCCTGCAATCCTGTTGGGAATACTTCGCGGCTAGTCCTACCTGGTCATATACCAGACTAACGGGGATTTCTTTCCCATCCAACCCTACAGGTCCGACCTCAGCCATGTGGTTCGGGTCAGCCTTGGTGTATCGCGTCTTCACCATCGACCAGGCTTCCCTTGCACCTTGTCGACAGGCAGATATCTATCTATCTATCTATCTATCTATCTATCTATCTATCTATATCTATCTATCTATCTATCTATCTATCTATCTATATCTATCTATCTATCTATCTATACCTATACTAATTACAGACTCCCAAGAAATTACCACGTTAATTAGATTTTATGAGCCGTTCATCTGGTGGGACCGAATTATTACGGTGTAGATTTAATCATAGAGTCCTCATCCAGAAAAAGACACTTTTCACACAAAAGAAAAAAACCACGTTAATTAGATTTTATGAGCCGTTCATCTGGTGGGACCGAATTATTGCGGTGTAGATTTAATCATAGAGTCCTCATCCAGAAAAAGACACTTTTCACACAAAAGAAAAAAAACAGATACGATGAGATCTTAAATCTGTTACGATCTTATACAATAGCTAACCATCTCTCACACGATTTGATTGTGTACAAAAAACATCACAGCCCGCACATGTACGTGACCCAACCTACACATAATTACTCCATGCGTTCTATTCCTCCATGGACATAACCCCTGTACAGTCTCCTCCCCATAGGCATCTCCTCCCTTGCTCACGCAATTGTCTTTCTCCTGTCCTTCTGATCATCAACGTTGTGTTAGATCTACAGCAAATCCAATTCCACCAGGCCATAGGCTCATGGCGATCGGCATTGCTTCTTCCCGCCGGTGCCATCAGCCCGTCTCTCTCTCTCTCTCTCTCTCTCTCTCTCTCTCTCTCCGGTTCCATCAGCCCGTCTCTCTCTCTCTCTCTCTCTCTCTCTCTCTCTCATCCTTGAGGACGCTGCCAGCTGCTGTCACTTTCATCAGACAATCTTCAGCAACCACTACATATCCTTGCCTCCCAGGTACACAATTAGTGTTTTTGGTTCTTATATGGTTTCAAGTAGAACTGATCCCATCCATTATTCAGATTTTGACGTTGTCATACTGAGTTGTGTGTACCAGAATTGCGAGCAATTTATTCTCATTAGATGCAAACTTGAGAGATTTAGTGATAAAGTCAGGACAGTCATATGGGATCATCTTAATTGAAAGAAGAGCAATGTAACACTCTTTACCAATGACTAATGTGCTAACAGTAGATGGTTCTATCAATTTTCTGTGCATCTATCACGCAACAGAATCAGTTAACTATATAGGCAGGAACAAAGAAGGTGTATCAGATCTGCTCTTATGATGGAATCAAGGGAAATAACTTCCTGGAGTCACCTACGAGGTAAGCAGACCATATAGTTTATTTTGTAGATGGGGTTCGGTTGATTTATTAATTTTCATGAGGAAGCTCTGTCGCTTTACCTTTTTGATTGCTATTTTGGCTGACAGACCAGAACTAATCTGTTTACTGATAAGAGTTTGGGGCTATTCGTATAGTTTCTGTTAGTGTCGCAAGTTGGATCTAAATTCTCTTTTATCTATGTAAGGAGTGCGTTTTTATTTCTGTACAAACGTGATATTCATATGATTTTTCCATAGCTGTGTAGAATACGAGCAAGCAAAGTTGATTAGTAACACACCTAGAAACAAATGGAGAGGCCATGGATAAATCTGTAAATCTGGTAAGTGAATACTCAGTTGTTAGTAATTTTGAGCGCTGAGATTTAAATACCCATGGGCGCTACTTATGATCTCACCAAAAAAGGAATTTCTAATATTCAGATTTCTTATGGATGGCAAATAAAAAAATCCAGTTTATGGATGTGAAAAATTGCAATCAAGAAACAATATACTGTAGCCTGCATAGATTCCCAGATATAATCAAATCTTAGTACATGAGGTATGGGTACGACATGTCAAAAAACATGTGCATGCATACTCACCTTTCTTTTCTATCCAGTCATACATGTGTGAATCTTAGCACGTACAAGTAGTCAACTGAACATATTTATATCTATTTTCATGCACATACTCATCATCATACATGTACTTTCTTATGATTATTGTTCTCTTCCACACATTTCTGATGAAGAGACTGCATCGAGTTAGATCCAGCGGCACAGAGAAAAATGAGGTTTGCATGCTGGTGATGAACATCATGGACTGATTATGTAATTGGTTGCCGGTACAAGTTATACAAAATTGGGCGACGAAGTGCAATGCGGGACCATCCACTATGCAGTGAATAATCTTTTAAGCATCACCCTGCCCAGCCATTTGATCAGGTAAATACTATGTGCTGTCTCTCCGTGCGGTTTGTCAACGACAGCAATGTTTAGCCAATCCAGCCAGGGTGCATACGGGAATCTCTTCTTGGCTGCGGCACCGTCACGGCCGAGGACGAGGTGATAAGCTCACCATTAAGCAACTGGTCTGGTGATGGATTAAGCGTGTGAAGAATCTTTTGATCTGAGGTAGTATAATATTGTTCTTATTTAATAACAATGCATTTTTAGCATGCACCTCTTTATGTCTGCAGGTAGCGTTCATGAACGGAAGACGGCGGTGAAGTAGCTAATTGACTACGCAAGACAAAGAACTCACATGTGTTAGTCCGTGGTGGCCAAAAAAGCGCACATATATTATACCCTCTCAAATCAGTCAAGCTATGTGATTTGTTTGGAGCATGGAGATTCACTTAATGAAAACAGTTTCATGTTTTTGTCACAGATTTCAGCTTTTTTTGTTGTTGCAGATTTTCATATTTTATACCGTATCATGACACTTTGTCTTCCACCAGCAATCTCCATTGATTCTCTCCCCTGTCCCTCAACTCTAACACTTAGCGTAAAACATCCAATTCTATCGATAAGATCCGTGTCTCCCTTGATCGTAAGGACCTCTAAATCCACAATTATTCAATCCAGCCCATGAAATTGTCCATCTAGGAACCACTGATGCCCATGGTACGAGTAAAGAAAATGTTGTCTTTCAATCCAGTCCGTTTTTGTGACATCTTATACATGGACTTTAATTTTGGTGTTCTATCCTATATGTGCATTTTGATTCATACGTTCTATGTTGGGCCTGACTTGATGGGTTTTATGAGAATTACAACCGATTCTTCTTCTTTTTTCAGGTTCGAAAGCATAATATGCAATTGATTCTACTTTCTCCAGGCATTCTAATTCTAATCAAGTATGTTCTCTATGTTTTCTGTCATTTCTGTGAAGGACAGCCAGTCAATTGTTTCCCGGGCTAGCATCATTGTTGGGCACAGGTTATTATATACAAGACATAAAATGCTCATGCTCCATGCATTAGACTTTGCATGTACGTGGAACTTTATGACCTTATCCACAAAAGCCACCAGATCACAAAATTTGAGGAATTCTATTTAACATTTTCTGAATGCCCCAGACTGAACGAGAATAGAACTATGGCAACAACGCCATGCAAAATAGGCCCATGCATGAATCAGATATCTCATCAGATCACCGTATTTCTAAACTTTACATTTCCTAATGCATCAGAGGTTAGAGTTGCGCATCTTATCTCAAATTGTTTCTGATTGTCAGGGCACTGGATTTTGCATTGCTAACAAGTAACAATTGGTCGTAACATCATGTCCATGCACTATTACTTTTGTATGTTAATCTGGGTTAAAAATATGATGAATGCATGCTTGATTTATAGAGTTGACATGTTTTATTAGAGATTTTGCAGAATAATCAGATTATTTTCCCAGTAACCCAAACCTATGTGTACGTATGAAAATAACTCAATGGCAGTCCAAGCCTCTTAATACAAGAAACAAAATAAAAAATGTACGTAAGAATAATATACATTCAGGAATATATTTACTTAATTTTACAGTTTCTTTTTTTCTTAATGCTACGTCATTACTGGGAATCGCTGAATTTGCCGAGTTTCTAATGTACTCGACAAAGTCTAGAAACAACTGACGAGTTCTGTTCTCAACAAACAACTCGGTCAAATGGACGTGAAAATCATTAACTTGGCCAAGTTCTCTTTATCAGACATCCAACAATCGTTGAAGTAGGCATTGTCAAATTTACAATAATAAGAACTCTACAAACTACAACTTTAGCAATAATATGCATGGTAATTTGTACGAACCACATATATAGGGTGGTAGTAAGCGATATGAGACATGCAAAATAGGCCCACATATATAGACAACTGGGTATTCTTGTCCGTTAGAACCTGTGCATACAATGATCCTTAAATCAGTTGTGCCAACTGTTTCAAGTCTCAGGGTCTACTGATATACATAATTTTCAGATTTTCTTACCCGTATATCCTTTACATACTGGTACGTGGCTCTGGCAAGGCCATCTTGAGCGGCTCGGATGTACACGTCTACTGAGTTGAAGGCATTGAACGCCTCTTCGGAGAAACTAGGATCACGGAGTACGGCCCGGCAACGCCTGTGATTCATGGCGCTCTCCACTTCGGAATTCGTAGCGGACAGTCTATCCGCATCCTCTGTAGGAGGACCATCCGGCGTTGTCCCTGTCGGTGTCAAAACTGGCGGATCTCGGGTAGGGGATCCCGATCTGTGCGTCAAGGCTGATGGTAACAAGAAGTAAGGGACACAGGTGTTTACCCAGGTTCGGGCCATCTCGATGGAGGTAAAACCCTACTTCCTGCTTGATTAATATTGATGGTATGGGTAGCACAAGAGTAGATCTACCACGAGATCGTAGAGGCTAAACCCTAGGAGCTAGCCTATGATGGTATGAATATAATTGTGATCGGCCTTCTAAGGACCAACCCCTCCAGTTTATATAGACACCAGAGAGGGCTAGGGTTTACATGGAGTCGGTTACAAGGAGGGAAATATAATATCCGGATCGCCAAGCTTGCCTTCCACGCCAAGGAAAGTCCCATCCAGACACGAGCCGAAGTCTTGAGTCTTGTATCTTCATGCTTTAATAGTCCGGACGTTGTACACAGTCTGGTTGTCCGGATACCCCCTAATCCAGGACTCCCTCAGTAGCCCCTGAACCAGGCTTCAATGACGATGAGTCCGGCGCGCAGTATTGTCTTCGGCATTGCAAGGCGGGTTCTTCCTCCGAATACTCCAAAGTACCTGTTACGATGAATAGTGTTTGGTCCCCAATCGATGTTGTGCTCCTTGGCTTCAGCGCCTCAGTAATGACCATCTCCACGTGTCGAGCGAATGCGAGTAGTCAAGGTATTTTTGCATTTACCACCCTCGATCCTCCGAGCCAACCGTCTATTTGAAGGGACAGGGGTTCTCAGATCCAAACCTCACTCTCCTCCCTCGAGCTAGCATCCTAGAGCGCTTCGCGAAAAGCCATTCCAGCATGGCCGGCCGTTGCAGCTCTTCTGCTTGCCCTCCTCGCTCTAAGTCGGGGGATTGGGGAGAGTGCTCAGTTCCCCACAGCCGTTTGGTGAAGCTACAAACTCAAGGGTTTCTTCCACCGGCCTTCATGGTCTCCGTTCGAGCTGGAATAGCTACTTACGACGGAGGGGAACAAGTGGAGGGATTTCCTAACCCGTCTCCGGAGGAGCGAATATGCCTCATCTCGCATCCGCTAAGGGGCGTCGGGTTCCCTATCCACCCGTTTCTCCGCGGGCTCCCGAAGTTCTATGGCCTCCAGCTACACAATCTTACCCCAGCCTCCATTCTGCATATAGCGGGGTATGTCGCCCTTTGCGAGCTGTTTTTAGGCTGCGAACCACACTTCGGATTGTGGAGGAAGCTGTTCTGCCTTGTCCCCCGCACCGAGGGGGAGTCCCTGTATCAAGTGGGCGGGGCCGAAGTATGGTGCATTGCCGAGACCGGATACCTATCCGGCACTCCTGAGAATGCACCGGAAAATTGGCCTTTAGAGTGGTTTTACATAAATGATGTTCCCCTTCCGGATCCAGTCCGGAGGGGTCTCCCCAAGTTCAGCAACGCCCCACCGAGGGCACGCCTAAGCTAGTGTCCCCGGGGCCCTCAAGAGGAGGACACAAGGGAGATATTCCTCTTGATGAACAGGATAAAGCTGCTGGCCAAGTCCGGACTGACGATTGTTGAGGTCATGGCAATATGCATAAAGCGAGGAGTGCAGCCGCTCCAATATCGGGGGAAGCCCATGTGGCATTACAACAGGGAAGCTGACGCCACCCGCTGTGGTCGTAAGGATCCGGACTCCGCTGCCGCTTTGGCAAGGATATTGTCCAATTTGTACAAAGGGGAAGAGGAGGAGTTCCTTCGTATAAAAACGCGGGACGAATTCTCCATGTACAACCCCCCCAGAATGGGTAAGTTGTCATTCTTTTCCGAGTTTCATTTACTCTATCGTACTTCTGCTAAGATTACTTGCATCAATGCCTTTGCGCAAGAACTGAGGAGGGTCGTGGAAGGAATCTTCAGCCCCTCCCCGCAACCGGAGGACCCTAGAAGGGCCCTAGATCCGGGACTCAAAGTAGATCCGGATATTACCGTGGAGCTTGTCAACGGAGTATTTTATCAGGCGAGCTAGGACGGCGCCCTAGTGGCCATTACGGCCGACTCCCCTGGACTGCTTCCCACGTCGCGTGTAAGCTAAGCTAAAAAACCCTATCCTCCGAAGAGTACTTTCCCCAGGCATTGTAATTTTACCTTTGAGGTGTCGCTCTATTTGCAGAAACGGCGGCCGGAGCGAGGGGCCGAGCCCCTAGGGACTCGTCAACCACGGGCGTCCAGATCGGGCAGGCTCAAGAGGAAGGCGGCGAGGGATGACACACCGCTGCAGAGGTAAAGTCATAGCCTGTCCTGCTGTCATAGAATTTGAAATATGACAGCGCCCTTTGTGTCTGGCAGGAAGACGAATAACTGGGCTATATCCGGAAACCCCACCAACCACGTCTCCACCAGCCGGGTTCCAGAACTGGCTTCGGGGGCGGAGGCGGATACGGGGCCAGCACTACATAGCTTCCCGACGGAGGGTACGGATATGTGTTTGGCCACAAACTCCGAAGTGGAGAGCACCATGAACCACCGGCGCCGGAAGGCCGTGCTCCGGCATGACATCTTTTCCGAAGAGGCTTTTAATGCCTTCAATTCAGCGGACGCATATGTCCGAGCAGCTCGAGGCGGGCTTGCCCAAGTGACAAGCCAGTATACAAAAGACATACGGGTAAGAGATTTTGATAAGTATGCCTAGAAGTAGCCCCTGAGACTTAGAATAGTTGGGACAACTGTTTGAAGGATCAATTAATCTGCAGGTCCTTGTGGACAAGAATGAGCAATTGGCGTGGGAGCTGGAGGCCTGCAAGGCCCAATTATCTGATGATGTAGCCAAGTTAGAGGGATCCCGAAAGGCCCCTGCCGGTAATATTTGTCTCCATTATACACAGATGTGCTAGTTAGTAGATGGCTGGTGCGGTTAGTCTAACAGTAAGTTCTGCAGACAATCCTGGAGTGAATCCGGATGGCGCAGCGGGTGACGACTCGCATCTCCAACGGCAACTAAAGGTCGGCGAGTGCATCCTTACGCAGGTGACACAAGAGAAGAACAAGCTTCATGATGCCAATATTCGTCTGGACGTGGAATTAAAGGACGTCCGCGCACAACTGGCGGACTCCGTGAAGGAGAACAAAAAACTTTGTCGCGGCATTTATGGTAAGAACGCAAGCGAACTGTTTGATAGTTCGGCGAGGAAGTTTATTAAAAATATTTTTCCTTGCAGGAATGTTAACGGGTCGCCCTGAAGAGGAGACGCCCTCATCCGCAGGTGATTTGCTGCAAGAACTGTTGCAGATGCACGAGCGTGCCCGGCAGGTGATGCACGGCGTTGCTCAGGCCTTGTGGCCATCAAGCCTACTGCCGAATGGCATGGGAGAGCTTGCCGACCTGCTCCAAGGAGCCCGGCGGTGCTTCCGTCTGTGGAAGATATCAGCCTACCGGCAAGGAGCAAGAGAAGCCTGGGCGATGGTGAAGACGCACTACACCAAGCTGGACCCTAACCATATGGCCGAAGTGGGACCGGCGGGGCCCGATGGGCAAGAAATTCTCGTGAGCCTGGTGTATGGCCAGGTAGCATTAGATGCTAAGTATTCTCAGCAGGATTGTAGGCTAGATAACCTATTAGATGGTATAGAGGAGGAATATAGTCATTCTCAGTGACTGTGTAAATTGATTGGCATAAGTAGCCTCTAGCCAGATTGAAATCATTTGTCATGGCGGACCTTTTCGCTTCAGCCTCCGGACCCTATAGTCCGGGGTGTGTCCGAATACCCGCTCGGTTATGCGAAAACCGGGGCATGCTTGGAGACCAGGCGTAGGGGTGATAAGTGCTTGAACAGACAAGTACCCAACTAGTTATGATATATTGCATGGATAGCAAGAAACATCTTCTAGGGAGAATAGTTCCGTTAGGGGTTCCTTTCCCTAGGTATCCATCTGTCGATGCACATGTCCAGACTACGCGCGATGGCGCGGGATACAAAGCTTCTGGGGTTCTTTGTTGTAACCAACAAATACATCCTTTGTTCACCGATCGAATATTCTCTTAAGGAAACTAGCTTTCGGCTTCACCCAGTCTGAGGTACACATCTGGCTCAACCGGCAGTAACAATCGCAGAGGTGCTCCCCTTATGCCCTAGCCGAATTAACGGGAACATAGGGCATAAACACAAGAGCCAGGCAACCCAGCTTGGCCACATCTTAAGTCATATCGATGCATATAATGGTGAAGAAAAGGCACATATGGAGAAAGAACGCATATGTGATGGGCAAAAAGCCATTAAAGTAATTATGTCTAGCTTCCGAATAGGAAGCCCCGAGATACAGGTTGCACACATGGTACGGCTGGGATAATCCGGGAATCCGCACTGTATTAAACACTTTGTGTGAATGGAAAGAGGGTCGAGAAAGGAGAGAAACAGTGGTGGAGCATAATTTAAAAAGGAGGGGTGAGGAGACGAACACTGCATTCGGCGTTAGGCGTAGAATCTCCGGAGTCTAGCCGCGTTCCATGGGTTTGGCTCGAGTCTGTTGTCAGATGCATTACGTAGGTGGTACGCTCCTCCGGTGAGAACTTTGTCGATGACGAAGGGTCCTTCCCATCTGGGTTTCAGTTTGTCCTTCTTCTTCTCCGGTAGGCGTAGAACGAGCTCGCCGATATTGTAGGTTTTGGCCCGCACTTCGCCGAGCCTGCTGCTGATAGAATGCGGAACGGGCTTTTGCGACATCGTGCTCCTCCTCCAGGGCGTCCAAGTTATCCTGCCGATCTAACTCGGCTTCCTTCTCTTGTACATGCGTACGCGTGGCGAATCATGTATTATGTCGCAGGGTAGTACTGCTTCCGCACCGTACACCATAAAGAATGGTGTGTATCCGGTGGTTCGATTCGGTGTGGTCCGCAGTCCCCAGAGTACGAAGTCGAGCTCCTCTACCCAGTGTGTATCCGATTTTGTTAAAGATCGCACTAATCTGGGTTTTATGCCGCTCATGATAAGACCATTTGCCCGTTCGACCTGGCCGTTTGTTTGCGGGTGGTAGACGGAAGCGTAGTCGAGCTTAATGCCCATTTTGCTACACCAAGTTTTCACTTCATCAGCTGTGAAATTTGAGCCATTATCAGTGATGATGCTATGGGGGACACCGTACCGGTGTACAACCCCGGATATGAAGTCTATTACTGGTCCGGATTCGGCCGTGTTAACTGGTTTGGCTTCGATCCATTTGGTGAATTTGTCCACAGTGACCAATAGATATTTTTTCTTATGGCTTCCCCCTTTAAGGGGCCCGACCATATCCAGCCCCCAGACCGCGAAGGGCCAAGTTATGGGGATTGTTTGGAGAGCGGTAGGGGGCATATGACTCTGAATGGCGAAGAGCCGGCAGCCGATGCAATGTTGGACAAGGTCCTGTGCATCTACTCGGGCCGTCGGCCAATAGAAGCCTATACGAAAGGCTTTGCTGACTAGTGCTTGAGCTGCAGCGTGGTGTCCGCCCAGTCCGGCGTGAATTTTAGCCAGGAGTTGCCGCCCTTCCTCTTCGGAGATGCACCTTTGGAGCACTCCGGTCGCGCTTTTCTTGTAGAGTTCCCCTTCGTGGACCTTGTAAGCTTTAGAACGCCGGACTATGCAGCGTGCTTCATTTTGGTCTTCGGGGAGCTCCTGCCTATTTAGGTAGGCCAAGAACGGCTCGGTCCACGGGGCGATTACGGCCATGATTTCGTGGGCCGAAGGTGTTATTTAGGTGGCAGAGCCTCCGATTGTGTCGGATGGTTCGGAGTCTGGGGGTATATTCGGATCCGTGCAGGTATTGCCGGACTCCCCTTCCCATACTACGGATGGCTTGAACAGCCTTTCCAGGAATATATTAGGTGGGACAGGGTCGCGTTTGGCGCCGATGCAGGCAAGGACGTCCGCCGCTTGATTGTTTTCTTGAGCCACGTGGTGGAATTCGAGCCCCTCGAACCGAGCTGACATTTTGAGGATGGCATTACGATAGACCGCCATTTTCGGATCCTTGGCATCAAAGTCTCCATTTATTTGTGATATGGCGAGTTCGAATCCCCGCGCACTTCCAGGCGTTGGATGCCCATAGAGACTGCCATCGAAGACCATGTAACAGGGCCTCATATTCGGCCGCATTGTTGGAGTCTGTGTATAATATTTGTAGGATGTACTGGACCGTGTCCCCGGTGGGAGACGTCAGGACTACCCCCGCTCCCAGTCCGGCCAGCATTTTAGAGCCGTCAAAGTGCATGATCCAGTTGGAGTACGCGCCATACTCTTTAGGGAGTTCGGCTTCTGTCCATTCGGCTACAAAGTCAGCCAATACTTGCGACTTCATGGCTCAGCGCGGTTTGTATGTTATGTTGAACGGCAGGAGCTCGATGGCCCATTTAGCAATCCGGCCCGTAGCATCGCGGTTATTAATTATGTCGTTGAGTGGTACTTCAGAGGCGACGGTAATTGAACACTCTTGAAAGTAGTGTCTTAGCTTCCGAGATGCCATGAAGACTGCGTATGCTATTTTTTGATAGTGTGGGTATCAGGATTTACATGGGGTGAGCACCGTGGATACGTAGTAAACCGGCTTTTGAAGAGGGAATTTGTATCCGTCCACCTCTCATTCGAGGACGAGCACTGCGCTTACCACTTGATGTGTTGCAGCTATGTATAGCAGCATAGGTTCGCCGATGTTTGGCGTTGTTATGACCGGATTATTGGTCAATAAGGTCTTTATCTCATCGAGTCCGGTCGCGGCTGCGTCTGTCCGTACAAAGTGTTCAGTGCGCCAAAGGAGGCGGTAAAGAGGCAACGCCTTTTCCCCTAGCCTGGATATAAAGCGGCTCAAAGCGGCCACGCATCCTGCAAGTTTCTGGATGTGCTTGAGGTCTGTTGGTATGGCCAACTGCGACAGGGCTTGGATTTTTGCTGGATTTGCTTCTATTCCTCTATTGGAAACAATGAAGCCCAGGAGCTTCCCCGAAGGGACACCGAAAACACATTTTTCCTAATTCAACTTGATGTCGTATATCCGGAGGTTATCGAATGTGAGCCTCAAGTCATCTATTAGGGTTTCGACGTGTCTGGTTTTTATGACAACCTCGTCCACATATGCTTCCACTGTTTTGCCGATTTGTTTCTCCAGGCATGTTTGAATCATGTGTTGATAGGTTGCGCCGGCATTCTTGAGCCCGAAGGGCATAGTGTTGAAGCAAAAAGGGCCATATGATGTTATGAAAGCTGTTGCAGCTTGGTCAGACTCTGCCATCTTTATTTGATGGTATCCAGAGTATGCGTCGAGAAAACATAGTGAGCCGTGTCCAGCTGTGGCATCAATGATTTGATCGATGCGAGGGAGAGGAAAGGGATCTTTGGGGCAAGCCTTGTTGAGGTCTTTGAAGTCGACGCATAGGTGCCAGGATTTGTCCTTTTTTGGTACCATTACCAAATTCGCCAGCCAATCCAGATGTTTAATATCTCTGATGAATCCGGCCTCAAGCAGCTTGGCTAGCTCTTCCCCCATGGCTTGCTGTTTGGGTTCTGAAAACCGCCTTAGGGTCTGTTTGACCGGTTTGTATCCCTTTAGTATATTGAGGCTGTGTTCGGCCAGCCGGCGTGGGATGCCTGGCATGTCCGAAGGGTGCCAGGCAAAAATGTCCCAATTCTCACGTAAGAAATCTCGCAGTGCAGCGTCCATCACGGGGCTCAATTGTGTTCCGATGGATGATGTCTTCGTGGGATCCGTTGGGTGGACCTGGATTTTGACTATCTCGTCTGCAGGTTTAAATGAGGTGGACTTGGGTCATTTGTCGAGTATCACGTCGTTCCTGTCCACGATGGCCTGCAGTGTTGTTAACTCTTCGGCTGTTAGAGCTTCAGATAATGCTTCCAGGGCCAGTGCTGCGGTTTTGTTTTCGGCGTGGAGTTCGACGTCCGGATCACTGGCTAGAGTGATGATTCTGTTGGGTTCGGGCATTTTAAGCTTCATGTACCCATAATGGGGTACAGCTTGAAAGCTTGTAAACGCGTCCCGCCCTAGAAGGGCGTGGTATCCGCTGCTGAAAGGAGCCACTTGGAATGTGATTTCTTTGGACCTATAATTCTCCGGGGTGCCGAATACCACATCGAGTGTGATTTTTCCCGCGCACCGTGCTTCCCGAGTAGGGATGATTCCCCTGAAGGTGGTGCCGCTTTGCTCAATGCGGCCTTTATCAATCTCCATTTTGTTGAGCGTTTCTTCATAGATCAAGTTTAACCCGCTTCCGCCGTCCATGAGTACTTTAGTTAGCCGGAAGCCGTCCACGATTGGGCTAAGGACCAGAGCGGCCGGTGCCCGGACAGTCTGGAATCGAGGTTCGTCACTGGCATTGAAAGTTATAGCTGTGTCGTTCCAGGGGTTTATCTTTGCCACATGGCAAATTTCCGCAGAGCTTCGGTGAGCCCACTTGCGCCTGTTGTTCGAGGCGAAAATCTCGAAGACTGTTAGTACCGTATTGTGTCTGCGAGCAGGATATTGTTCCTCTTTATGGCTCGCAAGAAGATCTCCGCCACTTTTTGCCACCTGCCGGAGTATCCAACAGGCCCTAAGGCTATGAGTTGGCATTGTATCCGGCGTACTGTGGAGCTTACATGGCCCGTCGAGCCATTCTTCCAATACGGATCCCTGCCCTGGGGTGGGCTTCAGTTTCTTAGGGATTGGATCGGACGTCTTACGGGAGTTCGTCCGTTTGGTTCGGAGAAAGGTCTTGGTGAGAGCGGTACTATCCCAAAATTCTGTTTGGGTCTTCCAAGCGCTTTCCATCGCACAGTACTTACGTACTATGACTACCAAGTCCGCGAAACATACTATTTTGCGGCAGCCTAAAGCATTGAGGAGCCCTTCATCCGTGCAGTTTTTGCAGAAGAGTGAGGCCATGTTCTCCTCGCGGCAGTCCTTAACCTTGTTAAGAGCAAGGAGGAATTTGGCCCAGTAATGATGCACCATCTCCTGGGGCTTTTGCCTGATGCGGGAGAGACAGTTTAAGTCCAAATAGGTATTGTTAGCAGAATCCGGGTTATGATCCGATCTAACGCCCAAGGGCGCGGGCGGTTCCAAGCCCAGCAACTCGGAACCCAGAGTGTTACCCAATTCCTTTGGCCCAATGCCCGATTCTAAGTCCGGGACCTGGGGCAAGTTGTCCTCTGAGCAGATTTTCGGCTCAAGGAGTTCGGCGATCCTAACATAATTCGTCCTCAAAGTTGGGGGACGATTCGCGTGTGGTTCTTCCACAATCACCATCTCATGGGTGGCCGGTGGGGATCTGATGTCCCTTCGGTCGGGTTTAAGCCCAATCCGGTCATAATTTGTAGTGACTCCCAGATCTGCGATGCGATCCAAGAGTTCATTAAAGGAGGAGAGCTCCATTGGATCCATCTGTTCGGCAAGTTCCGAACTAAACCGAAGGTTATGATTGATAACCCGAGAGGCCATCGTCGGCTCCGTCGCCGACGGGGCGGCCATGATAAAGCCGCCGAGCCAGAGAGTCTGGCCTACAGCCAGAGCTCCCTCCGGAGTAATATCGTCCTTGAAGACGAGTCGAGCCATCAAGTCTTGCAGCGACGTCACAGAGGAACTCTCAATGAAAGCACCAATGTCGGTGTCAAAACCGGCGGATCTCGGGTAGGGGGTCCCGATCTGTGCGTCAAGGCTGATGGTAACAAGAAGTAAGGGACACAGGTGTTTAACCAGGTTCAGGCCCTCTCGATGGAGGTAAAACCCTACTTCCTGCTTGATTAATATTGATGGTATGGGTAGTACAAGAGTAGATCTACCACGAGATCGTAGAGGCTAAACCCTAGGAGCTAGCCTATGATGGTATGAATATAATTGTGATCGGCCTTCTAAGGACCAACCCCTCCGGTTTATATAGACACCGGAGAGGGCTAGGGTTTACATGGAGTCGGTTACAAGGAGGGAAATATAATATTCGGATCGCCAAGCTTGCCTTCCACGCCAAGGAAAGTCCCATCCCGACACGAGCCGAAGTCTTGAGTCTTGTATCTTCACGCTTTAATAGTTCGGACGTTGTACACAGTCCGGCTGTCCGGATACCCCCTAATCCAGGACTCCCTCATTCCCCGCATTAGCCTCTGCCCCTAAGTCTGGCTCTGGAGTCCGGCTGGTGGAGGCGTGTCCGGCAGGCTCTCCAGACACAGTCCGGCGGGCGTTTTTCTGCCAGGAACCATGAACATTATTATATTATAAAGACGATAGTCACGGAGCAGGTTTTTTCATACCTCTGCGACAGCGTCTCGGTCCTGACCGACTTCCTTTATAGCCTACCCCTCTTCGGTGCCCCTTGTTGATGAGTCACTGCGGGTTCGGCACAGCGCCCCGATGGCCTTCCCTATAAGACGCAATACGTGTGCGGCGGGTAAGATGCAAAGAAGGGATCCTTCTCGGAAGTTGGGACTCCGATTTTACTTACCTGTGACGCAGGGAGTAGGCCAGGATAATCAGCTATGATGGCCACCAAGGCACCGTCACGGCTTAGCTGATAGAACGTCCTGTCGACGAGCTCCACAAATACGTCCGGATCTTCTTCGAGTCCGGGGTCGAGGGCCCTGTCAGGGTCCTCTGGCTGTGGAGACGGGTTGTGGACCTCCCTCACAGCTTTTCGCAGTTCCTTCTATGAATTAGCAGGGTAAATATTTGTGAAGAATGCGGGAGCGAATGGAATTGAGTAAAGGATAGCATCTCACCTAGCTTGGGGGGTTGTACATGGAAAATCCATCCCGTGGCTTAATACGGAGGAACTCTTCTTCTTCTCCTTTGTATAAATCGGACAGTATTTTCGCCAGAGCGGTGGCGGAGTCCGGACCTTTGCGACCGCAGCGGGTGGCATCGTCTTCTCCATTGAAGTGCCACATGGGTTTCCCCCGATACTGAAGTGGCTGCACCCCCTGCATTATACATATTGACATAACCTCGATTATTGTCAGTCCTGATTTGGCCAGCGTTTTTATCCTACCCATCAGGTAAAGGACCTCTCTGTTATCTTCCTCCTGGGGGCTCCGGGGGCGCCAGCTGTGGCATTTCTTCAAAGGGGCATTAGCAAACTCGGGAAGGCCCATCCGAATAGGGTCCGGAAGGGGGACATCCTCCATATAAAACCACTTCGATGGCCAGTCTTCGGAGGTCTTCTTCGGAGTACTGGACAGGTATCCGGTGTCGGGGATGTGCCATATTTCGGCTCCGCCCACTTGATATATTGACCCCTCCTGAGTGTGGGGTACGAGGAAGAATAGCCTCTTCCATAGCTCGAAATGAGCTTCGCAGCCCAGAAATAGCTCGCAAAGGGCGACATAGCCTGCGATGTGTAGTATGAAGGCAGGAGTGAAGTTATGCAGCTGGAGGCCGTAGAACTCCAGGAGCCCGTAGAGGAACAGATGGATTGGAAATCCGAGGCTCCTCAGCAAGTAAGGGATAAGGAATACCCGCTCCCCCCTGGATGGGTTGGGATAACTCTCCACTTGCTCCCCGCCATTGTAAGTGGCTAGTCCAGCTCGGACGGGGACCATATATGCAGGCGGGTGAAACCCCTGGGTCTGCAACTCCACCCATCGACTATGGGGGACAGAACACTTCTCCCAATCACCCGGCTTAGCGCTGCGGGAGCGAGAGGAGGAGCTGCGGTGGTCGGCCATGATGGAATGGCTTTTTGCGGGCGTGCTCTGATGGATACTCGCTGGGGGAAGATGTTGTGATTTGGATATGAGGATCCCCGTCTCTTTAATAGACGATTGACTAACGTGGTCAGGGTGGCAAATGTAAAAATGTCCCGACTTCTCGCATTCGCTCGACATGTGGAGGCTGCTATTATTAAGGCACAGAAGATGAGGAGTGCAATATTAATGGGAAGCCGGACACTGCTCATTACAATAGGTACTCAGGGATTTTTTGGAGAAGAACCCGCCTTGCAATGCCGAAGACAAACTGCGAAGCCTGGTTCAGGGGCCACTGAGGGAGTCCTGGATTAGGGGGTCCTCGGACAGCCGGACTATATACTTTGGCCGGACTATTGGACTATGAAGATACAAGATTGAAGACTTCGTCCCGTGTCCGGGTGGGACTCTCCTTTGCGTGGAAGGCAAGCTTGGCAATTCAGATATGTAGATCTCCTTCTCTGTAACTAACTCTGTGTAACCCTAGCCCCCTCTGGTGTCTATATAAACCGAAGGTTTTAGTCCGTAGGACAAGAACAATCAGAATCATAGGCTAGCTTCTAGGGTTTAGCCTCTACGATCTGGTGGTAGATCAACTCTTGTAATACTCATATCATCAAGATCAATCAAGCAGGAAGTAGGGTATTACCTCAATCGAGAGGGCCCGAACCTGGGTAAACATCGTGTCCCCCACCTCCTATTACCATTAGCCTTAGACGCACAGTTCGGGACCCCCTACCCGAGATCCGCCAGTTTTGACACCGATAGCCCCCTCAATGCAACCGGAAGCAGTTGCGTCATAATCACGTGGCAGTCATGAGACTTTAGGTCCTGGAACTTTTTCTCGGGCATATTTATTATTCCCTTTATATTCGACAAGAAGCCATACGGGACCTTCATAGTGAGCAGGCATTCAAAGAAGATTTCCTTCTCTTCTTTGGTAAGAGCGTAGCTGGCAGGACCTTCATACTGCTTTGGAGGCATGGCGTCTTTTTCGTGCACATGTTGCTGGTCCTCCCATGCCTCCAGTGTATCTTTTGTCTTCCCATACACACCCAAGAAGCCTAGCAGGTTCATGCAAAGATTCTTCGTCACGTGCATCACGCCGATTGAAGAGCAGACCTCTAGGTCTTTCTAGTAGGGTAGGTCCCAAAATATAGATTTCTTCTTCCACATGGGTGTGCGTACCTCAGCGTCATTCGGAACAGATAGTCCGCCGGGACCCTTTGCAAAACTTACTTCTAAATCATAGACCATAGCAAGTATGTGATCACCCGTACGGATGGCAGGCTTCTTCCGATGATCTGCCTCGCCTTTGAAATGCTTGCCTTTCTTTCGACATTGATGGTTGGTCGGAAGAAATCGACGATGCCTCGGGTACACATTCTTCTCGCATTTGTCCAGGTATATACTTTCGGTGTCATCTAAACAGTGTGTGCATGTGTGCTATCCCTTGTTTGTCTGCCCTGAAAGGTTACTGAGAGCAGGCCAATCATTGATGGTTACAAACAGCAACGCATGTAGGTTAAATTCCTGCTGTTTGTGCTCATCCCACACACGTTCACTGTTTCCATTCCACAGCTATAAAAGTTCTTCAACTAATGTCCTTAGGTACACATCAATGTTTTTGCCGGGTTGCTTAGGGCCTTGGACGAGAACAGGCATCATAATGAACTTCCGCTTCATGCACAACCAAGGAGGAAGGTTATACATACATAGAGTCACGGGAAAGGTACTGTGATTGCTGCTCTGCTCCCCAAAAGGATTAATGCCATCTACGCTTAAACCAAACCATACGTTCCTTGCGTCACCTACAAAGTCCTCCCAGCAGTTTCTCTCGATTGTTCTCCACTGCGAATCGTTAGTGGGTGCTCTCAACTTCTCGTCTTTCTTACGGCCCTCTCTGCACCATCGCATCAACTTGGCATGCTCTTTGTTTCTGAATAGACGTTTCAACCATGGTATTATAGGAGCATACCACATCACCTTGGCAGGAACCCTCTTCCTGGGGCACTCACCGTCAACATCACCAGGGTCATCTCGTCTGATCTTATACCGCAATGCACCACATACCAGGCATGCGTTCAAATCCTCGTACGCATCGCGGTAGAGAATGCAGTCATTAGGTCATGCTTGTATCTTCTGCACCTCCAATCCTAGAAGGCATACAACCTTCTTTGCTACGTACGTACTGTCGGGCAATTCGTTATCCTTTGGAAGCTTCTTCTTCAATATTTTCAGTAGCTTCTCAAATCCTTTGTCAGGTACACCATTCTCTACCTTCCACTGCAGCAATTCCAGTGTGGTACCGAGCTTTGTGTTGACATCTTCGCAATTGGGGTACAACTCTTTTTTGTGATCCTCTAACATGTGATCGAACTTCAGCTTCTCCTTTTCACTTTCGCACTGTCTCTTTGCATCAACAATGACCCGGCGAAGATCATCATCGGGCACATCGTCTGCTTCCTCTTGATCTTCAGCATCCCCATTGCAGCATCACCGTATTCAAAGGGCACATAGTTGTCATCATCCTCTTCTTCTTTGTTGTCTTCCATCATAACCCCTCTTTCTCCGTGCTTGGTCCAAATATTAGTGTGGAATGAAACCCTTATAAAGCAGGTGGGTTTGAAGGGTTTTTGAGTCAGAGTAAGACCTCGTATTCCCACATATAGGGCATGGAAAACACATAAAACCATTATGCTTGTTTGCCTCAGCCAGTGCGAGAAAATTATGCATGCCCTCAATGTACTCGGAGGTGCGTCTGTTACCATATATCCATTGCCGGTTCATATGCGTGCATTATATATAATTAAGTGTGTCAAAAACCATTACAGAATATCATGAATAGATAAGTGACCAAATTAATAGAAGTTCATCATCACATTAAAACCAAAGTACATACATAGTTCTCATTGAACAACATGTAGATCTCCAGAGCATCTAATTAAACCATAAATTGAAACTATCTAAAACATTTCAATGCAACAACAAATGCGATCATAATCGCAACTAAGGTAACAATTGATCCAACAACATAATAATACCAAGCCTCAGTAAGAATGGCATATTTTCTAATCTTTCTAATCTTCAAGCGCATTGCATCCATCTTGATCTTGTGATCATCGACGACATCCGCAAATCTTCTCCTCCTCAATTTTTTTCAATTTTTCCTTCAAGTAATTGTTTTCTTCTTCAACTAAATTTAACCTCTTGACAATAGGGTCGGTTGAAATTTCCGGTTCACATACCTCCTAGATAAAAAATCTATGTCACGTTGTTCGGCATAATTGTCATAAACACTAAATGAACCAAATAGTTATAAAAGACAATATATACCGCATCTGAATCATAGACAGGACGAGGACCAACGGAGGTAGATACCAAAACCATCGCACTATATAATAACAAACAATAAGAAAATTAAGAAAATTACACAAGTATCTGTCTAAATCATACAAGTAAGTACTTTTTTCTTTTAGAAAGAAGATAAGATCAAGAGGCTCACCAAGGTGGTGCCGGCGACGAGCTCGGCGCGGGCGATCGATGGCAGTGAGAACGGGGACGGGACAAGACGGACCACCAAACCTAGACAAATCTTGAGGAAAATGGAGTTTGGACAAGGAGCTTAGAGAGGAGAAAGCTTAAGTGTGGCTCGGGCATTTCATGAAACACCTCATGTGCATAGGAGGTGAGCAGGTGAGCTAGAGCACCATAATGCTCTCCCACGGCCGGCCAAAAAAACATAGCACTCCACTGCTCTGCTCGCAGGCGAAGGGGTATATATAGGCATCTCATTGGTCTCGGTTCGTGGCTGGAACCAGGACTAAAGGACCCCATTTGGTCCCGGTTCCAGCCACAAACTGGGACCAATGGTTGTGGGCCAGGAGCGAGGACCATTGGTCCCGGTTCGTGCCTGGAACCGGGACCAAAGGGGCCAGACGAACCGGCACCAATGCCCCACGAGGCCTGGCTGGCCCCCTGGCCTCATGAACCGGGACCGTTGCCCCCACTGGTCCCGGTTCGTGAGTGAACCGAGATTAATGAGCTTACCCTGTCTGGACCAAAGCCCTGTTTTTGTTGGGGAACGTAGTAATTTCAAAAATTTCCTACGCACATGCAAGATCATGGTGATGATATAGCAACGAGAGGGGAGAGTGTTGTCCACGTACCCTCGTAGACCGTAAGCGGAAGCGTTATGACAACGCGGTTGATGTAGTCGTACGTCTTCACGATCCGACCGATCCAAGCACCGAACGTACGGCACCTCCGAGTTCTGCACATGTTCAGCTCGATGATGATCTCCGGCCTCCGATCCAGCTGAGCTCCGGAGATGAGTTCCGTCAGCACGACGGCGTGGTGACGATGATGATGTTTTACCGGCGCAGGGCTTCGCCTAAACTCCACGACGATATGACCGAGGTGGAATATGGTGGAAGGGGGCACCGCACACGGCTAAGGAACGATCCGTAGATCAACTTGTGTGTTCATGGGGTGCCCCCTGCCCCCGTATATAAAGGAGGGAGGGAGGAGGAGGCCGGCCCTCTACTATGGCGCGCCGTGGGGAGTCCTACTCCCACCGGGAGTAGGATTCCCCTTTTCCTAGTCCAACTAGTAGTCCTTCCATGTATTAGGAGTAGGAGAGAAGGAAAGGGAAGAGAGAAGGAGAAGGAAGGAAGGGTGCGCCCCCCCTCCCTAGTCCAATTCGGACTAGTCCAAGGGGAGGGTGGCGGCCACGCTTTTGGCCCTTTTTCTCCTTTCCCGTATGGCCCATTAAGGCCCAATACGAATTCCCGTAACTCTCCGGTACTCCGAAAAATACCCGAATCACTCGGAACCTTTTCGAACTCCGAATATAGTCGTCCAATATATCGATCTTTACGTCTCGACCATTTCGAGACTCCTCGTCATGTCCCCGATCTCATCCGGGACTCCGAACTCCTTCGATACATCAAAAGTCATAAACTCATAATATAACTGTCATCGAAACCTTAAGCGTGCAGACCCTACGGGTTCGAGAACTATGTAGTCATGACCTAAAACCATTCTAGGTCATTAGCCAATAGCGGGACCTGGATGCCCATAGTGGTTCCTACATATTCTACGAAGATCTTTATCGGTCAAACCGCATAACAACATACGTTGTTCCCTTTGTCATCGGTATGTTACTTGCCCGAGATTCGATCGTCGGTATCCAATACCTAGTTCAATCTCGTCACCGGCAAGTCTCTTTACTCGTTCTGTAATGCATCATCCCATAACCAACTCATTGGTCACATTGCTTGCAAGGCTTATAATGATGTGCATTACCGAGAGGGCCCAGAGATACCTCTCCGACAATCGGAGTGACAAAACCTAATCTCGAAATACGCCAACCCAACATGTACCTTCGGAGACACCTGTAGAGCACCTTTATAATCACCCAGTTACGTTGTGACGTTTGGTAGCACACAAAGTGTTCCTCCGGTAAACGGGAGTTGCATAATCTCATAGTTATAGGAACATTGTATAAGTCATGAAGAAAGCAATAGCAACATACTAAACGATCAAGTGCTAGGCTAACGGAATGGGTCAAGTCAATCACATCATTCTCCTAATGATGTGATCTCGTTAATCAAATGACAACTCTTTTGTCCATGGCTAGGAAACATAACCATCTCTGATAAACGAGCTAGTCAAGTAGAGGCATACTAGTGACACTATGTTTGTCTATGTATTCACACATGTATTATGTTTCCGGTTAATACAATTATAGCATGAATAATAAACATTTATCATGAAATAAGGAAATAAATAATAACTTTATTATTGCCTCTAGGGCATATTTCCTTCAGTCTCCCACTTGCACTAGAGTCAATAATCTAGTTAACATCGCCATGTGATTTAACACCAATATTCATATCTGTATATGATTAACACCCATAGTTCACATCATCATGTGACTAACATCCAAAGGGTTTACTAGAGTCAATAATCTAGTTCACATCGCTATGTGATTAACACCCAAAGAGTACTAAGGTGTGATCATGTTATGCTCGTGAGAGAAGCTTTAGTCAACGGGTCTGTCACATTCAGAGCCGTATGTATTTCGCAAATATTTTATGTCCACAATGCTCTGCACGGAGCTACTCTAGCTAATTGCTCCCACTTTCAATATGTATCCAGGTTGAGACTTAGAGTCATCTGAATCAGTGTAAAAGTTTGCACTGATGTAACTTTTACAACAAACTCTTTTATCACCTCCATAATCGAGAAACATCTCCTTAGTCCTTACTAAGGATATTCTTGACCAATGTCCAGTGATCTACTCCTAGATCACTATTGTACTCCTTTGCCAAATTCAGAGCAAGGTATACAATAGGTTTGGTACATAGCATAGCATACTTTATAGAACCTATGACTGAAGCATAGGGAATGACTTTTCATTCTCTTTCTATTTTCTGCTGTGGTCGGGATTTGAGTCTTACTCAATTTCATACCTTTGCAACACAGGCAAGAACTCTTTCTTTGACTGTTCCATTTTGAACTACTTCAAAATCTTGTCAAGGTATGTACTCATTGAAAATCTTATCAAGCGTCTTGATCTATCTCAATAGATCTTGATGCTCAATATGTATGTAGCTTTACTGAGGTCTTTCTTCGAAAAACTCTTATTCAAGTATCCTTTCATGCTTTGCAGAATAATTCTACATTATTTCCGATCAGCAATATGTCATTCACATATACTTATCAGAAATGCTGTAGTGTTCCCACTCACTTTCTTGTAAATACAGTCTTCACCGCAAGTCTGTATAATACTATATGCTTTGATCAACTTATCAAAGCGTATATTCCAACTCTGAGATGCTTGCACCAGTCCATAGATGGATCGCTGGAGCTTGCAAATTTTGTTAGCACCTTTAGGATTGACAAAACCTTCTGGTTGTATCATATACAACTCTTCTTTAATAAATTTAAGGAATGTAGTTTTGACATCCATTTGCCAAATTTCATAAAATGTGGCAATTGCTAACATGATTCGGACAGACTTTTAAGCATCGATACGAGTGAGAAAATCTCATTGTATTCAACACCTTGAACTTTGTCAAAAACCTTTTTCGACAAGTCTAGCTTTGTAGATAGTAACACTACTATCAACGTCCGTCTTCCTCTTGAAGATCCATTTATTCTTAATGACTCACCGATCATCGGGCAAGTCAATCAAAGTCTACACTTTGCTCTCATACATGGATCATATCTCAGATTTCATGGCCTCAAGCCATTTCGTGGAATCTGGGCTCATCATCGCTTCCTCATAGTTCGTAGGTTCATCATGGTCTAGCAACATGACTTCCAGAACATGATTACCGTACCACTCTGGTGCGGATCTTACTCTGGAAGACCTACGAGGTTTGGTAGCAACTCGATCTGAAGTTTGATGATCATCATCATTAACTTCCTCACTAATTGGTGTAGGAATCACTGGAACTGATTTCTGTGATGAACTACTTTCCAATAAGGGAGAAGGTACAATTACCTCATCAAGTTCTACTTTCCTCCCACTCACTTCTTTCGAGAGAAACTCCTTCTCTGGAAAGGATCCATTTTAGCAACGAATGTCTTGCCTTCGGATCTGTGATAGAAGGTGTACCCAACAATTTCCTTTGGGTATTCTATGAAGACGCACTTCTCCGATTTGGGTTCGAGCTTATCAGGATGAAACTTTTTCACATAAGCATCGCAGCCCCAAATTTCAAGAAACAACAGCTTAGGTTTACTGCTAAACCATAGTTCATACGGTGTCGTCTCAACGGATTTAGATGGTGCCCTATTAAATGTGAATGCAGCTGTCTCCAATGCATAACCCCAAAACAATATTGGTAAATTAGTAAGAGACATCATAGATCGATTCATATCAAATAAAGTGCGGTTACGACGTTCGGACACACCATAACGTTGTGGTGTTCCAGGTGGTGTGAGCTGTGAAACTATTCCACATTGTTTTAATTGTAGACCAAACTCGTAACTCAAATATTCCTCTCCACGATCAGATCGCAGAAACTTTATTTTCTTGTTATGATGATTTTCCACTTCACTCTGAAATTCTTTGAACCTTTCAACTATTTCAGACTTATGTTTCATCAAGTAGATATACCTATATCTGCTCAAATCATCTGTGAAGGTCAGAAAATAACGATACTTGCCACGAGCCTTCATACTCATTGGTCTGCATACATCAGTATGTATTATTTTCAATAAGTCAGTAGCTCGTTCCATTGTTCCGAAGAACGGAGTTTTAGTCATCTTGCCCAAAAGGCATGGTTCGCAAGTATCAAATGATTCATAACCAAGTGATTCCGAAAATCCATTTTTATGGAGTTTCTTCATGCACTTTTACACCGATATGACCCAAACGGCAGTGCCACAAATAAGTTGCACTATCATTATTAACTTTGCATCTTTTGGCATCAATATTATGAATATGTGTATCACTACGATCGAGATCCAACAAACTATTTTCATTGGGTGTATGATCATTGAAGGTTTTATTCATGTAAACAGAACAACAATTATTCTCTGATTTTAAATGAATAACCATATTGCAATAAACATGATCAAATCATATTCATGCTCAACGCAAACACCAAATAACACTTATTTAGGTTTAACACTAATCCCGAAAGTATAGGGAGTGTGCGATGATGATCATATCAATCTTGGAACTATTTCCAACACACATCGTCACTTCTCCCTTTAACTAGTCTCTGTTTATTCTGCAACTCCCGTTTCGAGTTACTAATCTTAGCAACCGAACAAGTATCAAATACTCAGGGGCTACTATAAACACTAGTAAGGCACACATCAATAACCTGTATATCAAATATACACTTGTTCACTTTGCCATCCTTCTTACCCACCAAATATTCAGGGCATTTCCGCTTCCAGTGACCATTTCCTTTGCAGTGTAAGCACTCAGTTTCAGGCTTTGGTCCAGCTTTGGTCTTCTTCACGGGAGTGACAACTTGCTTGTCATTCTACTTGAAGTTCCCTTTCTTTCCCTTTGCCCTTTTCTTGAAACTAGTGATCTTGTTAACCATCAACACTTGATGCTCTTTCTTGATTTCTACCTTCGTTGATTTCAGCATCACGAAGAGCTTGGGAATAGTTTTCGTCATCCCCTGCATACTATAGTTCATCACGAAGTTCTAGTCACTTAGTGATGGTGACTAGAGAATTCTGTCAATCACTATCTTATCTGGAAGATTAACTCCCACTTGATTCAAGCGATTGAAGTACCCAGACAATCTGAGCACATGATCACTAGTTGAGCGATTCTCCTCCATCTTTTAGCTATAGAACTTGTTGGAGACTTCATATCTCTCAACTCGGGTATTTGCTTGAAATATTAACTTCAACTCCTGGAACATCTTATATGGTCCATGACGTTCAAAACGTCTTTGAAGTCCCGATTCTAAGGCGTTAAGCATGGTGCACTAAACTATCAAGTAGTCATCATATTGAGCTAGCCAAACGTTCATAACGTCTGCATCTGCTCCTGCAATAGGTTTGTTACCTAGCGGTGCATCAAGGACATAATTCTTCTGCGCAGCAGTGAGGATAAACCTCAGATCACGGATCCAATCCGCATCATTGCTACTAACATTTTTCAACACAGTTTTCTCTAGGAACATATCAAAAATAAACATATGAAAGCAACAACGCGAGCTATTGATCTACAACATGGTTTGCAAAATACTACCAGGACTAAGTTCATGATAAATTTAAGTTCAATTAATCATATTACTTAAGAACTCCCACTTAGACAGACATCTCTCTAGTCATCTAAGTGATCACGTGATCCAAATCAACTAAACCATAACCGATCATCACGTGAGATGGAGTAGTTTTCAATGGTGAACATCATTATGTTGATCATATCTACTATATGATTCACGCTCGACCTTTCGGTCTCCGTGTTCCGAGGCCATATCTGCATATTCTAGGCTCGTCAAGTATAACCTGAGTATTCCGCGTGTGCAAAACTGGCTTGCACCCGTTGTAGATGGACGTAGAGCTTATCACACCCGATCATCACGTGGTGTCTGGGCACGACGAACTTTGGCAACGGTGCATACTCAGGGAGAACACTTCTTGATAATTTTGGTGAGAGATCATCTTAAAATGCTACCGTCAATCAAAGCAAGAATAAGATGTATAACAGATAAACATCATATGCAATCAAAATATGTGACATGATATGGCCATGATCATCTTGCGCCTTTGATCTCCATCTCCAAAGTACTGTCATGATCTTTATCGTCACCGGCATGACACCATGATCTTCATCATCTTGATCTATATCAATGTGTCGTCACATGGTCGTCTCGCCAATTATTGCTCTTGCAACTATTGCTATCGCATAGCGATAAAGTAAAGCAAATATTTGGCACTTGCATCTTTATGCAACAAAGGGACAACCATAGGGCTTCTGCCAGTTTCCGATAACTTCAACAAAACATGATCATCTCATACAATAAAATATAGCATCACGTCTTGACCATATCACATCACAACATGCCCTGCAAAAACAAGTTAGACGTCCTCTACTTTGTTGTTGCAAATTTTACGTGGCTGCTACGGGCTTAGCAAGAACCGTTCTTACCTACGCATCAAAACCACAACGATAGTTTGTCAAATAGACTCCGTTTTAACCTTCACAAGAACCGGGCGTAGCCACACTCGGTTCAACTAAAGTTGGAGAAACAGACACCCGCTAGTCACCTGTGTGCAAAGCACGGCGGTAAAACCAGTCTCGCGTAAGCGTACGCGTAATGTCGGTCCGGGCCGCTTCATCCAACAATACCGCTGAACAAAAGTATGACATGCTGGTAGGCAGTATGACTTATATCGTCCACAACTCACTTGTGTTCTACTCGTGCATATAACATCAACGCATAAAACCTAGGCTCGGATGCCACTGTTGGGGAGCGTAGTAATTTCAAAAATTTCCTACGCACATGCAAGATCATGGTGATGATATAGAAACGAGAGGGGAGAGTGTTGTCCACGTACCCTGGTAGACCGTAAGCGGAAGCGTTATGACAACGCGGTTGATGTAGTCGTACGTCTTCACGATCCGACCGATCCAAGCACTGAACGTACGGCACCTCCGAGTTCTGCACACGTTCAGCTCGATGACGATCTCCGGCCTCCGATCCAGCTGAGCTCCGGAGATGAGTTCCGTCAGCACGACGGCGTGGTGACGATGATGATGTTTTACCAGCGCAGGGCTTCGCCTAAACTCCGCGACGATATGACCGAGGTGGAATATGGTGGAAGGGGGCACCGCACACGGCTAAGGAACGATCCGTAGATCAACTTGTGTGTTCATGGGGTGCCCCCTGCCCCCGTATATAAAGGAGGGAGGGAGGAGGAGGCCGGCCCTCTACTATGGCGCGCCATGGGGAGTCCTACTCCCACCGGGAGTAGGATTCCCCTTTTCCTAGTCCAACTAGTAGTCCTTCCATGTATTAGGAGTAGGAGAGAAGGAAAAGGGAAGAGAGAAGGAGAAGGAAGGAAGGGTGCGCCCCCCCTCCCTAGTCCAATTCGGACTAGTCCAAGGGGAGGGCGGCGGCCACCCTTTTGGCCCTTTTTCTCCTTTCCCGTATGGCCCATTAAGGCCCAATACGAATTCCCGTAACTCTCCGGTACTCCGAAAAATACCCGAATCACTCGGAACCTTTCCGAACTCCGAATATAGTCGTCCAAAATATCGATCTTTACGTCTCGACCATTTCGAGACTCCTCGTCATGTCCCCGATCTCATCCGGGACTCCGAACTCCTTCGATACATCAAAAGTCATAAACTCATAATATAACTGTCATCGAAACCTTAAGCGTGCGGACCCTACGGGTTCGAGAACTATGTAGTCATGACCTAAAACCATTCTAGGTCATTAGCCAATAGCGGGACCTGGATGCCCATAGTGGTTCCTACATATTCTATGAAGATCTTTATCGGTCAAACCGCATAACAACATACGTTGTTCCCTTTGTCATCGGTATGTTACTTGCCCGAGATTCGATCGTCGGTATCCAATACCTAGTTCAATCTCGTCACCGGCAAGTCTCTTTACTCGTTCTGTAATGCATCATCCCGTAACCAACTCATTGGTCACATTGCTTGCAAGGCTTTTAATGATGTGCATTACCGAGAGGGCCCAGAGATACCTCTCCGACAATCGGAGTGACAAAACCTAATCTCGAAATACGCCAACCCAACATGTACCTTCGGAGACACCTGTAGAGCACCTTTATAATCACCCAGTTACGTTGTGACGTTTGGTAGCACACAAAGTGTTCCTCCGGTAAACGGGAGTTGCATAATCTCATAGTTATAGGAACATTGTATAAGTCATGAAGAAAGCAATAGCAACATACTAAACGATCAAGTGCTAGGCTAACGGAATGGGTCAAGTCAATCACATCATTCTCCTAATGATGTGATCTCGTTAATCAAATGACAACTCTTTTGTCCATGGCTAGGAAACATAACCATCTCTGATAAACGAGCTAGTCAAGTAGAGGCATACTAGTGACACTATGTTTGTCTATGTATTCACACATGTATTATGTTTCCGGTTAATACAATTATAGCATGAATAATAAACATTTATCATGAAATAAGGAAATAAATAATAACTTTATTATTGCCTCTAGGGCATATTTCCTTCAGTTTTCTACTAGTGACTCCAGCAAACCCCTGGGGTAACGGCGAAGCCCGGTTAGTAGTTGCGCATGTTGGCGTGAACGCGCTATAGCTAAAGAATACCTGCAGCGCATGTTGGCGGCCCACGCTACTGCTAAGTACTAGTAGCGCGCCCGGCTAACCCCTCTCTACTGTTACCTGTCTACCAATAGGAATTTCCCTAGTTTCCCTAGTAGTGTTGCGTCAAATAGCGACCCGACGCACACACAGACACCCGACTGGGCCGGCCCATGGTGTAGCGATCACGTTTGTACAGTAGCGCAACAATTTGATTGTCAAAAAATGAAAAAAAACAGGACGACTTAGCTAAACAAGTGGACTTAACAAGCATTCATGACAATAAAGGAAGGCGATTTATGGTTTTTATATCTTTTCCTGGATTTTTTTGAAAAGCGAGTAATGTTTGAAAATCTGAAAATTGTTTGAACAACTCAAACAAATTTATAATTCAAACTTATTCAAAAAAATGTAAATGTTATTCAAAAATAGTTTTTCAAAAAAGTTAGATAACAGGAACATTTAAAAAAAATTCTGCACATTTATTCCAAAGCACAAAACATTCCTAGAAATTGCCAAACATTTTCTGAAAATGCAAGCATTTTTTCAGTTTTGAGCACATTTTTTATTGTGAACATTGTTGGAAAATACAAAAAGAAATCAAAAAATTCAAAAAAGTAAACAGATTTTTAAAACACGAACATTTTTTGGAAAACTGAACATTTGTTGAAAACACGAACAATTTGAAAAACAGAGAATGTTTTTTTAACAAAATAACATTTATTTTATTTTTGGATAAAATACGAAAAAAATGACATTTTAGAAATTCAGGAAAATAATGAAACGCAGACATTTTTGGAAAATGTGAACATTTTTTTAAAAAAATGAACAAAATTGAAAGAACATGAACAAAACATTGAAATTCTGAACATTTTTCAAACAAACGTGAACAAGATATTAAAATTCTGATCATTTTTAGGTAAGTGAGCAAATTTGAAATTTTGAACAAAATTTGAAATGCTGAACTTTTTATGAATTCTTTGAAATTATGGAAAAAAACACAAAAAAATTGCATTCGAATTTTAAAAAAAATTCAGATCGGCATTTGAGTTTCTTATATGGTGTTGCGCTGTACAGTAATCGTTCAATGTCACTAGCTCAACTGGTTAGAGTCTTATCCTCTCGAGCTGCCGTTCCTGGGTTCGAACCGTGGCAGCGCAACCTTTTTTACTCCAGTGTTATGTACTTGTCGCTAGGTTGGCCGAGGAGAAAAGGGCCCAGCGACCGCGACCTGGAACGATCTCACGGGCAGCGCTCGCTCGGTTCCACGTTTTTGAATTAGTACCACACCGGTCGCTTCTAAACGTATGTAGCGGCATAAAAATCCTGGTAATGACCGGGTTAATCGCCGAGGAAAGCATTGACTGGACCAGCTAAGCTAGCTAGCTGGGCTAGCTCTGTTGAGGCATTACCAGACGACGCACTGACTGGACCAGCTAATTAAACGCTAGCTAGCTGAATTAGCTCTGCTGAGGTAAAAGCGTTCACTGGCCTGGCCACCCAGTTGAAGTAAGTCTTTTTTTATTTCTCCCTTGCTTCGTTTTTTACTCATCGTATGATGGATTCTGTTCATTTTCCTTTTTGATTTTTTTCTCCCATAGACTATTAGCATTTGTCTTGCGGTATCCCCGCCGCCACTGTGGTCGCAGAGGCGCCTCCCTAGCAGCAATAGGACTACGGTGGTAGTGTCGGCGCCTAATTTGGCATATGACGCAACTCATAAACTTGGACGTGTGATTTGTGTGGGCTACAACAACCCAGCAACGACACGCTCATGCCACTCTACGGTGGCACGCCACCAGCAACGACAATGAATCAACCCCAGGACAAACACCTGAAAACCAGCCTCCTAGTCATAGGCACTTGGCCACACAGATCCGCACTGGGGCAACATCCACATGAATCCCTGCCCGCATCCCTAGATTTGCAAACTACAAAGAAGCCAGATCTTGGCCAAGGCCTTAGATCAGCTTGCATGCATGTACTTAAACTGATGTTGCATGTCAGTTAGAAATATTTTCTCAAGAAAAAATAACTTACAAGATTAGCTTGAAGGTGCATGTCATGTAACCCGACAACTACCTAAGGTCATATCTAAGTATATCCCCCAAATCCCCCATTTGACCTCTCGAGGGATTTTGGACAAAATTTTGCACCTAACCAGGCCCAGTAAGCGCGAGGCGAGACGAAAAAAAAATACCGAAAAGGAACAATCTCGCAAAGAATCTGAACTCGTGACCTTGCACTTCTAAACCTCATGTGCTAGCCACTACAAGAGAGGACAGTTGGTGAAGTTTATGAAGCGTTAAACTATTTAACGACATACTGCGGCGTCGAGATTTGAAAACTTTTTGAAACATTGTCTTAGAATATATTTTTTAGAGAAATCCAAATATATTTAAAATCCCTACATTTCTTAAAAATAGGAAAACATTTTTTTTAAAAACACGAACATTTTCTGGAACATGATTGAGCAGGCGTACTAAATTGTAACTCTGCTGAATGTAAAAGCGTTCACTGGCCTGGCCACCCAGTGAAGCCTTTTTTGCTGTCTCCCAATTACTCTATAATCTTTTCTTTACTCCATCGTACTATGGATTGTTAACACTAAAGGGCTGTTCGGAATCCCCCCAGCTCCGTGAAATCCTGAGAGCTGGTAAATAGGCGCTCCGCGAATGTCAACTATAACTCCACCTGCTTCAGGAGTGGAGCTGTGGAGCGGAGTACTTCCGAACAAGGCCTAAGTGTAATCTCTCTCTCTCTCTCTCTCTCTCTGGCCGCTGGACCGTTGATTTTCTTTCTTCATTTTTTTTCTCCCTCGACTATTACCATTATTGCACATATATTCTATAAGAAATCACATTATTTCCGCGTCACAAATGTCTTTCCGTTCCCTATCTATGTAAATAAGTGCAACGACTTTTGTAAATTCTTTGTTACCAATCGAGTATAGACGTACGCAGCCTGAATGGAAATACCCTATAGGAAATCGCATTATTTTCCCAAAAAGTGTACACCATTCCTTTCTATCTATGCAAGATAAGTGCAACGACGGTCTCCCCACCTCCAGGCCTACTGCCGCCCTCCTCCTCTCTCGAGCTTGCATGCCACCATCAGTTGTCAGTCCATACCTCCCTAGCAAGCAGCCACCTACCGAGTCACCTCCACCGCCATCCTTACCCCTCCTTCCCACCGCATCCATTGGCCGAGAGGGATAAAGATGTGGAGCTCGAGATCTGCCTTTGCAAAGGCGCAAAAAGGTACATATGGTTTCATGAGGACTGAGTGGGCTCTAGGATTTGCCCCAGGATTTCAAGTTGAATTTCAATTAGAGTTTTTTATTATGTCAAAATCCAAAATCATGACTTTATTTGAGATAGATGAACACAAACCTTTATTAGTGTTGCTTGTGGATGTCAATAATAGGAGGATTATATACCTTTGGAAAAACTTGCGGGAAATTTTGCAGTGCCGGTGCGTAATTTGGCATGATGCAACTCGTAAACTTGGACGCGTGATTTCTGTGGGCTAAAACAACCCAGCAACGACACTCTCATGCCACTCTACGGCGGCACGTCACCAGCACGGCCATGAAATAACCCGAGGACAAACACCTGAAAATCAGCCTCCCAGTCAGACGTAGGCATTGGGCCTTTCTTCGGTTTTACTCCAATTGTACAACGGATTATGTTCCTTTTTTTGAAAAATTTGCACCCATAGAATATTAACGTTTGCCTTGTGGTATCCCCACCGCCACTGCGATCGCAGAGGCGTCCGCCTAGCAGTAATGGAAGATTGTCAAAGCTTTGCAGTCGAGGTGTACGGTGGTGGTGTGGGCGCCTTAGATGGCATGATGCAGCTCAGAAACTCGGACGCGTGATTTGTGTGGCTAAAACAACTCAGCACCGATACTCCCATGCCACTCTATGGTGGCACGTCACCGGCGATGGAACAACCTAAGGAAAAACACCTGAAAACCAACCTCCTAGTCAAACATAGGCACCGGACCACACAGATCCGCACAGGGGCAACAACCACATGAATCCCTGCCCAAATCCCTAGATCTGCATAGTTCAAAGAAGCCAGATCTTGGCCAAGGCCCTGGATCCACTTGCACGCATATACTTAAACTGATGTTGCATGTAAGTTAGCCGTATTTTCTCAATAAAAAGTAACTTAGAAGATTATCTTGAAGGTGCATGTCATGTAACCCGACAACTACCTACGGTCATCTTTAAGTACATCCTCAAAATCCCCATTTGACCTGTCGGGGAATTTTGGACAAATTTTTGCACCTGACCAGGCCCAGTGGGCGTGAGGCGAGACGAAAACATACCGAAAAAGAACATTCTCGAAAAGAATCAAACATGTGACCTCGTGCTTCTAAACCTCGTGTGCTAGCCACTACAAGAGAGGACAGTTGGTGGATTTTGTGAAGCGTGAAACTATTTAACGACATATTGTAGCGGGGAGATTTGATAACTTTTTAGAATTATTCTAAAACATTTTCTTGAAAAAAATAATTTTTTAAAAATACCAAATATTTTTAAAATCCCAACATTTACTAAAAATAGGAGTGCATTTTTTAAAAATCTGAACATTTTGAAAAACGAATAATTTTTTGAAAATGCGAACATTTTCTCGAACATTATCGAGTAGGCGTACTAAGTTGTAACAAACTTCGTTTGAGCGGGATACAATGCCCTATCAATTTTTTGTATAAATTTTATCTCTTCCGTAATTGTATATCACAGTCTTTTTCTTTTTACCTTGAAAAATCTCCTTATCGACCTAGCCGGGGTTTCTGTAGCTTGGGTTTTACGATGTATATGACCCCTCTAGGGGACCGACTTCCCAAATGGAATGGTCTTTATTTGTGTTGTTGGTTGGTCTTTCTCAACGTGCATGCGATGGCTTGTAGCCTGTACTTGCAGCGGAGCCAAGGTTCGATTCTTAGCTGATCCTGGTTTTGCTGGCACGGGACATGGGTGTTGGTGTCAAAACTGGCGGATCTCGGGTAGGGGGTCCCGAACTGTGTGTCTGAGAATCGATAGTAACAAGGGACGATGGGGATGCGATGTTTACCCACGATAGCATCGCCGCCCTCGGGCTTTCAACGGATTATGATCGGATCGGGCTTAAACCTGACCAGAGGGAAATCAATCTCCCGCCGATCACTCACCTGGTGGCGATCGTCGATGAACGAGGCAAGAACACTTCTTCCCCTAAGTTAAAACCCAGCTATGTTCGGATCTCCGAACCCATTAAACTAGATACTCTTCCTTCGGAGGAGACCCCGCGTCCCCCGAACTCCGGGTCGGACTTAGGGTCCGGGGAGCGCTTGGATCTTCCCGAACCCGAACCGGTGACATCGGAGATTTTACAAGCTTCGAACACAATTCTGGGTAGGGATTCAAGTTTTAGCCCACCCGCCCACCACAATCAATACTCTCCGAGCAATTCAGGCCCTCCTGACATATACGACCTGATGTATGTACCGCAGCAACCTCAGGAAATGCTACAGCACTTTTGGGCCAGGTTTCTACTTGTCAAAAACAAGATTAAAGATTGCTATGACAACGATGCAGTCTTGGTTTTTCGTCACAATTGCGTCGATGGGGGAATTCAGAACGCCCTTGACCGCTGTCGCATATAGAGTTTCATGGAACTATCGCACGTAGTACGGAAATATTGTGCGATGGAAAGCACATGGAAGGCCCAAAAACCCAATTGGAACCCGCAGCCTTTAAGCAGTGCACAGCCCGGGCAAAACGGGTACACCCTTATATTGGAAATATGCCCTAGAGGCAATAATAAAAGTATTATTATATTTCCTTTTTCATGATAATTGTCTTTTATTCATGCTATAACTGTATTATCCGGAAATCGTAATACATGTGTGAATACATAGACCACAATATGTCCCTAGTGAGCCTCTAGTTGACTAGCTCGTTGTGATCAACAGATAGTCATGGTTTCCTGGCTATGGACATTGGATGTCGTTGATAACGGGATCACATCATTAGGAGAATGATATGATGGACAAGACCCAATCCTAAGCATAGCACAAAGATCGTGTAGTTCGTTTGCTAGAGCTTTTCCAATGTCAAGTATCTCTTCCTTAGACCATGAGATCGTGTAACTCCCGGATACCGTAGGAGTGCTTTGGGTGTATCAAACGTCACAACGTAACTGGGTGACTATAAAGGTGCACTACAGGTATCTCCGAAAGTGTCTGTTGGGTTGACACGGATCGAGACTGGGATTTGTCACTCCGTGTAAACGGAGAGGTATCTCTGGGCCCACTCGGTAGGACATCATCATAATGTGCACAATGTGACCAAGGGGTTGATCACGGGATGATGTGTTATGGAACGAGTAAAGAGACTTGCCGGTAACGAGATTGAACAAGGTATCGGTATACCGACGATCGAATCTTGGGCAAGTAATATACCGCTAGACAAAGGGAATTGTATATGTGATCGATTGAGTCCTTGACATCGTGGTTCATCCGATGAGATCATCGTGGAACATGTGGGAGCCAACATGGGTATCCAGATCCCGCTGTTGGTTATTGACCGGAGAACGTCTCGGTCATGTCTACATGTCTCCCGAACCCGTAGGGTCTACACACTTAAGGTTCGATGGCACTAGGGTTACAAAGGAAGTTTGTATGTGGTTACCGAATGTTGTTCGGAGTCCCGGATGAGATCCCGGACGTCACGAGGAGTTCCGGAATGGTCCGGAGGTAAAGATTTATATATGGGAATTCCTATTTTGGCCACCGGAAAATGTTTGGGATTTTTCGGTATTGTACCGGGAAGGTTCTAGAAGGTTCCGGAGTGGGGCCCACCTGCATGGGGGGACCCACATGAACGTGGGTAGTGGGGGAAAGGCCCCACACCCCTGGTCAAGGCGCACCAAGATCCCCCCTTAGAAGGAATAAGATCATATCCCGAAGGGATAAGATCAAGATCCCTAAAAAGGGGGGATAACAATCGGTGGGGAAGGAAATGATGGGATTTCTTTCCTCCCACCTTGGCCGACGCCCCATTGGACTTGGAGGGCAAGAAACCAGCCCCTCCACCCCTATATAAAGTGGGGAGGCGCATGGGAGCTTCACACAATGTTCTGGCGCAGCCCTTCCCCTCTCCCAAGTACTCCTCCTCTCCCGCGGTGCTTGGCGAAGCCCTGCAGGATTGCCACGCTCCTCCACCACCACCACGCCGTTGTGATGCTGCTGGATGGAGTCTTCCTCAACCTCTCTCTCTCTCCTTGCTGGATCAAGGCGTGGGAGACGTCACCGGGCTGTACGTGTGTTGAACGCGGAGGTGCCGTCCGTTCGGCACTAGGATCTCCGGTGATTTGAATCACGACGAGTACGACTCCTTCAACCCCGTTCTCTTGAACGCTTCCGCCTAGCGATCTACAAGGGTATGTAGATGCACTCTCCTTCCCCTCGTTGCTGGTTTCTCCATAGATAGATCTTGGTGACACGTAGGAAAATTTTGAATTTCTGCTACGTTCCCCAACAGTGGCATCATGAGCTAGGTCTATTGCGTAGATTCTTTGCACGAGTAGAACACAAAGTAGTTGTGGGCGTTGATTTTGTTCAATATGCTTACCGTTACTAGTCCAATCTTGTTTCGACGGTATTGTGGGATGAAGCGGCCCGGACCGACCTTACACGTACTCTTACGTGAGACAGGTTCCACCGATTGACATGCACTTGGTGCATAAGGTGGCTAGCGGGTGCCAGTCTCTCCCACTTTAGTCGGAACGGATTCGATGAAAAGGGTCCTTATGAAGGGTAAATAGCAATTGGCATATCACGTTGTGGTGTTGCGTAGGTAAGAAACGTTCTTGCAAGAAACCCATAGCAGCCACGTAAAACATGCAACAACAATTAGAGGACGTCTAACTTGTTGTTGCAGGGTATGCTATGTGATGTGACATGGCCAAGAAGAATGTGATGAATGATATGTGATGTATGAGATTGATCATGTTCTTGTAATAGGAATCACGACTTGCATGTCGATGAGTATGACAACCGGCAGGAGCCATAGGAGTTGTCTTAATTTATTGTATGACCTGCGTGTCATTGAACAACGCCATGTAATTACTTTACTTTATTGCTAACCGGTAGCCATAGTAGTAGAAGCAATAAGTTGGTGAGACAACTTCATGGAGACACGATGATGGAGATCATGGTGTCATGCCGGTGACGATGATGATCATGGAGCCCCGAAGATGGAGATCAAAAGGAGCAAAATGATATGGGCCATATCATGTCACTATTTGATTGCATGTGATGTTTATCATGTTTATGCATCTTGTTTACTTAGAACGACGGTAGTAAATAAGATGATCCCTTACAAAAATTTCAAGAAGTGTTCTCCCCTAACTGTGCACCGTTGCTAAAGTTCGTCGCTTCTAAGCGCCACGTGATGATCGGGTGTGATGGATTCTTACGTTCACATACAACGGGTGTAAGACAGATTTACACACGCAAAACACTTAGGGTTAACTTGACGAGCCTAGCATGTACAGACATGGCCTCGGAACACAGAGACCGAAAGGTCGAGCATGAGTCGTATAGTAGATACGATCAACATGAAGATGTTCACCGATGATGACTAGTCCGTCTCACGTGATGATCGGACATGGCCTAGTTGACTCGGATCATGTAATCACTTAGATGACTAGAGGGATGTATATCTGAGTGGGAGTTCATAAGATGAACTTAATTATCTTGAACATAGTCAAAAGATCTTTGCAAATTATGTCGTAAGCTCACGCTTTAGTTCCACTGTTTAGATATGTTCCTAGAGAAAATATAGTTGAAAGTTGACAGTAGCGATTATGCGGACAGTGGAAAGCTTATGTCCTTGATGCACCGCTCAGTGTACTGAACCCCAAACGTCGTTTGTGGATGTTGCAAACATCAGACATGCATGTTTTGATAACTACGTGATAGTTCAGTTAAACGGTTTAGAGTTAAGGCACCAAAGACGTTTTCGAAACGTCGCGGAACATATGAGATGTTTCGAGGGCTGAAATTGGGATTTCAGGCTCGTGCCCACATCAAGAGGTATGAGACCTCCGACGATTTTATTAGCCTACAATCTAAGGGAGAAAAGCTCAATCGTTGAGCTTGTGCTCAGATTGTCTGAGTGCAACAATCACTTGAATCGAGTGGGAGTTGATCTTCCAGATGAGATAGTGATGTTTCTCCAAAGTCATTGCCACCAAGCTGCTAGAGCTTCGTGATGAACTATAACATATCAGGGATAGATATGATGATCCTTGAGGTATTCATGATGTTTGACACCGCGAAAGTAGAAATCAAGAAGAAGCGTCAATTGTTGATGGTTGGTGAAACCACTAGTTTCAAGAAGGGCAAGGGCAAGAAGGGATACTTCATGAGACGGCAAATCAGCTGCTGCTCGAGTGAAGAAACCCAAGGTTGAACCCAAACCCGAGACTATGTGCTACTGTGATAAGGGGAATAGTCACTAGAGCGGAATTACCCTAGATACTTGGTACATGAGAAGGCTGGCAAGGTCGATAGAAGTATATTGGATATATATTATGTTAATGTGTACTTTACTAGTACTCCTAGTAGCACCAAGGTATTAGATACCTGTTCGGTTGCTAAGTGTTAGTAACTCGAAATAAAAGCTACGAAATAAACGGAGACTAGCTAAAGGTGAGCTAACGATATGTGTTGGAAGTCTTTCCAAGGTTGATGTGATCAAGCATCGCACGCTCTCTCTACCATCGAGATTTGGTGTTTGCGTTGAGCATAGACATGTTTGGATTATGTCTATCGCAATACGGTTATTCATTTAAGGAGAATAATGGTACTCTATTTATTTGAATAATACCTTCAATGGTCTTGCACCTAAAGGAATGGTTTATTGAATCTCGATCGTAGTGATACACATTTTCATGCCAAAAGATATAAGATAGTAATGATGGTACCACTTACTTGTGGCACTGCCATGTAAGTCATATTGGTGTAAAACGTATGAAGAAGCTCCATGTTGATGGATCGTTTGGACTCACTTGATTTTGAATCACTTGAGATATGCAAATCATACCACATGGGCAAGATGACTGAGAAGCCTCGTTTTCAGTAAGATGGAACAAGATAGCAACTTGTTGGAAGTAACACATTTTGATGTGTGCAGTCCAATGAGTGCTGAGGCATGCAGTGAATATCGTTATGTTCTTACTTCACAGATGATTCGAGTAGATGTAGAGTATATTTACTTGATGAAACACAAGTCTGAATTATTGAATGGTTCAAGTAATTTCAGAGTGAAGTTGAAGATCATCGTAACAAGAGGATGAAATGTCTATGATATGATCATAGAGATGAGTATCTGAGTTACAAGCTTTGGCACACAATTGAGACATTGTGGAAATTGTTTCACAACTAACACCGCCTAGAACACCATAGTGTGATGGTGTGTCCGAACATCATAGTTGCACCCTATTGGATATGGTGCGTACCATGATATCTCTTATCGAATTACCACTATCGTTTATGGGTTAGGCATTAAAGACAACCACATTCACTTTAAATAGGGCACCACGTAATTCCGTTGAGATGACACCGTATGAACTATGGTTTAGAGAAACCAAAGCTGTCATTTCTTAAAGGTTTGGGGATGCGACGCTTATGTGAAAAAGTTTCAGGTTGATAAGCTTGAACCCAAAGCGGATAAAATGCATCTTCATAGGACACCCAAAACAGTTGGGTATACCTCCTAATTCAGATCCGAAAGCAATAGGGATTGTTTCTTGAATCGGGTCCTTTCTCGAGGAAAAGTTTGTCTCGAAGAGTTGAGTGGGAGGATGGTGGAGACTTGATATGGTTATTGAACCGTCACTACAACTAGTGTGTAGCAGGGCACAGGAAGTTGTTCCTGTGGCACCTACACCAATTGAAGTAGAAGCTTATGATAGTGATCATGAAACTTCGGATCAAGTCACTACCGTACCTCGTAGGGTGACAAGGATGCGTACTGCTTCAGAGTTGTATAGTAATCTTGTCTTGAAGGTCATGTTGCTAGACAACAATGAACCTACGAGCTATGGAGAAGCAAGGGTGGGCCCAAATTCCGACAAATGGTTAGAAGCCATGAAATCCGAGATAGGATCCATGTATCAGAACAAAGCATGGACTTTGGTGGACTTGCCTGATGATCGGCAAGCCATCGAGATAAATGGATCTTTAAGAAGACGGGCGTGGATGGTAATGTCACCGTCTATGAAGCTCGACTTGTGGCAAAGAGTTTTTTTTCACAAGTTCAAGGAGTTGACTACAATGAGATTTTCTCATTCGTAGCGATGCTTAAGTCAGTCGGAATCATGTTAGCATTAGCTGCATTTATGAAATCTTGCAGATGGATGTCAAAACGAATTTCCTTACCAGTTTTCGTAAGGAAAGGTTGTATGTGATACAATCAGAAAAGTTTTGTCGATCCTAAGGATGCTAAAAGGTATGCTAGCTCCAGCGATCCTTCCATGGACTGGAGTAAGCATCTCAGAGTTGGAATATACACTTTGATAAGATGATCAAAGATTTTTGTTTATACAAAGTTTATGAGAAATTTGTATTTCCAAAGAAGTGAGTGGGAGCACTATAGAATTTCTGATGAGTATATGTTGTTGACATATTGTTGATTAGAAATGATGTAGAATTTCTGGAAAGCATATAGGGTTATTTGATAAGTGTTTTTCAATGGAAAACCTGGATTAAGCTACTTGAACATTGAGCATCAAGATCTATGAGGATAGATCAAAAAAACGCTAAATGGTACTTTCAAATGAGCACATACCTTGACATGATCTTGAAGGTGTTCAAGATGGATCAGTCAAAGAAGGAATTCTTGCCTGAGTTGTAAGGTATGAAGTTAAGAGTTAAAGCTCGACCACGGCAGAAAAGAGAGAAAGGACGAAGGTCGTCCCCTATGCTTCAGACGTAGGCTCTAGAGTATGCTATGCTGTGTACCGCACCGGAAGTGTGCCTTGCCATGAGTTAGTCAAGGGGTACAAGAATGATCCAGGAATGGATCATTGGATAGCGGTCAAAATTGTCCTTGGAGTAAATAAGGACATGTTTCTCGATTATGGAGGTGATAAAGAGTTCGGCGTAAAGGGTTACGTCGATGCAAGCTTTAACACCTATCCGAGTGACTCTGAGTAGCAAACCGGATACGTATAGTGGAGCGACCATTTGGAATAGCTCCAATTGGAGCGTGGAAGCAGCATTTACAGAATGACCTAGAGATTTGCAAAGTACATATGGATCTGAATGTTGCAGACCCGTTGACTAAAACCTCTCTTGCAAGCAAAACATGATCAAACCCCAGAACTCATTGAGTCTTAATCACATGATGATGTGAACTAGTTTAGTGACACTAGTAAACTCTTTGGATGTTGGTCACATGGCGATGTGACCTGTGAGTGTTAATCACATGGCGATGTGAACTAGATTATTGACTCTAGTGCAAGTGGGAGACTATTGGAAATATGCCCTAGAGGCAATAATAAAAGTATTATTATATTTCCTTGTTCATGATAATTGTCTTTTATTCATGCTATAACTGTATTATCTGGAAATCGTAATACATGTGTGAATACATAGACCACAATATGTCCCTAGTGAGCCTCTAGTTGACTAGCTCGTTGTGATCAACAGATAGTCATGGTTTCCTGGCTATGGACATTGGATGTCGTTGATAACGGGATCACATCATTAGGAGAATGATATGATGGACAAGACCCAATCCTAAGCATAGCACAAAGATCGTGTAGTTCGTTTGCTAGAGCTTTTCCAATGTCAAGTATCTCTTCCTTAGACCATGAGATCGTGTAACTCCCGGATACCGTAGGAGTGCTTTGGGTGTATCAAACGTCACAACGTAACTGGGTGACTATAAAGGTGCACTACAGGTATCTCTGAAAGTGTCTGTTGGGTTGACACGGATCGAGACTGGGATTTGTCACTCCGTGTAAACGGGGAGGTATCTCTGGGCCCACTCGGTAGGACATCATCATAATGTGCACAATGTGACCAAGGGGTTGATCACGGGATGATGTGTTATGGAACGAGTAAAGAGACTTGCCGGTAACGAGATTGAACAAGGTATCGGTATACCGACAATCGAATCTTGGGCAAGTAATATACCGCTAGACAAAGGGAATTGTATACGGGATCGATTGAGTCCTTGACATCGTGGTTCATCCGATGAGATCATCGTGGAACATGTGGGAGCCAACATGGGTATCCAGATCCCGCTGTTGGTTATTGACCGGAGAACGTCTCGGTCATGTCTACATGTCTCCCGAACCCGTAGGGTCTACACACTTAAGGTTCGATGACACTAGGGTTATAAAGGAAGTTTGTATGTGGTTACCGAATGTTGTTCGGAGTCCCGGATGAGATCTCGGACGTCACGAGGAGTTCCGGAATGGTCCGGAGGTAAAGATTTATATATGGGAAGTCCTATTTTGGCCACCGGAAAATGTTCGGGATTTTTCGGTATTGTACCGGGAAGGTTCTAGAAGGTTCCGGAGTGGGGCCCACCTGCATGGGGGGACCCACATGAACGTGGGTAGTGGGGGAAAGGCCCCACACCCCTGGTCAAGGCGCACCAAGATCCCCCCTTAGAAGGAATAAGATCATATCCCGAAGGGATAAGAACAAGATCCCTAAAAAGGGCGGATAACAATCGGTGGGGAAGGAAATGATGGGATTTCTTTCCTCCCACCTTGGCCGACGCCCCATTGGACTTGGAGGGCAAGAAACCAGCCCCTCCACCCCTATATAAAGTGGGGAGGCGCATGGGAGCTTCACATGATGTTCTGGCGCAGCCCTTCCCCTCTCCCAAGTACTCCTCCTCTCCCGTGGTGCTTGGCGAAGCCCTGCAGGATTGCCACGCTCCTCCACCACCACCACGCCGTTGTGCTTCTGCTGGATGGAGTCTTCCTCAACCTCTCCCTCTCTCCTTGCTGGATCAAGGCGTGGGAGACGTCACCGGGCTGTACGTGTGTTGAACGCGGAGGTGCCGTCCGTTCGGCACTAGGATCTCCGGTGATTTGAATCACGACGAGTACGACTCCTTCAACCCCGTTCTCTTGAACGCTTCCACCTAGCGATCTACAAGGGTATGTAGATGCACTCTCCTTCCCCTCGTTGCTGGTTTCTCCATAGATAGATCTTGGTGACACGTAGGAAAATTTTGAATTTCTGCTACGTTCCCCAACACCTTATGGGGCATCCGATCATAAGCCCGCCGGCAAGAAAAACAAACCCTTCGCAGTACATAGGTCCGTCCTCGACGAACTCCTCGACAAGCCCTGTCAGATACATGCAACGCTGAGCACCGAACCAACGCACAGCCTTTAGGCATGCTGGGTACTTCGGCAAGTGGCTAAAAGCGGTGAGCCTATCCTCACCACCGTTACTCCAGAGAAGCATTCTCCGGAGGATGACGATCTTAATGTATTTACTGTCTTCGAGACCTTCTCTTCAAATAATCTACGCAAAAGGGCACTTCGCGACCTCGCCGAAATCAACCAAGTAACCACAATGAGCCCATGGAACGACGCGGCAATAACTTTCATTGCTGACGATGAACCAAGGTCCCAATCAGTCCGAGCACCAGCCGCCTTGGTCTTAAACCCAATTGTGGATGGCTTTCAACTCACCAAAGTGCTCACAGATGGCGGCAGCGGACTTAACCTCATCTACGAGGACATGCTCGACAAAATGCAAATTGACAAGGCCCGCATCGAGCAAAGCAATACCACCTTCCGAGGCATCATCCCCAGTCGAGAAGCACGATGTTCGGGGAAAATCAAATTTGACGTAGTACTCGTCATGCACGAGAATTACAGGTTTGAAGAGTTGCTTTTCCACGTGGCTCCCTTCAATAGCGAATATCACGCCCTTTTGGGGCGGGACGCTTTCTTACGCTTCCAAGCCATACCCCATTACGGGTACATGAAGCTTAAAATGTCAGGGCCCAACGGAATAATCAAAGTTACAAGTGATCCGAATAAAGCACTCCGCGCCGAAAACAAAACTGCATCCTTGGCCATTGAGGCACTATCCGAAGCCCTTGCGGCCAAAGAACTAACCACCTTGCGATCCACGGTGGACAAGGATGACATGAATCTTGATAAGAGGCCCAAGTCCACCTCTTTCAAACATCAGATGAAATAGTAAAATTTCAAGTGCACCCGGCGGATCCTAACAAAACAAGGTCCATTGGAGCACAGCTAGATCCGACGGTCGATGCTGCCCTACGAGCGTTCCTGCGCGAAAAATGGGATATCTTTGCCTGGCACCCTACGGACATGCCCGGGATCCCACGCAGACTGGCCGAACATAGCCTCAACATAATCAAGGGGTTCAAACTGGTCAAACAAACGCTGCGGCAATTTTCTGAACCCAAACGACAAGCTATGGGGGAGGAGCTAGCCAAACTACTTGAAGCCGGGTTCATCGGAGAAATCAAACTCCCAGATTGGCTAGCCAACTTGGTCATGGTGCCGAAGAAGGATAAGTCTTGGCGCCTTTGTGTCGACTTCAAAGACCTCAATAAGGCTTGCCCCAAAGACCCTTTCCCATTGCCCCACATTGACTAAATTATTGACGCGACCGCGGGACACGACTCATTGTGTTTCCTTGACCCTTACTCTGGATACCATCAGATTAAATGAAGGAGTCCGACCAGGCCGCAACGGCGTTTATTACCCTGTACGGGCCTTTCTGCTTCAACACTATGCCTTTTGGGCTTAAAAATGCTGGTGCCACTTACCAACGCATGATTCAAACATGTTTGGAAAAACTGTTGGGGAACGTAGTATTTCAAAACATTTTCTACGATCACGCAAAATCTATCTAGGAGAAGCATAGCAACGAGTGGGGAGAGTGTGTCCACGTACCCTCGTAGACCGAAAACGGAAGCGTTTAGTAACGCGGTTGATGTAGTCGAACGTCTTCACATTCCAACCGATCCAAGCACCGAACGTACGGCACCTCCGTGTTCAGCACACGTTCAACACGATGACGTCCCTCGAGCTCTTGATCTAGTTGAGGCCGAAGGAGAGTTACATTAGCATGACGGCGTGGTTGCCAACCCGAATTGGACAAGAGGTGGGGCGGCGCCCCCCCTTCCCTCTCCTACTCCTTATCTCTTCCCTCTTTGCTTCTCCGGAAAAATGAAAAAGGAGAAGGAATCCTACTTGGACTAGGGAGTCCTAGTACGACTCCCCATACCTGGCACACCCCCTTGGGCCGGCCACCTCCTCCCCCCTCCTTTATATACGTGGGAGGGGGGCACCCCAAAGACAAACCAAGTCTTCTCTTAGCCGTGTGCGGTGCCCCCCTCCACAGATACACACCTCGGTCATATCGTCGTAGTGCTTAGGACAAGCCCTACGCCGGTTACTTCATCATCACCATCACGGGGGGCACGCACCACCTCTTGGTCGGTCCTCTCTCTTCTCCACTAAGGCCCATGATGGCCCATTAACTTCCCGGGGGGGGGGGGGGGGTTCCGGTAACCCTCGGTTCTCCAAAACTTATCTGAAACTTCCCGAAACCATTACGGTGTCTGAATATAACCTTCCAATATATGAATCTTTACCTCTCGACCATTTTGAGACTCCTCATCATGTCCGGGATCTCATCCGGGACTCCGAACAAACATCGGTCATCAAATCACATAACTCATAATACAAATCGTCATCGAACGTTAAGCGTGCGGAACCTACGGGTTCGAGAACTTTGTAGACATGACTGTGACACATCTCCGGTCAATAACCAATAGTGGAACCTGGATGCTCATATTGCCTCCTACATATTCTACGAAGACCTTTATCGGTCAAACCGCATAACAACATACGTTGTTCCCTTTGTCATCGGTATGTTACTTGCCCGAGATTCGATCGTAGGTATCCTCATACCTAGTTCAATGTCATTACCGGCAAGTCTCTTTACTCGTTCCGTAATGCATTATCACGTAACTAAGTCATTATCACATTGCTTGCAAGCTTATAGTGATGTGATTTGCCGAGAGGGCCCCGAGATACCTCTCCGATACTCGAAGTGACAAATCCTAATCTCGATCTATGCCAACTCAACAAACACCTTTAGAGACACCTGTAGAGCATCTTTATAATCACCCGGTTACGCTGTTATGTTTGATAGCACACAAAGTGTTCCTCCGGTATTTGGGAGTTGCATAATCTCATAGTCAGAGGAACATGTATAAGTCATCAAGAAAGCAATAGAAATAAAACTAAACAATCATTATGCTAAGCTAATGGATGGGTCTTTTCCATCACATCATTCTCTAATGATGTGATCCCGTTCATCAAATGACAACACATGTCTATGGTCAGGAAACTTAACCATCTTCGATTAACGATCTAGTCAAGTGGGGGCATACTAGGGACACTCTGTTTGTCTATATATTCACACATGTACTAAGTTTCCGGTTAATACAATTCTAGCATGAATAATAAACATTTATCATGATATAAGGAAATATAAATAACAACTTTATTATTCCCTCTAGGGAATATTTCCTTTAGTCTCCCACTTGCACTAGAGTCAATAATCTAGAGTACATAGTAATGATTCTAACACCCATGGAGTCTTGGTGCTGATCATGTTTTGCTCGTGGAAGAGGCTTAGTCAATGGGTCTGCAACATTCAGATCCGTATGTATTTTGCAAATCTCTATGTCTCCCTCCTTGACTTGATCGCGGATGGAATTGAAGCGTCTCTTGATGTGTTTGGTTCTCTTGTGAAATCTGGATTCCTTCGCCAAGGCTATTGCTCCAGTATTGTCACAAAAGATTTTCATTGGACCCGATGCACTAGGTATTACACCTAGATCGGATATGAACTCCTCATCCAGACTTCTTCATTTTTGCTTCCGAAGCAGCTATGTACTCCGCTTCACACGTAGATCCTGCCATGATGCTTTGCTTGGAACTGCACCAACTGATAGCTCCACCATTCAATATAAATACGTATCCGGTCTGTGACTTAGAGTCATCCGGATTAGTGTCAACGCTTGCATTGATGTAACCATTTACGACGAGCTCTTTGTCACCTCTATAAACAAGAAACATATCCTTAGTCCATTTTAGGTATTTTAGGATGTTCTTGACTGCTGTCCAGTACCCACTCCTGGATTACTTTGGTACCTCCCTACTACACTAATAGAAAGGCACAAATCAGGTCTGGTACACATCATTGCATACATGATACAATCTATGGTTGAGGCACAGGGAATGACTTCCATTTTCTCTCTATCTTCAAAAGTGGTCGGGCATTGAGTCTGACTCAACTTCACACCTTGTAACACAGGCAAGGACCCTTTCTTTGACTGATCTATTTTGAACTTCTTCAAAACTTTATCAAGGTATGTGCTTTGTGAAAGTCCAATTAAGCGTCTTGATCTATCTCTATAGATCTTGATGCCCAATATATAAGCAGCTTCACAGAGGTCTTTCATTGAAAAATTCTTATTCAAGTATCCTTTTATGCTATCCAGAAATTCCGTATCATTTCTGATTAACAATATGTCATCCACATATAATATCCCGAATGCTACAGAGCTCCCACTCACTTTCTTGTAAATACATGCTTCTCCAAAAGTCTGTATAAAACCATATGCTTTGATCACACTATATATATTCCAACTCCGAGAGGCTTGCACCAGTCTATAAATGGATCGCTGGAGCTTGGTCACTTTGTTAGCACCTTTGGACCAACAAAACCTTCTAGTTGCCTCATATACAACTCTTCTTTAAGATATCCATTAAGGATTGCAGTTTTAACATCCATTTGCTAGATTTTATAATCATAAAATGCGGCAATTGCTAACATGATTCGGACAGACTTAAGCATCACTACGGGTGAGAAGGTCTCATCGTAGTCAACCCCTTGAACTTGTCGAAAACCTTTTGCAACAAGTCGAGCTTTGTAGACAGTAATATTACCGTCAGCATCAGTCTTCTTATTGAAGATCCATTTATTCTCTATTGCTTGCCGACCATCGGGCAAGTCAACCAAAGCCCACACTTTATTCTCATACATGGATCCCATCTCAGATTTCATGGCCTCAAGCCATTTCACGAAATCTGGGCTCATCATGGATTCCTCATAGTTCATAGGTTCGTCATGGTCAAGTAACATGAGCTCCAGAACAGGATTACCGTACCACTCTGGTGCGGACCTTACTCTGTTTGACCTACGAGGTTTGGTAATAACTTGATCTAAAGTTTCATGATCATCATCATTAGCTTCCTCACTAATTGGTGTAGGAATCACTGGAACTGATTTTTGCGATGAACTACTTTCCAATTTGGGAGCAGGTACAATTACCTCATCAAGTTATACTTTCCTCCCACTCACTTCTTTCAAGAGAAACTCCTTTTCTAGAAAGGATCCATTCTTAGCAACGAATATCTTGCCTTCGGATCTGTGATAGAAGGTGTACCCAACAGTTTCCTTTGGGTATCCTATGAAGACACATTTCTCCGATTTGGGTTCGAGCTTATCAGGTTGAAGCTTTTACACATAAGCATCGCAACCCCAAACTTTAAGAAATGACAGCTTAGGTTTCTTGCCAAACCACAATTCATATGGTGTCGTCTCAACGGATTTAGATGGTGCCCTATTTAACATGAATGCAACCGTCTCTAAAGCATAACCCCAAAATGATAGCGGTAAATCGGTAAGAGACATCATAGATCGCACCATATCTAATAAACTACGGTTACGACGTTCGGACACACCATTACGCTATGGTGTTCCAGGTGGCGTGAGTTGCCAAACTATTCCAAATTGTTTCAAATGAAGACCAAACTCATAACTCAAATATTCACCTCCATAATCAGATCGTAGAAACTTTATTTTCTTGTTACAATGATTTTCCACTGCACTCTGAAATTATTTGAACTTTTCAAATGTTTCAGACTTATGTTTTATTAAGTAGATGTACCCATATATTCTCAAATCACCCGTCAAGGTCCGAAAATAACGATACCGGCTGCAAGCCTCAACACTCATCGGACCGCATACATCAGTAGGTATTATTTCCAATAAGTCAGTTGCTCGCTCCATTGTTCCGGAGAACGGAGTCTTAGTCATCTTGCCCATGAGGCATGGTTCACAAGAATCAAGTGATTCATAATCAAGTGATTCCAAAAGCTCATCAGGATGAGTTTCTTCATGCGCTTTACACAAATATGACCCAAACAGCAATGCCACAAATAAGTTGCACTATCATTATTAACCTTGCATCTTTTGGCTTCAATATTATGAATATCTGTATCACTACAATCGAGATTCAACAAAAATACACCACTCGTCAAGGGTGCATGACCATAAAATATATTACTCATATAAATAGAACAACCATTACTCTCTGATTTAAATAAATAACCGTCTCGCATCAAACAAGATCCAGATATAATGTTCATGCTTAATGCTGGCACCAAATAACAATTATTCAGGTCTAAAACTAATCCCGAAGATAGATGTAGAGGTAGCGTGCCGACGATGATCACATCGACTTTGGAACCATTTCCCACGTGCATTGTCACCTCGTCCTTAGCCAATCTTCGTTTAATCCGTAGCCCTTGTTTCGAGTTGCAAATATGAGCAACAGAACCAGTATCAAATACCCAGGCGCTACTATGAGCATTAGTAAGGTACACATCAATAACATGTATCAAATATACCTTTCACTTTGCCATCCTTCTTATCCGCCAAATACTTGGGGCAGTTCCGCTTCCAGTGACCAGTCCCTTTGCAGTAGAAGCACTCAGTCTCAGGCTTATGTCCAGACTTGGGCTTCTTCACTTGAGCAGCAACTTGCTTGCCATTCTTCTTGAAGTTCCCCTTCTTCCCTTTGCCCTTTTTCTTGAAACTAGTGGTTTTGTTAACCATCAACACTTGATGATCCTTCTTGATTTCTACCTCCGCAGCCTTTAGCATCGCGAAGAGCTCGGGAATTATCTTATCCATCCCTTACATATTATAGTTCATCATGAAGCTTTTATAGCTTGGTGGCAGTGATTGAAGAACTCTGTCAATGACACTATCATTAGGAAGATACTCCCAGTTGAGTCAAGTCGTTGTGGTACCCAGACATTCGGAGTATATGTTCTCTGACAGAACTATTCTCCTCCATCTTGCAGCTATAGAACTTATTGGAGACTTCATATCGCTCAATTCGGGCATTTGCTTGAAATATTAAATTCAACTCCTGGAACATCTCATATGCTCCATGACGTTCAGAATGTCGTTGAAGTCCCGATTCTAAGCCGTAAAGCATGGCACACTGAACTATCGAGTAGTCATCAGCTTTGCTCTGCCAGACATTCGTAACGTCCGCAATTGCTCCTGCAGCGGGTCTTGCACCTGAAGGAAATATGCCCTAGAGGCAATAATAAAGTTATTATTTATTTCCTCATATCATGATAAATGTTTATTATTCATGCTAGAATTGTATTATCCGGAAACATGATACATGCGTGAATACATAGACAAACATAATGTCACTAGTATGCCTCTACTTGACTAGCTCATTAATCAAAGATGGTTATGTTTCCTAACCATAGACATGTGTTGTCATTTGATTAACGAGATCACATCATTAAGAGAATGATGTGATTGACTTGACCCATTCTGTTAGCCTAGCACTTGATCGTTTAGTATGTTGCTATTGCTTTCTTCATGACTTATACAAAGTTTCTACAACTATGAGATTATGCAACTCACGTTTACCAGAGGAACACTTTGTGTGCTAACAAACGTCACAACGTAACTGGGTGATTATAAAGGTGCTCTACAGGTGTCTCCAAAGGTACATGTTGGGTTGGCGTAATTCGAGATTAGGTTTTGTCACTCCGATTGTCGGAGAGGTATCTCTGGGCCCTCTCGGTAATACACATCACTTAAGCCTTGCAAGCATTGTAACTATTGAGTTAGTTACGGAATGATGTATTATGGAACGAGTAAAGAGACTTGCCGCTAATGATATTGAACTAGGTATTGGATACCGACGATCGAATCTCGGGCGAGTAACATACCGATGACAAAGGGAACAACGTATATTGTTATGCGGTTTGACCGATAAAGATATTTGTAGAATATGTAGGAGCCAATATGAACATCCAGGTTCCACTATTGGTTATTGACCGGAAATAGTTCTAGGTCATGTCTACATAGTTCTCGAACCCGTAGGGTCCGCACGCTTAACGTTACGATGAGAGTTTTATTATGAGTTTATAAGTTTTGATGTACCGAAGTTTTTTTGGACTCCCGGATGTGATCACGGACATGACGAGGAGTCTCGAAATGGTCGAGACATAAAGATTGATATATTGGACGACTATATTCGGACAGCAGAAGTGTTCCGGGTGATTTCGGAGAAAACCGGAGTGCTGGAGGGGTTAGCGGAACCCCCCGGGGAAGTATTGGGCCTTAGTGGGCCTGAGGGGAGAGAGAGGGCAGCAGCCCAGGAGGTGGCGCCCCCCCCCATGAGGAGTCCGAATTGGACTAGGGGAGGGGGCGCGGCCCCCCCTTTCCCTCTCCCTCTCCCTCTCTTTCCTTCCCCCTTCCTCCTTCCTAGTGGGACTATGAAAGGGGAGTCCTACTCCCACTAGGAGGAGGACTTCCCCCTCCTTGGCGCACCCCTAGGGCCGGCCGGCCTCCCCCTTGCTCCTTTATATACGGGGGCAGGGGGGCACCCCATGATACACAAGTTGATCTACGGATCGTTCCTTAGCCGTGTGCGGTGCCCCCCTCCACCATATTCCACCTCGGTCATATCGTTGCGGAGTTTAGGCGAAGCCCTGCGCTGGTAGAATATCATCATCGTCACCACGCCGTCGTGCTAATGGAACTCATCCCCGACACCCTGCTGGATCGGAGTCCAGGGAACGTCATCGTGCTGAACGTGTGCTGAACACGGAGGTGCCGTACGTTCGGTGCTTGGATCGGTCGGATCGTGAAGACGTACGACTACATCAACCGCATTGTCATAACGCTTCCGCTTTCGGTCTACGAGGGTACGTGGACACACTCTCCTATCTCGTTGCTATGCATCACCATGATCTTGCGTGTGCGTAGGAATTTTTTTGAAATTACTACGTTCCCCAACAGCACCTAGCGGTGCTTCCAGGACGTAATTCTTCTGGGCAGCAATGAGGATAATCCTCAAGTTATGGACCCTGTCCGTGTAATTTCTACCATCATCTTTGAACTTAGCTTTCTGTAGGAACGCATTAAAATACAAAGGAACGGTAGCACGGGCCATTGATCTACAACAACATAGACATGCAAAAACTATCAGGTACTAAGTTCATGATAAATTAAAGTTCAATTAATCATATTACTTAAGAACTCCCACTTAGATAGACATCCCTCTAGTCATCTAAATGATCACGTGATCCATATCAACTAAACCATGTCCGATCATCAAGTGAGATGGAGTAGTTTTCAATGGTGAACATCACTATGTTGATCATATCTACTATATGATTCGCGTTCGACCTTTTGATCTCAGTGTTCCGACGCCATATCAGCATATGCTAGGCTTGTCAAGTTTAACCCGAGTATTCTGCGTGTGCAAAACTGGCTTGCACCTATTGCATGTGAACATAGAGCTTATCACACCTGATCATCACGTGGTGTCTCGGCACGACGAACTGTAGCAACAGTGCATACTCAGGGAGAACACTTATACCTTGAAATTTAGTGAGGGATCATCTTATAATGCTACCGCCGTACTAAGCAAAATAAGATGCATAAAAGATAAACATCACATGTAATCAAAATATGTGACATGATATGGTCATCATCATCTTGTGCCTTTTGATCTCCATCTCCAAAGCACCATCATGATCTCCATCGTCACCGGCTTGACACCTTGATCTCCATCGTAGCATTGTTGTCGTCTCGCCAACTATTGCTTCTACGACTATCGCTACCGCATAGTGATAAAGTAAAGCAATTACATGGCGATTGCATTTCATACAATAAAGCGACAACCATAAGGCTCCTGCCAGTTGCCGATAACGGTTACAAAACATGATCATCTCATACAACAATTTATGTCTCATCACGTCTTGACCATATCACATCACAACATGCCCTACAATAACAAGTTAGACGTCCTCTACTTTGTTGTTGCAAGTTTTACGTGGCTGCTACGCGCTTCTAGCAAGAACCGTTCTTACCTACGCATCAAAACCACAATGATTTTTTGTCAAGTGTGTTGTTTTAACCTTCAACAAGGACCGATAGTAGTCAAACTCGATTCAACTAAAGTTGGAGAAACTAACACCCGCTAGTCACCTGTGTGCGAAGCACGTCGGTATAATCATTCTCATGAACGCGGTCATGTAATGTTGGTCCGGGCCGCATCATCCAATAATACCGCCGAATCAAAGTAATACGTTGGTGGTAAGCAGTATGACTATTATCGCCCACAACTCTTTGTGTTCCACTCGTGCATATAACATCTATGCATAGACCTGGCTTGGATGCCACTTTGGGGAACGTAGTATTTCAAAAAAATTCCTACGATCACACAAGATCTATCCAGGAGAAGCATAGCAACGAGCGGGGAGAGTGTGTCCACGTACCCTCGTAGACCGAAAGAGTAAGCGTTTAGTAATGCGGTTGATGTAGTCGAACGTCTTCATGACCCAACTGACCCAAGCACCGAACTTACGACACCTCCGTGTTCAGCACTCGTTCAGCATGATGATGTCCCTCGAGCTCTTCATCCAGTTGAGGCCGAAGGAGAGTTCCGTCAGCAGGACGACGTGGTGACGGTGATGATGAAGTTACCAGCATAGGGCTTCGCCTAAGCACCAGGACGATATGACCGAGGTGTTTATCTATGGAGGGGGGCACCGCACACCGCTAAGGGAAGACTTGGTGTGTCTTTGGGGTGCCCCCTCCCACGTATATAAAGGAGGGGGGAGTAGGTGGCCGGCCCAAGGGGGGCGCGCCGGGTGTGGGGAGTCCTACTAGGACTCCCTAGTCCAAGTAGGATTCCCTCTCCTTTTTCCTTTTTCCGGAGAAGCAAAGAGGGAAGAGAGAAGGAGTAGGAGAGGGAAAGGGGGGCGCCGCCCCCACCCCTTGTCTAATTCGTATTGCAAAGGGGGGTGCACGGCACCTCCTGGCCGGCCCTCTCTCTTCTCCACTAAGGCCCATGATGGCCCATTAACTTCCCGGGGGTTCCGGTAACCCCCGGTTCTCCAAAACTTATCCGAAACTTCCCGAAACCATTTCGGTGTCCGAATATAACCTTCCAATATATGAATCTTTACCTCTCGACCATTTCGAGACTCCTCGTCATGTCTGTGATCTCATCCGGGACTCCGTACAAACTTCGGTGATCAAATCACATAACTCATAATACAAATCATCATCGAACGTTAAGCGTGCGAACCCTACGGGTTCGCGAACTATGTAGACATGACCGAGACACATCTTCGGTCAATAACCAATAGCGGAACCTGGATGCTCATATTGCCTCCTACATATTCTACGAAGATCTTTATCGGTCAAACCGCATAACAACATATGTTGTTCCCTTTGTCATCGGTATGTTACTTGCCCGAGATTCGATCATCGGTATCCTCATACCTAGTTCAATCTCGTTACCGGCAAGTCTCTTTACTCGTTCCGTAATGCATCATCTCGTAACTAACTCATTAATCACATTGCTTGCAAGGCTTATAGTGATGTTCATTACCGAGAGGGCCCCGAGATACCTCTCCGATGCTCAGAGTGACAAACCCTAATCTCGATCTATGCAAACTCAACAAACACCTTCGAAGACACCTGTAGAGCATCTTTATAATCACCCAGTTATGTTGTGAAGTTTGATATGAGACAAAGTTTTATAATCACTCCGGTTTTTCGGGAGTTGCATAATCTCATAGTCAGAGGAACATGTATAAGTCATGAAGAAAGCAATAGCAATAAAACTAAACAATCATTATGCTAAGCTAATGGATGGGTCTTGTCCATCACACGAACCGGGACCAATGGTTGTGGGCCAGGAGCAAGGACCATTTGTCCCGGTTCATGGCTGGAATCAGGACCAAAGGGGCCAGACGAACCGGCACCAATGCCCCACGAGGCCCGGCCGCCCCCCTGGCCTCATGAACCGGGACCGTTGCCCCCACGGGTCCCGGTTCGTGAGTGAACCGAGATTAATGGGCTTACCCTGCATGGACCAAAGCCCCGTTTTCTACTAGTGACTCCAGCCAGCCCCTGGGGTAACGGCGGAGCCCAGTTAGCAGTTGCGCATGTTGGCGTGAACGCGCTATAGCTAAAAATACATGCAGCGCCTGTTGGCGGCCCATGCTACTGCTAAGTACTAGTAGCGCGCACGGCTAACCCCTCTCTATTGTTACCTGTCTACCAATAGGAATTTCCCTAGTTTCCCTAGTAGTGTTGCGTCAAATAGCGACCCGACGCACACACAGACACCTGACTGGGCCGGCCCATGGTGTAGCCATCGCGTTTGTACAGTAGTACAACAATTTGATTGTCAAAAAAAAAACAAAAAACAAAACAGGACGACCTAGCTAAACAAGTGGACTTGACAAGCATTCATGACAATATAGGAAGGCGATTTATGGTTTTTATACCTTTTCCTGGATTTTTTTCAAAAGCGAGTAATGTTTGGAAATCTGACAATTGTTTGAACAACTCCAACAAATTTAGAACTCAAACTTCTTCAAAAAAATGTAAATTTTATTCAGAAATAGTTTTTCAAAAAAGTTAGATAACAGGAACATTTTAAAAAAAATCTGAACATTTATTCCAAAGCACAAAACATTCTTAGAAATTGCCAAACATTTTCTGAAAATGCGAACAATTTTTCAGTTTTTAGCACATTTTGTTATTGTGAACATTGTTGGAAAATGCAAAAAGAAATCAAAAAATTCAAAAATAATTTAAATACGAAAGAGATTTTTAAAACACGAACATTTTTTGGAAAACTGAACATTGGTTGAAAACACGAATAATTTGAAAAACAGAGAATGTTTTTTAACAAAATACCATTTATTTTATTTTTGGTTAAAATATGAAAAAATGATATTTTAGAAATTCAGGAAAATAATGAAACGCAGATATTTTTGGAAAATGTAAACATTTTTTGAAAAAAAATGAACAAAATTGAGAGAACATGAACAAAACATTGAAATTCTGAACATTTTTCAAACAAACGTTAACAAGATATTAAAATTCTGATCATTTTTAGGTAAGTGAGCAAATTTGAAATTTTTAACAAAATTTCAAATTCTGAACTTTTTATGAATTCTTTGAAATTATGGAAAAAACACAAAAAAAAACAGATAAAAATGAAAAAAAGAAACAAAGAAAAAACGCGAAACCCAAAGACCTTAGATCAGCTTGCATGCATGTACTTAAACTGATGTTGCATGTCAGTTAGAAATATTTTCTCAAGAAAAAATAACTTACAAGATTAGCTTGAAGGTGCATGTCATGTAACCCGACAACTACCTAAGGTCATATCTAAGTATATCCCCCAAATCCCCCATTTGACCTCTCGAGGGATTTTGAACAAAATTTTGCACCTGACCAGGCCCAGTAAGCGCGAGGCGAGACGAAAAAATACAGAAAAGGAACAATCTCGCAAAGAATCTGAACTCATGACCTTGCACTTCTAAACCTCATGTGCTAGCCATTACAAGAGAGGACAGTTGGTGAATTTTATGAAGCGTTAAAGTATTTAACGACATACTGCGGCGTCGAGATTTGAAAACTTTTTGAAACATTGTCTTAGAGTATTTTTTTAGAAAAATCCAAATATTTTTAAAATCCCTACATTTCTTGAAAATAGGAAAACATTTTTTTTGAAAAAGCAAACATTTTCTGGAACATGACTGAACATGATTGAACATTTTTGGAAAATCTGACATTTTCTGTAACTCTGCTGAATGTAAAAGCGTTCACTCGCCTGGCCACCCAGTGAAGCCTCTTTTTGCTGTCTCCCTCTTACTCTATAATCTTTTCTTTACTCCATCGTACGACGGATTGTTAACACTAAGTGTAATTTCTCTCTCTCTCTCTCTCTCTCTCTGGCCGTTGGATGGTTGATTTTCTTTTTTCATTTTTTTCTCCCTCCACTATTAACATTATTGGACATACATTCTATAAGAAATTGCATTATTTCCGCGTCACAAATGTCTTTCCGTTCCCTATTTAAGTGCAACCATCCAACGACTTTTGGAAATTCTTTGTTGCCGATCAAGTATAGGCATACGCAGCCTGAATGGAAATACCCTATAGGAAATCGCATTATTTTCCCAAAAAATGCACACTGTTCCTTTCTATCTATGCAAGATAAGTGCAACGACGGTCTCCCACCTCGAGGCCTACTGCCGCCCTCCCCCCTCTCGAGCTTGCATGCCACCATAAGTTGTCAGTCCCTACCTCCCTAGCAAGCAGCCACCTACCAAATCACCTCCACCTCCACCACCATCCTTACCCCTCCTTCTCGCCGCATCCACTAGCCGAGAGGGATAAAGACGTGGAGCTCGAGATCTGCCTTTGCAAAGGCGCAAAAAGGTAGTACAATTTCATGAGGACAGAGTGGGCTCTAGGATTTGCCCGAGGATTTCAAGTTGAATTTCAGTTAGACTTTTTTATTATGTCAAAATCCAAATCATGACTTTGCTTGAGATAGATGAACACAAACCTTTGTTAGTGTTGCTTGTGGATGTCAATATGTTGGGGAACGTAGCATGCAATTTCAAAAAATTTCCTACGATCACGCAAGATCTATCTAGGAGATGCATAGCAACGAGGGGAGAGCATCTTCATACCGTTGAAGATCGCAAAGCGGAAGCATTTATCAACGCGGTTGATGTAGTCGTACACCTTCACGATCCGTACCGATCAAGTACCGAACGTACGGCACCTCCGCGTTCAGCACACGTTTAGATCGATGACGTCCTCGCCTTCTTGATCCAGCAAGACGGGCGAAGCAATAGATGAGTTCCGGCACCATGACGGCATGGTGACGGCGTTGGTGAAGAACAATCTCTGCAGGGCTTCACCAAGCACAATGGAAGGGAGGATAAACTAGAGAGGAAGGGGTTGCCGGCACACGGCTTGATGATTCTTGATGTATTCCAGGTGCTAGGCCTGCCCCTCTATTTATATGTTGAGCCATGGAGTCGAAACTTGGAGTAAAAGCCTCCTCAAAGTTGGTTTTGCCCGCAAGGAAGAGTCCTTCTCGGACTTCCAGGACCAGACGCCACGGTCCTTGGTGTCTGGCCCAGACGCCATGGGCCTCGGCGTCTGGCCCAGGGCCAAACGCCAGGGTCTCTGGCGTTTGGCCCCCTCGCCTCCGCAAAACTCCTTTTGCACCGACCGAAAGCCCCGTGGGCTTCACCCCTTGGCCGAACATATCATCCTATATATCAATCTTTACATCCGGACCATTCCGGAGCTCCTCGTCATGTCCGTGATCTTATCTGGGACTCCGAACAACATTCGGTCACCAACATACATAACACATATAGTACTATATCGTCAACGAACGTTAAGCGTGCGGACCCTACGGGTTCGAGAACTATGTAGACACGACCGAGACACCTCTCTGGTCAATAACCAATAGCGGAACCTGGATGCCCATATTGGCTCCTACATATTCTACGAAGATCTTTATCGGTCGAACCTTATGACAACATATGTAATTCCCTTTGTTATCGGTATGTTACTTGCGTGAGATTCGATCGTCGGTATCTCCATACCTAGTTCAATCTTCCTTTGCAAAGGCGCAAAAAGGTACATACGGTTTCATGAGGACAGAGTGGGCTCTAGGATTTGCCCCAGGATTTCAAGTTGAATTTCAATTAGAGTTTTTTATTATGTCAAAATCCAAATTCATGACTTTATTTGAGATAGATGAACACAAACCTTTGTTAGTGTTGCTTGTGGATGTCAATAATAGGAGGATTATATACCTTTGGAAAAACTTGCGGGAAATTTGGCAGTGTCGGCGCCTAATTTGGCATGATGCAATTCGTAAACTTGGACGCGTGATTTCTGTGGGCTAAAACAACCCAGCAACAACACTCTCATACCACTCTACGGCGGCACGTCACCAGGGACGACGATGAAACAACCCGAGGATAAACACCTAAAAATCAGCCTCCCAGTCAGACGTAGGCACTGGGCCTTTCTTCGGTTTTACTCCAATTGTACAACGGATTATGTTCCTTTTTTTTGAATTCCTACATTTCTTGAAAATAGGAAAACATTTTTTTGAAACGCGAACAATTTCTGGAACATGATTGATCAGGCGTACTAAGTTGTAACTCTGCTGAATGTAAAAGCGTTCACTGGCCTGGCCACCCAGTGAAGCCTTTCTTGCTGTCTCCCTCTTACTCTATAATCTTTTTTTACTCCATCGTACGACGGATTGTCAACACTAAGTGTAATTTCTCTCTCTCTTTCTCTCTCTCTCTCTCTCTCAAAATATTAACGTTTGCCTTGTGGTATCCCCACCACCAGTGCGATCGCAGAGGCGTCTGCCTAGCAGTAATGGAACATGGAGATTATCAAAGCTTTACATGACCTTGACGTCGAGGTGTACGGTGGTGGTGTGGGCCCTGAGATGGCATGATGCAGCTCATAAACTCAGCACCGACACTCCCATGACACTCTACGGTGGCACTGAAGGAAATATGCCCTAAAGGCAATAAAAAGTTATTTTATTTCCTTATTTCAAGATAAATGTTTATTATTCATGCTAGAATTGTATTAACCGGAAACTTAGTACATGTGTGAATACATAGACAAACATAGTGTCACTAGTATGCCTCTACTTGACTAGCTCGTTAATCAAAGATGGTTAAGTTTCCTAACCATAGACATGAGTTGTCATTTGATTAATGGGATCACCTCATTAGAGAATGATATGATTGACTTGACCCATTCCGTTAGATTAGCACTTGATCGTTTAGTATGTTGCTATTGCTTTCTTCATGACTTATACATGTTCCTATGAGTATGAGATTATGCAACTCCCGTTTACCGGAGGAACACTTTATGTGCTACCAAACGTCACAACGTAACTGGGTGATTATAAAGGTGCTCTACAGGTGTCTCCGAAGGTACTTGTTGAGTTGGCGTATTTCGAGATTAGGATTTGTCGCTCCGATTGTCGGAGAGGTATCTCTGGGCCCTCTCGGTCATGCACATCACTATAAGCCTTGCAAGCAATGTGACTAATGAGTTAATTGTGGGAGGATGCATTACATAACGAGTAAAGAGACTTGCCGGTAACAAGATTGAACTAGGTATTGAGATACCGATGATCGAATCTCGAGCAAGTGGCATACCGATGACAAAGGGAACAACGTATGTTGTTATGCGGTTTGACCGATAAAGATCTTCGTAGAATATGTGGGAGCCAATATGAGCATCCAGGTTCCGCTATTGATTATTGACCGGAGACGTGTCTTGGTCATGTCTACATAGTTCTCGAACCCGTAGGGTCCGCACGCTTAAAGTTCGGTGACGATTGGTATTATGAGTTTACGTGTTTTGATGTACCGAAGGTAGTTCGGAGTCCCGGATGAGATCGGGGACATGACGAGGAGTCTCGAAATGGTCGAGACGTAAATATTGATATATTGGACGACTATATTCGGACATCAGAAAGGTTCCAAGTGATTCGGGTATTTATCAGAGTACAGGAGAGTTACGGGAATTCGCCGGGGAGTATATCGGCCTTATTGGGCCTTAGTGCAAAGGAGAGGCAGCAGCCAGGAGGTGCCGCACGCCCCTCCCAAGCCCTGTCCGAATTGGACAAGGGGTTTGGGGCGCGACCCCCCTCTCCCTTCCTTCTCCACTCCCCCTCCTTTCCCCCTTCTCCTAGTTGGACTGGGAAAGGAAGAAACCTACTCCTAATAGGAGTAGGAATCCTACCCCCTTGGCGCGCCCCTCCTAGGGCCGGCCTCCTCCTCCCTCCCTCCTTTATATACGGGGGCAGGGGGGCACCACACAGACACAACAATTGATCTCTTGATCTCTTAGCCGTGTGCGGTGCCCCCCTCCACCATATTCCACGTCGATCATATCGTAGCGGTGCTTAGGCAAAGCCCTGCGTCGGTAGCAACATCATCACCGTACTTGGATCGGTCGGATCGTGAAGACGTATGACTACATCAACTGCGTTGTGCTAACGCTTCCGCTTTCGGTCTACGAGGGTACGTGGACAACACTCCCCTCTCGTTGCTATGCATCACCATGATCTGGAGTGTGCGTAGGATTTTTTTTTGAAATTACTACGTTCCCTAACAGGCACGTCACCGGCGATGGAACAACCTAAGGACAAACACGTGAAAACCAGCCTCCTAGTCAGACATAGGCACCGGGCCACACAGATCCGCACAGGGGCAACAACCACATGAATCCCTGCCCAGATCCCTAGATCTGCGTAGTTCAAAGAAGCCAGATCTTGGCCAAGGCCCTGGATGCACTTGCACGCATATACTTAAAATGATGTTGCACGTAAGTTAGCCGTATTTTCTCAAGAAAAAGTAACTTAGAAGATTAGCTTGAAGGTGCATGTCATGTAACCCGACAACTACCTACGGTCATCTTTAAGTACATCCTCAAAATCCCCATTTGACCTCTCGGGGAATTTTGGACAAATTTTTGCGCCTGACTAGGCCCAGTGGGCGTGAGGCGAGACGAAAACATACCGAAAAGGAACATTCTCGAAAAGAATCAAACATGTGACCTTGTGCTTCTAAACCTCGTGTGCTAGCCACTACAAGAGAGGATAGTTGGTGGATTTTGTGAAGCGTGAAACTATTTAACGACATACTGTAGCGGGGAGATTTGATTACTTTTTAGAATTATTTTAAAACGTTTTCTTGAAAGAAATAATTTTTTAAAAATACCAAATATTTTTAAAATCCCAACAATTCTTAAAAATAGGAGTGCATTTTTTAAATTTTTGAACATTTTGAAAAATGAATAATTTTTTTGAAAATGGGAACATTTTCTAGAACATTATCGAGTAGGCGTACTAAGTTGTAACAAACTTCGTTTGAGCGCGATACAATGCCCTATCAGTTTTTTGTATAAATATCTCTTCCATAATTGTATATCACAAAGTCTTTTTCTTTTTACCTTGAGAAATATCCTTATCGAACTAGCCGGGGTTTCTGTAGCTTGGGTTTTACTATGTATATGACCGTTTTAGGGGACCGGCTTCCATGCGATGGCTTGGAGCCTGTACTTGCAGCGGAGCCAAGGTTCGATTCTTAGCTGATCCTGGGTTTGCCGGCACGGGACATGGATGTCGATGTCAAAACCGGCGGATCTCGGGTAGGGGGTCCCGAATTGTGTTTCTGAGAATCGATAGTAACAAGGGACGATGGGGACACGATGTTTACCCAGGATCGCATCGCCACCCTGGGGCTTTCAACAGATTATGATCGGATCGGGCTTAAACCTGACTAGAGGGAAATCAATCTCCCGCCGATCACTCACCTGGTGACGATCGTCGATGAACGAGACAAGAACACTTCTTCCCCTAAGTTAAAAACCAGCTATGTTCGGATCTCCGAACCCATTAAACTAGATACTCTTCCTTCGGAGGAGACCCCATGTCCCCCGAACTCCGGGTCGGACTTAGGGTCCGGGGAGCGCTTGGATCTTCCTGGACCCGAACATGTGACTGAGGGAGTCCTAGATTAGGGGGTATCCGGACAGCCGGACTATATACATCGTCCGGACTATTGGGGCGTGAAGATACAAGACTCAAGATTCCGGCCCGTGTCCGGATGGGACTCTCCTTTGCGTCAAAGACAAGCTTGGTGATCCGGATATTGTATTTCCTTCCTTGTAATCGACTCCATGTAAACCCTAGCTCCCTACGATGTCTATATAAACCGGAGAGGATGGTCCTTAGAAGGCCGATCACAATTACAATCATACCATCATAGGCTAGCTCTTAGGGTTTATCCTCTATGATCTCGTGGTAGATCTACTCTTGTACTACTCATATCTTCAATATTAATCAAGCAGGAAGTAGGGTTTTACCTCCATCGAGAGGGCCCGAACCTGGGTAAACATTGTGTCCCTTGCTTCCTGTTACCATCAGCCCGAGACGCACAGATCGGGACCCCCTCCCAAGATCCGCCGGTTTTGACACCGACATTGGTGCTTTCATTGAGAGTTCCTTTGTGTCGTCGCTTCGAGGATTGATAGAGCCTTCAATCGCGAACAACACGGTCCAGGGAGAGACTCTTCTCCCCGGACAGATTTTTGTGTTCGGCGGCTTCGCACTGCGGGCCAATTCGCTTGGCCATCTAGAGCAGATCGATAGCTACGCCCCGGCCACAAGGTCAGGTTCGGAAACCTGAACTACACGATCGATATCCGCGGAGACTTGATCTTCGATGGAATCTGGCCTGTGCCAGGAGCGCCGGACAGTCACGACGAGCACGACCTAGACCTGCTGTCGGACAATGCTCGGGATATCACCCCTGCAGTAGCCCCGGATCTAAATCCGGAGCAGGTTGCATTGCCTAAGGACGGAGGGGTGGACCCCGCCCCGCAGGCCGCATACTCATCGGCGGTGGAGCCGAACATATGCCTCACCTCTGTGAAGGCCTGTAACTCCGGGCCCCCAGACTCGTATCCGGTTGTTGGTTCCGGTCCGCACACCTCGAGCCAGCCGAGCCGGGTTGGGCTCCGGTAATGGAGTTTATCGCTGCGGACATCTTCCAGCACTCGCCCTTTGGCGACATGCTGAACTCATTAAAGTCTATCTCTTTGTCAGGAGGCTCTGGGCCGAACTATGTCCGGTTTGAGTGGGAAGTAGGCGACGAAGGAATTCGCTGCCCACCCACCACCCACTTCATTGCCATGATCGATGATTTAACCGACGTTCTTGACTTCGACTCTGAAGACATCGATGGTATGGACGAGGATGCAAGAGAAGCTTCAGAATCTCTGGGGCGCGGGACTACTACCTCTTCACACGATATATACATGGTGGATATGCCCAAGAAGGATGACGGCGATAATCCGGAAGATAAAACACCCGGGCAAAAGCCAAAATGGCGACGCAGACGCCGCTCAAAGTCCAGCAATAGTAAAGATAGCGACAAGAGCGCAAGAAGGATCGACATACCAGTAAACCCCGAAGGCAATAACGACCACATGGACCCAGCGATGGAGCAGGACGAGCTAGGTCACGCCAAACCGAGTTCGGAGAAGTTGCCTGATCACAATGATCCGGAGGGACGAGCTCATCAAACTGCCCCAGGACAGGAACACAGTCCGTACAATGATGCATTCATCATTCCGGAAGAACGCGTGGAATGAGAGAACCTCCACCGAAAGCTTATGGCCATAGCGAGAAGTCTAAAGAAGCAGAAGCAACGCCTGAAAGCCGCACAGGAAACGCTCATCCGCAGATGGAATAAAGTGCTAGACACTTAAGAAAGATATGGCGACGATCGCCATACAAAAAGCTATCCAAAGCGCAAACTACTGCCAGAATTCGACGACGAGGCCGTTCCACCAAAGAATAATACGACCAGGAGACCAGATGTGCCGCTTCACAACCACAACAAAACGGCTACTGACGACGCGCACGATCTACGTGAGCATCTGGATAAGAAAGCCGGTGCAGCCAGGTCCATCTACAGATCTAAAGGACACACCCCGGCGAGGGACTATGGTCGCCAAAACGATCATACAAGCCAAATACTAGTTCGGAATAAACTTCAGACACAACGACAGCTGACTGCATGCCACGGCGTGCCCAGATATAGAGGGGGTGCGCACCCCCTGGGCTTCACCGAAGAAGTACTGGACCATGAATTCCCACAAGGCTTTAAACCTATGAACATAGAGGCATATGACGGAACGACAGACCCAGGGGTCTGGATCGAGGATTTTATCCTGCATATTCACATGGCTCATGGGGATGTCCTCCACGCCATCAAATACCTTCCCCTCAAGCTGAAGGGACCAGCTCTACACTGGTTGAAAAGCCTCCCCGAAAATTCGATCGGGAGTTGGGAGGAACTCGAGGACGCTTTCAGGGCCAACTTTCAAGGGACGTATGTCCGGCCTCCGGATGCAGACGATCTAAGTCACATAATCCAACAGCCCGGAGAGTCCGCCCGCAAGCTTTGGAACAGATTCCTCACTTAGAAGAATCAAATTGTCGATTGTCTGGACGACGAAGCCTTAGCAGCATTCAAACACAGCATCCGTGATGAGTGGCTCGCCCGGCACCTCGGCCAAGAAAAGCCAAGGACAATGGCAGCCTTAACAGGCCTTATGACCCGCTTTTGCGCGGGTGAAGATAGCTGGCTAGCCCGTAAAGGCACCAGCGACCCCAACACATCCGAAATAAGGGATGGCAACAGGAAGCCACGGCGTAATAAACACAAACGCCAAAACAAGGAAGAGAGCCCGGACAACACAACGGTCAATGCCGGATTCAGGGGCTCTCGACCTGATCAGCAAAAGATGCCATTTAAAGGCAGTAAAGAGGGACCATCCAGTCTGAACAGAGTCCTGGACAGACTATTCCAAATTCATGGCGCCCCCGAGAAACCTGCGAACCACACGCATAGAGAATGCCGGGTCTTCAAGCAGGCCGGCAAATTAAATGCCGAACACAAGGGGAGGGACACACCAAGCGAAGACGAGGATCGACCTCGCCAGCCGAACACTAGGGGACAGAAAAAATTCCCGCCAGAGGTTAAAACAGTAAACATGATCCACGCGACTCACACATTCACGAGAAGGCACGAACGCGCGCTCAGAGACGCGCACGATGTAGATCCCATCGTACCCACATCTGACTACTGGATGTCTCATCCGATCACTTTCGATCACATGGACGGCAGAACTAGTATTCGGCGCGGAGGATCAGAGGCCTTGGTTCTTGACCCAATAATTAACGGATACCGTCTCACCCGTGTCCTAATGGACGACGGCAGTAGTCTCAATTTAATATACGAGGACACTGTCCGCAGAATGGGGATAAACCCATCCAGAATTAGGCAAAGCAACACCACCTTTGAAGGGGTGATACCAGGCGTTGAAGCCTACAGCATGGGCTCCGTCATGCTGGAAGTAAAATTCGGCTCCCCAGGCAACTCCAAAAGCGAAGAACTACTCTTCACCACCGCACCCTTCCAAAGCGGCTATCACGCATTGCTTGGAAGAATGGCCTTCGCCCGCTTCAACGCATTGCCGCACTATGGCAACCATACACTCAAGATGCCCGGTCCACGTGGCGTCATCACCGTTAGCGGAATCATAGAGCGCTCTTCACGCGCAGAGGAACGATACCTCTCCAACGTATCTACTTTTCCAAACACTTTTGCCCTTGTTTTGGACTCTAACTTGCATGATTTGAATGAAACTAACCCGGATTGACGCTTTTTTCAGCAGAACTACCATGATGTTGTTTTATGTGTAGAAAAGAAAAGTTCTCGGAATGTCCTGGAAATCCATGGAGGCACTTTTTGGAATTAATAAGAATTTTTGGCGAAAGAATTAATGCGAGGGGGCTCACAACCTGTCCACGAGACAGGGGCGCGCCCTAGGGTGCGGCCTCCTATCTCGTGGCCCCCCTGGACCTCCTCCGACCTCAACTCCAACTCCATATATTCACATTTGGGGAGAAAAAAATCAGAGAGAAAGTTTCATCACATTTTACGACACGGAGCCGCCGCCAAGCCCTAATCTCTCTCGGGAGGGCTGATCTGGAGTCCGTTCGGGGCTCCGGAGAGGGGGATTCGTCGCCGTCATCATCATCAACCATCCTCCATCACCAATTTCATGATGCTCACCGCCTTGCGTGAGTAATTCCATCGTAGGCTTGCTGGACGGTGATGGGTTGGATGAGATTTGCCATGTAATCAAGTTAGTTTTGTTAGGGTTTGATCCCTAGTATCCACTATGTTCTGAGATTGATGTTGCTATGACTTTGCTATGCTTAATGCTTGTCACTAGGGCCCGAGTGCCATGATTTCAGATCTGAACCTATTATGTTTTCATGAATATATGTGTGTTCTTGATCCTATCTTGCAAGTCTATAGTCACCTATTATGTGTTATGATCTGACAACCCCGAAGTGAAAATAATTGGGATACTTCTCGGTGATGATCGTAGTTTGAGGAGTTCATGTATTCACTATGTGTTAATGCTTTGTTCCGGTTCTCTATTAAAAGGAGGCCTTAATATCCCTTAGTTTCCGCTAGGACCCCGCTGCCACGGGAGGGTAGGGCAAAAGATGTCATGCAAGTTCTTTTCCATAAGCACGTATGACTATTTACGAAATACATGCCTACATTACATTGATGAATTGGAGCTAGTTCTATGTCACCCTATGTTATAACTATTGCATGAGGAATCGCATCCGGCATAATTTGTTGGAAATATGCCCTAGAGGCAATAATAAAATGGTTATTATTATATGTCTTTGTTCATGATAATTGTCTATTGTTCATGCTATAATTGTATTATCCGGAAATTGTAATACATGTGTGAATACATAGACCACAACAAGTCCCTAGTGAGCCTCTAGTTGACTAGCTCGTTGATCAACAGATAGTCATGGTTTCCTGATTATGGACATTGGATGTCATTGATAACGGGATCACATCATTAGGAGAATGATGTGATGGACAAGACCCAATCCTAAGCATAGCACAAAGATTGTGTAGTTCGTCTCGCTAGAGCTTTTCCAAATGTCAAGTATCATTTCCTTAGACCATGAGATTGTGCAACTCCCGGATACCGTAGGAGTGCTTTGGCTGTGCCAAACATCACAACGTAACTGGGTGACTATAAAGGTGCACTACGGGTATCTCCGAAAGTGTCTCTTGGGTTGGCACGAATCGAGACTGGGATTTGTCACTCCGTATGATGGAATGGTATCTCTGGGCCCACTCGGTAATGCATCATCGTAATGTGATCAATGTGACCAAGTGTCTGGTCACGGGATCATGCATTATGGTACGAGTAAAGTGACTTGCCGGTAACGAGATTGAACGAGGTATTGGGATACCGATGATCAAGTCTCGGGCAAGTAACGTACCGATTGACAAAGGGAATTGTATACAGAATTGATTGAATCCTCGATACCGTGGTTCAGCCGATGAGATCATCGAGGAGCATCTGGGAGCCAACATGGGTATCTAGATCCCGCTATTAGTTATTGACCGGAGAGGCGTCTCGGTCATGTCTGCATGTCTCCCGAACTGGTAGGGTCTACACACTTAAGGTTCGGTGACGCTAGGGTTGAAGAGATATTAGTATGCAGTAATCCGAAAGTTGTTTGGAGTCCCGGATGAGATCCTGGACGTCACGAGGAGTTCCGGAATGGTCCGGAGGTAAAGATTCATATATAGGAAGTCAAGTTTCGGCCATCGGAAAAGTTTCGGGGGTCACCGGTATTGTACCGGGACCACCGGAAGTGTCCAGGGGGTCCACCGGGTGGGGCCACCTATCCCGGAGGGCCCCATGGGCCAAAGTGGGGAGGGGAACCAGTCCCTGGTGGGCTGGTGCGCCCTCCTAGGGCCTCCCCCTGCGCCTAGGGCAGGAAACCCTAGGGGTGGGGGGCGCCCCCTTGGCTTGGGGGGCAAGCCACCCCCTTGGCCGCCGCCCCCCCTTGGAGATCCCATCTCCTAGGTCCGGCGCCCCCCAGGGGGCCCATATAAAGAGGGGGGGAGGGAGGGAAGCCGCACCCAAGTCCCTGGTGCCTCCCTCTCCCCACGCACCACCTTTCCCTCTCGCAGAAGCTTGGCGAAGCCCTGCCGTGATCACTGCTGCATCCACCACCACGCCGTCGTGCTGCTGGATCTTCATCAACCTCTCCTTCCCCCTTGCTGGATCAAGAAGGAGGAGACGTCTTCCCAACCGTACTTGTGTTGAACGCGGAGGTGCCGTCCGTTCGGCGCTAGGATCTCCGGTGATTTGGATCACGACGAGTACGACTCCCTCAACCCCGTTCTCTTGAACGCTTCCACGCATGATCTACAAGGGTATGTAGATGCAATCCTCTCTCTCGTTTCTAGATGACTCCATAGATTGATCTTGGTGAAGCGTAGAATTTTTTTATTTTTTGCAACATTCTCCAGCAGTGGCATCAGAGCTCGGTCTATGCGTAGTTACTATGCACGAGTAGAACACAAAGCAGTTGTGGGCGTAGATGTTGTCAATTTTCTTGCCACTACTAGTCTTATCTTGCTTCGGCGGCATCGTGGGATGAAGCGGCCCGGACCGACCTTACACGTACGCTTACGTGAGACAGGTTCCACCGACTGACATGCACTAGTTGCATAAGGTGGCTAGCGGGTGTCTATCTCTCCCACTTTAGTTGGAGCGGATTCGATGAAAAGGGTCCTTATGAAGGGTAAATAGAAATTGGCATATCACGTTGTGGTTTTACGTAGGTAAGAAACGTTCTTGCTAGAAACCTATAGAATCCACGTAAAAACTTGCAACAACAATTAGAGAACGTCTAACTTGTTTTTGCAGCATGTGCCGTGTGATGTGATATGGCCAAAGGATGTGATGAATGATATATGTGATGTATGAGATGATCATGTTCTTGTAATAGGAATCACGACTTGCATGTCGATGAGTATGACAACTGGCAGGAGCCATAGGAGTTGTCTTTATTTTTGTATGACCTGCGTGTCATTGAGAAACGCCATGTAAATTACTTTACTTTATTGCTAAACGCGTTAGCCATATAAGTAGAAGTAGTCGTTGGCGTGACAACTTCATGAAGACACGATGATGGAGATCATGGTGTCATGCCGGTGACAAAGATGATCATGGCGCCCAAAGATGGAGATCAAAGGAGCAATATGATATTGGCCATATCATGTCACTATTTGATTGCATGTGATGTTTATCATGTTTTGCATCTTATTTGCTTAGAACAACGGTAGCTTAAATAAGATGATCCCTCGTAATAATTTCAAGAAAGTGTTCCCCCTAACTGTGCACCGTTGCGAAGGTTCGTTGTTTCGAAGCACCACGTGATGATCGGGTGTGATAGATCCTAACGTTCGAATACAATGGGTGTAAGCCAGATTTACACACGCAATACACTTAGGTTGACTTGACGAGCCTAGCATGTACACACATGGCCTTGGAACACGGAAGACCGAAAGGTCGAGCATGAGTCGTATAGAAGATACGATCAACATGAAGATGTTCACCAATGATGACTAGTCCGTCTCACGTGATGATCGGACACGACCTAGTTGACTCGGATCATGTTTCACTTAGATAACTAGAGGGATGTCTGTCTAAGTGGGAGTTCATTGAATAATTTGATTAGATGAACTTAATTATCATGAACTTAGTCTAAAAACCTTTGCAAAATGTCTTGTAGATCAAATGGCCAACGCTCATGTCCACCTCAACTTCAACGCATTCCTAGAGAAAACCAAGCTGAAAGATGATGGCAGCAACTATACGGACTGGGTCCGGAACCTAAGGATCATCCTCATAGCTGCAAAGAAAGATTATGGCCTAGAAGCACCGCTAGGTGAAGCACCCATCCCAGAGAACCAAGACATTATGAACGCTTGGCAGTCTCGTGCTGATGATTACTCCCTCGTTCAGTGTGGCATGCTTTACAGCTTAGAACCGGGGCTCCAAAAGCGTTTTGAGCAACACGGAGCATATGAGATGTTCGAAGAGCTGAAAATGGTTTTCCAAGCTCATGCCCGGGTCGAGAGATATGAAGTCTCCGACAAGTTCTTCAGCTGTAAGATGGAGGAAAATAGTTCTGTCAGTGAGCACATACTCAAAATGTCTGGGTTGCACAACCGCTTGACTTAGCTGGGAGTTAATCTCCCGGATGACGCGGTCATTGACAGAATCCTTCAGTCGCTTCCACCGAGCTACAAGAGCTTTGTGATGAACTTCAATATGCAGGGGATGGAAAAAGACCATTCCTGAGGTATATTCAATGCTGAAATCAGCAGAGGTAGAGATCAAAAAGGAACATCAAGTGTTGATGGTGAATAAAACCACTAAGTTCAAGAAAGGCAAGGGTAAGAAGAACTTCAAGAAGGACGGCAAGGGAGTTGCCGCGCCCGTAAGCCAGTTGCCGGGAAGAAGTCAAACAATGGACCCAAGCCTGAGACTGAGTGCTTTTATTGCAAGGGAAGTGGTCACTGGATCCGGAACTGCCCCAAGTACTTAGCGGACAAGAAGGCCGGCAAAACCAAAGGTATATGTGACATACATGTAATTGATGTGTACCTTACCAGTGCTCATAGTAGCTCCTGGGTATTTGATACCGGTGCGGTTGCTCACATTTGTAACTCAAAGCAGGAGCTGCGGAATAAGCGGAGACTGGCGAAGGACGAGGTGACGATGCGCGTCGGGAATGGTTCCAAGGTCGATGTGATCGCCGTCGGCACGCTACCTCTATATTTACCTACGGGATTAGTTTTAAACCTCAATAATTGTTATTTAGTGCCAGCTTTGAGCATGAACATGTATCTGGATCTCATTTAATGCGAGATGGCTACTCATTTAAATCCGAGAATAATGGTTGTTCTATTTATATGAGAGATATGCTTTATGGTCATGCCCCGCTGGTCAATGGTTTATTCTTAATGAATCTTGAACGTGATGTTACACATATTCATAGTGTGAATACCAAAAGATGTAAAGTTGATAACGATAGTCCCACATACTTGTGGCACTGCCGCCTTGGTCACATTGGTGTCCAGCGCATGAAGAAGCTCCATGCTGATGGACTTTTAGAGTCTCTAGATTATGAATCGTTTGACACATGTGAACCATGCCTCATGGGCAAAATGACCAAGACTCCGTTCTCCGGTACAATGGAGCGAGCAAACAACTTGTTGGAAATCATACATACTGATGTGTGCGGTCCAATGAGCGTTGAGGCTCGCGGAGGATATCGTTATGTTCTCACTCTCACTGATGACATGAGTAGATATGGGTATGTCTACTTGATGAAACACAAGTCTGAGACCTTTGCAAAGTTCAAGAAATTTCAGAATGAGGTAGAGAATCAACGTGACCGAAAGATAAAGTTCTTACGATCAGATCGTGGGGGAGAATATTTAAGTAACGAATTTGGTGCACACTTAAGGAAATGTGGAATCGTTTCACAACTCACGCCGCCTGGAACACCTCAGCATAACGGTGTGTCCGAATGTCGTAATCGCACTCTATTGGATATGGTGCCATCTATGATGTCACTTACCGATTTACCGCTATCATTTTGGGGATACGCTCTAGAGGCAGCTACATTCACTTTAAATTGGGCACCGTCTAAATCCGCTGAGACGACACCGTATGAATTATGGTTTGGGAAGAAACCTAAGCTGTCGTTTCTAAAAGTTTGGGGATGCGATGTTTATGTCAAGAAACTTCAACCTGAAAAGCTCGAACCCAAGTAGGAAAAATGCATCTTCATAGGATACCCTAAGGAAACCATTGGGTATAACTTCTACTTAAGATCCGAGGGCAAGATCTTTGTTGCCAAGAATGGGTCCTTTCTGGAAAAAGAGTTTCTCTCGAGAGAAGTAAGTGGGAGGAAAGTGGAACTTGATGAAGTACTACCTCTTGAACGGATAAGTAGCGCAGCTCAGAAAGATGTTCCTGTGGTGCCTGCACCAACTAGAAGGAAACTAATGATGATGATCAAGGTACTTCGGATCAGGTTACTACTGAACTTCGTAGGTCCACGAGGACACGTTCCACACCAGAGTGGTATGGCAACCCTGTCCTGGAAATCATGTTGTTTGACAACGGTGAACCTTCAAACTATGAAGAAGCAATGGCGGGCCCAGATTCCAACAAATGGCTTGAAGCCATGCAATCTGAGATAGGATCCATGTATGAAAACAAAGTATGGACTTTGACAGACTTGCCCAATGATCGGCGAGCAATAGAAAACAAATTGAAGAAGAGGGACGCAGATGGTAATGTTTCCATATATAAAGCTTGACTTGTCGCTAAGGGTTATCGACAAGTTCAAGGGATTGACTACGATGAGACATTCTCTCCCGTAGCGAAGCTGAAGTCCGTCCGAATCATGTTAGCAATTGCCGCATACTATGCTTATGAGATATGGCAAATGGACGTCAAAACGGCATTCCTTAACGGTCACCTTAAGGAAGAACTATATATGATGCAGCCGGAAGGTTTTGTCGACCCTAAGAATGCTAACAAGGTATGCAAGCTCCAGCGCTCCATCTATGGGCTGGTGCAAGTATCTCGGAGTTGGAACATTCGCTTTAATGAAATGATCAAAGCATTTGGGTTTATGCAGACTTATGGAGAAGCCTGCGTTTACAAGAAAGTGAGTGGGAGCTCTGTAGCATTTCTCATATTATATGTGGATTACATACTTTTGATGGGAAATGATATAGAACTTTTGGACAACATTAAGCCTACTTGAATAAGTGTTTTTCAATGAAGGACCTTGGAGAAGCTGCTTACATATTAGGCATCAAGATCTATAGAGATAGATCGAGACGCCTCATAGGTCTTTCACAAAGCACATACCTTGATAAGATATTGAAGAAGTTCAATATGGATCAGTCCAAGAAGGGGTTCTTGCCTGTGTTGCAAGGTGTGAAATTGAGCTCGGCTCAATGCCCGACCACGGCCGAAGATAGAGAAAAGATGAGTGTCATCCCCTATGCCTCAGCCATAGGGTCTATCATGTATGCCATGACCTGTACCATACCTGATATAAACCTTGCCGTAAGTTTGGTAGGAAGGTACCAAAGTAATCCCGGCATGGAACACTGGACAGCGGTCAAGAACATCCTAAAGTACCTGAAAAGGACTAAGGAAATGTTTCTCGTATATGGAGGTGACGAAGAGATCGTCGTAAAGGGTTACGTCGACGCTAGCTTCGCCACAGATCTGGATGACTCTAAGTCACAAACCGGATACGTGTATATTTTTAATGGTGGGGCAGTAAGCTGGTGTAGTTGCAAGCAGAGCGTCGTGGCGGGATCTACATGTGAAGCGGAGTACATGGCAGCCTCGGAGGCAGCACATGAAGCTATCTGGGTGAAGGAGTTCATCACCGACCTAGGAGTCATACCCAATGCGTCGGGGCCGACCACACTCTTCTGTGACAACACTGGAGCTATTGCACTTGCCAAGGAGCCCAGGTTTCACAAGAAGACCAGGCACATCAAGCGTCGCTTCAACTCCATCCATGAAAATGTTCAAGATGGAGACATAGATATTTGTAAAGTACATACGGACCTGAATGTAGCAGATCCATTGACTAAACCTCTCCCTAGAGCAAAAGATGATCAACACCAGAACGCAATGGGTGTTCGATACATCACAATATAACTAGATTATTGACTCTAGTGCAAGTGGGAGACTGTTGGAAATAAGCCCTAGAGGCAATAATAAAATGGTTATTATTATATTTCTTTGTTCGTGATAATTGTCTCTTGTTCATGCTATAATTGTATTATCCGGAAATCGTAATACATGTGTGAATACATAGACCACAACAAGTCCCTAGTGAGCCTCTAGTTGAATAGCTCATTGATCAACAGATAGTCATGGTTTGCTGACTATGGACATTGGATGTCATTGATAACAGGATCACATCATGAGGAGAATGATGTGATGGACAAGACCCAATCCTAAGCATAGCACAAAGATCGTGTAGTTCATTTCGCTAGAGCTTTTCCAAATGTCAAGTATCATTTCCTTAGACCATGAGATTGTGCAACTCCCGGATACCGTAGGAGTGCTTTGGGTGTGCCAAACGTCACAACGTAACTGGGTGACTATAAAGGTGCACTACGGGTATCTCCGAAAGTGTTTGTTGGGTTGGCACGGATCGAGACTGGGATTTGTCACTCCGTATGACGGAGAGGTATCTCTGGGCCCACTCGGTAATGCATCATCATAATGAGCTCAATGTGACAAAGTGTCTGGTCACGGGATCATGCATTACGGTACGAGTAAAGTGACTTGCCGGTAACGAGATTGAACGAGGTATTGGGATACCGACGATCGAGTCTCGGGCAAGTAACGTACCGATTGACAAAGGGAATTGCATATGGGATTGATTGAATCCTCGACATCGTGGTTCATCCATTGAGATCATCGAGGAGCATGTGGGAGACAACATGGGTATCCAGATCCCGCTGTTGGTTATTGACCGGAGAGGCGTCTCGGTCATGTCTGCATGTCTCCCGAACCCGTAGGGTCTACACACTTAAGGTTCGATGACGCTGGTGTTGAAGGGATATTAGTATGCGGTAATCCGAAAGTTGTTCGGAGTCCCGTATGAGATCCCGGACATCACGAGGAGTTCCGTAATGGACCGAGGTAAATATTCATATATAGGAAGTCAAATTTCGGCCATCGGGAAAGTTTCGGGGGTCACCGGTATTGTACCGGGACCATCGGAAGTGTCCCGGGGGTCCACCGGGTGGGGCCACCTATCCCGAAGGCCCCCATGGGCCAAAGTGGGGAGGGGGCCAGCCCCTGGTGGGCTGGTGCGCCCCCCTAGGGCCTCCCCCTATGCCTATGGCAGGAAACCCTAGGGGTGGGGGGCGCCCCCTTGGCTTGGGGGGCAAGCCACCCCCTTGGCCGCCGCCCCCCTTGGAGATCCCATCTCCTAGGGCCGCCCCCCCCAGGGGTCCTATATAAGGAGGGGGGAGTGAGGGCAGCCGCACCCAAGTCCCTGGCGCCTCCCTCTCCCAACGCACCACCTCTCCCTCTCGCAGAAGCTTGGCGAAGCCCTGCCGTGATCACTGCTGCATCCACCACCACACCGTCGTGCTGCTGGATCTTCATCAACCTCTCCTTCCCCCTTGCTAGATCAAGAAGGAGGAGACGTATTCCCAACCGTAAGTGTGTTGAACGCGGAGGTGCCGTCCGTTCGGCGCTAGGATCTCCGATGATTTGGATCACGACGAGTACGACTCCCTCAACCCCGTTCTGTTGAACGCTTCCGCGCGCGATCTACAAGGGTATGTAGATGTAATCCTCTCTCTCGTTGCTAGATGACTCCATAGATTGATCTTGGTGAAGCGTAGAAAAGTTTTATTTTCTGCAACGTTCCCCAACATAATTATCCATCACTGATCCATTGCCTACGAGCTTTTCATATATTGTTCTTCGCTTATTTACTTTTTCGTTGCTACTGTTATAACTACTACAAATACCCAAAAACATTTATCTTTACTTTTGCTACCGTTACCTTTATTATCATACCACTTTTGCTACTAAATACTTTGCTGCAGATACTAAGTTATCCAGGTGTGGTTGAAAACTCAACTGCTAATACTCAAGAATATTCTTTGGCTCCCCTTGTGTCGAATCAATAAATTTGGGTTGAATACTCTACCCTCGAAAGCTGTTGCGATCCCCTATACTTGTGGGTTATCAAGACTAATTTCTGGTGCCGTTGCCGGGGAGCATAGCTCTATTCTCTGAGTCACTTGGGATTTATATCTGTTGATCACTATGAAGAACTTGAAGGACGCTAAAACCAAGATTTTGCCCTCAACTACGAGGGGAGGTAAGGAACTGCCATCTAGCTCTGCACTAGATTCTCCTTCCGTTATTAGTAGGCTTGCGACACCTAAACCTACTACTGCTATGAATTCTGATATGTCGCATGTTATTGATGATGCCACTTCTGCTATGCATGATGAAACTACTTCTGTGCGTGATACTACTTTGCCATTAGGTGAATTTCTTGATGAACAACTTGCTAGAGTTAGGGGGAATGAAAATATTGAAGAACCTGCTATTGATGATAGTGACGATGAAGGTTCCCTCAATGATTATGTATTACCTGTTGTTCCTAAGGGTTATGTTACGAATGAAGCAACTGCTATAGAAATTCTTGCTTGCAATGATAGAAATGATCTTAAGAAATTATTAGCTAAATGGAAGCAGCAGTCTCTTAATGCAAGAATGAAACCCGATCTTGCTTTTGCTACTTCACCTATCTGTGTTACTGATAAGGATTATGAATTCTCTGTTGATCCTGATATTATTACTTTAGTTGAATCTGATCCTTTTTATGGCCTTGAATCTGAAACTGTTGTGGCACATCTTACCAAGTTGAATGATATAGCCACCCTATTTACTCATGATGAGAAGTCTCGTTATTTATACATCCTTAAGATATTTCCGTTCTCATTAAAGGGTGATGCTAAGACTTGGTATAATTCTCTTGCTCCTGGTTGTGTGCGTAGTCCCCAGGATATGATTTACTACTTCTCTGCTAAATATTCCCCTGCTCATAAGAAACAAGCTGCCTTGCGGGAAATATATAATTTTGTGCAAATCAAAGAAGAGAGTCTCCCACAAGCTTGGGGGAGGCTTCTCCGGTTACTTAATGCTTTGCCTGATCATCCTCTTTAGAAAAATGAAATACTTGATATTTTTTATAATGGACTAACGGATGTTTCCAAGGACTACTTGGATAGTTGTGATGGTTGTGTTTTCAGGGAAAGAACAGTCGACGAAGCTGAAATATTACTGAATAATATGTTGACTAATGAAAATAATTGGACTCTTCCTGGGCCAATTCCTGAGGCAATTCCTAAACCAATTGAGCCAACTCCTGAGCCTATTCCTAAACCCACTCCGAAGAAGAGAGGTGTTTTATTTCTCAGTCATGAAGATATGCAAGAGGCAAAGAAATCAATGAAAGAAAAATGTATTAAAGCTGAAGATGTTAAGAATTTACCTCCTATTGAAGAAATACATGGTCTTAATTTACTGCCTGAAGAACCACATTGTCTTCATAACCCGACACAGGTAGTAAAGGTAAATTCTCTCTATAGATATGATAAAGTTGAAATACCCTCTACTAAATTTCATAGCCCATGCTTAGATGAATTTGATGACTTTATGGCTAGACAAGAAAGTTTTAATGCTTATGTTGGTAGAGAGTTAAAGAATGATGCTTTTGAGATAGGACGCGTAGGCGATAATCTGGCTAGAGTTAAAGATGAACTTCATCGCGTTAGCAAATATGCTTCTATGGTTGCTACTCAAGCTGAGCAAGTACTTAAAGCTCAAAATGATTTGCTTGATGAATTAAATAATAAAAATGACTTTGCTGTTAGAGTGGCTACTAGAACTGGTAGAATGACTCAGGAACCTTTGTATCTTGAAGGCCACCCTAAGAGAATCGAGCAAGATGCTCAGAGAAATAATTTAGAGGCACCTAGTTCTTAAGAAGAAGAAAAAGAAAGACGATAGGACTTTGCATGCTTCTAATGAACCTATTGTAGACACACCTGAGAATCCCAGTGATATTTCTATTTCTGATGCTGAAACACAATCAGATGATGAACATGAACCTAGTGATAATGTTAATGATAATGTTCATGTTGATGCTCAACCTAGCAAAGACAATGATGTAGAGATTGAACCTGCTGTTGATCTTGATAACCCACAATCAAAGAATCAACATTACGATAAGAGAGATTTTGTTGCTAGGAAGCACGGTAAAGAAAGAGAGCCATGGATTCAGAAACCCATGGCCTTTCCTCCTAAACCATCCAAGTCAAAGGATGATGAGGATTTTGAGTGCTTTGCTGAAATGATTAGACCTATTTTCTTACGTATGCACTTAACTGATATGTTGAAAGTAAATCCTTACGCTAAGTATATGAAGGATATCATTACAAATAAAAGAAAGATACCGGAAGCTGAAATTTCCACCATGCTTGCTAATTACACTTTTAAGGGTGGAATACCAAAGAAACTTGGAGATCCGGGTGTTCCAACTATACCATGCTCTATTAAAAGAAACTATGTTAGAACTGCTTTATGTGATCTTGGAGCCGGTGTTAGTGTTATGCCTCTCTCTTTATATCGTAGACTTGAATTGAATAAGTTGACACCTACTGAAATATCTTTGCAAATGGCTTATTAATCAACTGCTATACCTGTCGGTATTTGTTAGGATGTGCCTGTTGTGGGTGCAAATGTCACTATCTTAACGGACTTTGTTATTCTTGATATTCCCGAGGACGATATTATGTCTATTATCCTTGGTAGACCTTTTCTTAATACTGCAGGGGCTGTTATTGATTGCAACAATGTCACTTTTCATGTTAATGGTAATGAGCATAGGTACACTTCTCGAGGAAACAATCTCAAGTTCATAGCATCAATTCTATTGAAAAAGTTCCAACTATCATTTTTGGAGGTTTTGAATTTCCTCTTCCTACTGTTAAGAAAAAGTATGATATTCTTATTGTTGGGGATTTGCATATCCCCGTTGAGGTAACTTAGTGTTATTCGAAATTTCCCTGGTTCCGTGTTATTCGGAATGAGTTTGTTAACAAGACTTGATCAACCTTGTTAGTGGGTTCATTTTGATGATCACGAGATGGATGAAACTAGAAGGCACAACCTTCTGTACCCTCTTTTTACTTTCTATTTTTTAGAATAAATAAAGCAAAAATAGTATTATCTGTCTATTTTCTGAATTATCCGTGCATTAAAAAATAGTCCGAAAATAAAATTGCTCCAAATGCCCTTTAAATTTAGTATGGTTTTTTCTGGAATATTTGAGGATTTTAGGCACTGAAAACAATGCAGGAGGGCGTGCCCCTGTCTCGTGGGCCCTTGGTGGCTCCCCTCCACTTATGCCAGCACCCACACACTTCATCTTCTACCCAAAAAAAATCCCCATCCAGCTCAAGCACGAGTTCTAGCTCGTTTTGCTGCGATTTTCAATCTCTTAGCTCAAAGCTCCATTCAAAAAACTGCTTTGGCAGATTGTTGCTTGGTATGTGACTCCTCCATTGGTCCAATTAGTTTTTGTTCTAGTGCTTTATTCATTGCAAATTTTTGCTGCTTAGGTGACCATGTTCTTGAGCTTGCATGTTAAATTTTTGAGGTCCCAAGCAATTCCAATGCGTGATATAGGCTCTAGGCACTTGTAGGAGTAGTTGCTATCAATCTTGTTTAGTTTTATTCACTTTTATTTTGAAGTTACTAAAATTTCAGAAATTTTCAGAAAAGAAATATGCTTAGAAGAATGTACCAAGGTGGTTCCTCGGCAAAGAAGGGGCCAAGGATTGCTATACGTGAGCAATATGTTAATTTGCCGAGGGACGCAAATGTACGGGCTTGTGAGTGGCCATCCGATGATTTTATGGTCGAAGCAGGCTTCAAGGAGGAATTTGACGCGTATGTGCGTAATGCCGAGATGGAGGACTTCTTACAAGATAAGTGTCCTCAATATTATCAATTGACTGATTCCTTTGTGCGGAGGTTCGAATATATCTCCGCGCGTAATTCTCCTAGTGTCATGTTTGATATTTATGATACATCTTATACCAGGGATTTAGAGGATTTCACGACTGCTTGCAAACTCCCGCAGTGGGGTAATATTAATGATCCTCCCAAATCTGATTTTAGAGATTTTCTTGCTAGTATTACTGTGGGAGAATCTAGGGACATAGCACAAGCTACCATAGGGAGCATTCATTTTCCTGCTATACATTACTTTGCTCTCTTTATTGGTAGATGCATTATCGGTAAGGACGAAGTATGTCACATGTGTGCCCCCGATCTTTGTGTCAGGTTTTAAAGGTTATAACTTGGGGGCAATAGTTGTACGTAGGTTGCAGAATAATAGTAGAAGGGGTAATTTCTTTGCAGGAATTTATGCAACTCGTGTGGCTAATTTTCTTAATATAGCTCCACGAGAGGGGGATATGATTGTACCTCCTGTTTATTTGGATAAAGAAGCTATGTTTGATCATCATTTTCTTGAGAGGAATGAACAATTCCTCCATTATCGACTAATCTATGACAGGCGCAATGTCGTCCCTGTTACTCTTCCTGCTCCCTACCTTTTCGATTATCAAGCAAAAGGAAGATATGTTGTCACCAGGGAGGAAGCAACTGAATATGAGAGGGGAATGGAGGCAGCTCGCCAACACGCTGCTGCTCAGGAGGCTGTTGCCTCTGCATCTCAGTACAACCCCAGTTTCACTTATGGATATCAGCGAGGCGGTCCTTGGTACTAGACCAACTTAGGCCAAAAGCCTAAGCTTGGGCGAGTACGTATTTCTCACCGACTTTACATTCATGTTCACACACTAGTCGTCGGTGCTCATACTCTTTCATTGCATTATCCATGCTAGTTTAAATTTCTTTTTTCTAGTTTTCTTCTTGTGTGTTTGATAAACCTTAAGAAAAACCAAAAAAAAATTAGTTAGTTTAAATTCTATGCTTGTAGTAGAATTAAAATGAAAACCCAAAAAGATTTCTCGTTCTTCTTTTACTTGTTGGGAGCTTTCCCGTGTAAATAGTTTTATTTTGTTTTCTTTCTTTTGGGGGTCGAGAAGACTTTTAGTGGCTCTTATATGCATGATTGTTTATTTAACTTAGAGCCCATATTATCTTGTCTTCTCTCTTGACACTACTAGGGAAAACCTTATACACAGAAATTTAGCAACAGCGCAGGCCAAAAAAGGGCGCTAGTGCTAGATAGCAGTAGCAATTTGAGGAAAACCGCGCTACAGATACAACCTTAGCAGTAGCGCGTGTAGTGGCAAAAGCGCTACTACTAATATTCCCATTGCTAGAATGATAGGCTACGCAGAGTAGTAGCGGGCTTGGAGGAAACGTGCTACCGCTACGTCATAAGTAGCAGCGCGTTTCCTAGGAAGAGCGCTACTACTAATGGAAATAAAATAAGATGAAAAACAAATAGAAAAGTAAATGAAAATGAAAGAAATAGAAAAAGGAGAAAGGAAAACATTAAATGTAAAGCAAAATAAATGAAAAGGCGAAAAAACGGAGGAAGGCATAGCAGCAGCGTGTGTTTGTAAGAGGCGCTATAGCTAACGTAGCTGCAGCGCGTGTCCTAGACCCCCACTGTAGAAACAAAAACGGAAATTTAAAAATGGAAGAAAATTACATAGCTATAGCAGCAGCGCGTTTTGCAAAAACTGCTATAGCTATCTTAGCTATAGCGCGTTTTGCCAAACGCGCTACCGCTAATTTTGACTTAACCAAAAAACCGTTTCCCCCCGGCCACCACTTCTCCCCCAAATCCCTCAACCCACCCCGCGTGCCGCAGTCTCCCCGATTCGCCGTCGCCCCACTTCGCCGCCGTCTCCTCCCGACGTCGATGCCACCAGAGCCGTGCACCGTCGACGCCACCGGAGCCGCCCCCAATGCCACAGAGCCGCGCAGCCTCGTCAACACCACCGGAGCCGCCGTCGACGCCACCGGATCCTTCCTCGCCACAACTGCCTCCCTCGCCGTTACCGGAGACGCTCCTGCCTCCCTCGCCATCACCGGAGACGCCCCTGCCTCCCTCGCCACCACTGCCTCCGTCGCCATCACCGGAGCCATCCTCTGTAAGCCCCCACCCCTCCTCTCTCTCTAATGCATAGGTTAGCTAGTTTAATTAGGCTAATTATCTAGGTTAGGGCAAAAATTTAGTTAGGGCTTTGACAGAGAATTAGTTAGGTTAACTAGTTTAATTAGGTTAATTATCTAGGTTAGTGCAAAAATTTAGTTAGGGCTTTGAGAGAGAACTAGTCAGGTTAACTAGTTTAATTAGGTTAATTATCTAGGTTAATTAGTGCAAAAATTTATTTTGGGCTTTGACAGAGAACTAGCTGCGTTAACTAGTTTAATCAGGGTTAATTATCTAGGTAAACTAGATTAACTAACTAGGTTAAATAGGTAGGTTAATTAGGTTCGTTGGATTAACAAGCTAGGTTAAGTAGGTTGGCTAGGTTAGAGGAAAATTTTATTTTAGAGCATTAGGTCAGAAGGGTTAGAGAAATGGGGTTCTGTTGCAATTTAATTGGGTACTGTCCTAGGCAGAGAAGGGTTAGAGATAATAATGTGTGTTTGTGTGAGAGAGAGGAATAGCTAGATCAACATAATTTGGGTTCTGTCCTAGGCAGAGAAGTTTTTAGTGAGGTCATTTTGCAATGGTTTTTGATTTTTGAAAAGACCACTATTTTTCAAGGAAAAGAATTTAGGCAAATTTTATTTTTCATTGAAGTGGCCATGTTATATCTTTTCATTGAAGTTGTTCGATTATGCCCAAGTGGCTTTGTTGTTTCCAGGGAATGATGCTGAGTGACCTATGTTTTGCCGGAATGTTGATTCATTTCTGTTCCGGCAAATTTCAGGTTCTCGATTTGTCCACTTTTTAGCAAAGGTCATGCCGAAATTTTCCGTGAATTTCGGCATGACTTGTGCTACAAACTAGGACATATCGAGTGCCCAGGATTTGCCGTACCAGGAAGGAGTCAACATTCCTGCAAAACAATAGTCCTTTTTTATGTCATTATTCATTTTATTAGGTGTAGAATTAATTGACTAGATTTAATCATAGGAAACATGGCTAGCAACGATGAAGGACAGGGTTCTGGTGATTGCGATGACGTCTACCGGGCAGCAGACGAATTTTTTAGCCTTACCGACGATCAACCGATGTTGTTGCTGGGCCCACCGGCGGCATCAGGGACTGAGACCGACACGCAGACCGGTGCTGATACTGAGACCGGCTCTGAGATTTAGACCGGCATCGAGACCGACACTGAGACCGGCGCTGAGACCGGTGCTACCTCGGGGAGCGGAGCCGGTGTAGAACCGAAAGCAAAGAGGCAACGGGTTCCTAACAAACTCAGGACTACTAGACTGGTGGTCACGGAGGTGGACGACGGCAATTTTGAGCCAAAGGCGCCCGAGGAAGCGCGCACGTGCTACGGCAATCAAATAGGCTGCATCGTACGGACAACCGCCACCATCAACGATGAGAAACTAAAGAAGATAGAAAATATGAGAAGCTCCCTCCTAAAGAAGTTTCACCAGATATTCTTGTTCCCGGGCCAGAATGAGAAGGATTATGAAGATACAGACAAGGACCCGGCAATGAAGAAGATAAACAAACACGCCATGACCAAGTTTAGCGACGCGTTGGCCGCCTGGAAAAATCGAGTGAAAGCAAAGATCAACGACGGGGAACCCTACTCCGAGATTGTAAAGGATAATCCGACAATCACAGAAGAGCAGTTTCAAATATTCAAGGAGGCTTGCGAGGCCGAAGCTGCCAAAAAAAGTCTAAGTACATGAAGGGGCTTCAAAAGAGGAACATTGGGAGCCACCACCTCGGAAAGCCATGGTTACGGTGGAAAGAGGTCCAAATGGGCCAAGGAGGACGCGGAAGCCGCGAGTCTGGGCATCCCAGACCCCTTGGCGGATTTCACCGTCCCGCAGGAGCGTGACGTCCTGAGGGCCCGGCACCGTTGGGACCCAGTGAAGAAGGTTTACGAGACAACACTGGTCATTACGAAGTTCATGAGACTGCTGGTAATTTTAGTTTCTGATCAATTCGACTGCACACGTTAGTCATATTTGTAGACAATCCTTGTGCCTTTTGCAGAGAGAGCAGCACCGGATTGCGGCGGAAAGCGACTCACCGTCTGAGGCATTGGCGAGGCCCAAGTGGGACACTCCATTCAACCGGGCGTTGAACATATTGAAACAACAACCGGTGGATACTCGACCGTCGTATGGACGCGTGCACGGTGTTGGAGACGGCGCCACGTGGAAGAAGTACTACCGTGAGACCACGGAGGAGAGAAAGGAAAGACGGAGGTTAACTGAAGAAAACATCGACAAGAAGGTTGAGATTGCGGTTGAGAAGAAATCATCTCAGACAGTCGCAACAGCGGTAGCTGCTACAAAACAGGCAATTGCAGATATATCTACTTCCTTGGTGACGGGCGTTTTCACTTGGACAAGGCAAAATCCAGAAAAAAATGCAGAGGACTTTCCCCTTGCTGACTTCTTGGGAGCACCTGCTCCCGCAACGACTCCCGCACCGGCTCCCGCACCTACTCCCGCACCGGCTCCCACACCGGACGTGCTCGGTGGTGCCTCCTCTTTGGCTGAGCTCGATGCCCTCACGGTATCTGTCACACCGGCCCCCTTCAATATAAATGTATAATCTCCCGTTTTCGTTGCCTTTCGGATGTCTCACGTCGCAGACTTTTTTTTGCAGGCCGACGAAACCCCATGCACCATATTGTACACCATCGGCGAACAGAAGGTGGACGTGGGGAAGGCGACGATAATGGAGCCAAAGGAACCATTTTTCCATAGCCGGCCGATCCCCCCGAACGTCTTCAAGGTTTCCGTGGTCAGTGTCAAACCGGGCCACGAGAATTTGCCTCCTCTAATACTAGTGGGGGATGACGACAAGACCCTGTGGCGGCTTGGTGATTGTTGCAATGGGTGGGTCCTGTTGTGGCCAAAGAGTCTGCTTCGTCTGGAGGCGGCCGGGAGCACACCCACGAGCACGCAGCCTTAGCAAGGTATGAACATCAACACCCCACCTACCCAATTAGCGTCGGGTGTCGGGTTGGGTGATAGTGGATGGGGTAAGCAGGTGGCTCCATTAGTCGCTGATGACGTCACCATGGATGAGGATGAGGATGATGATGGCGCTGAACAGTATGTCTATACTGGCGCCTCCTCAGGGTTTGAGCGTCATGAGTCGGTGCCTGAATTACCGTCTCAACGTATTATTGACGACCTTCCGGTAGTAAAGAAGTCTAGGAAGAGAGCGAGGAAAGGCAAAAAAGCTGATTCTATGATCCAGCTGCCTCAGCAGCCTCGGCTTCAGGACCGTGTAGATATCCCCGATGCGGAAAATGGCATATCCCCAGTCAACCAATCCTACCTGAAATAGCGCTACGGGCTAGATTCGGCAATCTAAGGAGACTTCATGACGATGTGCTGCGGGTAGAGAAAGGCCTCATCGCCTCGAAAGATCCAGGATACCCACTCTACGTGGTTAACGTTCCGCGGCAAATGTCGTACGTCGACAGCTTCCCCGCGGATAAGTTCTTCCTCTGATTCGATTACATATTCGACATGTTTCACGTGAAGAAGCTGGATTTTGCGTTTGTCCGCCTTTATGCCTTGCACATGAACTACATCATTAGGGTTGAGCAGATACGTCATATCTGTGTCGCTGACCCGTACTACATGCACGAGGGCTTCTTGGGAGTCTGTGCAGAGCAGCGTGAATACGCGAGGGATTACATCGTCAGTTTCATGCTCGCCAATAAGGACAAGGAGGCGATTCTCGTGCCTTATCATCCCGTGTAAGTCATCTGCGCTGCTATCCTTCTTCCTTCGATTTCAATAATTCATTTGCATTGTGGAGGCTAATTAATTTGAGGTGTACTTATTTTGCGCGGCAGCGGGCGCGCCGTCCTCATCATCCTCTACCCCCGATTCTCCCACGCTCTTTACTTGGACTCGTCGAAGAACATTCACAAAAAGGATTACACCCACATCAAAGATGTTCTCGACAGTGCTATGTTTTACTACCAAGCAAGGGGTAGAGAGGTTAGGGACAAGAAGAGAAGGGCGACAGGGCCGCCTTCAGCCATAAGACCGACTTCTGCTGCATCCAGCAACCGAACGATTCTCTTAATGATGGATTCTATGTCCTACATCACATGCTGGAGTACAGACGGGATCACCAGAACCTTCACATGTCACCTAGATCTGGCGATGCCCATATTCTGCAATGGGCAAAGGACATAGGAGATATCGAGGATCATCGACTTCGAGATGAGTTCTATAACATCCAGCGCGAACTTGCCCAAATCATCATGAATGAGGTCGTCGGAAAAACATGGATGTTCTACGCAGAAGGACAAATGTCTCGGGAAGACGTCCGAACATGGATTTTGGGTACGATGAACTTTGGTATTTATGCTTATGATATGTTGTTTCTATTTTTGCCAAGTCTGTCACTTTCTGTTGCTCAACTATATATGTTGCATATCATCAACTCATGTGACGATGCAGGTGCATAGATCATAGATGGCGAAGAAGTGCTACGCCAGGAGTATATATACGACAAGTGGCCGGAGTGTCAGGCCCAGGTGTACCGGTTTTCGGTTTCCGAGCGACAGGCAGTAGTTAGTTTAGGTTCACGCTAATGCGAGAGAGGGATACGAACTCATGTACTCAAAGTGATAGCTATTCTCGCGTATACCATTGTTTAGATGGATGACGATGTATTTGCAAGTAATCGAGACTTGTATCGCTATTTTCGAGATTGATGACGAGAGACCACTTTGTGTTGGATGATGATTATGATGATGACATGATTTGATCAGACTAATTGTATGTATATGCTATGATTACATTTGTATGTGGATGATATGCTAAAGATTATCGTATAAAGCCTATTCAAATACAAAACAAATAAAAAACAAATATGCAGGAAAAAAACTAATAAAACTAGGAGTAGCGAGGGGGGGGGGGGAAATTTAGCAGTAGCGCCGCCTTACCAGTAGCGCTTCCCTGTAAACAGTGCTGCAGATAATATCAGTAGCGCCCTTTTCTAAAGAGCACTACAGCTATTCATGTGTAGCAGTAGCGTGGGTCAACATGCGCTACTGCTATACGTTAGCTGTAGCACCTTATTAGTAGCACCGGTACCCGCGCTACTGAGAGGGCCAAAACCCGCGCTGTTGCTAGGATTTTCCCTAGTAGTGTGAGTTGAATGCTTGCAGATTCCAGCTTAGTCTAATGCACGTGCACTCTTATTATAATACACATCATTCGGTCGTGCAAGTGAAAGGCAATAATGATGACATATGATGGACTTATTGGGATGAGAAAAGCTGGTATGAACTCGACCTCTCTTGTTTTTGTAAATATGATGAGTTCATCGTTTCTGAGTCAGCTATTATGAAGTAAAAATATTTGTAATGAAATTCAGAGATTATAGTTGCTTGTGCCATGCTTGATTAGCTATGAGTTATAATGGTTTACCTTGCATGCCAACATGCTATTAGAATGATTATGATGTGGTATGGTGGGATGGTATCCTCCTTTGAATGAATTGAGTGACTCGACTTGGCACATGTTCACACATGCAGTTGAATCAAATCAACATAGCCTTCACGATATTTATGTTCATGGTGGATTATATCCTACTCATGCTTGTATTCTGTGTGAATTAATTTTAATGCATGTTTACAACTGTTGTCGCTCTCTCAGTTGGTCGCTTCCCAGTCTTTTGCTAGCCTTCACCTGTACTTAGCGGGAATACTACTTGTGCGTCCAAACTCCTCAAACCCCAAAGTTGTTCCATATGAGTTCACTATACCTACCTATATGCGGTATTTACTTGCCGTTCCAAGCAAATTTGTATGTGCCAAACTCCAAACTTTCAAATGAAATTTTGTTTTGTATGCTCGAGCAACTCATGTTTCAACTAGGGCTGGCTATATCTTCCATGCTAGGTGGGTTATTCTCAAGAGGAGTGGACTCCACTCCTCATTCACGAGAAAGGGCCGGTAACCGGGATGCCCAGTCCCATGATCCAAAAAGATCAAAGCAAATCAAAATAATCAAACAAAACTCCCCCAGGGCTGTTGTATGTTGGAGGCACTCGTTTTTTAGAGCAAGCCATGGATTGATGCTTGTTGGTGGTTGGGGGAGCATAAATCTTTACCATTCTGTTTGGGAACTGCCTATAATGCATTTAGTATGGAAGATACAGCCATCTCATAGTTGTTGCGTTGACAGCAAAAGTATGCCACTCAAAATGTTATTCAATCTCTATTTTAAAATCGAGCTCTGGCACCTCTACAAATCCCTGCTTCCCTCTGCGAAGGGCCTATCAATTTACTTTTTATGTTGAGTCATCATCCTTCTTATTAAAAGCACCCGCTGGAGGGCACACCGTCATTTGTATTCATTATTATTGGTTTATATTGGGTATGACTTGACTGGATCTCTTTTACCATGAATTACAATGTTTAGTCAGTCCTGGATCTTTAAAGGTGCTCTGCATTTATCTTTTGCGGTCTCACAAAGGGCTAGCGAGATACCATTTTGTTATATCATGTTATAATTATTTTTAGAAAGTGTTGTCATCCGAGTTTTATTATTATGGCTCGTTAGTTGATTATGCTATTGATATGAGTAATTGTGAGACCTATGTGTTATTGTGAGTATGGTTAGTTCATAATATTTGCTGAAACTTGAATGCTGGCTTTTCATGTTACAACAACAAGAGCAAACAGAGTTTGTAAAAGTTTTTCTTTATCACTTTCAGTTTATCAACTGAATTGCTTGAGGACAAGCAAAGGTTTAAGCTTGGGGGAGTTGATACGTCTCCAACGTATCTACTTTTCCAAACACTTTTTCCCTTGTTTTGGACTCTAACTTGCATGATTTGAATGAAACTAACCCGGACAGACGCTGTTTTCAGTAGAAATACCATGATGTTGTTTTATGTGTAGAAAAGAAAAGTTCTTGGAATGTCCTGGAAATCCATGGAGGCACTTTTTGGAATTAATAAGAATTTTGGGCGAAAGAATTAATGCCAGGGGGCCCACAGCCTGTCCACGAGATAGGGGGGCGGCCCCCCCTAGGGCGCGGCTTCCTATCTCGTGGGCCCCCTGGACCTCCTCCGACCTCAACTCCAACTCCATATATTCACGTTTGGGAGAAAAAAATCAGAGAGAAAGTTTCATCGCGTTTTACAACACGGAGCCGCCGCCAAGCCCTAATCTCTCTCGGGAGGGCTGATCTAGAGTCCGTTCGGGGCTCCGGAGAGGGGGATTCGTCGCCGTCGTCATCATCAACCATCCTCCATCACCAATTTCGTGATTCTCACTGCCGTGCGTAAGTAATTCCATCGTAGGCTTGCTGGATGGTGATGGGTTGGATGAGATTTACCATGTAATCAAGTTAGTTTTGTTAGGGTTTGATCCCTAGTATCCACTATGTTCTGAGATTGATGTTGCTATGACTTTGCTATGCTTAATGCTTGTCACTAGGGCCCGAGTGCCATGATTTCAGATCTGAACTTATTATGTTTTCATGAATATATGTGTGTTCTTGATCCTATCTTGCAAGTCTATAGTCACCTATTATGTGTTATGATCCGACAACGCCGAAGTGACAATAATCGGGATACTTCTCGGTGATGACCATAGTTTGAGGAGTTCATGTATTCACTATGTGTTAATGCTTTGTTCCGGTTCTCTACTAAAAGGAGGCCTTAATATCCCTTAGTTTCCGCTAGGACCCCGCTGCCACGGGAGGGTAGGACAAAAGATGTCATGCAAGTTCTTTTCCATAAGCACGTATGACTATTTACGGAATACATGCCTACATTACATTGATGAATTGGAGCTAGTTCTATGTCACCCTATGTTATAACTATTGCATGAGGAATCACATCCGGCATAATTATCCATCACTAATCCATTGCCTACGAGCTTTTCATATATTGTTCTTCGCTTATTTACTTTTCCGTTGCTACTGTTACAACTACTACAAAAACCCAAAAACATTTATCTTTACTTTTGCTACCGTTACCTTTATTATCATACCACTTTTCCTACTAAATACTTTGCTGCAGATACTAAGTTATCCAGGTGTGGTTGAATTGACAACTCAACTGCTAATACTCAAGAATATTCTTTGGCTCCCCTTGTGTCGAATCAATAAATTTGGGTTGAATACTCTACCCTCGAAAGCTGTTGCAATCCCCTATACCTGTGGGTTATCAAGGAACACGCGACGGCCCTGGCGGCCGGACTGTAAGCGGCCTCCAATATCAAAAAACATGACTGGTCATTACGACCACAAACACGGTTAGACGAGTCCGGTAGCCCGGATAAAACTGAACCAGGGCACCGTATATGTAATCCCATAGCGGACACCAGGGGCTATAAACATTTAATGTAGCCCCACACTTGGCTCAACCTTGCTGGCAGGCCAACATCTTACACTTTCATTATCCGTCGCATACTTATGTTGTACTCTCCTACGAGTTTTCTTTTTTCCACAGACAATGTTCGCGCGATACCCTTCCAGGATACGGCACAACGGAGACAAAAGCGCAGACGTGCAGCAGGGCCCCGTTCAAGAGGTTTCTTTTTAGATTAAGCCCCTGTGTAAACCTTTTCTACTGCCTCTTGTTGTTTAACCATCCCATGGGTTCCATACCCACAAAGGATACTGCCGTTATTGGCATTTCTCCACGACAGATTAAGCGCACGTACCTGGAAATTTAAGGTTTATAATAGGCTTTCGTCAGCCTGTTTTCTTTTACAAAGACAGAATACCTTCGGGGGTGTTTGGCGTCACGAGTTTGGCCTTATATGCATCAGCTCCAATCATGTCTTTGGTCAAATGTTGGCTTTGCCCGGCTCCTGGGTTTGCCGCCTTACGTTCCGTTATTATCGGCCAAGGCAGCCAATGGAGAACTACTGTGATTGTGCCCTGGTTATTCTGGATGAGCACCTCAGTAGAGAAAGCCGAAAACTGACTGTCATGATACAGCGAGAGACTGTTCAACCACTCGAAGGCTCACTGGAATCTTTAGGATTCCTCCGCATTAACGAAGGGCCGTTTCCCAGCCATGTACATACGCGCCCGTATTCGGATGCACGCGAAGGTACCAGGGGCTACATAGTAGCCCCACCGTTAGACCCCCATGGCTAAGCGAAAGTGTTACAGCTATATAGTCTGGTTGCCTAGTTCGACATGCGATCACCTCCTTAATTGACCAAGACGTTGGATCAAGTGTGATTAAGCACATTTTTTCGCGAACACCCCTGCATTGTATGCGTGGGGGCTGAAGCCAACGACTGCTAACTTTCGGATTACTCATATTTATATAAAAAAACGGCCGCAAGGGGGACACAATCATACTTCCGGGCAAAAAGTATAAATATAGCCTCATAATCAAAATAAACATTGTTTTTACAATGATTCGACTTATCACTCGAACAAGACATTCTTCAAGCACTCGCCTCTATTAGGCGGGCACCTTCTATTACCTGCGCCAAGTAGTGCTCAGCCGGATATCGGCCTCCCGCCGGATCCTGAATCGCTATAATGGTGGCCTCCATATCCTTCCAATAGGCTTTAGCGCGGGCAAGAGCCATTCGTTCACCCTCTATGCACGCCGACCTCCTCATGGCGTCAATCCGAGACACGACCCCAAGGAATTGCTGCACCAAACCAAAGTAATTGTCTGGCTTAGGCCCCTTCGGCCAAAGATGGTCTATTACAGACCATATTGCAAGCCCTGACAGCCTGTGAAGCTCCGCCACAGCAGCCACCATCTCATTTAGCGGTAGCGGGCGAGTGGGAGCATTGAATTGTGACCAGAAAAGCTTCTCCACTTCCTTATGACCTTGACCCTCGAAGAACTTGACAGCCTCAGTTGTACTATTCGCCAAGTCCGCATATGTGTCTGCAGGACTCCAGCGCCCAGCCAGGGAAGCATACTTCGGATCCAGAAACTTCGCCCCCAGCCACGATTTTGTCGGCCTGTTGGATCTCCTCCCGCATACACCGGATCTCGGTCCGCATCTCTTTGGTGGTATTAAGTGCCTTGTCCAGCTCGGCCGAACTAGCCGTATTCTCCTTTTCAAGGAGTACATACCGGTCGGCGGCATTTTTCAACTCACCAGCCATTTCGGCTATCTTTTCCTCGCTTCGGTGATGAGCAGCCTGTTCGGCTCTCAATTCTTCGGCCGCCTTTAGGGCAGCCGCATTGCTAGCCCGAGCTTGTTCCTTGGCCTGAGCAAGTTCTGCCCTCAGGGCCTCCACGACAGCAGCACCATCTGCAATACAAACGCATTGCATTAATATTATGCCCCTCTTGCATTTTCCTATAAAACATAATAAGGGAAGCAGAGCACATACCCTGTGACTCTTCTAGACGTTTGTTCACCAGCGTGATATCGGCATCGATACATCCGATCTGCCTCCTTAGTTCGGCAACTTCAACAGACTGGTCGTCTGCCGGATCCTTAGATACCTGCGCACATGTGCGATGCAGTGATTACTATGTGATCCCCTATTTGCCGCCTATGGTGGGCAACCAGAGTCTCAGGGGCTACTCTCCATAGGGAGCACACCTAGTGCATGCTTCACAACCAAAAAATAGTGCATTTTTTCACTACATACCTCAAAGCCTTTGAGCAGGCTTGTAAATGCCTCATTCAAACCGCTCGTAGCGGATGAAATCTTCGTGAGCACCGTTCTCATTAATGAGCGGTGCTCCTCCGAGAGCGCGGCTCGCTCCAGAAGGCCTGTCAGTACGTCCGGCCGGACATCGAACTGTGCCGGACCCTTCTTATCGCCCCCCCGTGGGAGCCAAATGCTTCGGGCTCAGGGCGACTGACGTATTAGCTTCCAGCTTAGGCAGATCGGGACTCCTCCGTGACGACACCTCAGTGTCGCCTGCTTCATGAGGCGGAGAGGTGGGTGGGGTCTCACTCTCCATCATCTCCGGAGGAAGATCCCCTGAAGACGAACTCTGTTGAGAAGAGCTGCTCGCCGGACTGCAAACGACAAAGTCTTGGTTATGGGTCTCAGAGAAACACCGTACCTTCGAATTAATGATTAACTTACAACTCGGTGGAGGGCTGGCCCATTGGTGGGCACGACGCGGTGAGGGTGCCCGTCATGGCAGAGCCCCCTGGTGATACCTTCTTCCCTTGCTTGGGCATCTCCGTCTCCAAGTCTTCGGAGGCAGTTCTCTTCCTCCCGTGCGGGGAGGAGGCTTTAGCCTCCCCTTCCCAACTAACCTCCTCAGGGGAGGTAACGATTCCCCCGGTTTGTCTGCGTAGTGTGTGAAGTTCAGCTTCACTGCCCTTTCCTTCGCCTTTCCCTGAGGGAATTTTGCTGAGCACCCAGCCAAGCATCTTGGCAATGGTAGGACCAGGCGAGCCTTCAGGAAGTGGCGCCGAACACCTGATTCTCTCCGCCTTGTTGAGCCAATCCTGGCCCCGAAGGGGTTTTCAGAATAATGTTTATGATAAATATAAACAAAGTGTCCGGCTTTAAGGTTACTTAGTTGGGCATCTAGGCGATTGCAGCTTAGGCCCGCATCCTCGGTGGTGTCCAGGCACTTTACTTGTGGTCCGAAGAATAATTTACACATCCCTTCGAGCTTCAGGCCGAAGAAGTGCTTAATAGTCCGTGGACCCTCCGGATTGAACTCCCACGTCCGAGGAGGCCGACGTTTGCACAGCAACATCCGTCGGATTAGCATCACTTGAATTATGCTGACAAGATTTATGTCCCTCTCAAGAAGCTCCCGGATGCGATTCTGCAGTACTGATACATCACCAGCGGGCCCCCAGTTCCATCCTACGTCGGTCCAAGACGCCAACTATGACGGAGGGCCCGAGCGGAACTCGGGGGCGGCTACCCACTTTGTGCCTCTGGGAGCGGTAACATAAAACCACCTCCGTTGCCAGACATCGGATACTTCCGGGAAAGAGCCCTCTGGCCATGGGGCATCGGCGTTCCTGCTTATTATGGCACCTCCGCACTCCAAGTGCGCCCCTCGATCATCTTCGGCTTCACATTGAAGGTCTTGAGCCATAAGCCGAAGTGTGGGGTGACGTGGAGAAAAGCCTTGCACACAATAATGAACGATGAGATATGGAGGATGGCGTCTGGAGCCAGATCATGAAAATCCAACCCATAGTAGAACATGAGCCCCCTCACGAAGGGGTCGAGGGTGAGGCCCAGGCCTCGGAGGAAGTGAGGGAAAAACACAACGCTCTCATTGGGCTCCGGTGTAGGGATAACCTGCCCTGGAGCTGGAAGCCTGTGCTGGATATCGGCGGTCAGGTATCCGACCTCACTAAGCTTCGTAATGTCCTCCTCTTGGATCGAGGAGGCCAGCCACCGGCCTTTTGCATTGGACCCGGACATATTGGAGGATCTGGGGTGTTGGAGCTTAGGTTTTGGGTGTTAGAACTCGAGGTGCGAGAAGGAGCAAGGGAGGCGGAAAAGAGGCATAGGCCTCGACCTCTTTATAAAGGGGATGAATATCAAGAGTCCTCACCATGACCGCTTGAGACTTATCCAAAAATACACGGAGTCATATCAACGGTCGTCATTGGGTCACATACGCCCATATTGATGAAAGATCCCGTAATAAGAGGAACACGATCTCAACACTCGTTCAGCACGATGATGTCCCTTGAGCTCTTGATCCAGTTGAGGCTGAAGGAGAGTTTCGTCAGCACGACAACATAGTGACGGTGATGATGAAGTTACCGGCGTAGGGCTTCGCCTAAGCACTAGGACGATATGACCGAGGTGTTTATCTATGGAGGGGGGCACCGCACACCGCTAAGAGAAGACTTGGTGTGTCTTTGGGGTGCCCCCTCCCATGTATATAAAGGAGGGGGAGTAGGTGGCCGGCCCAAGAGGGGCGCGCCAGGTGTGGGGAGTCCTACTAGGACTCCCTAGTCCAAGTAGGATTCCCTCTCCTTTTTCCTTTTTCCGGAGAAGCAAAGAGGGAAGAGAGAAGGAGTAGGAGAGGGAAAGGGGGGCGCTGCCCCCACCCCTTGTCCAATTCGTATTGCAAAGGGGGGTGCGCGCCACCTCCTGGCCGGCCCTCTCTCTACTCCACTAAGGCCCATGATGGCCCATTAACTTCCCGGGGGGTTCTGGTAACCCCCGGTTCTCCGAAACTTATCCGAAACTTCCCGAAACCATTTCGGTTTCCGAATGTAACCTTCCAATATATGAATCTTTACCTCTCGACCATTTGGAGACTCCTCGTCATGTCTGTGATCTCATCCGGGACTTCGAACAAACTTCGGTCATCAAATCACATAACTCACAGTACAAATCGTCATTGAACGTTAAGCGTGCGAACCCTACGGGTTCGAGAACTATGTAGACATGACCGAGACACATCTCCGATCAATAACCAATAGCGGAACCTGGATGCTCATATAGCCTCCTACATATTCTACGAAGATCTTTATCGGTCAAACCGCATAACAACATATGTTGTTCCCTTTGTCTTCGATATGTTACTTGCCCGAGATTCGATCGTCGGTATCCTCATACCTAGTTCAATCTCGTTACCGGCAAGTCTCTTTACTCGTTCCATAATGCATCATCTTGTAACTAACTCATTAGTCACATTGCTTGCAAGGCTTATAGTGATGTTCATTACCGAGAGGGCCCCGAGATACCTCTCCGATACTCAGAGTGACAAACCCTAATCTCGATCTATGCCAACTCAACAAACACCTTCGGAGACACCTGTAGAGCATCTTTATAATCACCCAGTTATTTTGTGAAGTTTGATATAAGACAAAGTGTTCCTCCGGTATTCGGGAGTTGCATAATCTCATAGTCAGAGGAACATGTATAAGTCATGAAGAAAGCAATAACAATAAAACTAAACAATCATTATGCTAAGCTAATGGATGGGTCTTGTCCATCACACGAACCGGGACCAATGGTTGTGGGCCAGGAGCGAGGACCATTGGTCCCGGTTCATGGCTGGAATCGGGACCAAAGGGGCCAGACGAACCGGCACTAATGCCCCACGAGGGCCGGCCGCCCCCTGGCCTCATGAACCGGGACCGTTGCCCCCATGGGTCCCGGTTCGTGAGTGAACCGAGATTAATGGGCTTACCCTGCGTGGACCAAAACCCCGTTGAGGGAGTCCCGGACTAGGGGGTGTCCGGACAGGCGGACTATCATCGTACGCCGGACTCCAAGACTACGAAGATACAAGATTGAAGACTCCGTCCCGTGTCCGGATGGGACTTTCCTTGGCGTAGAAGGCAAGCTTGGCGATACGGATATGTAGATCTCCTACCATTGTAACCGACTCTGTGTAACCCTAGCCCTCTCCGGTGTCTATATAAACCGGAGGGTTTTAGTCCGTAGGACAACACATACATTACAACAATCATACCATAGGCTAGCTTCTAGGGTTTAGCCTCCTTGATCTCGTGGTAGATCCACTCTTGTACTACCCATATCATCAATATTAATCAAGCAGGACGTAGGGTTTTACCTCCATCGAGAGGGCCCGAACCTGGGTAAAACATCGTGTCCCTCGTCTCCTGTTACCATCCGCCTAGACGCACAGTTTGGGACCCCCTACCCGAGATCCGCCGGTTTTGACACCGACATTGGTGCTTTCATTGAGAGTTCCTCTGTGTCGTCACCGATAGGCTTGATGGCATCTTCAACCAACAACGCTGTATAGGGTGAGACTTTTCTCCCCGGACAAATCTTCATATTCGGCGGCTTCGCACTGCGGGCCGATTCGCTTAGCCATCTAGAGCAGATCGAAAGCTACGCCCCTGGCCGTCAGGTCAGATTCGGAAGCCTAAACTTCACGGCCGATGTCCACGGAGACTTGATCTTCGACGGACCCGAGCCACAACCAAGCACGCCGCACTGTTGCGATGGGCATGATCTAGCTCTGCCGCCGAGCAGTGCCTTGGTGGCCGCACACGAATCCGCTCCAGCCATTAGTGCGGAGCCGATCGCCCGGATAGAGGATCGGTGGATAGACACCGCCTCGGGGGCTTCAACATCCACGGCGATGGAGCCGAACACTAATCTTGTCCCCTGCGAAACTCGTGATTCTGAGGCACCGGACTCCTTGCCGGACTCCGAACCCCCTGCGCCCCTACCAATCAAATCGGATTGGGCGCCGGTTATGGAATTCACCGCCGCGGACATCTTCCAATACTTGCCTTTCGGCGATATCTTGAATTCACTAAAGCATCTCTCATTATCAGGAGAGCCCTGGCCGGACTATGGCCAGGATGGTTGGGATGCGGACGACGAAGAAATTCAGAGCCCACCCACCACCCACTTTGTAGCCACTATCGACGATCTAACTGGCATGCTAGACTACGACTCCGACGACATCGACACTATGGACGACGATGCCGGAGACGAACAAGAAACAGAGCCTATAAGGCACGGGAGGACCACCTCGTCATATGACATATACATGGTGGATACCCCAAAGGAGAGCGATGACGAGGACCAACGGGCCGCGGCAGAAGATAACCCCGCCGATAAACAACCAAAACGGCGACGCAGACGCTGCCCTAAGTCCCGCCTCGACGACAACAACGCTCCCAATAAGCCCGTAATACAGCAGGGCTCACAAATGGATGACGAACATGCAGATAAGCAACTGTCCAAACATGACGAGTCAGATAATCAGTCCAGGCCCGGCGAAAACGACAGTCCGGACGACCTCATGCCGGACACGCCGCTGGAGAGCAAAAACCTTCGGAAAAGACTCGTCAACACTGCAAGAAGCCTGAAGAAGGAAAAGCGGAGGCTCAAAACAGCGGAAGACACACTCAGAATGAGATGGAGCAAAGTGCTCAAAACCGCAGATAAATACGGCAATGGCCACTCATCAAAGAGCTACCCGAAGTGTAAGCTGCTACCAGAATTCGACGAGGAGGCCATAGAGCCTCCACCGTCAAAAAATAAAGAGTCTGTCTAGTTGGATAGACGGCCAGATGATAGGCCAAATTCTGATAGCGGCGCCACACATAAACCAACCAGTGAACTTGGAAGGACAGATGGCCCAGCCAGGTCCATCTACGGGCCAAATGAGAAGGCCCCAAGAAGCAAAGCAACACGTCAAGTGTCCGATGATAGCGGCACACACAAATACAGGGGCGCCGCACACCCACTATGTTTCACCGATGAGGTGCTGGACCATGAGTTCCCAGCAGGATTTAAACCCATAAACATAGAGGCCTACGATGGAACAACAGACCCTGGAGTCTGGATAGAAGATTATATACTGCATATACACATGGCCAGAGGAGATGATCTCCATGCCATAAAATACCCACCCCTCAAGCTCAAAGGGCCAGCCCGTCATTGGCTTAAAAGCCTCCCAGAAAACACGGTTGGAAATTGGGAAGAGCTCGAGGACGCGTTTAGAGCAAATTTTCAAGGGACTTATGTCCGCCCTCCGGATGCAGATGATCTAAGTCATATAACTCAACAGCCCGGAGAGTCAGCGCGGAAATTCTGGAACAGGTTCCTCACCAAAAAGAACCAAATAGTCGACTGTCCGGACGCCGAAGCCTTAGCAGCTTTCAAACACAATGTCCGAGACGAATGGCTTGCCAGGCACCTCGGCCAAGAAAAACCGAGGACAATGTCCGCACTAACAAGCCTCATGACCCGCTTCTGTGCGGGAGAGGATAGCTGGCTAGCCAGATGCAGCACCAGCGACCCAAGTACATCCGAAATAAGAGATGGAAACGGAAAATCATGGCGCAGAAAAGAGCAGCGCCGGAATAAAGAGAAAGGCCCAAAGAGCACGGCAGTCAACGCCGGATTCAAAAGCTCGCGGCCAAACAACAAAACACAGCCTCTTAAGGATGACAGCGATGAATTGTCCAGCTTAAACAAGATCTTGGGTCGGATATGTCAAATCCACAGTACCCCCGGAAGGCCTGCAAATCACACCCACAGGGATTGTTGGGTTTTTAAACAGTCCGGCCGACTAAACGCCGAACACAAGGGGCTCGACGCGTCAAGCGAAGAAGATAAACCCCACCAGCAGAGCTCCGGAAAACAAAAGATTTTCCCACAAGAGGTCAAAGCAGTAAACTCACTTCATGTGATAATGCGGAAAAATAGTGCGGCACTTCCTAAAAAGAGCCTCGCACGGTCCAACCCAGCAGACCATAGAGATTGGATATCTAAACCAATCACTTTCGACCACATGGACTATTCCAGAAGCGTTCGAAGCACGGGACGGACTGCTCTGATATTGAATCCCATAATCGACGGATTACAATTCACTAAAGTCCTAATGGACGGAGGCAGCGACTTAAACCTGCTGTATTCAAACACAATCCGTCAGATGGGGATAGACCCTACAAAAATTCGACACAGCCGCACTTCCTTCAAAGGAGTGACGCCAGGACCTTACGCCAAGTGCACAGGCTCCATATTACTAGAAGTTGTGTTCGGATCACCGAACAATTTTCTGCGCGAAAAACTAATTTTTCACATCGTCCCATTTAAAAGTGGATATCAAGCACTATTGGGACGAAAGGCTTTTGTCCGTTTCAACGCCATACCGCATTACGCGTCTCTTACACTCAAGATGCCCGGTCCGCGTGGCATCATTTCAGTGCGAGGGTCACTCAAAGACCCCGGACTCGGATAGACGAGTCCGGCTTCAGCAGACTAGGGGCTCCCTAGCCGCACACCTCTTCACAGGGGGCTGCGCGCACAAACAACCGCGGGTTCATACAAACCCCGCTTTACTTATTTATATTTCTTCTTTTACACACATACTTTTCGCACACATCGTTTTCAAACTAAGTGTTCCTCTCTTTCTATAGATGAACAACGTGCATTCCCATCCAGGATAACGGCGCAACGGAGACACAGGCGCAGACGTGCAGTAGGGACCCGTTGCGAGGATTCTTTTCAGATTAAGACCCTGCGTAGACCTTTTTTAAATGTCTCTTGTTGTTATTCTCCCTTGGTTTCTTCTTATAGCCAAAGCGGAGCCTGACGTTTTGGCATCGGCCGCGTCAGAAGACCATGCCCGTACTTGGACACTAGGGGCTTAGGGCATTGTTCTGCCCATTATCATAAAGACCGAACACCTCAGGGAGTGTTCGGCGTCTCGAGTTAGGCATTATATGCATCAGCTCCGAATCATGTCTTTGGTCAAATGTTGGGTTTGCCCGGCTCCTGTGTTTTGCTGCCTTACGTTCCGTATCATCGGCTAACGCGGCACTAGGAGAACTACTGCGATTGTGCCCCAGCTCGGCTGGGTGAGCACCTCAGTAGAGAAAGCCGAAAACTGACTGTCATGATATAGCGAGAGACTGGTCAACCACTCGATCGACCACCGGAATGTTTAGAATTCCCCGCTTTGACGAAGGACCTTTTCCCGGTCAGGCACACACGCGCCCCGAACTCGGAGAAGTGCGGTGCCCCAAGGGGCTATATCGTAGCCCCACCCTCGAGCTCCACTGGCTAAGTGAAAGTGATAAAGCATTATAGTCCGGATTGCCTCGTTCGCTACGCTACCACCTCCTTAATAGGACCGAGACGTCGGATTAAGTGTGAAAACGCGCTATTTTTGTGAACACCCCCGCACCTTGTGCGTGGGGGCTGAAGCCGAAGACTGCAATCTTTCAGGTTATACAAGTGTATACGTAAACGGCCGCATAGGAGAAGTTTTACTACTTGGGACGCACAAGTATAAAAAGCAGTTATAGCATAATCATTGTTTTACAAGCTAAAACGTTCATTTGAACGTGACATTTTTTGAGCACTGCGACTCTATTACACGAGCGCCACGCATAACTTCCCCGAAATAGTGCTCGGCGGGGAGCCGGTCTTCATCCGAGCCCTGGGCGGCAACAGCGGTGGCATCCATCTTTGTCCAATGCGCCTTGACGCGGGCAAGTGCCATCCACGCGCCCTCTATGCAGGCCGACCGCTTCATCTCCTTGATATGCGGCACCGCTCCAAGGAATTGCTACAGTAAGCCGAAGTAGCTCGTCGCCTTGGGCCTCTCTGGACAGACATGAGCCACGATGTCAGTCATGGCAAGTCCGGACAACCTATTTAGCTCGGCCCATTCGGCCAACCGGTTGGTCAACGGAAGTGATCGATCCGGACTATGGAATTGAGACCAAAATAGCTCTTCCGTCTTGTGATCCTTCTGGCTCCGGAAGTGCTCAACGGCATCAGCCGCACTTGCCGCTAAGTCCATATACGGATCCTCCGGACTCCACAGCCGATCAAATTGAGCATACTTTTGATCCATAAACCGGCGACGCAGCAGATAAGGCTTGCCAGCCACGATATCTCCGGCCTGGCGCAGCTCCTTCCTCATGGCCCGCATTGCAGAGCGGGCATCCTTGGCCTCAGCGGTGGCCTTCTTCAGGTCTTCCCGCTCCGATAAGTGCTCCTTTTCAAGATCCTCATTGCGGTCGGCAGCATCCTTCACTTTTACGGCCAATTCGGCCACTTCTTCCCTGCTTAGGCAGTGAGCAGCCTTTTCGGCTTTCAACTCCTCGGCCGCCCTCGTGGCAGCCGGGTCACTCCTTCGGGCTTGCTCCTTAGCTTGAGAAAGTTCGGCCCGAAGGCTCTCCACGGCAGCAGCACTGTCTGTACAACAGCATATAATTTATCAAGAGGAGGGCTTTGACCCCATTAATAAAAACGACCGTGGAGAACTCATTTACCTTGCGACTCGTCAAGTCGCCGGTTGACAAGTGCGATGTCCGCATCCACCGCGTCAAGTTGCCGCATTAACTCGGCAACCCCGCTAGTCCGGCTAGCCCTCGGACTATCCGCCACCTACATAGGAACGGCGACATTCATTTCTTGAGATTTCGATCCTCGGCACGCTGTCGTCTTCAACAACCTACCGAGTCTCAGGGGCTACTATCTATACAGAGCACACTTTTATGTGCAAAACTGTCAAAAATAGAAGGTGCATCATTTTCGCGTACCTCAAATCCCGCCAGCAATCCGCTCTCGGCGGACGAAATCCTTCCAATCACCATGTGCATCAACGCACGATGATCTTCTGAGATGGACGCCCTCTCAAGCAGATTCTTCAGTTCTCCCGGCCGGATACTAGCGGGCGCCGAACTCTCCGGCCCCTCCGGACTCGGGGATACCCTCCGTGATGATACTTCAGGCTCGTCTGCCTTATTTGATGGCGCAGCAGACGGGGGCGTTTCGCTCTCCATCATCTCCGGAAGAAGGTCCCCCGAAGACGAACTCATCTGCGAAGGCTGCAAATCCGAACTGCAAAATGAAAATTTCGGTCACCCACAGAAGCATAAATGGAGGTATTTTCTTACTGATGAAATTCCCTTTTCATACTCACGGCTTGCTGGAGGGCTGATTCTTTGGCGATGATTGTGCGCCCGGATTCTCCCCGGACGCCGGACCCCCCGGGGAAGATCTCTTCACCCGTTTAGGGGCTTTGGCCTCCGGATCTTCGGAGGCGGTCCTCTTCTCCCCCTGGAAGGAGGGGTTCTTGATTCCCCCCTCTTTAGACGCCCCTTTGGGCGACATATTAGCTCCTCTGTTTTCCCCTTCGCCCCTTTCTGTGGGCGCGACCGCCAACATTCTGACCAGCACGGGCTCCAGTGCGGTCTCTGGGAGGGGGGCCGGACACCTTATCAGCCTTGATCGCGCCACCCACTCCTGTGAAGAGTAATGGGTCAGGAGGCGAACTCTAGAAAGGCATATAAACAGAATGTCCGGACTCAGAGCTATTTACCTGAGTATTCGGGCGATTGCGGCTTAGGCCTGCGTCCTCGGCTAATTCCGGACACGCCACCTGCGGTCCGAAGAACAACTTGTACATCTCCACGGGTGTTGCACCCATGAAGTGTTGGAGAATCCGAGGTCCCTCCGGGTTGAACTCCCATAGACGGAGAGGACGACGTTTGCAGGGCAGAAGATGCCTGATTAGCATAACCTGCATCACCACAACCAGATTGATCTCCCTCGCTTGGAGGTCTCGAATCCGGCCCTGCAGTGAGGGCACGTCTTCGGACGGCCCCCAATTGAGCCCTTGGTTGACCCATGACATCAGTTGGCGTGGAGGTCCCGGGTGGAATGAAGGTGGCGGCTTTTGTTTGCTGCCCCTCGGAGCGGTGATATAGAACCACTCCTGCTGCCACAGTCCGAGTTCCTCTTGGAAGGAACCCTCGGGCCACGGGGCATCGGCCTTTTTGCTTATGGCCGCCCCGCCGCACTCTGCTTGACGCCCCCCGATCATCTTCGGCTTCACATTGAAGGTCTTCAGCCACAGGCCGAAGTGGGGAGTGACGCGGAGGAAGGCTTTGCAGACGATAATGAATGCGGAGATATGGAGGATGGACTCCGGAGCCAAGTCATGAAAATCCAGCCCGTAGTAGAACATGAGCCCTCTCACGAAGGGGTCCGTCGGGAAGGCTAAACCCCGACGGAGGTGGGATACGAAGACGACGTATTCGCCGGGCTCGGGGGCGGGCACGGCCTGCCCTTGGGCAGGCAACCTGTGTGAAAGCTCGTAGGCCAGGTACTTGGCCTCACGTAACTTCAATATGTCCTCCTCCGTGACGGAGGAGGGCATCCACCGGCCCTGGAGGTCGGAGCCGGACATGGTTGAGGATCCAAAGCGCTCGAATCTGAGGCTCTGGGTGTTGGAACTGGGAGCGAGGAGGAGATTCGATGCGAGATTGAAGAACAAGAGCGAGCCTTGGTCCTCCTATAAAGGGGAAAAATACCAAGAGCCGTCTCCGTGACCGTTTGGGATTCACCTTTGATAGAGGATTCGTGGCGACGGGAACGGTTGGGTTACCCACGCACGTATTGATGAGAATCCCGGGATAAGGGGAACACGATCTCTGCTTCGACAAGACGTGCCAAGGAAACTTCCTCGCTAAACGTGCTGAGATGGTATAGTAAAAAACGATTCAAACAAAGACTTGGTAGCAGTGTGATGTCATGCCGCATAGTACGTCAGCAGATTGAACTAGTGTACATTTTATTCTCTCTACGGTGGAATGTGGAATTCATTTTGCAGAGCCGGACACTATCCTGGTGTTCATGATCTTCTCTGGATTATTCAAGGGAGGAACCCGCCTTGCAATGCCTAACATTATGCGCGCCGGACTTATCGTCATTGAAGCCTGGTTCAGGGGCTACTGACGGAGTCCCGGACTAGGGGGTGTCCGGACAGCCGGACTATCATCATCCGCCGGACTCCAAGACTACGAAGATACAAGATTGAAGACTTTGTCCCGTGTCCGGATGGGACTTTTCTTGGCGTAGAAGGCAAGCTTGGCGATACGGATATGTAGATCTCCTACCATTGTAACCGACTCTGTTTAACCCTAGCCCTCTCCGGTGTCTATATAAACCGGAGGGTTTTAGTCCGTAGGACAACACATACATTACAACAATCATACCATAGGCTAGCTTCTAGGGTTTAGCCTCCTTGATCTCGTAGTAGATCCACTCTTGTACTACCCATATCATCAATATTAATCAAGCAGGACGTAGGGTTTTACCTCCATCGAGAGGGCCCGAACCTGGGTAAAACATCGTGTCCCTCGTCTCCTGTTACCATCCGCCTAGACGCACAGTTCGGGACCCCCTACCCGAGATCCGCCGGTTTTGACACCGACACCAGTTTTCTACTAGTGACTCCAGCTAGCCCCTGGGGTAACGGCGGAGCCCGGTTAGCAGTTGCGCATGTTGGCGTGATCGCGCTATAGCTAAAAATACCTGCAGCGCCTGTTGGCGGCCCATGCTACTGCTAAGTACTAGTAGCGCGCACGGCTAACCCCTCTCTATTGTTACCTGTCTACCAATAGGAATTTCCCTAGTTTCCCTAGCAGTGTGTCGTCAAATAGCGACCCGACGCACACACAGACACCTGACTGGGCCGGCCCATGGTGTAGCCATCGCGTTTGTACAGTAGTGCGACAATTTGATTGTCAAAAAAAGAAAAAAAAAACAGGACGACCTAGCTAAACAAGTGGACTTAACAAGCATTCATGACAATATAGGAAGGCGATTTATGGTTTTTATATCTTTTCCTGGATTTTTTTCAAAAGCGAGTAATGTTTGAAAATCTGGCAATTGTTTGAACAACTCGAACAAATTAAGAATTCAAACTTTTTCAAAAAAATGTAAATTTTATTCAGAAATAGTTTTTCGAAAAAGTTAGGTAACAGGAACATTTTAATAAAAAATCTGAACATTTATTCCAAAGCACAAAACATTCTTAGAAATTGCCAAACATTTTCTGAAAATGCAAACAATTTTTCAGTATTGAGCACATTTTTTATTGTGAACATTGTTGGAAAATACAAAAAAAATCAAAAAATTCAAAAAAAATCAAATACCAAAGAGATTTTTAAAACATGAACATTTTTTGGAAAACTGAACATTGGTTGAAAACACGAATAATTTGAAAAACAGAGAATGTTTTTTAACAAAATACCATTTATTTTATTTTTGGATAAAATATGAAAAAAAATGACATTTTAGAAATTCAGGAAAATAACGAAACGCAGACATTTTTGAAAAATGTAAACATTTGTTGAAAAAAAATGAACAAAATTGAAAGAACATGAACAAAACATTGAAATTCTGAACAGTTTTCAAACAAACGTGAACAAGATATTAAAATTCTGATCATTTTTAGGTAAGTGAGCAAATTTGAAATTTTGAACAAAATTTGAAATTCTGAACTTTTTATGAATTCTTTGAAATTACGGAAAAAAACAAAAAAACAGACAAAAACTAAAAAAAGAAAGAAAGAAAAAACGCAAAACCCAAAGACCTTAGATCAGCTTGCATGCATGTACTTAAACTGATGTTGCATGTCAGTTAGAAATATTTTCTCAACAAAAAATAACTTACAAGATTAGCTTGAAGGTGCATGTCATGTAACCCGACAACTACCTAAGGTCATATCTAAGTATATCCTCCAAATCCCCATTTGACCTCTCGAGGGATTTTGAACAAAATTTTGCACCTAACCAGGCCCAGTAAGCGCGAGGCGAGACGAAAAAATACAGAAAAGGAACAATCTCGCAAAGAATCTGAACTCATGACCTTGCACTTCTAAACCTCATGTGCTAGCCATTACAAGAGAGAACAGTTGGTGAATTTTATGAAGCGTTAACGTATTTAACGACATACTGCGGCGTCGAGATTTGAAACCTTTTTGAAACATTGTCTTAGAGTATTTTTTTTTAGAAAAATCCAAATATTTTTAAAATCCCTACATTTCTGGAAAATAGGAAAACATTTTTTTTGAAAACACAAACATTTTCTGGAACATGATTGAGCAGGCGTAATGTAAAAGCGTTCACTCGCCTGGCCACCCAGTGAAGCCCTTTTTTGCTGTCTCCCTCTTACTCTATAATCTTTTCTTTACTCCATCGTACGACGGATTGTTAACACTAAGTGTAATCTCTCTCTCTCTCTCTCTCCCTCTCTCTCTCTCTATCTCTCTATCTTTGGCCGTTGGATCGTTGATTTTCTTTTTTCATTTTTTTCTCCCTCCACTATTAACATTATTGGACATACATTCTATAAGAAATTGCATTATTTCCGCGTCACAAATGTCTTTCCGTTCCCTATTTATGCAAATAAGTGCAACGAGCCTGAATGGAAATACCCTATAGGAAATCGCATTATTTTCCCAAAAAATGCACACTGTTCCTTTCTATCTATGCAAGATAAGTGCAACGACGGTCTCCCCACCTCGAGGCCTACTGCCGCCCTCCCCCTCTCTCGAGCTTGCATGCCACCATCAGTTGTCAGTCCCTACCTCCCTAGCAAGCAGCCACCTACCGAATCACCTCCACCTCGACCACCATCCTTACCCCTCCTTCCCGCCGCATTCACTGGCCGAGAGGGATAAAGACGTGGAGCTTGAGATCTGCCTTTGCAAAGGCGCAAAAAGGTACGTACAATTTCATGAGGACAGAGTGGGCTCTAGGATTTGCCCGAGGATTTCAAGTTGAATTTAAGTTAGAGTTTTTTATTATGTCAAAATCCAAAATCATGACTTTGCTTGAGATAGATGAACACAACCCTTTGTTAGTGTTGCTTGTGGATGTCAATATGTTGGGGAACGTAGCATGGAATTTCAAAAAATTTCCTACGATCACGCAAGATCTATCTAGGAGATGCATAGCAACGAGGGGAGAGCATCTTCATACCCTTGAAGATTGCAAAGCAGAAGCGTTTATCAACGCGGTTGATGTAGTCGTACACCTTCACGATCCGTACCGATCAAGTACCGAACGTACGGCACCTCGTTCAGAAAACGTTCAGGTCGATGACGTCCTCGCCTTCTTGATCCAGCAAGACGGGCGAAGCAATAGATGAGTTCCGGCAGCATGACGGCGTGGTGACGGCGTTGGTGAAGAACAATCTCTGCAGGGCTTCACCAAGCACAACGGAAGGGAGGATAAACTAGAGAGGACGGGGTTGCCAGCACACGGCTTGGTGATTCTTAATGTATTCTAGGTGCTAGGCCTGCCCCTCTATTTATATGTTGAGCCATGAGGTCGAAACTTGGAGTAAAAGCCTCCTCAAAGTTGGTTTTGCCCGCAAGGAAGGGTCCTTCTCGGACTTCCAGGACCAGACACCACGGTCCTTGGCGACTGGCCCAGACGCCCTGGGTCTCGGCATCTGTCCTAGGGCCAGACGCCAGGGTCTCCGGCGTTTGGCCGCCTCGCCTCCGCAAAACTCCTTTTGCACCGACCTAAAGCCCCATGGGCTTCACCCCTTGGCCGAATCATATCATCATATATATCAATATTTACCTCCGGAGCATTCCGGAGGTCCTCGTCATGTCCGTGATCTTATCCGGGACTCCGAACAACATTCGGTCACCAACATACATAACACATATAGTACTATATCGTCAACGAACGTTAAGCGTGCGGACCCTACGGGTTCGAGAACTATGTAGACATGACCGAGACACCTCTCCGGTCAATAACCAATAGCGGAACCTGGATGCCCATATTGGCTCCTACATATTCTACGAAGATCTTTATCGATCGAACCTTGTGACAACATATGTAATTCCCTTTGTTATCGGTATGTTACTTGCACGAGATTCGATCGTCGGTATCTCCATACCTTGTTCAATCTGCCTTTGCAAAGGCGCAAAAAGGTACATACGGTTTCATGAGGACATAGTGGGCTCTAGGATTTGCCCCAGGATTTCAAGTTGAATTTCAATTAGAGTTTTTTATTATGTCAAAATCCAAAATCATGTCTTTATTTGAGATATATGAACACAAACCTTTGTTAGTGTTGCTTGTGGATGTCAATAATAGGAGGATTATATACCTTTGGAAAAACTTGTGGGAAATTTGGCAGTGTCGGCGCCTAATTTGGCATGATGCAATTCGTAAACTTGGACGCGTGATTTCTGTGAGCTAAAACAACGCAGCAACGACACTCTCATGCCACTCTACGGCTGCACGTCACCAGGGATGACGTTGAAACAACCCGAGGACAAACACCTGAAAATCAACGTCCCAGTCACACGTAGGCACTGGGCCTTTCTTCGGTTTTACTCCAATTGTACAACGGATTATGTTCCTTTTTTGAATTCCTACATTTCTTGAAAATAGGAAAACATTTTTTGAAAACGCGAACATTTTCTGGAACATGATTGAGCAGGCGTACTAAGCTGTAACTCTGCTGAATGTCAAAGCGTTCACTGGCCTGGCCACCCCGTGAAGCCTTTTTTGCTGTCTCCCTCTTACTCTATAATCTTTTTTACTCCATCGTACGACGGATTGTTAACACTAAGTGTAATTTCTCTCTCTCACACACACACAAAATATTAACGTTTGCCTTGTGGTACCCCCACCGCCACTGCGATCGCAGAGGCGTCTGCCTAGAAGAAATGGAACATGGAGCTTGTCAAAGCTTTACATGACCTTGACGTCGAGGTGTACGGTGGTGGTGTGGGCGCCTGAGATGGCATGATGCATCTCATAAACTCGGACGCGTGATTTGTGGCTAAAACAACTCAGCACCGACACTCCCATGCCACTCTACGGTGGCACTGAAGGAAATATGCCCTAGAGGCAATAATAAAGTTATTGTTTATTTCCTTATTTCAAGATAAATTTTTATTATTCATGCTAGAATTGTATTAACCGGAAACTTAGTACATGTGTGAATACATAGACAAACATAGTGTCACTAGTATGCCTCTACTTGACTAGCTCGTTAATCAAAGATGGTTAAGTTTCCTAACCATAGACAGGAGTTGTCATTTGATTAACGGGATCACCTCATTAGAGAATGATGTGATTGACTTGACCCATTCCGTTAGCTTAGCACTTGATCATTTAGTATGTTGCTATTGCTTTCTTCATGACTTATACATGTTTGTGACTATGAGATTATGCAACTTCCGTTTACCGGAGGAACACTTTGTGTGCTACCAAATGTAACAATGTAACTGGGTGATTATAAAGGTGCTCTACAGGTGTCTCCGAAGGTACTTGTTGAGTTGGCATATTTCGAGATTAGGATTTGTCACTCCGATTGTCGGAGAGGTATCTCTGGGCCCTCTCGGTAATGCACATCACTATAAGCCTTGCAAGCAATGTGACTAATGAGTTAGTTGCGGGATGATGCATTACATAACGAGTACAGAGACTTGCCGGTAACAAGATTAAACTAGGTATTGAGATACCGACGATCGAATCTCGAGCAAGTAACATACCGATGACAAAGGGAACAACGTATGTTGTTATGCGGTTTGACCGATCAAGATCTTCGTAGAATATGTGGGAGCCAATATGAGCATCCAGGTTCCGCTATTGGTTATTGACCGGAGACGTGTCTCGGTCATGTCTACATAGTTCTCGAACCCGTAGGGTCCGCACGCTTAAAGTTCGATGACGATTGGTATTATGAGTTTATGTGTTTTGATGTACCGAAGGTAGTTCGGAGTCCCGGATGAGATCGGGGACATGACGAGGAGTCTCGAAATGGTCGAGACGTAAATATTGATATATTGGACGACTATATTCGGACAGCGGAAAGGTTCCGAGTGATTCGGGTATTTATTGGAGTACCGGAGAGTTACGGGAATTCGCCAGGGAGTATATCGGCCTTATTGGGCCTTAGTGGGAAGGAGAGGCAGCAGCCAGGAGGTGGCGCACGCCCCTCCCAAGCCCAGTCCGAATTGGATAAAAGGGGTTTGGGGCGCGACCCCCCTCTCCCTTCCTTCTCCACTCCCCCTCCTTTCCCCCTTCTCCTAGTTGGACTAGGAAAGGAAGAAACCTACTCCTACTAGGAGTAGGAATCCAACTCCCTTGGCGCGCCCCTCCTAGGGCCGGCCTCCTCCTCCCTCCCTCCATTATATACGGGGGAAGGGGGGCACCCCACAGACAAAACAATTGATCTCTTGATCTCTTAGCCGTGTGCGGTGCCCCCCTCCACCATATTCCACGTCGATCATATTGTAGCGGTGCTTAGGCGAAGCCCTACGTCGGTAGCAACATCATCACCATCACCACACCGTCGTGCTGACGAAACTCTCCCTCAAAGCTCGGCTGGATTGGAGTTCGAGGGACGTCATCGAGTTGAACGTGTGCTGAACTCGGAGGTGCCGTACGTTCGGTACTTGGATCGGTCGGATCGTGAAGACGTACGACTACATCAACCGCGTTGTGCTAACGCTTCCGCTTTCAGTCTACGACGGTACGTGGAAAACACTCTCCCCTCTCGTTGCTATGCATCACCATGATCTTGAGTGTGCGTAGGAATTTTTTTGAAATTCCTACGTTCCTCAACAGTGGCATCCGAGCCTGGTTTTATGCGTAGATGTTATACGCACGAGTAGAACACAAGTGAGTTGTGGGCGATACAAGTCATACTGCTTACCAGCATGTCATACTTTGGTTTGGTGGTATTGTTAGATGAAGCAACCCGGACCGACATTACGCGTATGCTTACGCGAGACTGGTTCTACCGACATGCTTTGCACACAGGTGGCTGTCGGATGTCTGTTTCTCCTACTTTAGTTGAACCGAGTGTGGCTACGCCCGGTCCTTGAGAAGGTTAAAATAGCACTAACTTGACGAACTATCGTTGTGGTTTTGATGCTTAGGTAAGAACGATTTTTGCTCAGCCCGTAGCAGCCACGTAAAACTTGCAACAACAAAGGAGAGGACGTCTAACTTGTTTTTGCAGGGCATGTTGTGATGTGATATGGTCAAGATGTGATGCTATATTTTATTGTATGAGATGATCATGTTTTGTAACCAAGTTATCGGCAACTGGCAGGAGCCATATGGTTGTCGCTTTATTGTATGCAATGCAAACGCCATGTAATTAATTTACTTTATCACTAAGCGGTAGCGATAGTCGTAGAAGCAATAGTTTGCTAGACAACAATGATGCTACGATGGAGATCAAGGTGTCGCGCCGGTGACGATGGTGATCATGACGGTGCTTCGGAGATGGAGATCACAAACACAAGATGATGATGGCCATATCATATCACTTATATTGATTGCATGTGATGTTTATGTTTTATGCATCTTATCTTGCTTCGATTGACGGTAGCACTATAAGATGATCTCTCACTAAATTTCAAGATAAAAGTGTTCCCCTGAGTATGCACCGTTGCCAAAGTTCATCGTGGCCAGGCACCACGTGATGATCAGGTGTGATAAGCTCTACGTCCATCTACAACGGGTGCAAGCTAGTTTTGCACACACAGAACTCAGGTTAAACTTGACGAGCCTAGCATATGCAGATATGGCCTCTGAACACTGAGACCGAAAGGTCGAGCGTGAATCATATAGCAGATATGATCAACATAGTGATGTTCACCATTGAAAACTACTCCATTTCACGTGATGATAGGTTATGGTTTAGTTGATTTGGATCACGTGATCGCTTAGATGATTAGAGAGATGTCTATCTAAGTGGGAGTTCTTAAGTATATATGATTAATTGAACTTAAATTTATCATGAACTTAGTCCTGGTACTATTTTGCAAATTATGTTGTAGATCAATAGCTTGCGTTGTTGCTTTCATATGTTTATTTTGATATGTTCCTAGAGAAAACTGTGTTGAAAGATGTTAGTAGCAATGATGCGGATTGGATCTGTGATCTGAGGATTGTCCTCATTGCTGCACAGAAGAATTATGTCCTTGATGCACCGCTAGGTGACAAACCTATTGCAGGAGCAGATGCAGACGTTATGAACGTTTGGCTAGCTCAATATGATGACTACTTGATAGTTTAGTGCACCATGCTTAACGGCTTAGAATCGGGACTTCAAAGACATTTTGAACGTCATGGGCCATATGAGATGTTCCAGGAGTTGAAGTTAATATTTCAAGCAAATACCCGAGTTGAGAGATATGAAGTCTCCAACAAGTTCTATAGCTAAAAGGTGGAGGAGAATTGCTCAACTAGTGAGCATGTGCTCAGATTGTCTGGGTACTACAATTGCTTGAATCAAGTGGGAGTTAATCTTCAAGATAAGGTAGTGATTGACAGAGTTCTCTAGTCACCATCACCAAGTTAGTAGAACTTCGTGATCAACTATAGTATGCAAAGGATGACGAAAACGATTCCCGAGCTCTTCGTGATGTTGAAATCGACGAAGGTGGAAATCAAGAAAGAGCATCAAGTGTTGATGATTGACAAGACCACTAGTTTCAAGAAAAGGGCAAAGGGAAAGAAAGGGAAAACTTCAAGTAGAATGGCAAGCAAGTTGTCACTCCCATGAAGAAGCCCAAAGATGGACCAAAACCTGAAACTGAGTGCTTCTACTGCAAAGGAAATAGTCACTGGAAACGGAAAATGCCCTGAATATTTGGTGGATAAGAAGGATGGCAAAGTGAACAAGGGTATATTTGATATACAGGTTATTGATGTGTACCTTACTAGTATTTATAGTAGCCCCTGAGTATTTGATACTTGTTCGGTTGCTAAAAATAATAACTCGAAACAGGAGTTACAGAATAAACAGAGACTAGTTGAGGGTGAAGTGACGATGTGTGTTGGAAGTGGTTCCAAGATTGATATGATCATCATCGCACACTCCCTATACTTTTGGGATTAGTGTTAAACCTAAATAAATGTTATTTGGCGTTTGCGTTGAGCATGAATATGATTTGATCATGTTTATTGCAATACGGTTATTCATTTAAAATCAGAGAATAATTGTTGTCCTGTTTACATGAATAAAACCTTCAATGGTCATACACCCAATGAAAATAGTTTGTTGGATCTCGATCGTAGTGATACACATATTCATAAATATTGATGCCAAAAGATGCAAAGTTAATAATGATAGTGCAACTTATTTGTGGCACTGCCGTTTGGGTCATATCGGTGTAAAGCGCATGAAGAAACTCCATAAAGATGGATTTTCGGAATCACTTGGTTATGAACCATTTGATGCTTGCGAACCGTGCCTTTTGGGCAAGATGACTAAAACTCCATTCTCCGGAACAATGGAATGAGCTACTGACTTGTTGGAAATAATACATACCGATGTATGCGGTCCAATGAGTGTTGATGCTCGCGGCGGGTATCATTATTTTCCGAACTTCACCGATGATTTGAGCAGATATGAGTATATCTACTTAATGAAACACAAGTCTGAAACATTTGAAAAGTTCAAAGAATTTCAGAGTGAAGTTGAGAATCATCATAACAAGAAAATAAAGTTTCTACGATCTGATCGTGGATGAGAATATTTGAGTTACGAGTTTGGCCTTCATATAAAACAATGTGGAAATTTCACAGCTCACGCCACCTGGAACACCACAACGTTATGGTGTGTCCGAACATCGTAACCACACTTTATTGAATATGGTGCGATCTATGATGTACCTTACCGATTTACCACCATTGTTTTAGGGTTATGCTTTAGAGACGGCCGCATTCACGTTGAATAGGGCACCATCAAAATCCGTTGAGACGACGCCTTATGAACTGTGGTTTGGCAAGAAACCAAAGTTGTCGTTTCTTAAAGTTTGGGGCTGCGATGCTTATGTGAAGAAACTTCAACCAGATAAGCTCGAACCTAAATTAGAGAAATGTGTCTTCATAGGATACCCAAAAGTGACTATTGGGTACACCTTCTATCACAGATCCGAAGGCAAGATATTCGTTGCTAAAAGGATCCTTTCTAGAGAAGGAGTTTCTCTCGAAAGAAGTGAGTGGGAGGAAATTAAAGCTTGATAAGGTAATTGTACCTTCTCCCGAATTGGAAAGTAGTTCATCACAGAAATCAGTTCCAGTGATTCCTACACCAATTAGTGAGGAAGCTAATGATGATGATCGTGAAACTTCAGATCAAGTTAATACCAAACCTCGTAGGTCTTTCAGAGTAAGATCCTCACCAGAGTGGTGTGGTAATACTATTCTGGAAGTCATGTTACTAGACCATGATGAACCTACGAACTATGAGGAAGCGATGATGAGCCAAGATTCTGCGAAATGGCTTGAGGCCATGAAATCTGAGATGGGATCCATGTATGAGAACAAAGTGTGGACTTTGGTGGACTTTCCCAATGATCGGCAAGCCATAGAAAATAAATGGATCTTCAAGAGGAAGACAGACGCTGATAGTAGTGTTACTATCTACAAAGCTCGACTTGTCAAAAAAGTTTTTTTGACAAGTTCAAGGTGTTGAATACGATGAGATTTTCTCACTTGTATCGATGTTTAAGTCTGTCCGAATCATGTTAGCAATTGCCACATTTTATGAAATCTGGCAAATGGATGTCAAAACTGCATTCCTTAATGGATTTATTAAAGAAGAGTTGTATATGATGCAACCAGAAGGTTTTGTCAATCATAAAGGTGCTAACAAAATGTGCAAGCTCCAGCGATCCATCTATGGACTGGTGCAAGTATCTCGGAGTTGGAATATACGCTTTGATGAGTTGATCAAAGCATATGGTCTTATACAGACTTTTGGAGAAGCCTGTATTTACAAGAAAGTGAGTGGGAGCACTACAGATTTTCTGAAACTATATATAGATGACATATTGTTGATTGTAAATGATATAGAAATTCTGGATAGCATAAAAGGATACTTGAATAAGAGTTTTTCAAAGAAAGACCTTGGTGAAGCTGCTTACACATTGAGCATCAAGATCTATAGAGATAGATCAAGACGCTTGATGAGATTTTTCAATGAATACATACCTTGATAAAATATTGAAGTAGTTCAAAATAGAACATTCAAAGAAGGAGTTCTTGCCTGTGTTGCAAGGTATGAAGTTGAGTAAGACTCAAAACCCGACTATTGCAGAAAATAGAAAGAGAATGAAAAGTCATTCCCTATGCCTCAGTCATAGGTTCTATAAAGTATGCTATGTTGTGTACCAAACCTATTGTATACCTTGCTCTGAGTTTGGCTAGGGAGTACAATTTTGATCTAAGAGTAGATCACTGGACAGCGGTCAAGAATATCCTTAGTGAGGACTAAGGAAATATTTCTCGATTATGGAGGTGATAAAAGAGCCCGTCGTAAAGAGTTACATCGGTGCAAGCTTTTACACCAATCCAGATGACTCGAAGTCTCAATTTGGATACATATTGAAAGTGGGAGCAATTAGCTATAGCAGCTCCGTGCAGAGCATTGTAGACATAGAATATTTGCAAAAATACATGCGGCTCTAAATGTGACAGACCCGTTGACTAAACTTCTCTCAGGAGCAAAACATGATCATACCTTAGTACTCTTTGGGTGTTAATCACGTAGCGATGTGAACTAGATTATTGACTCTAGTAAACCCTTCGGGTGTTGGTCACATGACGATGTGAACTATGGGTGTTAATCACATACAGATGTGAATATTGGTGTTAAATCACATGGTGATGTGAACTAGATTATTGACTCTAGTGCAAGTGGGATACTGAAGGAAATATGCCCTAGAGGCAATAATAAAGTTATTGTTTATTTCCTTATTTCATGATAAATGTTTATTATTCATGCTAGAATTGCATTAACCGAAAACTTAGTACATGTGTGAATACATAGACAAACATAGTGTCACTAGTATGCCTCAACTTGACTAGCTCGTTAATCAAAGATGGTTAAGTTTCCTAACCATATACATGAGTTGTCATTTGATTAACGGGATCACATCATTATACAATGATGTGATTGACTTGACCCATTCCATTAGCTTAGCACTTGATCATTTAGTATGTTGCTATTGCTTTCTTCATGACTTATACATCTTCCTATGACTATGAGATTATGCAACTCTCATTTACCGGAGGAACACTTTATGTGCTACCAAACGTCACAACGTAACTGGGTAATTATAAAGGTTCTGTACAAATGTCTCCGAAGGTACTTGTTGAGTTGGCGTATTTCGAGATTAGGATTTGTCACTCCGATTGTCGGAGAGGTATCTCTGGGCCCTCTCGGTAATGCACATCACTATAAGCCTTGCAAGCAATGTGACTAATGAGTTAGTTGCGGGACGATGCATTACATAACGAGTAAAGAGACTTGCCGGTAAGGATATTGAACTAGGTATTGAGATACCGACGATTGAATCTCGGGCAAGTAACATACCGATGACAAAGGGAACAACGTATGTTGTTATGCGGTTTGACCGATAAAGATCTTCGTAGAATATGTGGGAGCCAATATGAGCATCCAGGTTCCACTATTGGTTATTAACCAGAGATGTGTCTCGGTCATGTCTACATAGTTCTCGAACTCGTAGGGTCCGCACGCTTAAAGTTTGGTGATGATTGGTATTATGAGTTTATGTGTTTTGATGTACCGAAGGAAGTTCGGAGTCTCGGATGAGATCGGGGACATGACGAGGAGTCTCGAAATGGTCGAGATGTAAATATTGATATATTGGACGACTATATTCGGACATCAGAAAGGTTCCGAGTGATTCGGGTATTTATCGGAGTACCGGAGAGTTACGGGAATTCGCCGGGGAGTATATGGGCCTTATTGGGCCTTAGTGGGAAGGAGAGGCAGCAGCCAGGAGGTGGCGTGCGCCCCTCCCAAGCCCAGTCTGAATTGGACAAGGAGTTTGGGGCACGACCCGCCTCTCCCTTCCTTCTCCACTCCCCCTCCTTTCCCCCTTCTCCTAGTTGGACTAGGAAAGGAAGAAACCTACTCCTAATAGGAGTCCTACCCCCTTGGCGCGACCCTCCTAGGGCTGGCCTCCTCCTCCCTCCCTCCTTTATATACGGGGGTAGGGGGCACCCCACAGACACAACAATTGATCTCTTGATCTCTTATCCGTGTGCGGTGCCCCCCTCCACCATATTCCACGTGGATCATATCGTAGCGGTGCTTAGGCAAAGTCCTGCGTCGGTAGCAACATCATCACCGTCACCACGCCGTCGTGCTGACGAAACTCTCTCTCAAAGCTCGGCTGGATCAGCGTTCTAGGGACGTCATCGAGTTGAACGTGTGCTGAACTCGGAGGTGTCGTACGTTCGGTACTTGGATCGGTCGGATCGTGAAGACGTATGACTACATCAACTGCGTTGTGCTAACGCTTCCGCTTTCGGTCTATGAGGGTACGTGGACAACACTCTCCCCTCTCATTGCTATGCATCACCATGATCTTGAGTGTGCGTAGGTTTTTTTTTCAAATTACTACATTCCCCAACAGGCACGTCACCGGCGATGGAACAACCTAAGGACAAACACGTGAAAACCAGCCTCCTAGTCAGACATAGGCACCGGGCCACACAGATCTGCACAGGGGCAACAACCACATGAATCCCTGCCCAGACCCCTAGATCTGCGTAGTTCAAAGAAGCCAGATCTTGGCCAAGGCCCTGGATCCACTTGCACGCATATACTTAAACTGATGTTGCATGTAAGTTATCCGTATTTTCTCGAGAAAAAGTAACTTAGAAGATTAGCTTGAAGGTGCATGTCATGTAACCCGACAACTACCTACGGTCATTGTCGGCGTCAAAACCGGCGGATCTCGGGTAGGGGTCTCGAACTGTGCGTCTAGGCGGATGGTAACAGGAGACAAGGGACACGATGTTTTTACCCAGGTTCGGGCCCTCTCGATGGAGGTAAAACCCTACTCCTGCTTGATTCATATTGATGATATGGGTAGTACAAGAGTGGATCTACCACGAGATCAAGGAGGCTAAACCCTAAAAGCTAGCCTATGGTATGATTGTTGTTCGTCCTATGGACTAAAACCCTCCGGTTTATATAGACACCGGAGAGGGCTAGGGTTACACAGAGTCGGTTACAATGGTAGGAGATCTACATATTCGTATTGCCAAGCTTGCCTTCCACGCCAAGGAAAGTCCCATCCGGACACGGGACGAAGTCTTCAATCTTGTATCTTCATAGTCTTGGAGTCCGGCCAACGATGATAGTTCGGCTGTCCGGACACCCCCTAGTCCAGGACTCCCTCAGTAGCCCCTGAACCAGGCTTCAATGACGACGATTCCGGCGCGCATATTGTCTCCGGCATTGCAAGGCGGGTTCCTCCTCCGAATAATTCGTAGAAGAATGTGAACGCTAGGATAGTGTCCGGCTCTGCAAAATAAATTCCACATACCACCGTAGGGAGAATAATATTTACACACGTTCAATCTGCTGACGTATTTTGTGGCGTGACGTCACACCACAATCAAGCCTTTACTTGTTTTTACTATTCCACCTCAGCGCGTTTAGTGAAGCGGTTTCCTTGGCACGTCTTGTCGAAGCAGAGATCGTGTCCCCTTATTCCGGGATTCTCATCAATACGGACGTGGGTAACCCAACCGCGCCATTGATTGTGGCGCTTGGGAGATAAGCGAGTTTTACCAGGCTGGTAGGGACGCATAGTTTCATCCGCCCATATATAAGGGGATAAGGATCCACATTTTTACCTACGCCTTCCTCCTCCTTTGCTTATCCATCTCCGCGCACTCGAGCTCCAGCGCCCAAGTCCGCACATATCACCTCAACCTTCTCCAACCATGTCCGGAGCGGGAGGCAAGTGGATGGCCTCCCGTTACGGAGGGGCACATCAAGAAGCTGCACAACGCCGGATATTTGTCCAGCGACATCGCGCACCGGCTCCCCGACAAGGGGAAGCTCATCCCCACCCCCGGGCCCCATGAGACGGTGGTATTCCTTCCCCATTTCCTCCGCGGACTGGGCTTCCCACTCCACCCCTTTGTCCGGGGGCTCATGTTCTACTACGGCCTGGATTTCCATGATCTGGCCCCGAATTTCATCCTCAACATCTCGGCGTTTATCGTCGTGTGCGAGGCCTTCCACTGCATCCAGCCCCACTTCTGCATGTGGTTAAAGACCTTCAATGTCAAGCCGAAGGTCATGAAGGGCAGCCAAGCGGAGTGCGGAGGCGCCATGGTGGGCAAGATGCCCAACGTCACTTGGCTCGAGGGCGCCTTTGTGGAAACCATCAAAGGGTGGCAATCGGGGTGGTTCTACATCACCGAGCCACGTGACCCTGAATGGGCAGCGGCCCCTGAATTCAGATCTGGCATCCCCATGCGGCTCACTTCCTGGAAAGAGAAGGGCCTGTAGTGGGGCGATTCGGAAGAGCTGACCGGACTCCAATCCTGTCTCCAAGCCCTGGTGAACAAGAAGCTCAAGCTTGTCAACGTAATCCAGGTCATGCTCATCCGTCAGATTCTTCCCAGCCAACAGCGGGACTTCAATTTGTGGGATTTCGATCCGGCACAGCACCAAACCCTGAGTGGGCTCTTCGACACTACGTACGAAGAAGCTTGGAGGGTGTTGTTCAAGGGCGCCGAGGCCCCCGCATCCGCTACTGAAGATCGCGGATTCAGCTCGCAGCGTCCGGCTGGCGAGGTAAGCCATGTTATCCTTTATGGGACACTTGCTTTTCATAGTTTGACTCTATGCGGGATCTAAACTCCCCCTAACTTTAACAGGCCTGGCAGAAGACGTCCGGACAGGTTAACTGTCCGGCTCCCCTTCCAGAAGACCTAGAGGATGCCCGTCTAACAGGGCTGCTGGTCCCGGCACCTTACGTGGTGCCGGAGAAGAAGGCCAAGAAGAAGGCCACGGGAAGCCGTAGGAGTTCCCGGCGCCAGGTGTTATCGGATTCATCGTCCGATGACTCCAAGGCGGACTCCTCCCATGAGGACGAGGAGGAGAAGAAAGAGGCCTCTCCCCCAGCAGGGGAGAGAAGAAGAGGAAGGCCTCCCCAACGGGGGAGACCGAAGGGTCCAAGAAGGGAAGGACCCTTCCCCCGGACTGCTCTGCCACCGCCGGCGACGGCGACGAGGAGTGGCCCTCAAGGGCCAAGCCCCTGGCGAGATCGTAAGTATCCGGACTCCTGAATAACTCATAATTTTCTCTTTGTCGCATGGTATCTTTTAATGCCGCATACAACCCTGTAGTCCGCCCAAGGACGATCTTCCCGCTTCGTCGAGCGGGTCCTTGGGCACGTCGGATGTGAATAACACTTCACTTCCGGCCGCCTCCTCCCCCCGCGACGCCGACGACGGCGAGGTGGGATCCCGGAAAGGGACCCGCCAGGAAGAGGAGGCCCCGGAGGTGCCGCAAGGCAACCTCCCGGACTTTGGACCGGACTCCGCACCGGAACCTGCAGTGGTTCCGGAGTCCGGCGGGCGGCCCCTTCGTAAGAAGGGCAAGACTGTGACGCCGGCGGCCTCTGTCCAACCGGAGGCGCCGGATAACTTGCTGGAGGCGCTCAAGGGAGCTTCCATCAAAGAGGAACACCGCACTGTCATGAGTGCAGTGATTCAGAAGGTTCAGCTCGCCAAGAGCGGGCTGACCGAAGCCTGCAGCAGCCTTCTAACAGGCTTTGAGGTAAGAATTTTAAGATATGTAATATAATACCGCATAGACAGTAGCCCCTGATGCTCGGTTCGGTGTTCGGAAAGAAAAGCCGGACTGAGGATCTAAAAAGATATACGCAGGAGTCTTAACAAAAATATGTCAATATGGGAGTGCAGGCTGCGCTGCTGACCTCTGTCGTACTGACTGTGGAGGTCAATACCTTGAAGCAGAGCCTCGAGCGGTCCGAGAGCGAGCTCGGCCGTGCCAAGCAGGTCGAGGACAAGGAAGGTGAGTAACACCATATTAAAGTTGTACCTTATAAAAAAAGGATTTGGTTGCAAGAGAAATGACAAGGATAACGTGGGTACTCTAGGGGCTACGAACGAGGTGGCTACCCTGAAGGAGGCGGTGTCCGTTGCCGAATGCAATGAGGCCGCGGAACGCGCCGGGCGAGAGAAGCAGGAGGCGCGGGTGGCGGAGGTACAGCAAGAGCTCCAGGCTCTTGTGAAAAAACACGAGAATTTGGAGCGTGACTCGAAGACTCGAGAGTCCGAGCTTGCGTCGGCTCTTGAGAGTGCCAAAGCCGCTAAGGCTGAAGCCCACAAGGCCCTCCAGGAAATCGAGGCATTGAAGAAGATAGCGGCAGGTAAGGCATTCTTCATGCAAAGCAAGCATGTAAAAGTGAATTACCTGTTACTTACGCGAATTCGGAGCTCTCCAAGAGCGTTCGCAGATCTACCCCGCAGTGTGTCCGATGCTGCCGCTTTGTACAGAGCCGAGGAGGGGAGATCGACGGAGAAGGTGTTCTGGTCTCAGTATGCTGAGGCCGGACATCCGGTGCCCCTTAGCGACCAGCTGAAGCAGCTGGTCGAGCTCCACAAGGTGGCCGAACAGGCCATGAAGGGCCTTATAGTTCGGCTATGGCCCCAAGAGGCCATGCCTGGGAGCTACTTCGGCCTGGTGCGGCGGCTGATGGATGCGTTTCCCTGGGTTGAAGTCATCAAGCACTCCGCCTGCATTGAAGGTGCTCGTCGGGCCCTTGCCCGTGCTAAAGTGCACTGGGGCAAGATGGATGCTGAGAAGCTTGTGACCGACGCGCCGCCGCCGGGCAAGGAGTATCGCACACCCGAAATGTATTATAAGGGTGTCCTGAAGGGTGCCCGCATTATTGCGGGTGAGTGCTCCAAAGATGTAATATTTGAGTAGGCTCACATTTTGTTATCCTGTGCGCTGAAAACTTTGTTCATATGCGCTAAGCAACGCTTGTTAATTTAAAATATTACCTTCTGTGTGGCCGTTTATCAAATCTGAGAGATGGCAAGACGTCAGCTTCAGCCCCCATGCCACGAGTGCTGGGGTGTTCGGGATAAACTTGAGCGCTCTTGTTCCCATTTTTGGGTCCATCTAGGGAGGCGCTCAACACAACGAACAAGGCAACCGGACTTATAGTGCTTGAACACTCTCACTTAGCCATAGAGTTCTATAATTTTAAATTTCGGTGAAGCCCCTAGTGTTCGGAAGGCCAAATTCGGGGCGCTATCCACGCCTAGGCCGGACAAAGCCGATTCCTCGCTCTAAGTGGCATAAGTCTTTAGGGACTCGAAAAAACCTCTCGAACAGCGACCGGCTCTCACCTCATCATGATGGTCAGTTTTAGCTTTCTCCACTGAGGTGCTCGCCCAGCTCAACTGGGGCACAATCGCAGTGGTTCTCCCAGTGCTACCTTAGCCGATATAACGGAACGTAAGGTACCAAAACATGGGAGCCGGGCAAACCCAACTATTGACCCAAGACATGATTCGGAGCCGATGCATATAATGCTATAAGTTCGGGGTGCCGCACTTGTGAAAGTGTTCGGACTTATCACACCATGATGTGGGGAACTTAAGCCCCTGGTGTATTTAGCCGTACCAAAGTGTACGGATGCAACATGTCATAAATGAACATATGTATAAGAAAGGAATGCAATTATAGGCAAAAAAGCGATGCATTGTTTATTCAAAAAATATTGCCGTGAATGCAAAACGATACAAATAGTGCGATAAGCAAGGTGTGGAACTATTTAGCATGTCCCCCTCCAGGGGTAGGCTGCGGAATGGTGTATAAAACAGGTATAATGCTCATAATGGAGACCACTTGGATACTCGTCATAGCTTTTCTCCTTCCCTGACTGTTGCATCGTGAGTTCGGCAGGTCTGCTGCCGGACAGGGCCTCTGGTAAATGTAGTCCCGAGGAAAAAAAGAAAAAAGATGACACACTTGGGAGCCCCTGGTGTGGTTGAGCCGCACTCTGGGCCTGCCGTGGTCGTGCCCCTCCCCCTTTGCCCATGATATTTCCAGAGCGTAGTGATGTACGCGGGGTACTGTTTTCCAATTTTGCAAGGGCTGGGGTTGGGGCCGCATTGCTACGCGTGCTCGGAACATGCTAGGTGATCTTATTGTAGGTTACTCCGGGCGCGCTTAGCAGTGTCCGATCGCTTAACGGCCGGACTCAAGAATTGCCTTAAGAGGCTGCTCTGCACTTCTGCCGCGAGAGCCGCTGTATGTTCCTCCGTTCGGAGGGAGCGTTCAGTGTTTCCGTTGACCGTGATGACTCCTCGAGGGCCTGGCATCTTGAGCTTGAGGTATGCGTAGTGCGGCACCGCATTGAACTTTGCAAACGCGGTTCGTCCGAGCAGTGCATGATAGCCGCTGCGGAACGAAACTATGTCGAAGATTAACTCCTCGCTTCGGAAGTTATCCAGGGATCCGAACACCACTTCCAGTGTAACTAAGCCTGTACAATTGGCATCTACACCTGGTATGATGCCTTTGAAGGTCGTCTTTGTGTGTTTAATCCTTGAGGGGTCTATGCCCATTTTGCACACTGTATCCTGGTAAAGCAGGCTCAGGCTGCTGCTGCCATCCATTAGGACTCTAGTGAGGTGAAACCCATCGACGATTGGGTCTAGAACCAATGCGGCGAACCCGCGATGGCGTATGCTGGTGGGGTGGTCCCTTCGATCAAAAGTGATCGGGCAGGAGGACCATGTGTTGAACTTTGGGGCGACTGGCTCCATCGCGTATACGTCCCTGAGTGCACGCTTCCGCTCCCTTTTGGGTATGTGGGTTGCGTATATCATGTTCACCGTCCGCACTTGTGGGGGGAAACCCTTCTGTCCTCTATTGTTCGGTGGCCGGGTCTCTACCTTGTCATCGCTATGCAGCCCCTTGTCATTCTTTTCGGCGATTAACTTGCCCGCCTGCTTGAATACCCAACAATCCCTGTTGGTGTGATTGGCTGGCTTTTCGGGGGTGCCGTGTATCTGGCACGAGCGGTCGAGTATTCGGTCCAAATTGGACGGACCCGGAGTAGTTCTTTTGAATGGCTTTTTCCGCTGACCGGGTTTGGAGCCTCTGAATCCGGCGTTGACTGCCGTATCCTCAGTATTATCGCCGTTAATGCGGCGTTTTTGCTTGTTGCGACGTGACCTGCCATTGCGGTCCTCGGTATTCGGACTGCCAGGATTTTTGTTGAGGTTGTTACTGCGGGCTAGCCAACTGTCCTCTCCGGCGCAGAAGCAGGTCATGAGTGATGTGAGGGCTGCCATGGATTTCGGCTTTTCCTGTCCTAGGTGCCGAGCAAGCCACTCATCGCGGATGATATGTTTGAAGGCTGCGAGTGCCTCTGCATCCGGAAAGTCGACGATTTGATTTTTCTTGGTTAAGAACCATGTCCAGAATTGTCTGGTCGATTCGTCTGGCTGCTGAATTATGTGGCTTAGGTCATCAGCGTCTGGTGGTCGCACATATGTGCCCTAGAAGTTATCAAGGAATGTGGCTTCCAGGTCCTCCCAACACCCAATTGATTCTGCTGGCAGGCTATTAAGCCAATGCCGAGATGGGCCTTTATACTTGAGTTGGAGGTATTTGATGGCGTGAAGATCGTCGCCGCGGGCCATGTGGATATGAAGGAGATAGTCTTCGATCCAGACCACGGGGTCTGTTGTGCCATCATAGGATTCAATGTTCACGGGTTTAAACCTTCGGGGATTTGATGATCCATTACTTCGTCTGTGAAGCATAGTGGGTGTGCGGCGCCTCTATATTGGGCTATATCATGACGTAGCTCACGCGAGTTTTGTCTACTGTGTTCGGCCCGGCCGGAATTACTGTATCCGGCGCGACGGTTGTCGTTGCATGTCGTGGGGCGCCCACGCGATCCGTACATCGATCTTGATTGTCTTGCTTTATCCTCCAATATGTCTCGCAAGTCCGGCACATTCCCCCGTGGCTTTGTACTTTTCGAGCGATGCCGGGGTACGGCTTTAGTGGAGGGTCTAGAGGCCTCTCTGTCTCGGCCATGAGGTGGCCGGTCAGCCGTATTGTGCGCTGGTGATGTAGGTTTAGATGCTTCCTCCTCTAATCGGGGCAGCAGTTTGCGTTTGGGGTAGCTTTTGGAGGGGCGTTCGAGTTCATATTCTTCGGCCGCAAGGACTTCAGTCGACCTGTCGGCTAGCAAATCTTGGTCAGCTCTAAGCTGTTGCTGCTTTTTCTTGAGGCTACTTGCCATGGCCATAAGCCTGCGTTTAAAACGCTCTTGTTCGACGGGATCCTCAGGCACGACGAATTCGTCGTCGTCGAGGCTTGCCTCGTCTCTGGAGGGAGGCATGTAATTATCGTCCTCTACCTCTTCGTCTGCCGCTCTCTCGTGAGGGCTTGCTTCTCCGTCCTCCTGTGCTGAATCTTGCTGGAGGGGGTTGTCTTCGGCACTGTCCGGGGTGTTATTGTCTCCGGTGCCAGAATCTCCATTCTTGCTGTGGCGGGATTTAGAGCGGCGCCGCTGACGCCGGCGCTTAGATTGTTTCTTGGAGGGGTCTTCCTCTGCTGTTCCCTCGCCATTCCCATCCTTTGGGATGTCCACCATGTATATGTCGTATGACGAGGTGGCTTTCCAGTGCCCGGTAGGTGCTGGTTCCTGGTCGTCTCCGGCAGCGTCGTCCATACCGTCGATGTCTTCGGAGTCGAAGTCTAGCATGTTGGTTAAGTCGTCGACAGTGGCTACGAAGTGGGTGGTGGGTGGGCTTTGAATTTCTTCGTTGTCCGCATCCCAACTGTCCTGGCCATAGTCCGGCCAAGGCTCTCCTGACAAAGAGAGACACTTTAGCGAATTCAGGATATCGCCAAAAGGCGAGTGCTGAAAGATGTCCGTAGCGGTGAACTCCATGATCGGCGCCCAATCGGATTCGATTGGTAGGGGCGCGGGAGGTTCGGAGCCCGGCGAGGAGTCCGGGGCCTCGGAGTCACGAGCTTCACAAGGAACAGGGTCGGTATTCGGCTCCATCGCCGTAAATGTAGCAGCCCCCGAGGCGGTGTCTAGCCATCCATCCTCGATCGGCGTAGTCGGCTCCGAGTTAAGGGTCGGGGCGGACTCTTGTGCGGCCTCCAGGGCACCATCCGGCAGCAGAGTTAGATCATGCCCATCGTGACAGTGCGGCGCGCTCGGCCGTGGCTCGAATCCGTCGAAGATCAAGTCTCCGCGGATGTCGGCTGTGAAGTTCAAACTTCAAAATCTGACCTAATGGCCAGGGGCGTAGCTTTCAATCTGCTCCAGATGGCCAAGCGAATTGGCCTGTAGTGCAAAGTCGCCGAATACAAAGATTTGTCCGGGGAGAAAAGTCTAACCCTGGACCGCGTCGTTGTTGATGATCGAAGGAGCAATCGGGCCTATAGGTGACGAGACAGAGGAACTCTCAATGAAAGCACCAATGTCGGTGTCAAAACCGGCGGATCTCGGGTAGGGGGTCCCGAACTGTGCGTCTAGGCGGACGGTAACAGGAGACAAGGGACACGATGTTTTTAACCAGGTTCGGGCCCTCTCGATGGAGGTAAAACCCTACTCCTGCTTGATTGATATTGATGATATGGGTAGTACAAGAGTGGATCTACCACGAGATCAAGGAGGCTAAACCCTCAAAGCTAGCCTATGGTATGATTGTTGTTCGTCCTACTAAAACCCTCCGGTTTATATAGACACCCGAGAGGGCTAGGGTTACACAGAGTCGGTTACAATGGTAGGAGATCTACATATCCGTATTGCCAAGCTTGCCTTCCACGCCAAGGAAAGTCCCATCCGGACACGGGACGAAGTCTTCAATCTTGTATCTTCATAGTCTTGGAGTCCGGCCAATGATGATAGTTCGGCTATCCGGACACCCCCTAGTCCAGGACTCCCTACGTCATCTTTCAGTACATCCTCAAAATCCCCATTTGACCTCTCGGGGAATTTTGGACAAATGTTTGCACCTGACCAGGCCTAGTGGGCGTGAGGCGAGACGAAAACATACCGAAAAAGAACATTCTCGAAAAGAATCAAACATGTGACCTCGTGCTTCTAAACTTCGTGTGCTAGCCACTACAAACAAGGATAGTTGGCGGATTTTGTGAAGCGTGAAACTATTTAACGACATACTGTAGTGGGGAGATTTGATAACTTTTTAGAATTATTTTAAAACATTTTCTTGAAAAAAAATTTAAAAAAAAATACCAAATATTTTTAAAATCCCAACATTTCTTAAAAATAGGAGTGCATTTTTTTAAATTTTGAACATTTTGAAAAACGAATAATTTTTTGAAAATGCGAACATTTTCTAGAACATTATCGAGTAGCCATAATAAGTTGTAACAAACTTCGTTTGAGCGGGATACAATGCCCTATCACTTTTTTGTATAAATACCTCTTCCATAATTGTACATCACAAAGTCTTTTTCTTTTTACCTTGAGAAATATCCTCATCGACCTAGCCGGGGTTTCTATAGCTTGGGTTTTACTATGTATATGACCCTTTTAGCGGACCGGCTTGCATGCGATGGCTTGTAGCCTGTACTTGTAGCGGAGCCAAGGTTCGATTCTTAGCTGATCCTGGGTTTGCTGGCACGGAACATGGGTGTCGGTGTCAAAACCAGCGGATCTTGGGTAGGGGGTCCCGAATTGTGTGTCGAGAATCGATACTAACAAGGGACGATGGGGACACGATGTTTACCCAGGATCGCATCGCCGCCCTGGGGCTTTCAATAGATTATGATCGGATCGGGCTTAAACCTGACCAGAGGGAAATCAATCTCCCGCCGATCACTCACCTGGTGGCGATCGTCGATGAACGAGACAAGAACACTTCTTCCCCTAAGTTAAAAACCAGCTATGTTCGGATCTCCGAACCCATTAAACGGGATACTCTTCCTTTGGAGGAGACCCCACGTCCCCCGAACTCCGGGTCGGACTTAGGGTCCAGGGAGCACTTGGATCTTCCTGGACCCGAACCGGTGACTAAGGGAGTCCTGGATTAGGGGGTATCCGGACAGCCGGACTATATACATCGTCCAGACTATTGGGGCGTGAAGATACAAGACTCGAGACTCTAGCCCGTGTCCGGATGGGACTCTCCTTTGCGTGGAAGACAAGCTTGGCGATCCGGATATTGTATTTCCTTCCTTGTAACCGACTCCGTGTAAACCCAAGCTCTCTCCGGTGTCTATATAAACCGGAGAGGATGGTCCTTTTAAGGCCGATCACAATTACAATCATACCATCATAGGATAGCTCTTAGGGTTTAGCCTCTATGATCTCGTGGTAGATCTACTCTTGTACTACTCATATCTTCAATACTAATCAAGCAGGAAGTAGGGTTTTACCTCCATCGAGAGGGCCCGAACCTGGGTAAACATTGTGTCCCTTGCTTCCTATTACCATTAGCCTGAGACGCACAGATCGGGACCCCCAACCCAAGATCCACCTGTTTTGACACCGACATTGGTGCTTTCATTGAGAGTTCCTATGTGTCGTCGCTTCGAGGCTTGACGGCGCCTTCAGATTTTTCTGTTTGGTGGCTTTGCACTGCGGGCCAATTCGCTTGGCCATCTGGAGCAGATCGATAGCTACGCCCTGGGCCACCAGGTCAGGTTCGGAAACCTGAACTACACGGCCGATATCCGTGGAGACTTGATCTTCGACGGAATCTGGCCTGTGCCAGGAGCGCCGGACAGTCACAACGAGCACGACCTAGACCTGTTGTCAGACAATGCTCGGGATATCACCCCTGTAGTAGCCCCGGATCTAAATCCGGAGCAGTTTGCGTTGCCTAAGGACGGAGGGGTGGACCCCGTCCCGCAGGCCGCATACTCATCGGCAGTGGAGCCGAACACAGGCCTCACCTTTGTGAAGGCCTGTAACCCTGGGGCCCCAGACTCGTATCCGGTTGTTGGTTCCGGTCCGCACACCCTCGAGCCAGCTGAGCCAGGTTGGGCTTCGGTAATGGAGTTTACCGCTGCGGACATCTTCCAGCACTCACCCTTTGGCGACATGCTGTCTCTCTCTTTGTCAGTAGGCTCTGTGCCGTACTACGTCCAGTTTGAGTGGGAATCAGGCGACGAAGGAATTCGCTGCCCACCCACCACCCACTCCATTGCCACGATCGATGATTTAACCGACGTTCTTGACTTCGACTCAGAAGACATCAACGGTATGGACGACGATGCAGGAGAAGCTTCAGAATCTTTGGGGCACGGGACTACTACCTCGTCACATGATATATATATGGTGGATACGCCCAGGAAGGACGACGGCAATAATCTGGAAGATAAAACAGCCGGGCAAAAGCCAAAATGGCGACACAGACGCCGCTCAAAGTCCATCAATAGTAAAAATAGCGACAAGAGCGCAAGAAGGATCGACATACCAGTAAACCCCGAAGGCAATAACGACCACATGGACCCAGCAATGGAGCAGGACGAGACAGGTCACGCCAAACCGAGTTCGGAGCAGATGCCCGATCACAATGATCCGGAGGGACGAGCTCATCAAACCGCCCTGGGACAGGAACACAGTCCGGACGATGATGCATTCATCATTCCGGAAGAACGCGTGGAACGAGAGAACCTCCACCGAAAGCTTATGGCCACAGGGATAAGTCTAAAGAAGCAGAAGCAATGGCTCAAAGCCGCACAGGAAATGCTAAGCCGTAGATGGAATAAAGTGCTAGGCACTGAAAAAAGATATGGCGACGATCCCCATACAAAAAGCTATCCAAAGCGCAAACTACTGCCAGAATTCGACGACGAGGCCGTTCCACCAAAGAATAATACAACCAAGAGACCATATGTGCTGCTTCACAACCACAACAAAATGGCTACTGACGCCGCGCACGATCTACGTGAGCATCTGGATAAGAAAGCTGGTGCAGCCAAGTCCATCTATAGATCTAAAGGACACACCCCGGCGAGGGACTATGGTCGCCAAAACGATCATACAAGCCAAATACCAGTTCGGAATAAACATCAGACACAACGACAGTTGACGGCATGCCACGGCGTGCCCAGATATAGAGGGGCTGCGCACCCCCTGTGCTTCACCGAAGAAGTACTGGACCATGAATTCCCACAAGGCTTTAAACCTATGAACATAGAGGCATACGACGGAACGACAGACCCAGGGTTCTGGATCAAGGATTTTATCCTGCATATTCACATGGCTCGTGGGGATGACCTCCACGCCATCAAATACCTTCCCCTAGAGCGGAAGGGACAAGCTCGACACTGGTTGAAAAGCCTCCCTGAAAATTCGATCGGGAGTTGGGAGGAACTCGAGGATGCTTTCAGGGCCAACCTTCAAGGGACGTATGTCCAGCTTCCGGATGCAGACGATCTAAGTCACATAATCCAACAACCCGGAGAGTCCGCCCGCAAGCTTTGGAACAGATTCCTCACTAAGAAGAATCAAATTGTCAATTGTCCGGATGCCGAAGCCTTAGCAGCATTCAAACACAGCATCCGTGATGAGTGGCTCGCCCGGCACCTCGTCCAAGAAAGCCAAGGACAATGGCAGCCTTAACAGGCCTTATGACCCGCTTTTGCGTGGGTGAAGATAGCTGGCTAGCCCGTAAAGGCACCAACGACCCCAACACATCCGTAATAAGGGATGGCAACGGGAAGCCACATCATAATAAACACAAACGCCAAAACAAGGAAGAGAGCCCGGACAACACAACGGTCAATGCCGGATTCAGGGGCTCTCGACCTGATCAGCAAAGGAAGCCATTTAAAGACAGTAAAGAGGGACCGTCCGGTCTGAACAGAGTCCTGGACAGACTATTCCAAATTCATGGCGCCCCCGAGAAACTTGCGAACCACACGCATAGAGAATGCTGGGTCTTCAAGCAGGCCGTCAAATTAAATGCCGAACACAAGGGGAGGGACACACCAAGCGAAGACAAGGATGAACCTCGCTAGCCGAACACTGGGGGACAGAAAAAAATTCCCGCTAGAGGTTAAAACAGTAAACATGATCCACGCGACTCACACATTCACGAGAAGGCACGAACGCGCGCTCAGAGACGCGCATGATGTAGAGCCCATCGTACCCACATCCGATCACTTTCGATCGCATGGACGGCCGAACTAGTATTCGGCGCGGAGGATCAGAGGCCTTGGTGCTTGACCCAATAATCGATGGATACCGTCTCACCCGTGTCCTCATGGACGGCGGCAGTAGTCTCAATTTAATATACGGGGACACTGTCCGCGGAATGGGGATAAACCCATCCAGAATTAGCCAAAGCAACACCACCTTTGAAGGGGTGATACCAGGCATTGAAGCCTATGGCAGGGGCTCCGTCATGCTGGAAGTAAAATTCGGCTCCCCAGGCAACTCCAGAAGCGAAGAACTACTCTTCACCATCGCACCCTTCCAAAGCGGCTATCACGCATTGCTTGGAAGAATGGCCTTCGCCCGCTTCAACGCATTGCCCCACTATGGCTACCTTACACTCAAGATGCCCGGTCCACGTGGCGTCATCACCGTTAGCGGAATCACAGAGCGCTCTTCACGCGCAGAGGAATGATACGTCTCCAACGTATCTACTTTTCCAAACACTTTTGCCCTTGTTTTGGACTCTAACTTTCATGATTTGAATGAAACTAACCCGGACTAACGCTGTTTTCAGCAGAACTACGATGATGTTGTTTTATGTGTAGAAAAGAAAAGTTCTCGGAATGTCCTAGAAATCCAAGGAGGCACTTTTTGGAATTAATAAGAATTTTTGGTGAAAGAATTAATGCGAGGGGGCCCACAGCCTGTCCACGAGACAGGGGGCGCGCCCCCTCCCCCTAGGGCGCGGCCTCCTATCTCGTGGCCCCCCTGGACCTCCTTCGACCTCAACTCCAACTCCATATATTCACGTTCGGGGAGAACAAAATCAAAGAGAAAGTTTCATCGCGTTTTACGACACGGAGCCGCCGCCAAGACCTAATCTCTCTCGGGAGGGCTGATCTGGAGTCCGTTTGGGGCTCCGGAGAGGGGGATTCGTCGCCGTCATCATCATCAACCATCCTCCATCACCAATTTCATGATGCTCACCGCCGTGCGTGAGTAATTCCATCGTAGGCTTGCTGGACGGTGATGGGTTGGATGAGATTTACCATGTAATAAAGTTAGTTTTGTTAGGGTTTGATCCCTAGTATCCACTATGTTCTGAGATTGATGTTGCTATGACTTTGCTATGCTTAATGCTTGTCACTAGGGCCCGGGGGCCATGATTTCAGACCTGAACCTATTATGTTTTCATGAATATATGTGTGTTCTTGATCCTATCTTGCAAGTCTATAGTCACCTATTATGTGTTATGATCCAACAACCCCGAAGTGACAATAATCGGGATACTTCTCGGTGATGACCGTAGTTTGAGGAGTTCATGTATTCACTATGTGTTAATGCTTTGTTCCGGTTCTCTATTAAAAGGAGGCCTTAATATACCTTAGTTTCCACTAGGACCCTGCTGCCACGGGAGGGTAGGACAAAAGATGCCATGCAAGTTCTTTTCCATAAGCAGGTATGACTATTTACGGAATACATGCCTACATTACATTGATGAATTGGAGCTAGTTCTATGTCACCCTATGTTATAACTATTGCATGAGGAATCGCATCCGGTATAATTATCCATCACTGATCCATTGCCTACGAGCTTTTCATATATTGTTCTTCGCTTATTTACTTTTCCTTTGCTACTGTTACAACCACTGCAAAAAAGCAAAAACATTTATCTTTACTTTTGCTACCGTTACCTTTATTATCATACCACTTTTGCTACTAAATACTTTGTTGCATATACTAAGTTATCCGGGTGTGGTTGAATTGACAACTCAACTACTAATATTCAAGAATATTCTTTGGCTCCCTTTGTGTCGAATCAATAAATTTGGGTTGAATACTCTACCCTCGAAAGTTGTTGCGATCCCCTATACTTGTGGGTTATCAAGACTAATTTCTGGCGCCATTGCCGGCGAGCATAGCTCTATTCTCTGAGTGACTTGGGATTTATATCTGTTGGTCACTATGAAGAACTTGAAAGATGCTAAAACCAAGATTTTGCCCTCAACTACGAGGGAAGGTAAGGAACTGCCATCTAGCTCTGCACTAGATTCTCCTTCCGTTATTAGTAGGCTTGCGACACCTAAACCTGCTACTGCTATGAATTCTGATATGTCGCATGTTATTGATGATGCCACTTCTGCTATGCATGATGAAACTACTTCTGTGCGTGATACTACTTTGCCATTAGGTGAATTTCTTGATGAACATAGAGTTAGGGGGAATGAAAATATTGAAGAACCTGTTATTGATGATAGTGATGATGAAGGTTCCCCCAATGATTATTGATGATAGTGATGATGAAGTTACCGATGCAGGGCTTCGCCTAAGCACTATAACGATATGACCGAGGTGGAATCTGTGGAGGGGGCCACCGCACACGGCTAAGACAAGTGTCAACTTGTGTGTATATGGGGTGCCCCCTCCCCCATATATAAAGGAGTGGAGGAGGGGGAGGGCCGACCCTCTATGGCGCACCCAAGGGGAGTCCTATCCCACCGGGAGTAGGATTCCCCCCCCCCCTCCCTAGTTGGATTAGGAGAGGAAGGAAGGGGGAGAGAGGGGGAAGGAAAGGGGGGGCCGGCCCCCCACCCAATTCGGATTGGGCTTGGGGGGCGCGCCCCCTCCTAGGCTCCCTTCTCCTCTCTCCCATATACTTCCCGGGGGGTTCTGGTAATCTCCCGGTACTCTAGTAAATGCCCGACCTCACCCGGAACCATTCCGATGTCCAAACATAGCCATCCAATATATCGATCTTTATGCCTCGACCATTTCGAGACTCATCATCATGTATGTGATCAAGTCCGGGACTCCGGACAACCTTCGGTACATCAAAACACATAAACTCATAATACCGATCGTCACCGAACGTTAAGCGTGCGGACCCTATGGGTTCAAGAACTATGTAGACATGACCGAGACTCATGTCCGGTCAATAGCCAATAGCGGAACTTAGATGCTCATATTGGTCCCCACATATTCTACGAAGATCTTTATCGGTCAAACCACATAACAACATATGTTGTTCCCTTTGTCATCGGTATGTTACTTGCCCAAGATTCGATCGTCAGTATCTCGATACCTAGTTCAATCTCGTTACCGGCAAGTCTCTTTACTCGTTCCGTAATGCATCATCCCACAACTAACTCATTAATCACATCGCTTGCAAGGCTTATAGTGATGTGCATTAACGAGAGGGCCTAGAGATACCTCTTTGATACTTGGAGTGACAAATCCTAATCTCGATTTATGCCAACTCAACAAACACCATCGGAGACACCTATAGAGCATCTTTATAATCACCCGGTTACGTTGTTACATTTGGTAGCACACAAAGTGTTCCTCCGGTATTCGGGAGTTGCATAATCTCATAGTCATAGGAACATGTATAAGTCATGAAGAAAGCAATAGCAATAAACTAAACGATCAAGTGCTAAGCTAATGGAATGGGTCAAGTCAATCACATCATTCTCTAATGATGTGACCCCGTTAATCACATGACAACTCATGTCTATGGCTTGGAAACTTAACCATCTTTGATTCAACGAGCTAGTCAAGTAGATGCATACTAGTGACACTCCGTTTGTCTATGTATTCACACATGTACTAAGGTTCCGGTTAATACAATTCTAGCATGAATAATAAATATTTATCATGATATAAGGAAATATAAATAACAACTTTATTATTGCCTCTAGGGCATATTTCCTTCAGTCTCCCACTTGCGCTAGAGTCAATAATCTAGATTACACAGTAATGATTCTAACACCCATGGAGTCTTGGTGATGATCATGTTTTGCTCGTGGTAGAGGCTTAGTCAATGGGTCTGCAACATTCAGATCCGTATGTATTTTGCAAATCTCTATGTCTCCCTCCTTGACTTGATCACGGATGGAATTGAAGCATCTCTTGAAGTGTTTGGTTCTGTTGTGAAATCTGTATTCCTTCGCCAAGGCTATTGCTCTAGTATCTATTTATCTATCTATTTATATGTAAAAAGTGCTTTATGGGGTAACCAGAAAAAAGAGAAATAGCCTAGAAAATCCCACAATAATTAGATAAATCTGGCCATTAATTTTGGTGGACCCATATCTTTACGTATGTAATTAACGGACTAGATCTAACTTTGTTGAAGAAAAAAAACTATGCACGTGATGGGCCTCCGCACGTCCTTGTAGGCATCCTCCCTTCCAGTGTACGCATCCTCCCTCCCATCTATGACCACGTTCTGGATGTCCCCTCAAGTTAGGGTTTCTCTCCTCTCGGGCGGCGACGGCGGTCGCTCCCCGTAGAGAACCAAAACCCGTCCGCCGTGCCTGCCGTCGCTGATCGGAGAGCAAGGGGGCGGCGCTAGCGGTAGGGAACACCAAGCCCGCGTTTTTCCTCACGGGCAAGGGATCTAATGGCTTCAGGGTCTTCAGGGTTGGGAGTGTCCGATCTGGAGGCCATGATGGAAGAGCTCGGTCTAAACGAAGAGAATATCCAGGATGTGATTGTGCAGGACGAGGATCTGCCGGAAGAGGCTGTTAGATGGATGGCGATTGCTAGGGTACATACGGATAAAAGCTACAGTCAGTACTGGTTCTATTGCAATATGAGGGCTGCGTGGGATTTGGCCAGAGAATTAAAGATCCGTCCGCTGGAAGATAACTTATATACCATGCAGTTCTTGTGCCTTGGGGATTGGGAGAGAGTTATGGAGGATGGACCATGGCAGAACAAAGGAAAAGCAGTGGTGATCGAGCCCTACGATGGATTCACTAGGCCGTCGGCGGTTGCTTTGGACAAGATAGAAATCTGGGCCCCAATCCATGATTTTCTTGATGGTTATTTTCCCCTTATCAAGTCACTTGCAGCCACAATTGGTGAATACATCTACCATGAACCAAGGTCCCATGATTTCGAGGGGAATTTTGTGCGAGTCCGAGTAAAGATAGATGTTACTACGCCTCTGAAGAATGCAGTCTCCATCGTGAAGAATAAGAAGAGGGAGATCTTTCGGGTGAAATATGAGAGATTACCGGACTGGTGCGCGGTCTGCGGCCACCTAGGTCACTTGCATAAGGAATGTGGGGATGGTGTCCATGCACCTAAAGCGTTGGTTTTCAAAGATTTGCGTGCATCTTGGTTCAGGGGGCCTGGTCAAGGACCTGGAGAAGGCAAGGCTGGACGAGGAGGCAGAGGTGCAGGAGGCAGAGGAGGCCGCTCGGGAGGCCGAGCGAGTGGGCGCTCGCAAGGAGGGAGAGGCAACATGCCAGACTCCCATGGCGAGCACCATGTTCATGAGGATCTGAACAGGATGGGTACTGATGCAGACATGGAAGATGTCAACAGAAAAAGGATCGCGGGAGCTAAGCTGGGCGCTAAGGATGTTACACCACGACAGCTACTTGAAACAGCAGAGACCAACGCGAGCACCTAGCAATCGTTCCGGCGGGTTTGACGGCTGTGAGCCCACCTCCGCAGAGGGATCTGAAGAGAACCAAGAAGACGGGTGAGGACACCGAGGACGCAAACAAGTCATAGAAGAATTTGGCGGGATCCTTCGAGGAGCACCGCCGTTTCCAATGAGTGCCATGTGTTGGAACTGTCGGGGCGTGGGCAGTGCCGCGACAGTTCGAGAGGTTCGCGAGTTTGCGAACAAATTTGCCCCTACCCTATTATGTATTGTTGAAACTCAGCTAGAAGGCACGAGGGTAGAAGCGCTAGCAGGCACCTTTGGGTATGATAATAGTTTTGCGATTGATAGTCGTGGTAGGAGTGGAGGCATTGGAATTTTTTGGAACAATGAAATAAATTTGCAAATTCTCGGTTACTCGGATTACCATGTTGATTGCTTGGTGGAGGAGGTAGGCCATGATCCCTGGAGAGCGACAGTGGTTTATGGTGAGGCGCAAACACATCTACGTTACAAAACTTGGGATACCTTGAAAAACATCAGTACTTTGAGTAGCCTCCCTTGGCTATGCATTGGCGACTTTAATGAAGTCTTGCGTCCAGATGAACATGAGGGGGTTGGAGAAAGGAGCAACGCACAGATACAACACTTTCGGGATGCGGTTGATGTATGCATGTTACTAGATATAGGCTATTCAGGCCGTTTCTGGACTTTTGAAAAGAAGGTGAGGGGAGGATCTTATACCAGGGTCCGACTGGATCGTGCGCTTGCCAATGCAGAATGGAGATCAAGGTTTCCTCTTGCTGACCTGACACACGTTACAGCTGCCTCTTCTGACCACAGCGCCATCTTGATGCGTTTGAACAGAGAGCAACCCGGCGGGCCACAGCCAAGAACATTTCGATATGAGGTAATGTGGGAGGGACATGAGACATGGAGCGACACCATTAATTCAGCATGGACAGACCGGGGGGTCAGCAGCAGTGTGGAGGAGTTGAGGGCTAAGTTGCAAGCAATATCTCAGGATTTGGGGTGGTGGAACAATGATACCTTTGGGAATGTTAGGAAGGAGATAAAAAGGCTGAAAACAGAGCTGGATAAATTACGTGCTGACCCAAGCCGGACGGCCCCTTCCCACGTTGAACTGACGATAAATGAGAACCTAGTTGAACTATACCATCGAGAGGAGATCCTTTGGAGGCAGCGGTCCAGAATTGAGTGGCTAACATCGGGCGACAAAAATACAAGGTTCTTCCACCTGAGAGCTAGCATTCGGAGAAAGAAGAATATGATAAAGGCCTTACACAATTCCCTTGGGGTCATATCAGAAGATCCAGAGGAGTTGAAATCACTGGTACAGGAATTTTATGAGACCTTGTACACTTCAGAGGGGTTACACAATATGGATGCGGTCCTTAACTGTGTACCGACCAAAGTTACCGATGAGATGAACGAGTTACTCACTTCACCATATAAGGGAGAAGAAGTCAAAGCTGCCCTGTTTCAAATGTTTCCGACAAAAGCACTTGGCCCCGACGGATTTCCAGCTCACTTCTATCAGCACCACCGGGATGTTTGCGGGTTGAGGTCACCGAGGCGGTTCTCAGGATAATTCGGGGAGAGGATAGCCCAGAAAGCATAAACGACACGGTCTTGGTTCTGATCCCTAAGGTAATGAACCCCTCCATGCTCTCTCAATTCCGGCCAATCAGTTTATGTAACGTGTTATATAAGATCGCGTCCAAGGTGATCACGAACAGACTGAAGCAGATTCTTCCGGACATCATCTCAGAAGAGCAATCAGCCTTTGTGCCAGGTAGGAACATTACAGATAACATCATCAGTGCATACGAGTGTCTTCACTTCATGAAACGCAGCCAGGCCAGGGCCAATTCCTTCTGCGCTCTGAAACTAGATATGATGAAGGCCTACGATCGGCTGGAATGGGAGTATCTACAAGCAATGATGTTAAAGCTTGGTTTTGCAACTTCATGGGTCCAAATTGTAATGAACATGGTGAGGTCAGTTTCTTTCTCAGTGCTCTTCAATGGTGAGAGACTTGACACTTTTAACCCATCCAGATGCATACGGCAGGGAGATCCGATATCCCCATACCTCTTTTTAATCACAGCGGAGGGCCTTTCGTGCCTACTGAAATCCAGTTCTCCGTCGACCCAGCTTGAAGGGATCAAGGTGGCAGCCACGGCTCCAGTCGTGAACCACCTCCTTTTTGCTGACGATAGCCTGCTGATGTTTAAATCGAGTGTTGAAGGGGCTGTGGCAGCATCAAACCTGTTGGAGTGCTACTGTATGGCATCAGGACAGCGAATAAATCATGAGAAGAGCTCCATATTTTTCAGTAGAGGGTGCCCTCAACCCATGAGAGAGAGCATTAAGAACACTCTGAACGTGCATAATGAATCACTTAGTGACAGGTACTTGGGGATGCCTACTGAGGTCGGACATGCAAAGAATGGCACGTTTCGATACTTGAGAGACCGGGTGCGGGAGAAAATAAGAGGGTGGATGGAAAAACTGTTGTCTGCAGTCGGAAAGGAAGTGCTCATCAAGGCGGTAGCGCAGTCGATCCCAGTCTTTTCCATGTCTTGCTTCCGCCTGCCAAGGGGTTTATGCGAGAACATCACAACGATGATCAGACAGTTTTGGTGGGGCAGCAAGCAGGGGAAGCGTAAACCAAGTTGGGTAGCAAGGAGTGAGATGACAAAGCCAAAACACCTTGGAGGGCTCGGTTTCAAGGATTTGGAGATTTTTAACATTGCACTTCTGTCGAAACAAGCCTGGAAGTTGCTTCAGAACCCAACATCACTCGGTGCCCGCATCCTCAAAGGAGTATACTACCCACAAGACTCCCTGTTTGCAGCTCGATTGGGAAGTCGTCCGTCACAAATATGGCGCGCCATATTGGATGGACGCGACATAATGGTGCAAGGATTGGTGAGGAGGATAGGGAACGGGGAAACAACGGAGATATGGCGTGACAACTGGCTACCTCGCGCGGACATGAAGAGACCGATAACCTCCCTAGTCAATGATCCACCACAACAAGTTTCAGATCTCATCAACCATTCCACGGGCTCTTGGAATGAGTTACGGGTGCGGGCAACTTTTATTCCGATCGATGCTGAGACAATCTTAAAAATTCCTCTTTGCAACAGACAAATTGAGAACTTCTGGGCTTGGAGCGAGGACAGGAGGGGTATTTTCAATGTAAGATCTGCGTACCGTATGATTCAACATAAGAAGCTAAGCAGAGAGGAATGGCTCTATGAGCAGGGAGGATCATCTCGTTCTCATGGAGATAGCGATGGCTGGACAAAGCTCTGGGGGATCAGAGTACCTTCGAAACTGAAAATCTTCTTATGGAGACTAGCGAGGAACTCCACCCCGACAGCAGCGCTCCTGCATCACCGTAACATGGCGGATTCACCTGCGTGCTGCCTTTGTGGAGCGGAGGATACATGGAGGCATGCCCTGCTAAACTGTACAGTATCAAGGAGCACTTGGACAATGTCATCGGAGCAGATCATTGACGTTTTGAGCAGGAACGAGGAAGCCGATGCGAAGAGATGGATTTTTGCAATGCACGATGCTCTACCGCAGGAAGAATTCACTACGTTGGTAGTCACTTTGTGGGCGTTGTGGTCTTCTCGCCGTAAAGCGATCTACGAGCATATTTACCAGAGTCCTTTTTCAGTCCATGCATTCATCCAGTCCTACATCAATGAGCTCAGGGTTGTTCAGACAGGGACGGCGAGGCCACCGGGCGCTCCTGTACAGCGAACGACGGGCTGGATCGCTCCACCGGAGGGTCTCACAAAAATAAACGTCGATGCTGCAGTGGGAAGGGGAAAGAAACACGGAGCCGTGGCGGCAATATCAAGAGATAGCACTGGCCAGTTCTTGGGGGCATCCGCGGTGGTCTATGGAAGCTTATCAGATCCAGCGACACTCGAATGTATGGCGGTCAGAGAGGCACTAGCCCTCGCTGAAGATTTGAATGTGATGGACATCAAAGTGGCATCCGATTCGAAGGTGGTCGTCACCGACATCCGAGAGAAGAATCCTACGGAGTATGGAGCAATCATACATGAAATAATAGATCGTAGTTCATCTTTCCATTTTTGTAACTTTTGTCATGAAGTTAGGAGCTCGAATATCGAGGCTCACAAACTCGCGAGGCACGCTTTAACCCTTCCAGTTGGTCGACATGTTTGGTTGGGCCAGCCGGATGGACTTTCGTTCGTCCATGTAAACATTGTGACGTCATAAATAAAGCCTCGGAGTTTGTCTCAAAAAAAAAAATCCTATGACCACGTTCTGTTTAAAAAAAAAATCTAAGAGCACGTCCACCCTCCCATCTAAGCGCACGTACCTGTACGCATCCTCCCTCCCATCTAAGCGAACGAAGGATCCTCAAAAAAAGAAAAAAAAAACTGGACAAACTAAGCGAACGAAAATCAATATGCTCGCCGTGAGCCTCCACACGTCTTTATGCATCCCTCCATCCCAGCGAAAGAAAAGTCCCCTGAAAAAATCCAAGTGCACAAAGGAGCAATCATTTCCCAAAAAAACATAAGAGAAACCGTAAGAAATAGTCGTAGGAAAGGTGAGCGCTGCCGCACAAGTTACCAGCCACGCCCTTCCACAGCTTTCTTAGCATCGTCCAAGATTGTTGGCTCCAGGTACATGCTTCAAGTTCCAGTCTGAGCACTTTAGCAGCATCATACTGACGAGTGTCCGTTGTCGCTCCAAGTATGGTTCGACAAAGACTAACCCTTTATTTCAATGCACATCAGTGAAGCGTATGCACCATACGGCAAGACTGCGTCGGCGGCCGCCCAAAGCATTAACTTATCATCACCAGAATTATGTTGGCCGGATGACGAGTTCATTGATGTGGTACTCTCTTCTGAAGTTCACATGCATGCATGTGTCCATCTCCTTCTTGAGCGGTTCATGAAAATACCTGCAATACCAATGATCATCTATTCCCCACCTTCATCTTGCCTTGCACATGTTCCAGCAGACAAAAATCAACGCACCATGGACATCCAAGTTTATAGCACTGCCAAACACACCAGAATAACGTGCCAACCAATATTTTCTTGGAATCCATGCATGCCAAAATCGATTACCATGCATGTGTTGTGCCCTCCAGATGGGGAAAGCAACGTCCAAGATAGTTGCCCCCAATATCCATTGTCCAAGCTCCAATTTTTCCTCTTATATTGGTATATGGGCGCCAATGGAGGGACTACGTATGAGACATACAGTGGCCAAGCTGGAAGCCAGGACATCTTTTCCAAATATTCACGCAAATATAGCAGCAAGACCATTGTTTTGTTTATTAAGATAAAATCACATAATATATGGAAAAGAGTTTAATAATGCAATTCCAAAGTACTTGCATTACAGGTTCACCTGCACTGAAGTAATAAGTTTTTAACAAGAGTACATCGCCATCAGATTTTGAGTTGGACTCCCAAGATGCCAAGACACCCTGTGCCTCCTTCTTGGAACCGGCAGGGATGCAAGATGAAAGCATGTACCCGCCTAGCTAGAAACAGGTATATATGCACGCTTCTCTGATTGGTTCCTTTTTAAAAAAAATCTTGAGTACATATGCCAAGATGCTAGCTACTGTGTTTTTTTGGTTGCGTTGGATTTCCATCATGGTTGTGGTAATGCATGTTTATCTGATTTATAGAAACTACTAGATCTCATGTCCTAAAAATAAATAAAAACTACCACATCTCATGTTCTAGATCTCAGTCCCTCAAAACAAAAAGCTACTACATCTTACGTACGAAAGAGCTACTGCTCCCCTATGTTCTCGACCTCAAGTAGCAGCTGTGGCAATGGTATCTGCATCTGGACATTTTTAAATTTTATATGTAGAATGCAATCAAACATCTTTTCTTATTCAGTTATTAAATCTTAATATGTTTTGGGAGTCTATTGAAAATTAATAGGTGTAAGGGAGCCTAACACTGCCAATGCCGGTCGCAAGACCATAAAGAAAATGGAGGGAGCATAAAAAAATTAACACTGCGCCTTTGTATTTGACCTTCATAACTTACTACCATTATTTTGCAACTTGGCCAGAAGTTAGTCGAGGGAACATCAACAGCAGCCAGCATACAGGGTGGTACAAACAACGCAAACTGGATGGTCAGTCACTAAAAGACTACCTTAATTAATATATTACTTCAATCGTATGGAGACTAAAAATAAATAAGGGGAGGTGAGACATCCAGATTAAAAATTAGACCTATCTCTGCCTAAACATGTGTTTACACATGAAGAACTATATGTAGCATTCTCAAGAGTCCCAATTAAGGGATGGACAAAGGGTAATAGTGTATAAATAAATATTCTAAAGGCATGAAAAAAACGCTTTTAGTACAGTTCTTCTTCAACAAAGTGTTGATACTGACCTTTTATTAGACAAGAATAAATACATGAAAATTTGTACTACAAATTATCTTCAAAATAATAGCTAACATATCAATGCTAACATGATATGGCAGGATGGATATGGTCTACTGATATGCATAATTAATGGAAACGTGCATCAACATTTGATGGAAACAGCTGATTCACATCTAACATCAACACTCAATATTATCTGATTTTTGAGGATCATTACATAGTTGGGAGCATAAATATTAATAGGGGTACGGGAGCAACTGCCAATGCCGATCCCAAGCACAAATAAAGTTGATAGGCTTAAACAAAATAATATTTTCATTACCTTAATTGCATCAGTTCAACAGTACAAACACGGGAAAAGGATCAAGAATAAGGGGGAAATGTGACATGAACGGGATACGGAAAAAAGTTGGACATGCAGGCGGAATATAGCAGCCGCTATGTAGGACGAAAACGACGTGCCGGCCGACAATGATTGACTAATATGGATGTGTCTTCTGGAGGATGAACTCAGTCCAGATCCAAGCTGGCTACAGGAGATGAGATCCATGCCCACAACGAATCAGTAGTAGCGCCGATGTTGCTATTTGCGTATCTAGACACTAGCCGCCGGCATCGATTTGGGAGTCAATGGAGAAATAGAGGGTGTCTTTGATCTATGAGTAGTTGGACATCAGCCACCTGCAGCAACCCGGGAGTCAACGCAGAAAGGAAGGAAATGAGAATGGGATAACGGGGATGAGGCAAGACCAGCCTCTGTGTGAAAATGTGGTGTGACAGATGCCTGAACGTTGTGTGCATCTACGTGAGCATGTTGAGCTAAAAGGCCAACTAACCATTCAAGTGAAAAAAATATTTTACTACAAACAACACAAATAATCAGCTATGAAACATAAAAAATAACACCTACGATTACATCATCTAGGGAAAAAAGTATAGTGCATATACATATTTGTAACGTAAATTATGTACTTTTTTGTTATCCAAACTTTTTTAAAAATAAAGCATTCTAACATATAATTAATGCGAATAAGAACAAAAAAATATAGTCATTACAAAATCACCCATATTGACTCAAATGTCATGCATATCATACTTCTCGGAAAAATATTATATACTAAAAATATGAAACTTTAAGACACCGCAACGGGATTGTCAAGCCAGCCACACACCATGTACAAATCACTGCGGCCGCATTGGGCAAACCTGTGGATTCAAGAACGTACCACTTAAAAAGTTCAGCAACAACATAGCCTCTAGATATTTCCGCAAAACATTAAAGGGGTAACTCTTATATCCATAAAATCAGCACTTCACAACCAAGCCAAAGAACTGGTACATATTAACTTAGTGCAACCAAACTATATTAAATACTAGCCCGCGCGAAGAGCGGGCCACTTTGCTAGTTGTCACAAAAGATTTTCATTGGACCCGATGCACTAGGTATTACACCTAGATCAGATATGAACTCCTTCATCCAGATTTCTTCATTTGTTGCTTCCGAAGCAGCTATGTACTCCGCTTCACACGTAGATCCTGTCATGACGCTTTGCTTGGAACTGCACCAACTGACAGCTCCACCATTCAATATAAATACGTATCCGATTTGTGACTTAGAGTCATCCGGATCAGTGTCAACGCTTGCATCGACGTAACCATTTACGACGAGCTCTTTGTCACCTCCATAAATGAGAATCATATCCTTAGTCCTTTTTAGGTATTTTAGGATGTTCTTGACCGCTGTCCAGTTATCCACTCTTGGATTACTTTGGTACCTCCCTACTAAACTAATAGCAAGGCACACATTAGGTCTGGTACACATCATTGCATACATGATACAACCTATGGATGAGGCATAGGGAATGACTTTCATTTTCTCTCTATCTTCTATAGTGGTCGGGCATTGAGTCTGACTCTACTTCACACCTTGTAACACAGGCAAGAACCCTTTCTTTGACTGATCCATTTTGAACTTCTTCAAAATTTTATCAAGGTATGTGCTTTGTGAAAGTCCAATTAAGCGTCTTGATCTGTCTCTATAGACCTTGATGCCCAATATATAAGTAGCTTCACCGAGGTCTTTCATTGAAAAATTCTTATTCAAGTATCCTTTTATACTATCCAGAAATTCCGTATCATTTCCGGTCAACAATATGTCATCCACATATAATATCAGAGATGCTACATAGCTCCCACTCACTTTCTTGTAAATACAGGCTTCTCCAAAAGTCTGTATAAAACCATATGCTTTGATCACACTATATATCAAAGCGTATATTCCAACTCCGAGAGGCTTGCACCAGTCCATAAATGGATCGTTGGAGCTTGCACACTTTGTTAGCACCTTTGGATCAACAAAACCTTCTGGTTGCATCATATACAATTCTTCTTTAAGATATCCATTATGCAGTTTTGACATCCATTTGCCAGATTTCATAATCATAAAATGCGGCAATTGCTAACATGATTCAGATAGACTTAAGCATCACTACAGGTGAGAAGGTCTCATCGTAGTCAACCCCTTGAACTTGTCGAAAACCTTTCGCAACAAGTCGAGCTTTGTAGACAGTAATATTACCGTCAGTGTCAGTCTTCTTCTTGAAGATCCATTTATTCTCTATTGCTTGTTGATCATCGGGCAAGTCAACCAAAGTCCACACTTTATTCTCATACATGGATCCCATCTCAGATTTCATGGCCTCAAGCCATTTCACGGAATCTGGGCTCATCATCGCTTCCTCATAGTTCGTAGGTTCGTCATGGTCAAGTAACATGACCTCCAAAATAGGATTACCGAACCTCTTTGGTGCGGACCTTACTCTGTTTGACCTACGAGGTTCGGTAATAACTTGATCTAAAGTTTCATGATCATCATCATTAGCTTCCTCATTAATTGGTGTAGGAATCACTGGAACTGACTTTTGCGATGAACTACCTTCCAATTCGGGAGCAGGTACAATTACCTCATCAAGTTCTACTTTCCTCCCACTCACTTCTTTCGAGAGAAACTCCTTCTCTAGATCCATTCTTAGCAACGAATATCTTGCCTTCGGATATGTGATAGAAGGGGTACCCAACAGTTTCCTTTGGGTATCCTATGAAGACACATTTCTCCGATTTGGGTTCGAGCTTATCAGGTTGAAGCTTTTCCACATAAGCATCCCAGCCCAAAACTTTAAGAAACGACATCTTAGGTTTCTTGCCAAACCACAGTTCATATGGTGTCGTCCCAACGGATTTGGATGGTGCCCTATTTAACATGAATGCAACCTTCTCTAAAGCATAACCCCAAAATGATAGCTGTAAATCGGTAAGAGACATCATAGATCGCACCATATATAATAAAGTACGGTTACGACGTTCAGACACACCATTACACTGTGGTGTTCCATGTGGCGTGAGTTGCCAAACGATTCCACATTGTTTCAAATGAAGACCAAACTCATAACTCAAATATTCACCTCCAGATTAGATCGTAGAAACTTTATTTTCTTGTTACGATGATTTTCCACTTCACTCTAAAATTATTTGAACTTTTCAAATGTTTCAGACTTATGTTTCATTAAGTAGATATACCCATATCTTCTCAAATCACCTGTGAAGGTCAGAAAATAACGATACCCGCCGCAAGCCTCAACACTCATCGAACCGCATACATCAGTAGGTATTATTTCCAATAAGTCAGTTGCTCGATTGTTCCGGAGAACGGAGTCTTAGTCATCTTGCCCATGAGGCATGGTTCACAAGAATCAAGTGATTCTAAAAGCCCATCAGGATGAGTTTCTTCATGTGCTTTACACCAATATGACCTAAACGGCAGTGCCACAAATAAGTTGCACTATCATTATTAACCTTGCATCTTTTGGCTTCAATATTATGAATATCTGTATCACTACAATGGAGATTCAACAAAAATAGACCACTCATCAAGGGTGCATGACCATAAAAGATATTACTCATATAAATAGAACAACCATTACTCTCTGATTTAAATGAATAACCGTCTCGCATCAAACAAGATCCAGATATAATGTTCATGCTTAACGCTGGCACCAAATAACAATTATTCAGGTCTAAAACTAATCCCGAAGCTAGATGTAGAGGTAGCGTGCGGACGACGATCACATCGACTTTGGAACAATTTCCCACGCGCATCGTCACCTCGTCCTTAGCCAATCTTTGTTTAATCCGTAGCCCTTATTTCGAGTTGCAAATATGAGCAACAAAACCAGTATCAAATGCCCAGGCGCTACTACGAGCATTAGTAAGGTACACATCAATAACATGTATATCAAATATACCTTTCACTTTGCCATCCTTCTTATCTGCCAAATACTTGGGGTAGTTCCGCTTCAAGTGACCAGTCCCTTTGCCGGAGAAGCACTCAGTCTCAGGCTTAGGTCCAGACCTGGGCTTCTTCACTTGAGCAGCAACTTGCTTGTCGTACTTCTTGAAGTACCCCTTATTCCCTTTGCCCTTTTTCTTGAAACTAGTGGTCTTGTTAACCATCAACACTTGATGATCCTTCTTGATTTCTACCTCTGCAGCCTTTAGCATCGCGAAGAGCTCGGGAATTGTCTTATCCATCCCTTGCATATTATAGTTCATCATGAAGCTTTTATAGCTTGGTGGCAGTGATTGAAGAACTCTGTCAATGACACTATCATCAGAAAGATTAACTCCCAGTTGAGTCAAGTGGTTGTAGTACCCAGACATTCTGAGTATATGTTCTCTGATAGAACTATTCCTCTCCATCTTCTCCATGTTCTCTGCAGGCGGAGAAGGAGGCGGAGTGCCGCCACGCGCCGGAGAAGGAGGCCCAGTGCCCTGATCGTCACGCGCCGTAGGAGGAGGCGGTGGAGGAGGCGGAGTGCCTTGACTCGCCGGAGGAGGAGGAGGAGGCGGAGGCGTCCAGTTTGGAAGGTTGATGAGCTCCTTCCGCCATAGGCATGGTGTCGGTGTCAAAACCGGCGGATCTCGGGTAGGGGGTCCCGAACTGTGCGTCTAGGCGGATGGTAACAAGAGACGAGGGACACAATGTTTTTACCCAGGTTCGGGCCCTCTCAATGGAGGTAAAACCATACGTCCTGCTTGATTAATATTGATGATATGGGTAGTACAAAAGTAGATCTACCATGAGATCAAGGAGGCTAAACCCTAGAAGCTAGCCTATGGTATGATTGTTGAGATGTATGTTGTCCTACGAACTAAAGCCCTCCAGTTTATATAGACAACGGAGAGGGCTAGGGTTACACAGAGTCGGTTACAATGGTAGGAGATCTACATATCCGTATCGCCAAGCTTGCCTTCCACGCCAAGGAAAGTACCATCCGTACACGAGCCGGAGTCTTCAATCTTGTATCTTCGTAGTCTTGGAGTCTGGCGGATATTGATAGTCCGGCTATCCGGACACCCCCTAGTCCAGGACTCCCTCAGTAGCCCCTGAACCAGTCTTCAATGACGATAAGTCCGGCGTGCATAATGTTCGGCATTGCAAGGCGGGTTCCTTCCTTGAATAATCCAGAGAAGATCATGAACACCAGGATAGTGTCCGGCTCTGCAAAATAAATTCCACATTCCACCGTAGAGAGAATAAAATGCACACTTAGCTCAATCTGATGACGTATTATGCGGCGTGACATCACACCGCAACCAAGCCTTTGTTTGAATCGTTTTTTACTATACCACCTCAGCACATTTAGCGAAGCGGTTTCCTTGGCACGTCTTGTCGAAGCAGAGATCGTGTTCCCCTTATTCCGGGATCCTCATCAATACGTGCGTGGGTAACCCAACCGTTCCCGTCGCCACGCCTCCTCTATCGAAGGGGAATCTCAAACGGTCATGGAGACGGCCCTTGGTATTTCTCCCCCTTTATAAGAGGACCAAGGCTCGCCCTTGTTCTTCAATCTCGCATCGAATCCTTTCCCTGCTCCCAGTTCCAACACCCAGAGCCTCAGATTCGAGCACTTCGGATCCTCAATCATGTCCGGCTCTGACCTCCAGGGCCGGTGGATGCCTTCCTCCGTCACGGAGGAGGATATATTGAAGTTGCATGAGGCCAAGTACCTGGCCTATGAAGTTTCGCACAGGTTGCCTGCCCAAGGGCAGGCTGTGCCAGCCCCCGAGCCCGGTGAATACGTCGTTTTCGTATCCCACCTCGCCGGGGTTTAGGCTTCCCGACGGATCCCTTCGTGAGAGGGCTCCTGTTTTACTATGGGTTGGACTTCCACGACTTGGCTCCGGAGTCTATCCTCCAAATCTCCGCATTCATTATCGTCTGCGAAGCCTTCCTCCGCGTCATCCCCCACTTCGGCCTATGGCTGAAGACCTTCAAGGTGGAGCCAAAGATGATTGGGGGGCATCAAGCGGAGTGCGGCGGGGCGACCATAAGCAAGAAGGTCGATGCCCCGTGGCTTGAGGGTTCTTTCCAAGAGGAACTTGGACTGTGGCAGCAGGAGTGGTTCTACATCACCGCTCCAAGGGGCAGCAAGCAAAAGCCGCCGCCCTCATTCCGCCCGGGACCTCCACGCCAACTGATGTCGTGGGTCAACCAAGGGCACAATTGGGGGCCGTCTGAAGACGTGCCCTCACTGCAGGGCCGGATTCGAGATCTCCAAGCGAGGGAGATTGACCTGATCAAGGTGATGCAGGTTATGCTAATCAGGCATCTCCTGCCCTGCAAACGCCGTCCTCTCCGTCTATGGGAGTTCAATCCGGAGGGACCTCGGATTCTCCAACACTTCATGGGTGCGACACCCGTGGAGATGTACAAGTTGTTCTTCGGACCGCAGGTGGCGTGTCTGGATTTGGCCGAGGATGCAGGCCTAAGCCGCGATCGCCCGGATACTCAGGTAAGTAGGTCAGAGTCCGGACATTCTGTGTATGTGCCTTTCTAGAGTTCGCCTCCTGACCCTTTGTTCTTTACAGGAATGGGTGGCGCGATCAAGGCTGATCAGGTGTCCGGCCCCCCTCCCAGAGACCGCACTGGAGCCCGTGCTGGTCAGAATGTTGGAGGTTGTGCCCGTAGAAGGGGGCGACGGGGAAGATAAAGGAGCTAATATTTCGCCCAAAGGGGCAACTGAAGAGGGAGGAACCAAGAGCCCCTCCTTTCAGGGGGAGAAGAGGACCGCCTCCGAAGATCCGGAGGCCAAAGCCCCTAAGCGTGGGAAGAGATCCTCCCCGGGGGGTCCGACGCCCGGAAAGAATCCGGACGCACAATCATCACCAAAGGATCAGCCCTGCAGCGAGCCGTGAGTATAAAAGAGGGAGTTAATTAATAAGGAAGTACCTTCATTTGTGCTTCTGTAGGTAACCGAAATATTTATATTGCAGTTCGGATCTGCAGCCTTCTCAGATGAGTTCATCTTCGGGGGACCTTCTTCCGGAGATGATGGAGAGCGATACGCCTCCATCCGCAGCGCCGCCAAATGAGGCAGGCGAACCCGAAGTGTCATCACGGAGGGTATCCCCGAGTCCGGAGGGGCCGGAGAGTTCGGCACCTACTAGTGTCCGGCCGGGAGAACTGAAGAATCTGCTTGAGAGGGCGTCCATTTCAGAAGATCACCGTGCGTTAATGCGTATGGTGATTGGAAGGATTTCGTCCGCCGAGAGCGGATTGCGTAATGCCGCCATGAGTTTGTTGGCGGGATTTGAGGTATGCAACAATGACGCATCCTTTTATCTTTTAACAGTTTTGCACATAAAAATGCGCCCTGTATAGATAGTAGCCCCTGAGACTCGGTAGGTTGTCGGAAACGACAGCGTACCGAGGATCGAAATCTAAAGTAATGAATTCCGTCGTTCCTATGCAGGTGGCGGATAGTCCGGGGGCTAGCCGGACTAGTGAGTTTGCCAAATTAAGTAGGCAACTTGACGTGGCAGATGCTAACATCGCACTTGTCAACCGGCGATTGACGAGTCGCAAGGTAAATAAATTCTCCGCAGTTGCTTTATTTGAGGGGGTCGAAGCCCTCCTCTGATAAATTGTATGCTGTTGCACAGACGGTGCTGCTGCTGTGGAGAGCCTTTGGGCCGAACTTGCTCGAGCTAAGGAGCAAGCCCGAAGGAGTGACGGGGCTGCCTCGAAGGCGGCCGAAGAGTTGAAAGCCGAAAAGGCTGCGCACTGCCTAAGCAGGGCGGAGGTGGACGAATTGGCCATGAAGGTAAAGGATGCTGCCGACCGCTATGAGGCTCTTGAAAAGGAGTGCTTATCGGAGCGGGAAGACCTGAAGAAGGCCACCGCCAAAGCCAAGGATACCCGCTCTGCAATGCGGGCTATGAAGGAGGAACTGCGCCAGGCCGGAGAGATCGTGGCTGGCAAGCCTATTCTGCTGCGTCGCCGGTTTATGGATGCAAAGTATGCTCAATTTGAGCGGCTGTGGAGTCCGGAAGATCCGTATATGGATTTGGCTGCAAGCGCGGCTGATGCCGTTAAGCACTTCCGGAGCCAGGAGGATCACGAGACGGAAGAGTTATATTGGTCTCAATTCCACAGTCCGGATCGCTCACTTCCATTGACGGACCGGCTGGCCGAATGGGCTGAGCTAAATAGATTGTCCGGACTTGCCATGACTGACATCGTGGCTCATGTATGGCCAGAGAGGTCCAAGGCGACGAGCTACTTCGGCTTACTGCAGCAATTCCTTGGAGCGGTTCCGTATATAAAGGACATGAAGCGGTCGGCCTACATCGAGGGCGCGCGGATGGCTCTTGCCCGTGTGAAGGCGCATTGTCCAGAGATGGATGCCACCGCTATTGCCGCCCAGGGTCCGGATGAAAGCCGGCTCCCTGCCGAGCACTACTTCGGAGAAGTCATGCGCGGCACTCGTATAATAGAGTCGCAGTGCTCGAAGAATGTAACGTTCAAGTGAACGCATTAGCTTGTAAATCGATGATTATGTTACAACTGCTTTTTATACTTGTGCGTTCCAAGTAGTAAAACTTCTCCTGTGCGGCCGTTTGCGTATACTTCTGTATAACTTGAAAGATTGCAGTCTTCGGCTTCAGCCCCCACGCACAGGGTGCGGGGGTGTTCGCAAAAATAGCGCGTTTTCACACTTAATCCGACGTCTCGGTCCTGTTTAAGGAGGTGGTAGCGTAGCGAACTAGGAAATCTGGACTATAATGCTTTATCACTTTCAGTTAGCCAGTGGAGCTCGAGGGTGGGGCTACGATATAGCCCCTGGTGGCACCGCACATCGCCGGATTCGGGGTGCGTGTGTGCCTGACCGGGAAACGGTCCTTCGTCAAAGCGGGGAATTCTAAACATTCCGATAGTCGATCGAGTGGTTGACCAGACTCTCGCTGTATCACGACAGTCAGTTTTCGGCTTTCTCTACTGAGGTGCTCGCCCAGCCGAACTGGGGAACAATCGCAGTAGTTCTCCTGGTGCCGCGTTAGCCAATGATACGGAACGTAAGGCAGCAAAACACAGGAGCCGGGCAAACCCAACATTTGACCAAAGACATGATTCGGAGCTGCTGCATATAATGCCAAAACTCAAGACGCCGAACACTCCCTAAGGTGTTCGGTCTTTATAATAATGGGCAGAACGATGCCCTAAGCCCCTAGTGTCCAGGTATGGGCATGGTCTTCTGACGCGGACGATGCCAAAGCGTCAGGCTCCGCTTTGGCTATGGGAAGAAACCAAGGGAGAGTAACAACAAGAGACAGTAAAAAAGGTCTACGCAGGGTCTTAATCTGAAAAGAATCCTTGCAACGGGTCCCTACTGCACGTCTGCGCCTGTGTCTCCGTTGCGCCGTTATCCTGGATGGGTACGCACGTTGTTCATCTATAGAAAGAGAGGAACGTTTAGTTTTAGAAACAATTCGTGCGAAAGATATGTAAAATAAGAAATATAAATTAAAGCGAGGTTTATATGAAACTGCGATTGTTTGTGCGCGCAGCCCCCCTGTGAAGGGATATGCAGCCAGGGAGCCCCTAGCCTGCTGAGGCCGGATTCGTCTATCCGAGTCTGGGGTCCTTAAGTGACCCTCGCACTGAAATGGCGCCATGCGGACCGGGCATCTTGAGTGTAAGAGACGCGTAATGCGGTATGGCGTTGAAGCGGACAAAAGCCTTTCGTCCCAAGAGTGCTTGATATTCACTTTCAAATGGGACGATTTGAAAAATTAATTTTTCGCGTCGAAAATTGTTCGGCGATCCGAACACGACTTCTAGTAATATAGAGCTTGTGCACTTGGCGTAAGGGCCTGGCGTCACTCCTTTGAAGGAAGTGCGGCTGTGTCGAGTTTTGGTAGGGTCTATCCCCATCCTACGGATTGTGTTTGAATATAGCAGGTTTAAGTCACTGCCTCCGTCCATTAGGACGTTAGTAAATTGTAATCCGTCTATTATGGGATTCAATATCAGGGGAGTCCGTCCCGCATTTCGAACTCTTCTGGAATAGTCCAGATGGTCGAAAGTGATTGGTTTTGATATCCAATCTCTTCGGTCTGCTTGGTTGGACCGTGCGAAGCTCCTTTTAGAAAGTGTCGCACTGTTTTTCCGTGTTATCACATGAAGTGAGTTTACTGCTTTAACCCCTTGTGGGAAATTCTTTTGTTTTCCGGTGCCCTGCTGGTGGGGTTTATCTTCTTCGCTTGACGCGTCGAGCCCCTTGTGTTCGGCATTTAGTCGGCCGGACTGTTTAAAAACCCAACAATCCCTGTGGGTGTGATTTGCAGGCCTTCCGGGGGTACTGTGGATTTGACATATCCGACCCAGAATTTTGTGTAAGTTGGACAGTTCGTCACTGTCATCCTTGAGGGGCTGTGTTTTGTTATTGGGCCGCGAGCTTTTGAATCCGGCGTTGACTGCCGTGCTCTTTAGGCTTTTCTCTTTATTCCGGCGCTGCTCTTTTCTGCGCCGTGATTTTCCGTTTCCATCTCTTATCTCGGACGTACTCGGGTCGCTGGTGCTGCTTCGTGCTAGCCAGCTATCCTCTCCCGCACAGAAGCGGGTCATGAGGCTTGTTAGTGCGGACATTGTCCTCGGTTTCTCTTGACCGAGGTGCCTGGCGAGCCATTCGTCTCGGACATTGTGTTTGAAAGCTGCTAAGGCTTCGGCGTCCGGACAGTCGACTATTTGGTTCTTTTTGGTAAGAAACCTGTTCCAGAATTTCCGCGCTGACTCTCTGGGCTGTTGAGTTATATGACTTAGATCATCTGCATCTGGAGGACGGACATAAGTCCCATGAAAATTCGCTCTAAACGCGTCCTCGAGCTCTTCCCAACTTCCAATAGTGTTTTCTGGGAGGCTTTTGAGCCAATGACGGGCTGGCCCTTTGAGCTTGAGGGGTAGATATTTTATGGCGTGGAGATCGTCTCCTCTGGCCATATGTATATGTAGTATATAATCTTCTATCCAGACTCCAGGGTCTGTTGTTCCATCGTAGGCCTCTATGTTTATGGGCTTAAACCCTGCTGGGAATTCATGGTCCAGCACCTCATCGGTGAAACATAGCGGGTGTGCGGCGCCCCTGTACTTGTATGTGCCGCTATCACCGGACACTTGACTTGTTACTTTGCTTCCTGGGGCCTTCTTTTTGGGTCCGTAGATGGTCCTGGCTGGGCCATTTGACGGTGGAGGCTCTAGGGCCTCCTCGTCGAATTCTGGTAGCAGCTTACGCTTCGGGTAGCTCTTCGATTGGTGGCCATTGCCGTTTTTATCTGCAATTTTGAGCACTTTGCTCCATCTTATTATGAGCGTGTCTTCCGCTGTTTTGAGCTTCCGCTTTTCCTTCTTTAGGCTTCTTGCCATGGCAATGAGCCTGCGCTTAAAAAGCTCTTGTTCGACGGGGTCCTCGGGCGCGACGAGTTCGTCGTCATTGAGGCTTGCTTCGTCTTCGGAGGGAGGTATATAGTTATGATCCTCAACCTCTTCGTCTGCCGCCCTCTCGTGAGGGCTTGCTTCTGCATCCTCCTGCGCTGAGTCTTGCTGGAGGGGATTGTCTTCGGCACTTTCTGGGGTATTGCTATCTCCTGTGCCGGAATCTCTATTCTTGCTGTGGCGGGATTTAGAGCGGCGCCGCTGACGCCGGCGCTTGGGCTGTTTCTTTAAGGAGTCTGCCTCCGCTGTTTCTTCGCCATCCCTGTCTTTTGGGGTGTCCACCATGTATATGTCGTATGACGAGGTGGTCTTCCAGTGCCCTGTAGGCGCTGGCTCCTGTTCGTCTCCGGCATCGTCGTCTATAGCGTCGATGTCGTCGGAGTCGAAGTCTAGCATGTCGGTTAAATCCTCGACAGTGGCTACAAAGTGGGTGGTGGGTGGGCTCTGAATTTCTTCGTCGTCCGAATCCCAACCATCCTGGCCATAGTCCGGCCAGGACTCTCCTGATAGCGAGAGATGCTTTAGTGAATTCAGGATATCGCCAAAAGGCGAGTGTTGGAAGATGTCCGCGGCGGTGAATTCCATAACCGGCGCCCAATCTGGATCGATTGGTAGGGGCGCGGGAGGTTCGGAGTCCGGCAAGGAGTCCGGCGCCTCGGGATCACGAGTTTTGCAAGGGACAAGATTGGTGTTCGGCTCCATCGCCGTGGATGTTGAAGCCCCCAGGGCGGCGTCTATCCACCGACCCTCGATCTGGGCGATCGGCTCCGGACTAATGGCCGAAGCAGATCCGTGTGCGGCCACCAAGGCACTGTTCGGCGGCAGAGCTAGATCGTTCCCATCGTCACAGTGCGGCGCGCTCGGCTGTGGCTCGAGTCCGTCGAAGATCAAGTCCCCACGGACATCGGCCGTGAAGTTTAAGCTTCCAAATCTGACCTGACGGCCAGGGGCGTAGCTTTTGATCTGCTCCAGATGGCCAAGAGAATTGGCCCGCAGTGCAAAGCCGCCGAATACGAAGATCTGTCTGGGGAGAAAAGTCTCACCCTGGACAGCGTTGTTGATTGAAGATGCCATCAAGCCTATCGGTAACGACACAGAGGAACTCTCAATGAAAGCACCAATGTCGGTGTCAAAACCGGCGGATCTCGGGTAGGGGGTCCCGAACTGTGCGTCTAGGCGGATGGTAACAAGAGACGAGGGACACAATGTTTTTACCCAGGTTCGGGCCCTCTCGATGGAGGTAAAACCCTACGTCCTGCTTGATTAATATTGATGATATGGGTAGTACAAGAGTAGATCTACCACGAGATCAAGGAGGCTAAACCCTAGAAGCTAGCCTATGGTATGATTGTTGAGATGTATGTTGTCCTACGGCCTAAAGCCCTTCGGTTTATATAGACACCGGAGAGGGCTAGGGTTACACAGAGTCGGTTACAATGGTAGGAGATCTACATATCCGTATCGCCAAGCTTGCCTTCCACGCCAAGGAAAGTACCATCCGGACACGAGCCGGAGTCTTTAATCTTGTATCTTCGTAGGCTTGGAGTCCGGCGGATATTGATAGTCCGGCTGTCCGGACACCCCCTAGTCCAGGACTCCCTCACATGGAGTCTTCAGATCAGAACCCAGCCTAGTCTCCCCTTCACCGGTAGGGTGGTCAAGCTGGAGCTCCTCAAATCCCTCCGTTATTTCATCCACCATCACCCTAGCATATCCTTCTGAAATCGGCCGACAGTGAAAAGTTGCGCTGGGTTCAGTACGATAAACAGAGCCAACAGCCGCCTTGACCTTCAAATTCATCCATCGCTTCATAATGTGGCAATTTTGAGACTCCGTGATAGCATCCACGAGATAGCTGGCAGGAGCCGTCAAGACATGCTCTGGCAAAAGCAGCTCGGTGAAAGCCATGCTGCTTCTCCGCTGAGATGGCAGGGTAGCTTCAGGGGAAGCTTCGGCAGGTCGTTTGCTGCGATCTGCTTCTCGTTCCTCTAGCCCCATTACCCTTTCATGCAGCGCCTGCAGTTGGCTCTGCTCTAGTTTCTTCCTCCTCTCCTAGGTTTTGTAACCCCCTGCGTCCGGAAAACCAACCTTCCACGGAATGGAGCCTGGCATGCCTCGTGTCTGTCTAGGGTGCTCAGGATTCCCGAGGGCCATTGTGAGCTCGTCCTTCTCCCTGTCTGGAACGAACGTCCCTTGCTGCGCTGCATTGATATAGTGCCGAAGCCTCATGACTGGTATTTTCAGTTGCTCGTCCATCCAACGGCACTTCCCTGATACAGGGTCCAAGGTTCTGCCAGCCCCGAAGAACCAAGTCCGGCAACGGTCTGGCCAGTTCATTGTCCCTGGTTCGATCCCTTTATCAAGCAGATCATTCTCAGCCTTGGACCACTTAGGCCGGACTCTGAGGTAGCCACCTGACCCCGTGCGATGGTGAAACTGCTTCTTCGCAGCATTTTGCTTGTTTGTCGCCGACATCTTCTTACTCTTTTTCGATGTCTTGTGGGCCACAAATGCAGGCCAGTGATCTTTGATCTTCTCATATTTGTCGATGAATTCTGGTGTCTCTTCTTTGTCGACAAACTTGTTCAGCTCTTTCCTCCACCTCCTGAATAGGCTTGCCATCTTATTAAGAGCACAAGACTTGATTAATTGCTCTTTAACTGGCTTCTCCAGATCCTCCTCTGGCGGTAGGGTGAAATTTGCCTTCAGCTGAGTCCAAAGATCATCTTTCTGCATATCATTGACATAAGACACCTTAGGGTCTTCCTCCTTAGGCTTATACCATTGCTGGATGCTGATCGGGATCTTGTACCTAACAAGAACCCCGCGCTGAGCAGAAAATGCGTTCTTTGTCCGGATGGGTTCAATCGGTTCGCCGTCGGGCACGATTGCTGTGATCTCAAACCTTTCATCCGAGCTCAACTTTTTCTTCGGGTCTCGTCTCCGTACCGAAGTTGTGCTCGATCCAGAGGGCTAGAAAAAGGAAGAAAGACGAGAGTTAATTAATATGTGTACATATACCAAAACAATGAATGCATCAATTAACTAGTCAGCACGGGCTTAACTAATATATATATACCTGGCCGGACTCAGTTCGGTCACCAGAGCAGGCATCATGGTCTCCTTCTTGTACCTCCATTGGGTCACCGGAGCCATCATGAACATAGCCCTCTTCTTGTACCGGCATTAATGGGCCGGAGCCATCATGAACATAGCCCTCTTCTTCACCCAGTCCTTCCTGACCATCGGTGTCGTTGAGAAATGACGCAACGACATCACTTCCTTGTGCGATTATGTCCCCCAACATCGCTTCTGTTGCTTCGTCTCGGGAGTGCTCCATAGTTTCTGCAAATATTTACAACATGTCAATTATTATTCAAACATGGTACAGATGGATATATATTAGTGGCAAACATAGAACTAGCTAGCTAATCACAATAAAGAATCAGGTTAGTGGCCTCGACCATGTTTCTCTAGGGTTTGGGGTGGCCTAGACAACGCTTCAAGGGTTTGGGGTGGCTTCGACACAATGCGTCAAGGGTTTGGGGTGGCCTCGACGACAACGCTCTTTTAACTTGTTAAATTTGGGTAGCCTCGAGAGAGTTTGTCGGGTAGGGGCACAGCGGGAGGGGGTAGGAGACCAACATCATTTTTTCTCTAGGGTTTGGGTGTCCTCGAGAGTTTTGGTCAAGCGAGAGGGCTGAGGGGGGTGCTGCCGTGGTATAAGTTATCAGGGTCGAGAGGGCCTCATGTCAAAGTTATCCGGGAGGGGGTTATATCGACAACGACGCGACACATACACGGGGACATAATGTTATCGGGGAGGCGGTATATCGACCCCCCCCCACGTCTTGAAGTTATAGGGAGGGGTTTATATCGACAACGACGACATACGTACATGGGAAAATAATGTTATCGGGAGGGGGTATATCGACCCCGGCCCCCTCGTGTTGAAGTTATCGGGGGGTATATCGAACCCCCCCACGTGTTGAAGTTATCGGGAGGGGTATATCGACCCCCCCCCCTAGTGTTGAAGTTATCGGGAGGGGGTATATCGACCCCCCCCACGTGTTCAAGTTATCGGGAGTTTATATCGACACGACATACGTACATGAAAATAATATTATCGGGGAGGGGGTATATCGACCCCCCCCCCCCCCACGTCCTTCTTAATATCACTTAGTAACTTTTGCAACGATAGGGAGGGGGTGCTCCCTTGGTCTAAAATCCATCTATGCACGATAGAAAATTCTAAAAAAATACATCTATGATCCCTCGACGTCCCCGCCTCTCTCATAAACAAAAAAAATATGTGAATAAAAAAACATCATGTTCTATGAACAAAAAAACATCATATTTCATCCACATCCGTGCATACATCATATATGTGATCATCTATGAAAAAAACATCATATTCTAGAAAAAATCATTACCTATATATATGAACAAAAACAATTATGACAACAAGCATATATATCATCATATATATAAAAACAAGCATATATATGAAGAAAAAAACAAGCATATATATGAAAAAAAATGCTAGGGAGGGCGCCGGCCGAACCAAGGTGAGGAGGACCGCGGGGTCGGCGGCGAGGATGGCGACGGGGCAGTGGGCACGCGCTCGGGGTAGGGCGCGACGTCGACGAAGGGCGAGGCAGGGTGACGGCAACGACGTACGGGGGCGGGCCGGGGCGGCGCGCGTCGGGGCAGGGGCGCGGGCGACGGTGAGGGCGGGCCGGGGCGGCACGCGTCGGGGCAGGGGCGCGGGCGACGGCGATGGGGGCGGACCGGGGCGGCGCGCGTCGGGGCAGGGGCGCGGGCGCCGGCGACGACGGGGGCGGCGGACCGGGCCGGCGCGCGTCGGGGCAGGGGCATGGGCGACGGTGAGGGCGCGGGCGACGGCAACGACGGGCACGGGCGACGGCGACGGCGGGGCAGCAGGCGGCGTCGGGGAAGCCTGGCGGCGATGAGCTCGGCGTCGTCGGGGGCAAATGGAGATGAGAAACTGAAATTTTCACAAGTCCTAGTTATATACCAAGAGCATTGGTCCCGGTTCGTGGAACCAACCGGGACCAATGCCCCCTTTAGTCCCGGTTGGTGCCACCAACCGGGACCAAAGGCCAGTTTTCGGCAGCCCAAAGGGCGGGAAGCGGCGCCATTTGGTCCCGGTTGGTGGCATGAACCGGGACTAAAGGGACGGCATTGGTCCCGGTTGGTGCCACGAACCGGGACGAAAGGGTGGCATCGGTCCCGGTTCGTGCCACCAACCGGGACCAATGGCCTTGCAGAGCGGCGTGGTGGTGGGAGTTTAGTCCCACCTCGCTAGTTGGGAGCGCTGATGACCTGTTTATAAGCTCTGCAGCCTCATCTCTCTCGAACTCCTCTGAACTGCAGGCCTATGGGTCTAATCTGACAATGCTTTGCCTGTGGGCCTGCTGGGCCTTCTACGGGCCTGAATCCTGGCCCATGGTAGGGTTTCTAGTCGTATTCAGGCCGTGGGGGCCCAGTAGGAGGCACTTTTTTGTTGTTTTCTTTACTTATTGTTGCAGTTTTTATTTATCTTTCCAGTTTTTTTGTTTTGTTTTCTGCATTATTTATTTTCTTTCGTTTTTTTGCTTTATTTTTTAATTCTTTTTTGCATTTAGTTACAGAAAAATTATAAACTTTCTGTTAGTGCAATTAGTTTTCAATTTTGAAAACACTTTTTTTGTTTTTTTGTTTTCTTTGTTGCTTTATTTATTCTATTTTGTTTCCACTTACAACAAAATACTTATTGTTGCTATTTTTATTTTCTTTCCAGTTTTTTTGTTTTGTTTTCTGCATTATTTATTTTCTTTTGTTTTTTGATTAATTTTTTAATTCTTTTTGCTTTTAGGTCAGCAAAATTATAAACTTTTTGTTAGTGCCTTTAGTTTTAGAAAAATTATAAACTTTCTGTTAGTGCCATTAGTTTTCAAATTTGAATAGTTAAAATTTGAATTCTTTGAAATTTGTGTGAACTCTGAACTCTGAAAAAGTTGAAAGTTGGCATGGTATCATAATTTCACCCACATAGCATGTGCAAGTACAAAACGGACAATGGTATCATAGTCGTCTGTTACAAAGTTGGCATGGTATCATCATAATAGTTGCGGGAGAAAGTCTTCACTTCTTCTTCGCTTGTGTCATTTGCTTATTGCGCCGTAACCATGGATAATCATCATCGTTTATCAGGATGCTGGGGTCAGCCTTGACTTTGAAGGGAGGAATTTCATGAAACTTTTCATAATCTTAGGACATGTCTGTCTTGCCCTCCACACCCACGATGTCCCTTTTTCCTGAAAGAACTATGTGGCGCTTTGGCTCATCGTATGATGTATTCGCTTCCTAATCGTTTCTTTTTCTCGGTCTGGTAGACATGTCCTTCACATAGATAACATGTGCCACATCGTTGGCTAGGACGAACGGTTCGTCACTATACCCAAGATTTTTCAGATCCACTGTTGTCATTCCGTACCGTGGGTCTACCTATACCCCGCCTCCTGACAGATTGACCCATTTGCACTTAAACAAAGGGACCTTAAAATCATGTCCGTAGTCAAGTTCCCATATGTCCACTATGTAACCATAATATGTGTCCTTTCCCCTCTCGGTTGTTGCATCAAAGTGGACACCGCTGTTTTGGTTGGTGCTCTTTTGATCTTGGTCAATCGTGTAAAATGTATTCCCATTTATCTCGTATCCCTTGTAAATCAATACAGTCAAGGATGGTCCCCTGGACAACAAGTACAACTCATCACAAACAGTGTTGTCACCTCTGAGACGTGTTTCCAACCAACTCCTGAAAGTCCTGATGTGTTCACATTTAATCCAGTTGTGGCACTGCTCCGGGTGTTTGGAGCGCAGACTGTTCTTGTGTTCATCGACATACTGGGTCACCAAGGTAGAGTTCTGTAGAACTGTGTAGTGTGCTTGAGACCAAGAATATCTGTCCCTGCATATTATTGAGTCCCTTCCAAGCATGCCTTTTCCAGTCAGTCTCCCCTCATACCGCGATTTAGGGAGACCTATCTTCTTAAGGCCAGGAATGAAGTCAACACAAAACCTAATGACATCCTCTGTTTGATGGCCCATGGAGATGCTTCCTTCTGGCCTAGCGCGGTTACGGACATATTTCTTTAGGACTCCCATGAACCTCTCAAAGGGGAACATATTGTATAGAAATACGGGCCCAAAATGACAATCTCATCGACTAGATGAACTAGGACGTGCGTCATGATATTGAAGAAGGATGGTGGGAACACTAGCTCGAAACTGACAAGACATTACGCCACATCACTCCTTAGCCTTGGTACGATTTCTGGATCGATCACCTTCTGAGAGATTGCATTGAGGAACGCACATAGCTTCACAATGGCTAATCGGACGTTTTTCGGTAGAAGCCCCCTGAATGCAACCGGAAGCAGTTGCGTCATAATCACGTGGCAATCATGAGACTTTAGGTTCTGGAACTTTTTCTCTGGCATATTTATTATTCCCTTTATATTCGACGAGAAGCCACTCGGGACCTTGATACTGAGCATGCATTCAAAGAAGATTTCTTTCTCTTCTTTCGTAAGAGCGTAGCTGGCAGGACCTTCATACTGCTTCGGAGGCATGCCGTCTTTTTCGTGCAAACGTTGCAGGTCCTCCCGTGCCTCAGGTGTATCTTTTGTCTTTCCATACACGCCCAAGAAGCCTAGCAGGTTCACCCAAAGGTTCTTTGTCACGTGCATCACGTCGATTGAAGAGCGGACCTCTAGGTCTTTCCAGTAGGGTAGGTCCCAAAATATAGATTTCTTCTTCCACATGGGTGCGTGTCCCTCAGCGTCATTCGGAACAGCTAGTGCACCGGGACCCTTTCCAAAGATTACGTGTAAATCATTGACCATAGCAAGTACGTGATCACCGGTACGCATGGCGGGCTTCTTCCGGTGATCTGCCTCGCCTTTGAAATGATTGCCTTTCTTTCGACATTGATGGTTGGTCGGAAGAAATCGACGATGGCCCAGCTACACATTCTCCTGCAGCTTCCCAGGTATATACTATCGGTGTCCAGTAAACAGTGCGTGCATGCATGGTATCCCTTGTTTGTCTGTCCTGAAAGATTACTGAGAGCGGGCCAATCATTGATGGTCATGAACAGCAACACCTTTAGGTCAAATTCCTCCTGTTTGTGCTCATCCCACGTACGTACACCGTTTCCATTCCACAGCTGTAAAAGTTCTTCAACTAATGGCCTTATGTACACATCAATGTCGTTGCCGGGTTGCTTAGGGCCTTGGATGAGAATTGGCATCATAATGAACTTCCGCTTCATGCACATCCAAGGAGGAAGGTTATACATACATAGAGTCATGGGCCAGGTGCTGTGATTGCTGCTCTGCTCCCCGAAAGGATTAATGCCATCCGCGCTTAAAGCAAACCATACGTTCCTTGGGTCACTTGCAAACTCATCCCAGTACTTTCTCCACTGCGACCCGTCAGCGGGTGCTCTCAACTTCCCGTCTTTCTTATGGTCCTCACTGTGCCATCGCATCTACTTGGCATGCTCTCCATTTCTGAACAGACGTTTCAACCGTGGTAGTATAGGAGCATACCACATCACCTTCACAGGAACCCTCTTCCTGGGGGGCTCGCCGTCAACATCACCAGGGTCATCTCGTCTGATCTTATACCGTAATGCACCGTATACCGGGCATGCGTTCAGATCCTTGTACGCACCGCGGTAGAGGATGCAGTCATTAGGGCATGCATGTATCTTCTGCACCTCAATCCTAGAGGGCATATGACCTTCTTTGTTGCGTATGTACTGTCGGGCAATTCGTTATCCTTTGGAAGCTTCTTCTTCAATATTTTCAGTAGCTTCTCAAATCCTTTGTCAGGCACAGCATTCTCTGCCTTCCACTGCAGCAATTCCAGTATGGTACCAAGCTTTGTGTTGCCATCTTCGCAATTGGGATACAACCCTTTTTTGTGATCCTCTAACATGCGATCGAACTTCAGCTTCTCCTTTTGACTTTCGCATTGCGTCCTTGCATCGACAATGACCCGGCGGAGATCATCATCGGGCACATCGTCTGGTTCCTCTTGATCTTCAACAGCTTCGCCCGTTGCAGCATCATCGTGCACATCGTTTGGTTCCTCTTGATCTTCAGTAGCATCACCATATTCAGGGGGCACATAGTTGTCATCGTACTCTTCTTCTTCGCCGTCTTCCATCATAACCCCTATTTCTCCGTGCCTCGTCCAAATCACATACGGCACTAGTAGAAAAGGGGGCAATGGTCCAGGCCAGGTCAGCCCATTAGTCCCGGTTCAATCCAGAACCGGGACCAATGGGGGCATTGGACCCGATTCGTGAGCCACGGGGGCCGGCCGGGCCACGTGGGCCATTGGTCCCGGTTCGACTGGACCTATTGGTCCCGGTTGGTGGGACGAACCGGGACCAATGGGCCTCGCTCCTGGCCCAGCACCATTGGTCTCGGTTGGTGGCTTGAACCGGGACCAAAGGCTGCCCTTTAGTCCCGATTCTTGCCACGAACCGGGACCAATTAGTTGCCTATATATACCCCTCGCCCGCGAGCAGAGCACTCCCACTGCTCTGTTTTTCATGGCCGGCAAGGGGAGAGCTTTGTGGTGCTCTAGCTCACCTCCTATGCACACAAGGTGTTCGATGGAATGCCTGAGCCACACTACTTAAGCTTTCTCCTCTCCAAGCTCGACCTCCAAGCTCCATTTTCCTCAATATTTGTCTAGGTTTAGCGGTCCGTCACGTCCCGTCCCCGTCTTCACCGCCGTCGATCGCCCGCGTCGATCTCGTCGCCGGCACCACTGTGGTGAGCCTCTTGTTCTTATCTTCTTTCTGAAAGGAAAAAAATTCTTACTTGTATGTTTATATAGATACTTGTATAATTTTCTTACTTTTATTATTGCATCTTATATAGTGCGATGGTTTTGGTATCCGCCCCCGTCGGCCCTCGTCCTGTCTATGATTCGGATGTGGTATATATTATCTTTTCATAACTATTGGTTCATTTATTGTTTATGACAATTATGCCTACCAACGTGACATAGATTTTATTTATCTAGGAGGTTGTTGAACCAGAAATTCCAACCGACCCTATTGTCGAGAGGTTAAATTTAGTTGAAGAAGAAAACAATTTGTTGAAGGAAAAAATTAGAAAAATTGAGGAGGATAAGATGATATTGGAGTTGCATGTTGCGGATGTCGTCGATGATCACAAGATCAAGATGGATGCAATGCGCTTGAAGATTAGAAAGATTAGAAAATATGCCATTCATACTGAGGCTTGGTATCATTATGTCGTTGGATCAGTTGTTACATTGGTTGCGATTATGATCGCATTTGTTTTCGCATTGAAATGTTTTACATAGTTTCAGTGTATGGTTTAATTAATTTTGATGCTCTGCAGACCTTTATGTTGTTAGATGAGAACTATGTATGTACTTTGGTTTTAATGTGATGATGAACTTCTATTAATTTGGTCACTTAATTATCTATTCATGATGTTCTGTAATGATTTTTGACACACTTAATTATATATAATGCACGCAGATGAACCGGTAATGGATGTAGGGTTCAAGACACACCTCCGAGTACATTAAGGGTGTGCATGATTTTCTCGAAGTGGCTGAGGCAGACAAGTAGAATGGTTTTATGTGTTGTACATGCCCTATATGTGGGAATACGAAGTCTTACTCTGACCGGAAAATCCTTCACACCCACCTGCTTTACAAGGGTTTCATGCCACACTATAATGTTTGGACGAGGCACGGAGAAATAGGGGTTATGACGGAAGACGGCAAAGAAGAAGAGTACGATGACAACTATGTGCCCCCTGAATACGGTGATGCTACTGAACATGAAGAGGAACCAGACGATGTGCACGATGATGCTGCAACGGGCGAAGCTGCTGAAGATCAAGAGGAACCAGACGATGTGCCCGATGATGATGATCTCCGCCGGGTCATTGTCGATGCAAGAATGCAATGCGAAAGTCAAAAGGAGAAACTTAAGTTCGATCGCATGTTAGAGGACCACAAAAAAGGGTTGTACCCCAATTGCGAAGATGGCAACACAAAGCTCGGTACCGTACTGGAATTGCTGCAGTGGAAGGCAGAGAATGCTGTGCCTGACAAAGGATTTGAGAAGCTACTAAAAATATTGAAGAAGAAGCTTCCAAAGGATAACGAATTGCCCGACAGTACATACGTAGCAAAGAAGGTCGTATGCCCTCTAGGATTGGAGGTGCAGAAGATACATGCATGCCCTAATGACTGCATCCTCTACCGCGGTGCGTACAAGGATCTGAACGCATGCCCGGTATGCGGTGCATTACGGTATAAGATCAGACGAGATGACCCTGGTGATGTTGACGGCGAGCCCCCCAGGAAGCGGGTTCCTGCGAAGGTGATGTGGTATGTTCCTATAATACCATGGTTGAAACGTCTGTTCAGAAACGGAGAGCATGCCAAGTTGATGCGATGGCACAGTGAGGACTGAGGGAGTCCTGGACTAGGGGGTGTCCGGATAGCCGAACTATCATCTTTGGCCGGACTCCTAGACTATGAAGATACAAGATTGAAGACTTCGTCCCGTGTCTGGATGGGACTTTTCTTGGCGTGGAAGGCAAGCTTGGCAATACGGATATGTAGATCTCCTGCCATTGTAACCGACTTTGTGTAACCCTAACCCTCTCCAGTGTCTATATAAACCGGAGGGTTTTAGTCCGTAGGACGAACAACAATCATACCATAGGCTAGCTTCTAGGGTTTAGCCTCTTTGATCTCGTGGTAGATCTACTCTTGTACTACCCATATCATCAATATCAATCAAGCAGGAGTAGGGTTTTACCTCCACCGAGAGGGCCCGAACCTGGGTAAATCGTGTCCCTCGTCTCCTGTTACCATCCGCCTAGACGCACAGTTCGGGACCCCCTACCCGAGATCCGCCGGTTTTGACACCGACATTGGTGCTTTCATTGAGAGTTCCTTTGTGTCATCACCTTTAGGCCTGATGGCTCCTTCGATCATCAACAACGACGCGGTCTAGGGTGAGAGTTTTCTCCTTGGACAGATCTTCGTATTCAGCGGCTTTGCACTGCGGGCCAACTCGCTTGGCCATCTGGAGCAGATTGAAAGCTACGCCCCTGGCCATCAGGTCAGATTTGGAAGTTTGAACTATACGGCTGACGTCCGCGGAGACTTGATCTTCGATGGGTTCGAGCCATAGCCAAGCGTGCCGCACTGTCACGATGGGCATGATCTAGCTCTGCTGCCGGACAGTGCACTGGAGGCCGCACAAGTGTCTGCTCCGACCCTTAACTCGGAGCCGACTGCGCCGATCGAGGACCGGTGCCTGGACACCGCCTCGGGGGCTGCTACCTCTACGGCGATAGAGCTGAATACCAACCCTGTCCTTTGTGAAGCTCGTGACTCCAAGGTGCCGGACTCCTCTCCGGACTCCGAACCTTTCGCGCCCCTGCCAATCGAATCCGATTGGGCGCCGATCATGGAGTTCACCGCTGCGGACATCTTTTAGCACTCTCCCTTTGGCGACATCATGAATTCACTAAAGTCTCTCTCTTTGTCAGGAGAACCCTGGCCGGACTATGGTCAGATAGGTTGGGATGCGGACGACGAAGAAATTCAATGCCCGCCCACCACCCACTTTGTAGCCACTGTCGATGATTTAACCGACATGCTCGACTTCGACTACGAAGACATCGACGGTATGGACGACGATGCAGGAGACAACCAAGAACCAGCGCCTACGGGGCACTGGAAGGCCACCTCGTCATACGACATATACATGGTGGACATCCCAAAGTATGGGAATGGCGATGGACCAACAGAGGATGACCCCTCCAAGAAACAGCCTAAGCGCCGGCGTCAGCGGCGCCGCTCTAAATCCCGCCACAGCAAAAATGGAGATTCCGGCACCGGAGACAATAACACCCCGGACAGTGCCGAAGACAACCCCCTCCAGCAGGACTCAGCGCAGGAGGATGGAGAAGCCAGCCCTCATGAGAGAGCGGCAGACAGAGAGGTAGAGGATGATAATTATATGCCTCCCTCCGAAGATGAGGCAAGCCTCGACGACGACGAATTTGTCGTGCACGAGGATCCCGTCGAACAAGAGCGTTTCAAACACATGCTTATGGCCACGGCAAGCAGCCTCAAGAAAAAGCAGCAACAGCTTAGAGCTGACCAAGACTTGCTAGCCGACAAATGGACTGAAGTCCTTGCGGCCGAAGAGTATGAACTCGAACGCCCCTCCAAGAGCTACCCAAAATGCAGGCTGCTACCCCGATTAGAGTACGAAGCACCCAAACCTACATCACCAGCGCATGACGCGGCCGACCGGCCACCTCGTGGCCGCGACAGAGAGGCCTCTAGGCCCTCCACTAAAGCCGCACCCCGGCGTCTCTCGAAAAGTACAAAGCCACGGGGGAATGTGCCAGACTTGCGAGACATATTGGAGGACAAGGCAAGACAGATAAGATCGATCTATGGATCGCGTGGACGCCCTACGACATGTGATGACAACCGTCACGCCGGATACAGCAATTCCGGCCGGGCCGAACACAGTAGACAAAGCTCATTTGAGCTGCGTCGTGATATAGCCCAATACAGAGGCGCCGCACACCCACTATGCTTCACAGATGAAGTAATGGATCATCAAATCCCCGAGGGTTTCAAACCCGTAAACATTGAATCATACGACAGCACAACAGATCCTGCGGTTTGGATCGAGGACTATCTCCTTCACATCCACATGGCCCGCGGTGATGATCTACACGCCATAAAATACATCCCACTCAAGCTTAAAGGACCAGCTCGGCATTGGCTCAACAGCTTGCCAGCAGAATCAATTGGTTGTTGGGAAGACCTGGAAGCCGCATTCCTTGATAACTTCCAGGGCACATATGTGCGACCACCAGACGCCGATGACCTGAGCCACATAATTCAGCAGCTAGATGAATCGGCCAGACAATTCTGGACACGGTTCTTAACCAAGAAAAATCAAATCGTTTTTTTTTTACAGAAAGACTGTAAGGGAACCCCCTATAGTATAATTGGTGCAACAAACCCAAATTGCAAGTACCATGCCTTGAACCTGGGTGGGTGGGAAGGCATCAGCCCCTTCCCACCACTAGGCTATGCCTTAGTCTGTGAAAAATCAAATCATTGACTATCCGGATGCAGAGGCCCTTGCAGCCTTCAAACAAAACATCCGCGACGAGCGGCTTGCCCGGCACCTAGGACAGGAAAAGCCGAAATCCATGGCATCCCTGACATCACTCATGACCCGCTTCTGCGCGGGAGAGGACAGCTGGCTAGCTCGCAGTAACAACCTGACTAAAAACCCTGGTAGTTCGGATACCAAGGACAGCAATGGCAGGTCACGTCGCACCAAGCACAAGCGCCGCATTAACGACGATAATGCTGAAGATACGGCAGTCAATGCCGGATTCAGAGGCTCTAAACCCGGTCAGCGGAAAAAGCCGTTCAAAAGAAATACTCACGGCCCGTCCAATTTGGACCGAATACTCGATCACTCGTGCCAGATACATGGCACCCCCGAAAAACCAGCCAACCACACCTACAGGGATTGTTGAGTGTTCAAGCAGGCAGGCAAGATAAATGCCGAAAACAACGACAAGGGGCTGCATAGAGATGACGAGGAGGAGCCCCGGCCGCCGAACAATAGAGGACAGAAGGGCTTTCCCCCACAAGTGCGGACGGTGAACATGATATACGCAACCCACATACCCAAAAGGGAGCGGAAGCGTGTACTGAGGGACGTATACATGATGGAGCTAGTCGCCCCAAAGTTCAACCCATGGTCCTCCTGCCCGATCACTTTTGATCAAAGGGACCACCCCACTAGCATCCGCCACGGATTCACCGCATTGGTTCTTGACCCAATCATTGACGGATTTCACCTCACTAGAGTCCTGAAGGACGGTGGCAGCAGCCTGAACCTGCTTTACCAGGATACAGTGCGCAAAATGGGCATAGACCCATCAAGGATTAAACCCACAAAAACAACCTTTAAAGGCGTCATACCAGGTGTAGAGGCCAACTGTACAGGCTCAGTTACACTCGAAGTGGTCTTCGGATCCCCGGATAACTTCTGAAGCGAGGAATTAATCTTCGACATAGTCCCGTTCCGCAGCGGCTATCACGCACTGCTCGGACGAACCGCATTTGCAAAGTTCAATGCGGTGCCGCACTACGCATGCCTCAAGCTCAAGATGCCAGGCCCTCGAGGAGTAATCACGTTCAATGGAAACACCGAACGCTCTCTCCGAACGGAGGAGCATACGGTGGCCCTCGCGGTGGAAGTACAAAGCAGCCTCTTAAGGCAACTCTCGAGTCCGACTATTAAACGTCTGGACACCGTCAAGCGTGCCCGGGGTAACCTACAACAAGACCGCCTGGCACGTTCCGAGCACGCGTAGCAATGCGGCCCCAACCCCAGCCCTCGCGAAATCGCGAGACCAGTACCACGCGTACATAACTACGCTCTGGAGATACCATGGGCACAGGGGGAGGGGCACGACCACGGCATGCCCAGAGTGCGGCTCAACCACACCAGGGGCTCCCAATTGTGTCATTCTTTTTTTTCTTATTCTCATGACTCCGTTTTCAAGAAGCCCTGTCCGGCAGTGGAATCGCCAAACTCACGATGCAATAGCCAGGGAAGCAGAAAAGCTACGTCGAGTATCCAGGTGGTCTCTATTACGAGCAGTATACCTGTTTCACATACCATCCCACAGCCTACCCCTGGAGGGGGACATGTTAAATAGTCCCATCCCTTGCTTATCGCACTATTTGTATCGTTCTGCTTTCATTGCAGTATTTCTTGAATAAACAATGCATCGCTTTTTGCCTATTATTGCATTCCTTTTTCTATCTATATATGTTCAATTATGACATGTTGCATCCGTACACTTTGGTACGGCCAAATACACCAGGGGCTTAAGTACCCCAAAATATGGTGTTATAAGTCCGAACACTTTAACAAGTGCGGCACCCCGAACTTATAGCATTATATGCATCGGCTCGGAATCATGTCTTGGGTCAATAGTTGGGTTTGCCCGGCTCCCATGTTTTGGTACCTTACATTCCGTTATATCGGCTAAGGTAGCGCTGGGAGAACCACTGCGATTGTGCCCCGGTTGAGCTGGGTTGAGCACCTCAGTGGAGAAAGCTAAAACTGACCGTCATGATAGGGCGAGAGCCGGTCGCTGTTCGAGAGGTTTTTTCGAGTCCCTAAAGACTTATGCCGCTTAGAGCGAGGAGCCGGCTTTGTCCGGCCCAGGCATGGATGGCGCCCCGAATTCGGTCTTCCGAACACTAGGGGCTTCGCCGAAATTTAAAATTATAGAATTCTATAGCTAAGTGGGAGTGTTCAAGCATTATAAGTCCGGTTGCCTTGTTCGTTGTGTTGAGCGCCTCCCTCAAAGGACCCAAGAATGGGAACAAGAGTGCTCAAGTTTATCCCGAACACCCCAGCACTCGCGGCATGGGGGCTGAAGCCAACGACTTTCCATCTCTCAAATTTGATAAACGGCCGCACAGAAGGTAATATTTTAAATTAACAAGCGTTGCTTAGCACATATGAACAAAGTTTTTAGCGTACAGGATAACAAATGTGAGTCTACTAAAAAATTACATCCTTGGAGCATTCACCCGCTATAAGGCAGGCACCCTTCAGGACACCCTTATAGTACATCTCAGGCGTGCGATACTCCTTGCCCGGCGGTGGCGCGTCCGTCACAAGCTTCTCGGCATCCATCTTGCCCCAGTGCACTTTAGCGCGGGCAAGGGCCCGCCGGGCACCTTCAATGCAGACGGAATGCTTGATGACTTCAATCCATGGACAGGCGTCCACCAGCCGCCGCACCAAACCGAAGTAGCTCCCAGGCATGGCTTCTTTAGGCGACAGCCGAACTATGAGGCCCTTCATGGCCTGTTCGGCCACCTTGTGGAGCTCGACCAGCTGCTTCAGTTGGTCGCTCAGGGGCTCTAGATGTCCGGCCTCAGCATATTGAGACCAGAACACCTTTTCCGTCAAGCTCCCCTCCTCGGCATGGTAAAACGCGGCAGCATCGGACACACTACGGGGCAGATCTGCAAACGCTCCTGGAGAGCTCCGAATTCGGGTAAGTAACAGATAATTCACTTTTACATGCTTGCTTTGCATGAAGAATGCCTTACCCACCGCTATCTTTTTTATCGCCTCAATCTCCTGGAGGGCCTTCTGGGCTTCGGCCTTAGCGGCTTTCGCACTCTCAAGAGCCAAGGCGAGCTCGGACTCTCGAGTCTTCGAGTCACGCTCCAAACTCTCGTGTTTTTCACGAGAGCCTGGAGCTCTTGCCGCACCTCCTCCACCCGCGCCTCCTGCTTCTCTCACTCGGTGCGTTCCGCGGCCGCATTGCTTTTGGCCTTGGACACCGCTTCCTTCAGGGTCGCCACCTCGTTCGTGGCCCCTGCAATACTCACGTTATTCCTGTCATTTTTTGCAACCAAATCCTTTCTATAAGGTATGACTTTAATAAGGTATTACTTACCTTCCTTGTCCTCGAGCTGCTTCTTGGCACCGCCGAGCTTGTTCTCGGACCGCTCGAGGCTCTTCTTCAATACATTGACCTCCGCAGTCAGTGCGGCAGAGGTCAGCAGTGTAGCCTGCATTCCCATATTGACATGCTTATGTTAGACTCCTGCGTATATCTTTTAAAATCCTCAGTTTGGCTTTTCTTTCCGAACACCAAACTGAGCATCAGGGGCTACTGTCTATGCGGTACAATTTTTACATATCTTAATTACATACCTCGAAGCCTGTTAGAAGGCTGGTACAGGCTTCAGTCAGCCCGCTCTTGGCGGACTGAACTTTCCGGATCACCGCACTCATAACAGGAGGCGCCATTAACCTTAAAAAAAAACAGGAGGCGCCATTGAGCGCCTCCAGCAAATTATCCGGTGCCTCCGATTGGACGCAGGTCACCGGTGTCGCAGTCTCGCCCTTGTTACGAAGGGGCCGCCCGCCGGACTCCGGAACCACTAAAGGTGCTGGTGCAGAGTCCGGCCTAGGGCCAAACTCAGAACCCTTTGGGGGTTGATCCCCCTCGTGCCCAAAGTCTGGGAGGTTGCCTTGCGGCACCTTCGGGACCTCCTCCTCCTCCTGGCCGTGCCCCTTTTGGGACCCCACCTTGGCGTCATCCGCGGCGCGAGGAGAGGAGACGGCCGGATGTGAAGTGCTATCCACGTCCGATGGCGCCAGAGAGCCGCTCGTTGAAGTGTCGAGCCCGTCCCTGGGTGGGCTGCAGGGTTATATTTGGCGTTAAGAGATTCTATGCAACAAATGAAACACCATGAGTTATTCTGGTATCCGGACACTTACAAAGTCGCCAGGGGCTTAGTCCTTGGTGGCCACTCCTCTTCATCGTCGTCGGCGTTGGTGGAGTAGTCCGGGGGGAGGGTCCTTCCCTTCTTGGACCCTTCGGCCTCCCCCGTTGGGGAAGCCTTCCTTTTCTTCTCTCCCCCCGCTGGGGGAGAGGCCTCTTTTTTCTCCTCCTCGTCTTCGCGGGAGGAGTCCGCCTCGGAGTCATCGGACGATGAGTCCGATAACACCTGGCGCCGGGAACTCCTCCGGGTTCCCGTGGCCTTCTTCTTGGCCTTCTTCTCCAGCACCACATAAGGCACCGGAGCCAGCAGCCCCATTAATTGGGCGTCCGGTGGGTCTTCTGGCAAGGGAGCCGGACAGTTAACCTGCCTGGACGTCTTTTGCTAGGCCTGTCAAAGGTAAAGGGAGTTTAGATCCCGCATAGAGTCAAACTATGGAAAATAAGCGTCCTGTAAAGGGTAAAAGAGCTTACCTCGCCGGCTTGACGCTACGAGCTGAATCCGCGATCTTCGGTAGCGGATGCGGGAGCCTCGGCGCCCTTGAACAGCACCTTCCAGGCATCTTCGTACATAGTGTCGAAGAGCCTGCTCAAGGTTTGGTGCTGTGCCGGATCAAACTCCCACAAATTAAAGGCCCGTTTCTGGCACGGGAGGATCCGGCGGATGAGCATGACCTGGACTACGTTGACAAGCTTGAGCTTCTTGTTCACCAAGGTTTGGACGCAGGATTGGAGTCCGGTCAGCTCTTCCGAATCACCCCATGATAGGCCCTTCTCTTTCCAGGAGGTGAGCCGTGTGGGGATGCCAGATCTGAATTCGGGGGCCGCTGCCCATTCAGGGTCACACGGCTCGGTGATGTAGAACCACCCCGATTGCCACCCCTTTATGGTCTCCACAAAGGAGCCCTCGAGCCATAGGACGTTGGGCATCTTGCCCACCATGGCACCTCCGCACTCCGCTTGGCGGCCGCCCACTACCTTCGGCTTGACATTGAAGGTCTTCAGCCATAAGCCGAAGTGGGGCTAGATGCAGAGGAAGGCCTCGCACACGATGATGAACGCTGAGATGTTGAGGATGAAATTTGGGGCCAGATCGTGGAAATTCAGGCCATAGTAGAACATGAGCCCTCGAACAAATGGGTGAAGTGGAAAACCTAGTCCGCGGAGGAAGTGGGTGAGGAACACCACCCTCTCATGGGGCCCGGGGGTGGGGATCAGCTTCCCCTTGTCGGGGAGCTGATGCGCAATGTCGTTGCACAAGTATCCGGCCTTTCGCAGCCTCTTGATGTGCCCCTCCGTGATGGAGGAGGCCATCCACTTGCCTCCCGCTCCGGACATGGCTGGGGAAGGTTGAGGCGAGATGTGCGGACTTGGGCGCTGGAGCTCGAGTGCGCGGAAATGGATAAGCAAAGGAGGAAGAAGGCGTAGGTAACAAGGTGGATCCTTATCCCCTTATATGGACGAACGAAACTATGCATCCCCACCAGCCTGGTAAAACTCGCTTATCTCCCAAGCGCCATAATCAATGGCGCGGTTGGGTTACCCACGCCCGTATTGATGAGAATCCCGGAATAAGGGGACACGATCTCTGCTTTGACAAGACGTGCCAAGGAAACCGCTTCGCTAAACGCGCTAAGGTGGAACAGTAAAAACAATTCGAATAATGGCTTGGCCGTCGTGTGATGTCACGCCACGGAATACAGCAGATGGAACTTGTGTAAATGTTATTCTCTCTACGGTGGTATGTGGAACTTATTTTGCAGAGCCGGACACTATCCTTGTGTTCAAAATCTTCTATGAAGTATTCGGAGGAGGAACCCACATTGCAATGCCGAAGACAATATGCGCGCCGGACTCGTCGTCATTAAAGCCTGGTTCAGGGGCTACTGAGGGAGTCCTGGACTAGGGGGTGTCCGGATAGCCGAACTATCATCATTGGCCAGACTCCTAGACTATGAAGATACAAGATTAAAGACTTCATCCCGTGTCCGGATGGGACTTTCCTCGGCGTGGAAGGCAAGCTTGGCAATACGGATATGTAGATCTCCTGCCATTGTAACCGACTCTGTGTAACCCTAACCCTCTCCGGTGTCTATATAAACCGGAGGGTTTTAGTCTGCAGGACGAACAACAATCATACCATAGGCTAGCTTCTAGGGTTTAGCCTCTTTGATCTCGTGGTAGATCTACTCTTGTACTACCCATATCATCAATATCAATCAAGCAGGAGTAGGGTTTTACCTCCACCGAGAGGGCCCGAACCTGGGTAAAAACATCGTGTCCCTCGTCTCATGTTACCATCCGCCTAGACGCATAGTTCGGGACCCCCTACCCGACATCCGCCGGTTTTGACACCGACAAGGACCGTAAGAAAGACGGGAAGTTGAGAGCACCCGCTGACGGGTCGCAGTGGAGAAAAATCAAGAGAAAGTACTGGGATGAGTTTGCAAGTGACCCAAGGAATGTATGGTTTGCTTTAAGCGTGGATGGCATTAATCCTTTCGGGGAGCAGAGCAGCAATCACAGCACCTGGCCCGTGACTCTATGTATGTATAACCTTCCTCCTTGGATGTGCATGAAGCAGAAGTTCATTATGATGCCAGTTCTCATCCAAGGCCCTAAGCAACCCGGCAACGACATTGATGTGTACCTAAGGCCATTAGTTGAAGAACTTCTACAGTTGTGGAATGGAAACGGTGTACGTACATGGGATAAGCACAAACAGGAGGAATTTTACCTAAAGGCGTTGCTGTTCGTGACCATCAACGATTGGCCTGCTCTCAGTAACCTTTCAGGACAGACAAACAAGGGATACCACGCATGCACGCACTGTTTACTTGACACCGATAGTATATACCTAGGAAGCTGCAGGAAGAATGTGTACCTGGGCCATCGTCGATTTCTTCCGACCAACCATCAATGTCGAAAGAAAGGCAAGCATTTCAAAGGCGAGGCAGATCACCGGAAGAAGCCCACCATGCGTACCGGTGATCACATACCTGCTATGGTCAATGATTTACATGTAATCTTTGGAAAGGGTCCCGGCAGACTAGCTATTCCGAGTGACGCTGAGGGACGCGCGCCCATGTGGAAGAAGAAATCTATATTTTGGGACCTACCCTACTGGAAAGACCTAGAGGTCCGCTCTTCGATCGATGTGATGCACGTGAAGAAGAACCTTTGCGTGAACCTGCTGGGCTTCTTGGGCGTGTATGGGAAGAGAAAAGATACAGCTGAGGCACGGGAGGACCTGCAACTTTTGCACGAGAAGGACGGCATGACTCCAAAGCAGTATGAAGGTCCTGCCAGCTATGCTCTTACCAAAGAAGAGAAGGAAATCTTCTTTGAATGCCTGCTTAGTATGAAGGTCCCGACTGGCTTCTCGTCGAATATAAAAGGAATAATAAATATGGCAGAGAAAAAGTTTCAGAACCTAAAGTCTCATGACTGCCACGTGATTATGACGCAACTGCTTCCGGTTGCATTGACGGGGCTTCTACCGGAAAACGTCTGATTAGCCATTGTGAAGCTATGTGCATTCCTCAATGCAATCTCTCAGAAGGTGATCGATCCAGAAATCGTACCAAGGCTAAGGAGTGATGTGGCGCAGTGTCTTGTCAGTTTCGAGCTAGTGTTCCCACCATCCTTCTTCAATATCATGACGCACGTCCTAGTTCATCTAGTCGACGAGATTGTCATTCTGGGCCCGTATTTCTACACAATATGTTCCCCTTTGAGAGGTTCATGGGAGTCCTAAAGAAATATGTCTGTAACCGCGCTAGGCCAGAAGGAAGCATCTCCATGGGCCATCAAACAGAGGATGTCATCGGGTTTTGTGTTGACTTCATTCCTGGCCTTAAGAAGATAGGTCTCCCTAAATCGCGGTATGAGGGGAGACTGACTGGAAAAGGCACGCTTGGAAGGGACTCAATAATATGTAGGGACAGATATTCTTGGTCTCAAGCACACTACACAGTTCTACAGAACTCTACCTTGGTGACCCAGTATGTCGATGAACACAAGAACAGTCTGTGCTCCAAACACCCGGAGCAGTGCGACGACTGGATTACATGTGAACACATCAGGACTTTCAGGAGTTGGTTTGAAACACGTCTTAGAGGTGACAACACTATTTCTGATGAGCTGTACTTGTTGTCCAGGGGACCATCTTTGACTGTATTGATTTGGAAAGGATACGAGATAAATGGGAATACATTTTACACGATTGACCAAGATCAAAAGAGCACCAACCAAAACAGTGGTGTCCGCTTTGATGCAACAACCGAGAGGGGAAAGGACACATATTATGGTTACATAGTGGACATATGGGAACTTGACTACGGACATGATTTTAAGGTCCCTTTGTTTAAGTGCAAATGGGTCAATCTGTCAGGAGGCAGGGTACAGGTAGACCCACAGTACGGAATGACAACAGTGGATCTGAAAAATCTTGGGTACACTGACGAGCCGTTCGTCCTAGCCAATGATGTGGCATGGGTTATCTATGTGAAGGACATGTCTACCAGACCGAGAAAGAGAAAAGATAAGGAAGCGAATACATCATACGATGAGCCAAAGCGCCACATAGTTCTTTCAGGAAAAAGGGACATCGTGGGAGTGGAGGGCAAGACAGACATGTTTGAAGATTATGAAAAGTTTCATGAAATTCCTCCCTTCAAAGTCAAGGCTGACCCCAGCATCCTGATAAACGATGACGATTATCCATGGTTACGGTGCATAAGCAAATGACACAAGCGAAGAAGAAGTGAAGACTTTCTCCCGCAACTATTATGATGATACCATGCCAACTTTGTAACAGACGAGTATGATACCATTGTCCGTTTTGTACATGCACATGCCATGTGGGTGAATTTATGATACCATGCCAACTTTCAACTTTTTCAGAGTTCATTTGAAATACTTTAATGTCTTATGGTTCGGCCCTCGTAATAATTAAAAATAGCAACAATAAGTACTTTGTTGTAAGTAGAAACAAAATAAAATAAATAAAGCAATAAAGAAAACAAAAAACAAAAAAAGTGTTTTCAAATTTGAAAACTAATGGCACTAACAAAAAGTTTATAATTTTTCTAAAACTAAAAGCAAAAAAGAATTAAAAAATAAAGCAAAAAACAAAAGAAAATAAATAATGCAGAAAACAAAACAAAAAACTGGAAAATAATTAAACATAGCAACAATAAGTAAAGAAAACAAAAAAACAAAAAAAAATGCCTCCTACTGGGCCCCCACGGCCTGAATACGACTAGAAACCTTACCATGGGCCAGGATTCAGGCCCGAAGTAGGCCAGAAGGCCCATCAGGAAAAGCAGTAGCAAGTAGGCCTGCAAGCCTGCGGTGGAGAGGAGCTCGAGAGGGGTGCGGCAGTGGGGCTTATAAACCACTGTGCACCCCTCTCAACTAGCGAGGTGGGACTAAACTTTGGCCCCGACGCGGGCAGCACAGGGGCCTTTGGTCCCGGTTGGTGGCACCAACCGGGACTAAAGGGGAGGCATTGGTACCGCTTGGTGCCACGAACCGGTACCAATGCCCACCCTTTAGTCACGGTTGGTGCCACCAACCGGGACCAAAGGCCTCTTTTCAGCAGCCCAAAGGGCGGGAAGCGGGCATTAGTCCCGGTTGGTTTCACGAACCGGGGCCAATTCTCTTCATATATAACTAGCACTTAGCAGTTTCTCCAAAATCCATCCCTTTCTTCTCCGCACGACGCCCGCTGCTTTGCCTCGTCGCCGTCACCGCCGAGCCGTCAAGCTGCTCCACCTCATCGTCGCCGCCGCCTCCGACGCCGTCAGGCTGCTCCACCTCACCATCGTCGCCGCCTCCGACGCCGTCAGGCTGCTCAACTTTATCGTCGCCGCCACCCTCGGCGCCATCTGCCCCGACGCCGGCGCCGCTCCCCGCGCCCCGCCATCGCCCGCCGTGCCCCGCCACCCCCTGTGAGCACCTGCCTCGCGCCCTGCCTTGCCTCGCTCCCGCACCCCTGCCCTGCCTCGCGCACCTGCACCCCTGCCCTGCCCCGCCGGCGCCACCGCTACCGCCGTGCCCCTCTGCCGGCTCTGTTTTTTTATTAGTTTATTTTTTTCACATATATATATATATATATATATATATATAATGTATGTGTATGTATGTGGCTATATGTTTTTGTTCATATGTTGCTATTTGTTTTTTTTTATTTTTATTAGTTTTTTTTGTTCATATGTGATGTATATGTGTATGTGGCTATAATGTATATGTGTATGTGATGTATGTGCACTAGTAGAAAAAGGGTCAAACGTGAAGCACATTAGTGCCGGTTTGATTTTGGCCCGGTACTAATGATATCATTAGTGCCGGTTCGAACGGATTTGCATTAGTGCTGGTTCGTGTTGAACCTTTAGTACCGGTTCGTGGCACGAACCGGTACTAAAGGGGTGGTGGCAGGCTGGCGTCAGGCCGGGGCCCCACAAACCGGCACTAAAAGTGTAGGAAAAATGTAAAACGGCTATAACTTTTGCATACGATGTCGGAAAAAAAATGTATAATATATCAAAAAATTCAGCACGAAAATCCGCATCCGATGGAGACAGCCTACGGCATATTTGGAATTATTTAGAATCCTCAAATTCCAAAAGGAAAAAAGATATGGTCAAATAATTTCAGTTTTTTTTAAAAATTTTGGTTAAATCTGGTCAAACTACTTATTCAAGAAGTATTAATGTTACTACATAATTATTCAAGAATATTAGTGTTACTAAATAATTATTTCAATTTTTTGAATTTTGGTCAAATCTGGTCAAACTATGGTCAAACTGTGGTCAAACTATGGTCAAACTTATTCAAGAAATATTAGCGTTACTAAATACTGTTTTTTAGAATAATAGTTTCAAACTCAAACGGTGAAATGTGTGACTTCATGCTCAAGCTAAACTCCTGAGGGTTAATAGGATTAACATCTTACTATTGTCAGGAAAACAACAAGTGCAGACTCTGAAACGAATGAGAATAGAACCCAAAAGTTAAGCGTGCTTGGGCTAGAGTAGTGAGAGGGATGGGTTACCGGTCGGGAAGTTAGATGATTTGGAATGAGTGATCCACACTTGAGTAGTTAAGAGAGGGGATTAGAGACTAAATCATCAAATAATTCAGAAAAATTAAAAATCCAAAAAAAATCAATTTTTTTTTCCAAAATTTTCAAAAAAAAAATCAATAAAAAACCTTTAGTACTGGTTGGTAAAGCCAACCGGTACTAAAGGTCCCCCATACTGGGGTGCGAGCTCACGCCACGTGGTGGCACTTTAGCGCCGGTTCGTGCCGAACCGGTACTAAAGCGGGGGGGGGGGCCTTTAGTGACCACCCTTTAGTGTCGGTTATGGAACCGGCACTAAAGGCCCTTACGAACCGGCGCTAAAGCTCCATTTTCTACTAGTGGTGGCTAGAATTTGCTAAATATATATGTTAAAAATGTTTTTTTTGTTCATAGAAAGTTTTTTGTTCATATATAGAAAGTTACAATTTTACAAAAGTTTTATATATGCAAAAGTTACAATTTTAGAAAAAGAAGGATAGGAAAGAAGAAAATAAGAAGAGGAAAGAAAGAAGAAGAGGAGAGGAAAAGAAGAGGAGAAATAAATAATAAGAAGAAAAAAGAAGAAAAAGAAGAGGAGAAGAAGAAAGGAATAGAGGAGAAGAAGAAAAAATAGAAAAAAAATTCTATTTTTTCTTCTTCTCCTCCATTCCTTTCTTCTTCTCCTCTTTTTTTTTATTTTTTTTCTTCTTCTTCTTCTTCCTTCTTCCTTCTTCCTCTTTTCTTACTTTTCCTTAATTAATTTCCTTTCTCGAGGGAGAAGAAGAAAAAGAAGAGGATAAGAAGAAAGAAAGGAATAGAGGAGAAAGAAGAAACTTCAACATGAGGGGGCGGTCGATAACATTACTTTCCCATGTATATGTATGTCGCGTCGTTGTCGATATAACCCCCTCGAGATAACTTCGACATAGGGGCGGTCGATATATATACCCCCTCTCGACCGTGATAACTTATACAATGGCGGCAGCCCCCTCGGCCCTCTCGCTCGACCAAAACTCTCGAGGACACCCAAACCCTAGGGAGAAAATGATGTTGGTCTCCTACCCCCTCCTGCCGCGCCCCTACCCGACAAATTAACTCTCTCGAGGCCACCCAAATTTACCAAGTTAAAAGAGCGTTGTCGTCGAGGCCACCCCAAACCCTTGAAGTGTTGTGTCGAGGCGACCCCAAACCCTGGAGAAGCAGCGTCGAGGCCACTAACATGATTCCTTATTGTGATTAGCTAGCTAGTTCTACGTTTGCCACTAATATATATATATATATATATATATATATATATATATATATATATATATATATATCCATTTGTACCATGTTTGAATAATAGTTGACATGTTGTAAATATTTGCAGAAACTATGGAGCACTCCCGAGACGAAGAAACAGAAGCGATGTTGGGGGGCATAATCGCACAAGGAAGTGATGAAGTTGCGTCATTTCTCAACAACACCGATGGTCAGGAAGGACTGGGGGCTATGTTCATGATGGCTTCGGCCCATTAATGCCGGTACAAGAAGAGGACTATGTTCATGATGGCTCTGGTGACACAATGGAGGTACAAGAAGGAGACCGTGCTGACTGCTCCGGTGACCGAACCGAGTCCGGCCAGGTATATATATATTAGTTAAGCCCATGCTGACTAGTTAATTGATGCATCCATTGTTTTGGTATATGTACACATATTAATTACTCTCGTCTTTCTTCCTTATAATTTCTAGCCCTCCGGATCGAGCACAACTTCGGTAAGGAGACGAGGCCCGAAGAAAAAGTTGAGCTCGGATGAAAAGTTTGAGATCATAGAAATCGCGCCCGACGGCGAACCGATTGAACCCATCCGGACAAAGCGCGCATTTTCTGCTCAGTGCGGGGTTCTTGTTAGGGACAAGATCCCGATCAGCATCCAGCAATGGTATAAGCCTAAGGAGGAAGACCCTGAGGTGTCTTACGTCAATGATATGTAGAAAGAAGATCTTTGGACTCAGCTGAAGGCAAATTTCACCCTACCGCCAGAGGAGGATCCGGAGAAGCCAATTAAAGAGCAATTAATCAAGTCTTGTGCTCTTAATAAGATGGCACTCCGCCTGCGCTGGCGCTCCCGAGCAGCCAGCAGCCTCCTCCATCTCCGCCTTGCCAGCAAGGGCGGAAGAGACCTGCCGCCGCCCCGGCTGCTCCGGCGCGTCGTAGTCCTTCTCCTCCGCCTCGTAAGAAAGAACGAAGGAAGACAGACGCCGCAGCCGCTCCGTCTGCTCCGGCGTCTAGCAGCAGAACCAGAGGCGGGAGGCAATACAGATACGGTCCACCTCTCAAGCCTCTAGAGAAGTTACCATACGAGAGGACCGAGGAGGAAAATGATACGATCGTGCGGACCCACATGAAGGAGTTCTTTGAAGGGGTGAAAGCAAAGAGACATCCACCTCCGGAGGAGAAGGTAGATCCGGTGAAAGCAAAGCACACTCTCGATGCCCCAAGGAAACTGGCAAAGTCTCCGCCGAGAACCAACTATGAGCGCGTTACTGAACAGACATATCTCCAAGCGCAGCGGTCGGGAAATACTGTCAGACATCAAAGGTCAAGAGAACGAGAAGCTGCGAAAAAAATTGACCAGCTCGGCGAACAAGCAACCAATCGTGCCCCCCGCTCAATGTGTCTAGCGGCAACATCGTCGCTAATGCTCCGGGATGGTGGCCGGTTATGGCAATCTACAAGATTACCTGCCTGACGATGCACTTCCTGATTTCATGGAGGTGGACAAACACAGATACGAGTACGGGAAGCCTCTCGTCAAAGATGAAAAATCTCTAACAACGATGATGCGAAGATTCCTTACTTGGTACATGAAAACCTGTAGAGAGTCTGCGGGACGAATAGTTTGTATCTGAACATTAAAGACGAGCACGACCTCGTTGGAACTGATCTGTTGTGTGTTCCATTTGAGGAGTTCTTCGCGTTCTTCAATCAAAAGGCCCTCGATAAATTAACGGTCTTTTGCTACTGCCTGTAAGTACTATTTCTGTCATTAAGTCTCTATATATAGCTCGGTTGTTTCATTGCATGTATTTATAATTAATTATCCTCAATATATTATGCAGATTGAAGATCGTCGAGTGCAAAAAACAAGAAATTTATGATATTGGGTTCATTAACACAAATATCATAGATGAATTTCTGGTTAAAAAGCATGAAAAAGAGGCTGAGGACAACTTGCTACGATCGTTGATCAAAAATCAAAACAAAGATACCATACTCTTTCCTTAAAACGGCAAGTGAGTGTTACTATCGTGTGCATATTCGGTTTCCCTTATTACTCGAGCGAGGTTATAGTAATGTAATAGATGAGTTCTGCATGCGTGCGCAGGTACCACTATGTTCTTCTGGAGATTAAGCTTGAGCGGGGACTAGTAACCGTCTTAGACTCAAGACGGAAAGATCACGAAACCTATGCGGACATGACTGAAATGCTCAGCAAGTAAGTTCAATCGATCATTATCGCACCATATCGGCAACTTTTTGTTCATTTCCTGATATCTCAAGTAATAATAATTATTTTCTTTGTCTTGCAGGGTTTGGAAACAGTTCACCGCAGAAGCTCCGGGACTGCCGAAGGAGCTGCGATATACATACCCGAAAGTAAGTACTACTGGCTAGCTAGTTGCGCGCATCTCCCGTTGATTCTATAGCTATACTTTCATCAATGCCATTTATAATGCTTCATTATCAGTTTGATTGACCTCTATTTCTCGTAAAGTGCTTGTGGCAGGAACAAGGGAATGATTTCTGTGGATACTACGTGTGCGAGTTCATCCACAATGCGACTTTGAAAAACAAGCGGGGCTACTCTCAAAGACAATATGAAGTGCGTAAGCAATAATATTCACAATTTCATTTTATTACACCATTATTTCTGTTGAGTTTCATTCATATATGTGTATTAATTAACCCCCTTCTTCAAATTAGACGTGGCAGATGCGGAATGAACTCCTAGAACCAGATCGCATGAAAGCAATTCAAGAGGAATTGGCGGGATTCTTTCTTGACCACGTCATCAATAAAGCCGGAGAATACCATGTGGAAGTTGATTTTAATTGCTAGGGGATTGTAATCAAGAGATCTTACATATTGTACATGTATGTAGCCAGTAGCGTCGGATACATGATACGAAAACTTGTTGTTCGACCAATCTCTCGGAGAAGGAGAGGTCAATCGATCACTTCTCTCGGTATGCATGACGAACTTCTGTACTCAATGGTTCTCTCGATCACTTATCTATATAGTACGTAGCGTCGACCAAGCACGGACTTAAGAGAGGACACTTCTCTCTATTAATTAGCTAGCTAACACAATATATGAAACACCTAAATTAACCCCCCAAAACCCCCAACCCCCCCCCCCCCCCCCCGCCCCCTTCAAAAAAAAACCCCAGCCACTGGAATGCTGACGCGTGAATGCCTTTTGGTCCCGGTTGGTGACACCAACCGGGACCAAAGGCCCCCCTGCCTGGTCTCGGCGCACCGGCCACGTGGAGGACCATCTGTCTCAGTTTGTGTTAGAACCGGGACTAAAGGGTGGAGGTATTAGTAACGACCCATTAGTCCCGGTTCATGAATCGGGACTAAAGGCCCTTACGAACAGGGACAAATGCCCTATTTTCTACCAGTGCGGGGTCACCAAGGTAGAATTCTGTACAACTGTCTAGTGTGCTTGAGACCAAGAATGTCCATCCCTACATATTATTGAGTTCCCTCCTAACGTGCCTTTTCTAGTCAGTCTCCCCTCATACCACGACTGAGGGAGACCAATCTTCTTAAGGTCAGGAATGAAGTCAACACAAAACCCAATGACATCCTCTGTTTGATGGCCCATGGAGATGCTTCCTTCTGGCCTAGCGTAGTTATGGACATATTTCTTTAGGACTCCCATAAACCTCTCAAAGGCGAACATATTGTGTAGAAATACAGGGCCAATCTCGTCGACTAGATGAACTAGGATGTGCATCATGATATTGAAGAAGGATGGTGGGAACACCAGCTCGAAACTGACAAGACATTGTGCCACATCACTCCTTAACCTTGGTAGGATTTCTGGATCGATCACCTTCTGAGATATTGCATTGAGGAATGCACATAGCTTCACAATGGCTAATCGAATGTTTTTCGGTAGAAGCCCCTGAGGGAGTCCTGGATTAGGGGGTCCTCGGACAGACGGACTATATACTTTGGCCGGACTCTTGGACTATGAAGATACAAGATTGAAGACTTCGTCCTGTGTCCGGGTGGGACTCTCCTTCGCGTGGAAGGCAAGCTTGGCAATTTGGATATGTAGATCTCCTTCTGTGTAACCGACTCTGTGTAACCCTAGCCCCCTCCAGTGTCTATATAAACCGGAGGGTTTAGTCCGTAGGACAAGAACAATCAGAATCATAGGCTAGCTTCTAGGGTTTAGCCTCTACGATCTCGTGGTAGATCAACTCTTTTAATACTCATATCATCAAGATCAATCAAGCAGGAAGTAGGGTATTACCTCCATCGAGAGGGCCCAAACCTGGGTAAACGTCGTGTCCCCCACCTCCTGTTACCATTAGCCTTAGGCTCACAGTTCGGGACCCCCTACCCGAGATCCGCCGGTTTTGACACCAACATTGGTGCTTTCATTGAGAGTTCCATTGTGCCATCCGACTAGGCGGCTTCGTCATGACCGCCTGTTCGGCCGCCGCGCCAACGATGACTTCTCAAGTCATCAAAAACACCCTCCACATCAGCTCGGAATTCACCGAGTAGATGGATCCTATGGATCTCTCCTCTCTAAACAAGCTCTTGGATCGCATCGCCGCCCTGGGAGTCGCTATGGACTATGATCGGATCGGGCTTAAACCCGACCAAAGGGAGCCAACTCTCCGCCGGTCACCCATCAGATAGCGGTGGTGGAGGAGCAATGCAGCGATTCTTCCTCTATTTTGAGGACGAACTATGTCCGGATTCCCGAGCTCTCCGAGCCGGATACCTGTCTGTGGGAGGACATGGCCCAAGCTCCGAACCTAGAATTGCACAGCGGGCCAGAAAAATTGGGCAACATCCCGGAGCCCGAACTGCCAAGCTTGGAAGCTCCTCTGCCCCTGGGTCCCAGATCGGGTCAGGGTTTGGACTTAAATCTACCCACCCACCTAGATACAAGTGATCTTTCCCACATTAGACAAGAGCCCCAAGAGACAGTACATCACTTCTGGGCCAGATTCCTCTTTGTAATGGGCAAGGTCAAGGACTGTCGCGAGGAAGACGCAATTTCATTCTTTTGCAAAAATTGCATGGACAAGGGAATCCTCAACGCCATAAGTCGCCGTGACATAGCACACTTCGCTGACTTGGCGGCCATAGTACAGAAGTACTGTGCGATGGAAAGCGCCTGGAAAACCCAAACAAAATTCTGGGATCCTCCGACTCTTACTAAACCCCTCGTCCAAACTAAAAGGGTGCACTCTCGCAAGTCACCCAATCCAACTACAAAGAAACCAAAGCCCACTATAGGGCATGGAACCGTATTGGAGGGATGGCTTAACGGGCCATGCAAAATTCACAGCACACCGGATACCATACCAACACACAGCCTTAGAGCATGTTGATACTCCGGCCGGCGGCCAAGAGCGGAGAGGATCTCCTCATCAACAATACCGCAGAGCATCATCCCATCAAAAATAACAATACAGTATTGACAGTCTTCGAGACTTTCGCCTCAAATAATAGGCGCAAGCGAGCACTCCGCAGCCTCACCGAAGTCTGCCATGTTGCAGCAATAAATCCATGGAAGGACACGGCCATAACCTTCAATGCCAGTGATGAACCTCAATTTCGAACAGTCCGAGCACCAGCCGCTTTGGTCCTTAGTCCAATTGTGGACGGCTTCCATCTTACTAAACTGCTCATGGACGATGGCAGCGGATTAAACCTCATCTACGAGGAAACTCTTCACAAAATGGAAATAGACAAGAGCCGCATTGAGCAAAGTAGCACGACCTTCAGAGGAATCATCCCTAGTCGGGAGGCACGATGTGTGGGAAAAATCACACTAGATGTGGTATTCGGCACGCCGGAGAATTATAGGTCCGAAGAAATCACATTCCAAGTGGCTCCGTTCAGTAGCGGCTACCACGCTCTTTTAGGGTGGGATGCATTCACGAGCTTCCAAGCTATACCCCATTATGGGTACATGAAGCTCAAGATGCTCGGGCCCAATGGAATCATCACTCTAGCTAGTGATCCGGACGTAGCACTCCGCGTTGAAAATAAAACCACCACACTGGCCCTTGAGGCATTATCCGAAGCCCTGGCGGCCGAAGAACTAATTGCACTGCGCTCCACAGTGGACAGGGACAACGTGATACTCGACAAACGACCCAAATCCACCTCTTCAAACCAGCAGATGAAATAGTCAAATTCCAGGTCCACCCAACGGACCCCACAAAAATAGGATCCATCGGGACACAACTGAACCCCACAATAGACGCCGCACTGCGAGAGTTCTTGCATGAGAACTGGGACATATTTGCCTGGCATCCTTCAGACATGCCAGGTATCCCACGCAGGCTGGCCGAACATAGCCTAAACATACTGAAGGGATACAAGCCAGTCAAGCAGACTCTTCGGCGCTTTTCAGAACCTAAGCGACAAGCCATGGGAGAAGAGCTAGCCAAGTTACTCGAGGCTGGATTCATCAGAGAAATAAATCATCCGGACTAGCTAGCAAACCTGGTGATGGTACTAAAGAAGGACAAATCCTGGCGCCTATGTGTCGATTTCAAGGACCTCAATAAGGCTTGCCCCAAGGATCCCTTCCCCCTCCCCCGCAATGATCAAATCATCGACGCTACCGAAGGATACGACTCATTGTGCTTCCTCGACGCATACTCCAGATACCATCAAATCAAGATGGCGGAGTTCGATCAAGCCACAACGGCATTCACCACACCATATGGCCCCTTCTGTTTTAACATCATGCCTTTCGAACTCAAAAATGTCGGTGCAACCTATCAACGCATGATTCAGACATGCCTGGAAAAACAAATCGTCAAAACAGTGGAGGCATACGTAGATGACGTGGTCATCAAAACCAGACACATCGAGTCTTTAATAGACGACTTGAGGCTTATGTTTGACAATCTCCGAACATACGACATCAAGCTCAATCCGGAAAAATGCGTTTTCGGCGTGCCTGCCGGAAAGCTGTTGGGCTTCATCGTTTCCAATAGAGGAATTGAAGCAAACCCGGCTAAAATCTGAGCTCTATCACAGTTGGCTACCCCAACAGATCTCAAGCAAATCCAGAAATTAACTGGATGGATGGCTGCCCTAAGCCGCTTTATCTCCCGATTGGGACAAAAGGCACGACCTCTTTAGCGCCTTCTTCGACGCACCGAACACTTCGAGTGGACGGATGCGGCCACGGCCGGACTGGAAGAAATAAAAGCCCTCTTGGCCAGCAATCCAATCCTGGCCGCGCCAAATATCAGCGAACCCATGCTATTATATATAACTGCAACACACCAGGTTGTAAGCGCAGTGCTCGTCGTCAAACGAGAGACGGATGGACATAAGTTCCCACTTCAAAAGCCGGTACACTATGTATCTACTGTCCTCACTCCATGCAAGTCACGATACCCACATTATCAAAAGATAGCATACGCGGTCTTCATGGCATCCCGGAAGCTACGACAAACTTTCAAGAGTGTTCAAACACGGTGGCCTCTGAAGTACCACTCAACGATATAATAAATAACCCCGATGCCACGGGCCGGATTGCTAAATGGGCTATCGCGCTCCTCCCATTCAACATAATATACAAACCACGGTGAGCCATTAAGTCGCAAGTACAGGCTGACTTCATCGCCGAATGTACAGAAGCCGAACTCCCTAAAGAGTACGGTGTGTACTCCAATTGGATCATGCACTTTGACGGCTCTAATATGCTGGCTGGTCTGTAGGCAGTCATTGTCCTGACATCCCCCACCGGAGATACAGTCCAATATGTATTCCAAATATTATACACAGACTCCAACAATGCAGCCGAATACGAGGCTCTGTTGCATGGTCTTCGGATGGCAGTCTCCACGGGCATTCAACGCCTAGAGGTGTGTGGGGATTTGAACCTTGCAATATCTCAAATAAATGGAGATTCTGATGCCAAGAATCCAAAAATGGTGGCTTACCGTAATGCCGTCCTCAAAATGTCAGCTCAGTTCAAGGGGCTCGAATTCCACCATGTGGTCCGAGAAAACAATCAAGCGGCGAATATCCTCGCCCGCATCGGCGCTAAGCACGACCCCGTCCCACCTAATATCTTCCTGGAAAAGCTGTTCAAGCCATCCGTGGTGTGGGAAGGGGAGACCGGCAATACCATTCCGGATCCGAACACAACCCCAGATCCCGAACACTCTGACGTAATCGGAGGCTCCGCCACCGAAATAACACCTTCGGCCCACATGATTATGGTTGTCATCGCCCCGTGGACAGAACCTTTCTTAGCCTACCTAAATAGGCAAGAACTCCCTGAGGACCAAAATGGGGCGCGTTGCATTGTGCGGCGCTCTAAAGCCTACAAGGTCCACGAGGTAGAGCTTTATAAGAAAAGCGCGACCGGAGTGCTCCAAATGTGCATCTGCGAAGAGGAAGGGTGGCAGCTCTTGACCAAAATTCATGCCGGACTCGGCGGCCACCACGCCGCAGCTCGGGCCCTTGTAAGCAAGGCCTTCCGTACATGTTTCTACTGGCCGACAGCCCGGGCAGACGCAAAGGACCTTGTCCAACATTGCGTCGGTTGCCAGCTTTTTGCAAATCAAAGCCACATGCCACCTACCGCTCTCCAAACAATCCCCATAACTTGGCCCTTTGCGGTCTGGGGGCTCGATATGGTTGGACCCCTTAAAGGAGGAAGCCATAAGATAAAATACTTGTTGATCATGGTAGATAAATTCACCAAATGGATAGAGGCCAAACCAGTTAAAACGGCCGAATCCGGACCAGCGATAGACTTAATATCCGGGGTCGTACACCGTTACGGTGTCCCCGCCAGCATCATCACTGATAACGGCTCTAACTTCACAGCCGACGAGGTGAAAACTTGGTGCGACAACATGGGCATTAAGCTCGATTATGCCTCTGTCTATCATCCCCAAACAAACGGTCAAGTCGAACGAGCAAATGGTCTTATTATGAGTGGCATCAAACCGAGACTAGTGCGATCCTTGAAGGAATCAGATATGCACTGGGTCGAGGAGCTTGACTCTATACTATGGGGGCTGCGGACCATGCCAAATCGCACCACCGGATACACACCATTTTTATGGTGTACGGCGCAGAGGCGGTGCTACCGTGCGATATCATTCATGACTCACCTCGAGTGCGCATGTACGAAGAGAGAGAAGCCGAGCTGGATCGGCATGACAGTTTAGATGCCCTGGAGGAGTAGCGTGATGTCGCAAAGGCCCGTTCCACATTCTATCAGCAGCAGGCTCGAAGGTATCAAAGCAGAGAAGTATGGGCCGAAACTTATAACGTTGGCAAACTCGTTCTATGCCTACCGGAGAAGAAAAAGGACAAGCTCAAGCCCAAGTGGGAGGGTCCCTTCATCATTGATAAATTTCTCACCGGAGGAGCGTACCGTCTGTGTGATGCATCAGATAATCTACTCGAGCCGAACCCATGGAACGCGGCCAGACTCCGAAGATTCTACGCCTAGTGCCGATCTCTGTGTTCGTCTCCTTACCTCCGCCTTTCTTTTTTAAGTTATATCCTCTTTCTCTCTTTTTTCTTTCTTTTTATAGCCTTAAAAGCCTCAAGTGTGCTTCGACCACACACTCCCGCCGCGCTATGCGCGCCTAATATGCCTGGGGGCTTCTTATGCAGAAGCTTACTATAATTATCTTATGGGCTTTATTCCCACCACATATGCATCACTTTTCCATATGTATCTTTTTTGCCATTATATGCATCGATATGACTTAAGTTTTGACCAAGCTGGGTTGCCTGGCTCTTGTGTTTATGCCCTACTTTCCCGTTCGTTCAGCTAGGGCATAAGGGGAGCACCTCTGCGATCGTTACTGCCGGGTCAGCCGGATGTGTACCTCAGACTGGGTGAAGCCGAAGGCTAGCGTTCTTAAGGGAATATTCGATTGGTGAACAAAAGATGTTTCTTACTTATTACAATATATGCCCCCAGATGTTTATATCCTACGTCTCTTTTCGCAGTTCAGACATGCACATTAATGCATGCGTGCCCAGGGAAAGGAACCCTTAACAGAACTATTCTCCCTGGAAGTGTTTCTTACTATCCATGCAATATAACATAGCTAGTTGGGTACTTGTCTGTTCAAGCACTTATGACCCCTACGCCTAGTTTCCACGCGTACCCTGGTTTTTACATAACTGAGCGGGTATTCAGATACACTCCGGACTGTCGGGTCCAGAGGTTGAAGCGAAAAGGTCGGCCATGACAAATGATTTACAATTCGGCTAGGGACAAAATATGTCATCTGAAGTACAAGTCACTTAGACTGACTAAATTCTTCTTCTATACCATCCAACATGCTCTCTAGCCTGCAATCCTGTTGGGAATACTTCGCGGCTAGTCCTACCTGGTCATATACCAGACTAACGGGGATTTCTTTCCCATCCAACCCTACAGGTCCGACCTCAGCCATGTGGTTCGGGTCAGCCTTGGTGTATCGTGTCTTCACCATCGACCAGGCTTCCCTTGCACCTTGTCGACAGGCAGATATCTATCTATCTATCGATGTATCTATCTATCTATCTATCTATCTATCTATCTATCTATATCTATCTATCTATCTATCTATCTATCTATATCTATCTATCTATCTATCTATACCTATACTAATTACAGACTCCCAAGAAATTACCACGTTAATTAGATTTTATGAGCCGTTCATCTGGTGGGACCGAATTATTACGGTGTAGATTTAATCATAGTCCTCATCCAGAAAAAGACACTTTTCACACAAAAGAAAAAAACCACGTTAATTAGATTTTATGAGCCGTTCATCTGGTGGGACCGAATTATTGCGGTGTAGATTTAATCATAGAGTCCTCATCCAGAAAAAGACACTTTTCACACAAAAGAAAAAAAACAGATACGATGAGATCTTAAATCTGTTACGATCTTATACAATAGCTAACCATCTCTCACACGATTTGATTGTGTAAAAAAAACATCACAGCCCGCACATGTACGTGACCCAACCTACACATAATTACTCCATGCGTTCTATTCCTCCATGGACATAACCCCCGTACAGTCTCCTCCCCATAGGCATCTCCTCCCTTGCTCACGCAATTGTCTTTCTCCTGTCCTTCTGATCATCAACGTTGTGTTAGATCTACAGCAAATCCAATTCCACCAGGCCATAGGCTCATGGCGATCGGCATTGCTTCTTCCCGCCGGTGCCATCAGCCCGTCTCTCTCTCTCTCTCTCTCTCTCTCTCTCTCTCTCTCTCTCTCTCCGGTTCCATCAGCCCGTCTCTCTCTCTCTCTCTCTCTCTCTCATCCTTGAGGACGCTGCCAGCTGCTGTCACTTTCATCAGACAATCTTCAGCAACCACTACATATCCTTGCCTCCCAGGTACACAATTAGTGTTTTTGGTTCTTATATGGTTTCAAGTAGAACTGATCCCATCCATTATTCAGATTTTGACGTTGTCATACTGAGTTGTGTGTACCAGAATTGCGAGCAATTTATTCTCATTAGATGCAAAGTTGAGAGATTTAGTGATAAAGTCAGGACAGTCATATGGGATCATCTTAATTGAAAGAAGAGCAATGTAACACTCTTTACCAATGACTAATGTGCTAACAGTAGATGGTTCTATCAATTTTCTGTGCATCTATCACGCAACAGAATCAGTTAACTATATAGGCAGGAACAAAGAAGGTGTATCAGATCTGCTCTTATGATGGAATCAAGGGAAATAACTTCCTGGAGTCACCTACGAGGTAAGCAGACCATATAGTTTATTTTGTAGATGGGGTTCGGTTGATTTATTAATTTTCATGAGGAAGCTCTGTCGCTTTACCTTTTTGATTGCTATTTTGGCTGACAGACCAGAACTAATCTGTTTACTGATAAGAGTTTGGGGCTATTCGTATAGTTTCTGTTAGTGTCGCAAGTTGGATCTAAATTCTCTTTTATCTATGTAAGGAGTGCGTTTTTATTTCTGTACAAACGTGATATTCATATGATTTTTCCATAGCTGTGTAGAATACGAGCAAGCAAAGTTGATTAGTAACACACCTAGAAACAAATGGAGAGGCCATGGATAAATCTGTAAATCTGGTAAGTGAATACTCAGTTGTTAGTAATTTTGAGCGCTGAGATTTAAATACCCATGGGCGCTACTTATGATCTCACCAAAAAAGGAATTTCTAATATTCAGATTTCTTATGGATGGCAAATAAAAAAATCCAGTTTATGGATGTGAAAAATTGCAATCAAGAAACAATATACTGTAGCCTGCATAGATTCCCAGATATAATCAAATCTTAGTACATGAGGTATGGGTACGACATGTCAAAAAACATGTGCATGCATACTCACCTTTCTTTTCTATCCAGTCATACATGTGTGAATCTTAGCACGTACAAGTAGTCAACTGAACATATTTATATCTATTTTCATGCACATACTCATCATCATACATGTACTTTCTTATGATTATTGTTCTCTTCCAAACATTTCTGATGAAGAGACTGCATCGAGTTAGATCCAGCGGCACAGAGAAAAATGAGGTTTGCATGCTGGTGATGAACATCATGGACTGATTATGTAATTGGTTGCCGGTACAAGTTATACAAAATTGGGCGACGAAGTGCAATGCGGGATCATCCACTATGCAGTGAATAATCTTTTAAGCATCACCCTGCCCAGCCATTTGATCAGGTAAATACTATGTGCTGTCTCTCCGTGCGGTTTGTCAATGACAGCAATGTTTAGCCAATCCAGCCAGGGTGCATACGGGAATCTCTTCTTGGCTGCGGCACCGTCACGGCCGAGGACGAGGTGATAAGCTCACCATTAAGCAACTGGTCTGGTGATGGATTAAGCGTGTGAAGAATCTTTTGATCTGAGGTAGTATAATATTGTTCTTATTTAATAACAATGCATTTTTAGCATGCACCTCTTTATGTCTGCAGGTAGCGTTCATGAACGGAAGACGGAGGTGAAGTAGCTAATTGACTACGCAAGACAAAGAACTCACATGTGTTAGTCCGTGGTGGCCAAAAAAGCACACATATATTATACCCTCTCAAATCAGTCAAGCTATGTGATTTGTTTGGAGCATGGAGATTCCCTTAATGAAAACAGTTTCATGTTTTTGTCACAGATTTCAGCTTTTTTTGTTGTTGCAGATTTTCATATTTTATACCGTATCATGACACTTTGTCTTCCACCAGCAATCTCCATTGATTCTCTCCCCTGTCCCTCAACTCTAACACTTAGCGTAAAACATCCAATTCTATCGATAAGATCCATGTCTCCCTTGATCGTAAGGACCTCTAAATCCACAATTATTCAATCCAGCCCATGAAATTGTCCATCTAGGAACCACTGATGCCCATGGTACGAGTAAAGAAAATGTTGTCTTTCAATCCAGTCCGTTTTTGTGACATCTTATACATGGACTTTAATTTTGGTGTTCTATCCTATATGTGCATTTTGATTCATATGTTCTATGTTGGGCCTGACTTGATGGGTTTTATGAGAATTACAACCGATTCTTCTTCTTTTTTCAGGTTCGAAAGCATAATATGCAATTGATTCTACTTTCTCCAGGCATTCTAATTTTAATCAAGTATGTTCTCTATGTTTTCTGTCATTTCTGTGAAGGACAGCCAGTCAATTGTTTCCCGGGCTAGCATCATTGTTGGGCACAGGTTATTATATACAAGACATAAAATGCTCATGCTCCATGCATTAGACTTTGCATGTACGTGGAACTTTATGACCTTATCCACAAAAGCCACCAGATCACAAAATTTGAGGAATTCTATTTAACATTTTCTGAATGCCCCAGACTGAACGAGAATAGAACTATGGCAACAACGCCATGCAAAATAGGCCCATGCATGAATCAGATATCTCATCAGATCACCGTATTTCTAAACTTTACATTTCCTAATGCATCAGAGGTTAGAGTTGCGCATCTTATCTCAAATTGTTTCTGATTGTCAGGGCACTGGATTTTGCATTGCTAACAAGTAACAATTGGTCGTAACATCATGTCCATGCACTATTACTTTTGTATGTTAATCTGGGTTAAAAATATGATGAATGCATGCTTGATTTATAGAGTTGACATGTTTTATTAGAGATTTTGCAGAATAATCAGATTATTTTCCCAGTAACCCAAACCTATGTGTATGTATGAAAATAACTCAATGGCAGTCCAAGCCTCTTAATACAAGAAACAAAATAAAAAATGTACGTAAGAATAATATACATTCAGGAATATATTTACTTAATTTTACAGTTTCTTTTTTTCTTAATGCTACGTCATTACTGGGAATCGCTGAATTTGCCGAGTTTCTAATGTACTCGACAAAGTCTAGAAACAACTGACGAGTTCTGTTCTCAACAAACAACTCGGTCAAATGGACGTGAAAATCATTAACTTGGCCAAGTTCTCTTTATCAGACATCCAACAATCGTTGAAGTAGGCATTGTCAAATTTACAATAATAAGAACTCTACAAACTACAACTTTAGCAATAATATGCATGGTAATTTGTACGAACCACATATATAGGGTGGTAGTAAGCGATATGAGACATGCAAAATAGGCCCACATATATAGACAACTGGGTATTCTTGTCCGTTAGAACCTGTGCATACAATGATCCTTAAATCAGTTGTGCCAACTGTTTCGAGTCTCAGGGGCTACTGATATACATAATTTTCAGATTTTCTTACCCGTATATCCTTTACATACTGGTACGTGGCTCTGGCAAGGCCATCTTGAGCGGCTCGGATGTACACGTCTCCTGAGTTGAAGGCATTGAACGCCTCTTCGGAGAAACTAGGATCACGGAGTACGGCCCGGCGACGCCTGTGATTCATGGCGCTCTCCACTTTGGAATTCGTAGCGGACAGTCTATCCGCATCCTCTGTAGGAGGACCATCCGGCGTTGTCCCTGTCGGTGTCAAAACTGGCGGATCTCGGGTAGGGGATCCCGATCTGTGCGTCAAGGCTGATGGTAACAAGAAGTAAGGGACACAGGTGTTTACCCAGGTTCGGGCCCTCTCGATGGAGGTAAAACCCTACTTCCTGCTTGATTAATATTGATGGTATGGGTAGTACAAGAGTAGATCTACCACGAGATCGTAGAGGCTAAACCCTAGGAGCTAGCCTATGATGGTATGAATATAATTGTGATCGGCCTTCTAAGGACCAACCCCTCCAGTTTATATAGACACCGGAGAGGGCTAGGGTTTACATGGAGTCGGTTACAAGGAGGGAAATATAATATCCGGATCGCCAAGCTTGCCTTCCACGCCAAGGAAAGTCCCATCCAGACACGAGCCGAAGTCTTGAGTCTTGTATCTTCACGCTTTAATAGTCCGGACGTTGTACACAGTCTGGTTGTCCGGATACCCCCTAATCCAGGACTCCCTCAGTAGCCCCTGAACCAGGCTTCAATGACGATGAGTCCGGTGCGCAGTATTGTCTTCGGCATTGCAAGGCAGGTTCTTCCTCCGAATACTCCAAAGTACCTGTTACGATGAATAGTGTTTGGTCCCCAATCGATGTTGTGCTCCTCGGCTTCAGCGCCTCAGTAATGACCATCTCCACGTGTCGAGCGAATGCGAGTAGTCAAGGTATTTTTGCATTTACCACCCTCGATCCTCCGAGCCAACCGTCTATTTGAAGGGACAGGGGTTCTCAGATCCAAACCTCACTCTCCTCCCTCGAGCTAGCATCCTAGAGCGCTTCGCGAAAAGCCATTCCAGCATGGCCGGCCGTTGCAGCTCTTCTGCTTGCCCTCCTCGCTCTAAGTCGGGGGATTGGGGAGAGTGCTCAGTTCCCCACAGCCGTTTGGTGAAGCTACAAACTCAAGGGTTTCTTCCACCGGCCTTCATGGTCTCCGTTCGAGCTGGAATAGCTACTTACGACGGAGGGGAACAAGTGGAGGGATTTCCTAACCCGTCTCCGGAGGAGCGAATATGCCTCATCTCGCATCCGCTAAGGGGCGTCGGGTTCCCTATCCACCCGTTTCTCCGCGGGCTCCCGAAGTTCTATGGCCTCCAGCTACACAATCTTACCCCAGCCTCCATTCTGCATATAGCGGGGTATGTCGCCCTTTGCGAGCTGTTTTTAGGCTGCGAACCACACTTCGGATTGTGGAGGAAGCTGTTCTGCCTTGTCCCCCGCACCCAGGGGGAGTCCCTGTATCAAGTGGGCGGGGCCGAAGTATGGTGCATTGCCGAGACCGGATACCTATCCGGCACTCCTGAGAATGCACCGGAAAACTGGCCTTTAGAGTGGTTTTACATAAATGATGTTCCCCTTCCGGATCCAGTCCGGAGGGGTCTCCCCAAGTTCAGCAACGCCCCACCGAGGGCACGCCTAAGCTAGTGTCCCCGGGGCCCTCAAGAGGAGGACACAAGGGAGATATTCCTCCTGATGAACAGGATAAAGCTGCTGGCCAAGTCCGGACTGACGATTGTTGAGGTCATGGCAATATGCATAAAGCGAGGAGTGCAGCCGCTCCAATATCGGGGGAAGCCCATGTGGCATTACAACAGGGAAGCTGACGCCACCCGCTGTGGTCGTAAGGATCCGGACTCCACTGCCGCTTTGGCAAGGATATTGTCCAATTTGTACAAAGGGGAAGAGGAGGAGTTCCTTCGTATAAAAACGCGGGACGGATTCTCCATGTACAACCCCCCAGAATGGGTAAGTTGTCATTCTTTTCCCAGTTTCATTTACTCTATCGTACTTCTGCTAAGATTACTTGCATCAATGCCTTTGCACAGGAACTGAGGAGGGTCGTGGAAGGAATCTTCAGCCCCTCCCCACAACCGGAGGACCCTAGAAGGGCCCTAGATCCGGGACTCAAAGTAGATCCGGATATTACCGTGGAGCTTGTCAACGGAGTATTTTATCAGGCGAGCTAGGACGGCGCCCTAGTGGCCATTACGGCCGACTCCCCTGGACTGCTTCCCACGTCGCGTGTAAGCTAAGCTAAAAAACCCTATCCTCCGAAGAGTACTTTCCCCAGGAATTGTAATTTTACCTTTGAGGTGTTGCTCTATTTGCAGAAACGACGGCCGGAGCGAGGGGCCGAGCCCCTAGGGACTCGTCAACCACGGGCGTCCAGATCGGGCAGGCTCAAGAGGAAGGCGGCGAGGGCTGACACACCGCTACAGAGGTAAAGTCATAGCCTGTCCTGCTGTCATAGAATTTGAAATATGACAGCGCCCTTTGTGTCTGGCAGGAAGAGGAATAACTGGGCTATATCCGGAAACCCCACCAACCACGCCTCCACCAGCCGGGTTCCAGAACCGGCTTCGGGGGCGGAGGCGGATACGGGGCCAGCACTACATAGCTTCCCGACGGAGGGTACGGATATGTGTTTGGCCACAAACTCCGAAGTGGAGAGCGCCATGAACCACCGGCGCCGGAAGGCCGTGCTCCGGCATGACATCTTTTCCGAAGAGGCTTTTAATGCCTTCAATTCAGCGGACGCATATGTCCGAGCAGCTCGAGGCGGGCTTGCCCAAGCGACAAGCGAGTATACAAAAGACATACGGGTAAGAGATTTTGATAAGTATGCCTAGAAGTAGCCCCTGAGACTTAGAATAGTTGGGACAACTGTTTGAAGGATCAATTAATCTGCAGGTCCTTGTGGACAAGAATGAGCAATTGGCGCGGGAGCTGGAGGCCTGCAAGGCCCAATTATCTGATGATGTAGCCAAGTTAGAGGGATCCCGAAAGGCCCCTGCCGGTAATATTTGTCTCCATTATACACAGATGTGCTAGTTAGTAGATGGCTGGTGCGGTTAGTCTAACAGTAAGTTCTACAGACAATCCTGGAGTGAATCCGGATGGCGCAACGGGTGATGACTCGCATCTCCAACGGCAACTAAAGGTCGGCGAGTGCATCCTTACGCAGGTGACACAAGAGAAGAACAAGCTTCATGATGCCAATATTCGTCTGGACGTGGAATTAAAGGACGTCCGCGCACAACTGGCGGACTCCGTGAAGGAGAACAAAAAACTTCGTCACGGCATTTATGGTAAGAACACAAGCGAACTGTTTGATAGTTCGGCGAGGAAGTTTATTAAAAATATTTTTCCTTGCAGGAATGTTAACGGGTCGCCCTGAAGAGGAGACGCCCTCATCCGCAGGTGATTTGCTGCAAGAACTGTCGCAGATGCACGAGCGTGCCCGGCAGGTGATGCACGGCGTTGCTCAGGCCTTGTGGCCATCAAGCCTACTGCCGAATGGCATGGGAGAGCTTGCCGACCTGCTCCAAGGAGCCCGGCGGCGCTTCCGTCTGTGGAAGATATCAGCCTACCAGCAAGGAGCAAGAGAAGCCTGGGCGATGGTGAAGACGCACTACACCAAGCTGGACCCTAACCATATGGCCGAAGTGGGACCGGCGGGGCCCGATGGGCAAGAAATTCCCGTGAGCCTGGTGTATGGCCAGGTAGCATTAGACGCTAAGTATTATCAGCAGGATTGTAGGCTAGATAACCTATTAGATGGTATAGAGGAGGAATATAGTCATTCTCAGTGACTGTGTAAATTGATTGGCATAAGTAGCCTCTAGCCAGATTGAAATCATTTGTCATGGCGGACCTTTTCGCTTCAGCCCCCGGACCCTATAGTCCGGGGTGTGTCCGAATACCCGCTCGGTTATGCGAAAACCGGGGCATGCTTGGAGACCAGGCGTAGGGGTGATAAGTGCTTGAACAGACAAGTACCCAACTAGTTATGATATATTGCATGGATAGCAAGAAACATCTTCTAGGGAGAATAGTTCCGTTAGGGGTTCCTTTCCCTAGGTATCCATGTGTCGATGCACATGTCCGGACTACGCGCGACGGCGCGGGATACAAAGCTTCTGGGGTTCTTTGTTGTAACCAACAAATACATCCTTTGTTCACCGATCGAATATTCTCTTAAGGAAACTAGCTTTCGGCTTCACCCAGTCTGAGGTACACATCTGGCTCAACCGGCAGTAACAATCGCAGAGGTGCTCCCCTTATGCCCTAGCCGAATTAACGGGAACATAGGGCATAAACACAAGAGCCAGGCAACCCAGCTTGGCCACATCTTAAGTCATATCGATGCATATAATGGTGAAGAAAAGGCACATATGGAGAAAGAACGCATATGTGATGGGCAAAAAGCCATTAAAGTAATTATGTCTAGCTTCCGAATAGGAAGCCCCGAGATACAGGTTGCACACATGCTACGGCTGGGATAATCCGGGAATCCGCACTGTATTAAACACTTTGTGTGAATGGAAAGAGGGTCGAGAAAGGAGAGAAACAGTGGTGGAGCATAATTTAAAAAGGAGGGGTGAGGAGACGAACACTGCATTCGGTGTTAGGCGTAGAATCTCCGGAGTCTAGCCGCGTTCCATGGGTTTGGCTCGAGTCTGTTGTCAGATGCATTACGTAGGTGGTACGCTCCTCCGTTGAGAACTTTGTCGATGACGAAGGGTCCTTCCCATCTGGGTTTCAGTTTGTCCTTCTTCTTCTCTGGTAGGCGTAGAACGAGCTCGCCGATATTGTAGGTTTTGGCCCGCACTTCGCCGAGCCTGCTGCTGATAGAATGCGGAACGGGCTTTTGCGACATCGTGCTCCTCCTCCAGGGCGTCCAAGTTATCCTGCCGATCTAACTCGGCTTCCTTCTCTTGTACATGCGTACGCGTGGCGAATCATGTATTATGTCACAGGGTAGTACTGCTTCCGCACCGTACACCATAAAGAATGGTGTGTATCCGGTGGTTCGATTCGGTGTGGTCCGCGGTCCCCAGAGTACGAAGTCGAGCTCCTCTACCCAGTGCGTATCCGATTTTGTTAAAGATCGCACTAATCTGGGTTTTATGCCGCTCATGATAAGACCATTTGCCCGTTCGACCTGGCCGTTTGTTTGCGGGTGGTAGACGGAAGCGTAGTCGAGCTTAATGCCCATTTTGCTACACCAAGTTTTCACTTCATCAGCTGTGAAATTTGAGCCATTATCAGTGATGATGCTATGGGGGACACCGTACCGGTGTACAACCCCGGATATGAAGTCTATTACTGGTCCGGATTCGGCCGTGTTAACTGGTTTGGCTTCGATCCATTTGGTGAATTTGTCCACCATGACCAATAGATATTTTTTCTTATGGCTTCCCCCTTTAAGGGGCCCGACCATATCCAGCCCCCAGACCGCGAAGGGCCAAGTTATGGGGATTGTTTGGAGAGCGGTAGGGGGCATATGACTCTGAATGGCGAAGAGCTGGCAGCCGATGCAATGTTGGAAAAGGTCCTGTGCATCTACTCGGGCCGTCGGCCAATAGAAGCCTATACGAAAGGCTTTGCTGACTAGTGCTCGAGCTGCAGCGTGGTGTCCGCCCAGTCCGGCGTGAATTTCAGCCAGGAGTTGCTGTCCTTCCTCTTCAGAGATGCACCTTTGGAGCACTCCGGTCGCGCTTTTCTTGTAGAGTTCCCCTTCGTGGACCTTGTAAGCTTTAGAACGCCGGACTATGCAGCATGCTTCATTTTGGTCTTCGGGGAGCTCCTGCCTATTTAGGTAGGCCAAGAACGGCTCGGTCCACGGGGCGATTACGGCCATGATTTCGTGGGCCGAAGGTGTTATTTAGGTGGCAGAGCCTCCGATTGTGTCGGATGGTTCGGAGTCTGGGGGTATATTCGGATCCGTGCAGGTATTGCCGGACTCCCCTTCCCATACTACGGATGGCTTGAACAGCCTTTCCAGGAATATATTAGGTGGAACAGGGTCGCGTTTGGCGCCGATGCAGGCAAGGACGTCCGCCGCTTGATTGTTTTCTTGAGCCACGTGGTGGAATTCGAGCCCCTCGAACCGAGCTGACATTTTGAGGATGGCATTATGATAGACCGCCATTTTCGGATCCTTGGCATCAAAGTCTCCATTTATTTGTGATATGGCGAGTTCGAATCCCCGCGCACTTCCAGGCGTTGGATGCCCATAGAGACTGCCATCGAAGGCCATGTAACAGGGCCTCATATTCGGCCGCATTGTTGGAGTCTGTGTATAATATTTGTAGGACGTACTGGACCGTGTCCCCAGTGGGAGACGTCAGGACTACCCCCGCTCCCAGTCCGGCCAGCATTTTAGAGCCCTCAAAGTGCATGATCCAGTTGGAGTACGCGCCATACTCTTTAGGGAGTTCGGCTTCTGTCCATTCGGCTACAAAGTCAGCCAATACTTGCGACTTCATGGCTCAGCGTGGTTTGTATGTTATGTTGAACGGCAGGAGCTCGATGGCCCATTTAGCAATCCGGCCAGTAGCATCGCGGTTATTAATTATGTCGTTGAGTGGTACTTCAGAGGCGACGGTAATTGAACACTCTTGAAAGTAGTGTCTTAGCTTCCGAGATGCCATGAAGACTGCGTATGCTATTTTTTGATAGTGTGGGTATTAGGATTTACATGGGGTGAGCACCGTGGATACGTAGTAAACCGGCTTTTGAAGAGGGAATTTGTATCCGTCCACCTCTCGTTCGAGGACGAGCACTGCGCTTACCACTTGATGTGTTGCAGCTATGTATAGCAGCATAGGTTCGCCGATGTTTGGCGCTGTTAGGACCGGATTATTGGTCAATAAGGTCTTTATCTCATCGAGTCCGGTCGCGGCTGCGTCTGTCCGTACAAAGTGTTCGGTGCGCCAAAGGAGGCGGTAAAGAGGCAACGCCTTTTCCCCTAGCCTGGATATAAAGCGGCTCAAAGCGGCCACGCATCCTGCAAGTTTCTGGATGTGCTTGAGGTCTGTTGGTATGGCCAACTGCGACAGGGCTTGGATTTTTGCTGGATTTGCTTCTATTCCTCTATTGGAAACAATGAAGCCCAGGAGCTTCCCCGAAGGGACACCGAAAACACATTTTTCCTAATTCAACTTGATGTCGTATATCCGGAGGTTATCGAATGTGAGCCTCAAGTCATCTATTAGGGTTTCGACGTGTATGGTTTTTATGACAACCTCGTCCACATATGCTTCCACTGTTTTGCCGATTTGTTTCTCCAGGCATGTTTGAAGCATGTGTTGATAGGTTGCGCCGGCATTCTTGAGCCCGAAGGGCATAGTGTTGAAGCAAAAAGGGCCATATGATGTTATAAAAGCTGTTCCAGCTTGGTCAGACTCTGCCATCTTTATTTGATGGTATCCAGAGTATGCGTCGAGAAAACATAGTGAGCCGTGTCCAGCTGTGGCATCAATGATTTGATCGATGCGAGGGAGAGGAAAGGGATCTTTGGGGCAAGCCTTGTTGAGGTCTTTGAAGTCGACGCGTAGGTGCCAGGATTTGTCCTTTTTTGGTACCATTACCAAATTCGCCAGCCAATCCAGATGTTTAATATCTCTGATGAATCCGGCCTCAAGCAGCTTGGCTAGCTCTTCCCCCAAGGCTTGCTGTTTGGGTTCTGAAAACCGCCTTAGGGTCTGTTTAACCGGTTTGTATCCCTTTAGTATATTGAGGCTGTGTTCGGCCAGCCGTCGTGGGATGCCTGGCATGTCCGAAGGGTGCCAGGCAAAAATGTCCCAATTCTCGCGTAAGAAATCTCGCAGTGCAGCGTCCATCACGGGGCTCAATTGTGTTCCGATGGATGATGTCTTCGTGGGATCCGTTGGGTGGACCTGGATTTTGACTATCTCGTCTGCAGGTTTAAATGAGGTGGACTTGGGTCATTTGTCGAGTATCACGTCGTTCCTGTCCACGATGGCCCGCACTGTTGTTAACTCTTCGGCTGCTAGAGCTTCAGATAATGCTTCCAGGGCCAGTGCTGCGGTTTTGTTTTCGGCATGGAGTTCGACGTCCGGATCACTGGCTAGAGTGATGATTCTGTTGGGTTCGGGCATTTTAAGCTTCATGTACCCATAATGGGGTACAGCTTGAAAGCTTGTAAACGCGTCCCGCCCTAGAAGGGTGTGGTATCCGCTGCTGAAAGGAGCCACTTGGAATGTGATTTCTTTGGACCTATAATTCTCCGGGGTGCCGAATACCACATCGAGTGTGATTTTTCCCGCGCACCGTGCTTCCCGAGTAGGGATGATTCCCCTGAAGGTGGTGCCGCTTTGCTCAATGCGGCCTTTATCAATCTCCATTTTGTTGAGCGTTTCTTCATAGATCAAGTTTAACCCGCTTCCGCCATCCATGAGTACTTTAGTTAGCCGGAAGCAGTCCACGATTGGGCTAAGGACCAGAGCGGCCGGTGCCCGGACAGTCTGGAATCGAGGTTCGTCACTGGCATTGAAAGTTATAGTTGTGTCGTTCCAGGGGTTTATCTTTGCCACATGGCAAATTTCCGCAGAGCTTCGGTGAGCCCACTTGCGCCTGTTGTTCGAGGCGAAAGTCTCGAAGACTGTTAGTACCGTATTGTGTCTGCGGGCAGGATATTGTTCCTCTTTATGGCTCGCAAGAAGATCTCCGCCACTTTTTTCCACCTGCCGGAGTATCCAACAGGCCCTAAGGCTATGAGTTGGCATTGTATCCGGCGTACTGTGGAGCTTACATGGCCCGTCGAGCCATTCTTCCAATACGGATCCCCGCCCTGGGGTGGGCTTCAGTTTCTTAGGGATTGGATCGGACGTCTTACGGGAGTTCGTCCGTTTGGTTCGGACAAAGGTCTTGGTGAGAGCGGTACTATCCCAAAATTCTGTTTGGGTCTTCCAAGCGCTCTCCATCGCACAGTACTTACGTACTATGACTGCCAAGTCCGCGAAACATACTATTTCGCGGCAGCCTAAAGCATTGAGGAGCCCTTCATCCGTGCAGTTTTTGCAGAAGAGTGAGGCCATGTTCTCCTCGCGGCAGTCCTTAACCTTGTTAAGAGCAAGGAGGAATTTGGCCCAGTAATGATGCACCGTCTCCTGGGGCTTTTGCCTGATGCGGGAGAGACAGTTTAAGTCCAAATAGGTATTGTTAGCAGAATCCGGGTTATGATCCGATCTAACGCCCAAGGGCGCGGGCGGTTCCAAGCCCAGCAACTCGGAACCCAGAGTGTTACCCAATTCCTTTGGCCCAATGCCCGATTCTAAGTCCGGGACCTGGGGCAGGTTGTCCTCTGAGCAGATTTTCGGCTCAAGGAGTTCGGCGATCCGAACATAATTCGTCCTCAAAGTTGGGGGACGATTCGCGTGTGGTTCTTCCATAATCACCATCTCATGGGTGGCCGGTGGGGATCTGATGTCCCTTCGGTCGGGTTTAAGCCCAATCCGGTCATAATTTGTAGTGACTCCCAGATCTGCGATGCGATCCAAGAGTTCATTAAACGAGGAGAGCTCCATTGGATCCATCTGTTCGGCAAGTTCCGAACTAAACCGAAGGTTATGATTGATAACCCGAGAGGCCATCGTCGGCTCCGTCACCGACGGGGCGGCCATGATAAAGCCGCCGAGCCGGAGAGTCTGGCCTACAGCCAGAGCTCCCTCCGGAGTAATATCGTCCTTGAAGACGAGTCGAGCCATCAAGTCTTGCAGCGACGTCACAGAGGAACTCTCAATGAAAGCACCAATGTCGGTGTCAAAACCGGCGGATCTCGGGTAGGGGGTCCCGATGTGTGCGTCAAGGCTGATGGTAACAAGAAGTAAGGGACACAGGTGTTTAACCAGGTTCAGGCCCTCTCGATGGAGGTAAAACCCTACTTCCTACTTGATTAATATTGATGGTATGGGTAGTACAAGAGTAGATCTACCACGAGATCGTAGAGGCTAAACCCTAGGAGCTAGCCTATGATGGTATGAATATAATTGTGATCAGCCTTCTAAGGACCAACCCCTTCGGTTTATATAGACACTGGAGAGGGCTAGGGTTTACATGGAGTCGGTTACAAGGAGGGAAATATAATATTCGGATCGCCAAGCTTGCCTTCCACGCCAAGGAAAGTCCCATCCCGACACGAGCCGAAGTCTTGAGTCTTGTATCTTCACGCTTTAATAGTCCGGACGTTGTACACAGTCCGGCTGTCCGGATACCCCCTAATCCAGGACTCCCTCATTCCCCGCATTAGCCTCTGCCCCTAAGTCTGGCTCTGGAGTCCGGCTGGTGGAGGCGTGTCCGGCAGGCTCTCCAGACACAGTCCGGCGGGCGTTTTTCTGCCAGGAACCATGAACATTATTATATTATAAAGACGATAATCACGGAGCAGGTTTTTTCATACCTCTGCGACATCGTCTCGGTCCTGACCGACTTCCTTTATAGCCTACCCCTCTTCGGTGCCCCTTGTTGACGAGTCACTGCGGGTTCGGCACAGCGCCCCGATGGCCTTCCCTATAAGACGCAATACGTGTGCGGCGGGTAAGATGCAAAGAAGGGATCCTTCTCGGAAGTTGGGACTCCGATTTTACTTACCTGTGACACAGGGAGTAGGCCAGGATAATCAGCTATGATGGCCACCAAGGCACCGTCACGGCTTAGCTGATAGAACGTCCTGTCGACGAGCTCCACAAATACGTCCGGATCTTCTTCGAGTCCGGGGTCGAGGGCCCTGTCAGGGTCCTCTGGCTGTGGAGACGGGTTGTGGACCTCCCTCACAGCTTTTCGCAGTTCCTTCTATGAATTAGCAGGGTAAATATTTGTGAAGAATGCGGGAGCGAATGGAATTGAGTAAAGGATAGCATCTCACCTAGGTTGGGGGGTTGTACATGGAAAATCCATCACGTGGCTTAATACGGAGGAACTCTTCTTCTTCTCCTTTGTATAAATCGGACAGTATTTTCGCCAGAGCGGTGGCGGAGTCCGGACCTTTGCGACCGCAGCGGGTGGCATCGTCTTCTCCATTGAAGTGCCACATGGGTTTCCCCCGATACTGAAGTGGCTGGACCCCCCGCATTATACATATTGACATAACCTCGATTATTGTCAGTCCTGATTTGGCCAACGTTTTTATCCTGCCCATCAGGTAAAGGACCTCTCTGTTATCTTCCTCCTGGGGGCTCCGGGGGCGCCAGCTGTGGCATTTCTTCAAAGGGGCATTAGCAAACTCGGGAAGGCCCATCCGAATAGGGTCCGGAAGGGGGACATCCTCCATATAAAACCACTTCGATGGCCAGTCTTCGGAGGTCTTCTTCGGAGTACTGGACAGGTATCCAGTGTCGGGGATGTGCCATATTTCGGCTCCGCCCACTTGATATATTGACCCCTCCTGAGTGTGGGGTACGAGACAGAATAGCCTCTTCCATAGCTCGAAATGAGCTTCGCAGCCCAGAAATAGCTCGCAAAGGGCGACATAGCCTGCGATGTGTAGTATGAAGGCAGGAGTGAAGTTATGCAGCTGGAGGCCGTAGAACTCCAGGAGCCCGTAGAGGAACAGATGGATTGGAAATCCGAGGCTCCTCAGCAAGTAAGGGATAAGGCATACCCGCTCCCCCCTGGATGGGTTGGGATAACTCTCCGCTTGCTCCCCGCCATTGTAAGTGGCTAGTCCGGCTCGGACGGGGACCATATATGCAGGCGGGTGAAACCCCTGGGTCTGCAACTCCACCCATCGACTATGGGGGACAGAACACTTCTCCCAATCACCCGGCTTAGCGCTGCGGGAGCGAGAGGAGGAGCTGCGGTGGTCGGCCATGATGGAATGGCTTTTTGCGGGCGTGCTCTGATGGATACTCGCTGGGGGAAGATGTTGTGATTTGGATATGAGGATCCCCGTCTCTTTAATAGACGATTGACTAACGTGGTCAGGGTGGCAAATGTAAAAATGTCCCGACTTCTCGCATTCGCTCGACATGTGGAGGCTGCTATTATTAAGGCACAGAAGATGAGGAGTGCAATATTAATGGGAAGCCGGACACTGCTCATTACAACAGGTACTCAGGGATTTTTTGGAGAAGAACCCGCCTTGCAATGCCGAAGACAAACTGCGAAGCCTGGTTCAGGGGCCACTGAGGGAGTCCTGGATTAGGGGGTCCTCGGACAGCCGGACTATATACTTTGGCCGGACTGTTGGACTATGAAGATACAAGATTGAAGACTTCGTCCCGTGTCCGGGTGGGACTCTCCTTTGCGTGGAAGGCAAGCTTGGCAATTCAGATATGTAGATCTCCTTCTCTGTAACTAACTCTGTGTAACCCTAGCCCCCTCTGGTGTCTATATAAACCAAAGGTTTTAGTCCGTAGGACAAGAACAATCAGAATCATAGGCTAGCTTCTAGGGTTTAGCCTCTACGATCTGGTGGTAGATCAACTCTTGTAATACTCATATCATCAAGATCAATCAAGCAGGAAGTAGGGTATTACCTCAATCGAGAGGGCCCGAACCTGGGTAAACATCGTGTCCCCCACCTCCTATTACCATTAGCCTTAGACGCACAGTTCGGGACCCCCTACCCGAGATCCGCTGGTTTTGACACCGATAGCCCCCTCAATGCAACCGGAAGCAGTTGCGTCATAATCACGTGGCAGTCATGAGACTTTAGGTCCTGGAACTTTTTCTCGGGCATATTTATTATTCCCTTTATATTCGACAAGAAGCCATACGGGACCTTCATAGTGAGCAGGCATTCAAAGAAGATTTCCTTCTCTTCTTTGGTAAGAGCGTAGCTGGCAGGACCTTCATACTGCTTTGGAGGCATGGCGTCTTTTTCGTGCACATGTTGCTGGTCCTCCCATGCCTCCAGTGTATCTTTTGTCTTCCCATACACGCCCAAGAAGCCTAGCAGGTTCACGCAAAGATTCTTCGTCACGTGCATCACGCCGATTGAAGAGGAGACCTCTAGGTCTTTCTAGTAGGGTAGGTCCCAAAATATAGATTTCTTCTTCCACATGGGTGTGCGTACCTCAGCGTCATTCAGAACAGATAGTCCGTCGGGACCCTTTGCAAAACTTACTTGTAAATCATAGACCATAGCAAGTATGTGATCACCCGTACGGATGGCAGGCTTCTTCCGGTGATCTGCCTCGCCTTTGAAATGCTTGCCTTTCTTTCGACATTGATGGTTGGTCGGAAGAAATCGACGATGCCTCGGGTACACATTCTTCTCGCATTTGTCCAGGTATATACTTTCGGTGTCATCTAAACAGTGTGTGCATGTGTGCTATCCCTTGTTTGTCTGCCCTGAAAGGTTACTGAGAGCAGGCCAATCATTGATGGTTACAAACAGCAACGCATGTAGGTTAAATTCCTGCTGTTTGTGCTCATCCCACACACGTTCACTGTTTCCATTCCACAGCTATAAAAGTTCTTCAACTAATGTCCTTAGGTACACATCAATGTTTTTGCCGGGTTGCTTAGGGCCTTGGACGAGAACAGGCATCATAATGAACTTCCGCTTCATGCACAACCAAGGAGGAAGGTTATACATACATAGAGTCACGGGAAAGGTACTGTGATTTCTGCTCTGCTCCCCAAAAGGATTAATGCCATCTGCGCTTAAACCAAACCATACGTTCCTTGCGTCACCTACAAAGTCCTCCCAGCAGTTTCTCTCGATTGTTCTCCACTGCGAATCGTTAGTGGGTGCTCTCAACTTCTCGTCTTTCTTACGGCCCTCTCTGCGCCATCGCATCAACTTGGCATGCTCTTTGTTTCTGAACAGACGTTTCAACCATGGTATTATAGGAGCATACCACATCACCTTGGCAGGAACCCTCTTCCTGGGGCACTCACCATCAACATCACCAGGGTCATCTCATCTGATCTTATACCGCAATGCACCACATACCAGGCATGCGTTCAAATCCTCGTACGCATCGCGGTAGAGAATGCAGTCATTAGGTCATGCTTGTACCTTCTGCACCTCCAATCCTAGAGGGCATACAACCTTCTTTGCTGCGTATGTACTGTCGGGCAATTCGTTATCCTTTGGAAGCTTCTTCTTCAATATTTTCAGTAGCTTCTCAAATCCTTTGTCAGGCACAGCATTCTCTGCCTTCCACTGCAGCAATTCTAGTACAGTACCGAGCTTTGTGTTGCCATCTTCGCAATTGGGGTACAACCCTTTTTTGTGGTCCTCTAACATGCGATCGAACTTCAGCTTCTCCTTTTGACTTTTGCATTGCGTCTTTGCATCGACAATGACCCGGTGGAGATCATCATCGGGCACATCGTCTGGTTCCTCTTGATCTTCAGCATCCCCCATTGCAGCATCACCGTATTCAAAGGGCACATAGTTGTCATCATCCTCTTCTTCTTTGTTGTCTTCCATCATAACCCCTCTTTCTCCGTGCTTGGTCCAAATATTAGTGTGGAATGAAACCCTTATAAAGCAGGTGGGTTTGAAGGGTTTTTGAGTCAGAGTAAGACCTCGTATTCCCACATATAGGGCATGGAAAACACATAAAACCATTATGCTTGTTTGCCTCAGCCAGTGCGAGAAAATTATGCATGCCCTCAATGTACTCGGAGGTGCGTCTGTTACCATATATCCATTGCCGGTTCATATGCGTGCATTATATATAATTAAGTGTGTCAAAAACCATTACAGAATATCATGAATAGATAAGTGACCAAATTAATAGAAGTTCATCATCACATTAAAACCAAAGTACATACATAGTTCTCATTGAACAACATGTAGATCTCCAGAGCATCTAATTAAACCATAAATTGAAACTATCTAAAACATTTCAATGCAACAACAAATGCGATCATAATCGCAACTAAGGTAACAATTGATCCAACAACATAATAATACCAAGCCTCAGTAAGAATGGCATATTTTCTAATCTTTCTAATCTTCAAGCGCATTGCATCCATCTTGATCTTGTGATCATCGACGACATCCGCAAATCTTCTCCTCCTCAATTTTTTTCAATTTTTCCTTCAAGTAATTGTTTTCTTCTTCAACTAAATTTAACCTCTTGACAATAGGGTCGGTTGAAATTTCCGGTTCACATACCTCCTAGATAAAAAATCTATGTCACGTTGTTCGGCATAATTGTCATAAACACTAAATGAACCAAATAGTTATAAAAGACAATATATACCGCATCTGAATCATAGACAGGACGAGGACCAACGGAGGTAGATACCAAAACCATCGCACTATATAATAACAAACAATAAGAAAAGTAAGAAAATTACACAAGTATCTGTCTAAATCATACAAGTAAGTACTTTTTTCTTTTAGAAAGAAGATAAGATCAAGAGGCTCACCAAGGTGGTGCCGGCGACGAGATCGGCGCGGGCGATCGATGGCAGTGAGAACGGGGACGGGACAAGACGGACCACCAAACCTAGACAAATCTTGAGGAAAATGGAGTTTGGACAAGGAGCTTAGAGAGGAGAAAGCTTAAGTGTGGCTCGGGCATTTCATGAAACACCTCATGTGCATAGGAGGTGAGCAGGTGAGCTAGAGCACCATAATGCTCTCCCACGGCCGGCCAAAAAAACATAGCACTCCACTGCTCTGCTCGCAGGCGAAGGGGTATATATAGGCATCTCATTGGTCCCAGTTCGTGGCTGGAACCAGGACTAAAGGACCCCATTTGGTCCCGGTTCCAGCCACAAACTGGGACCAATGGTTGTGGGCCAGGAGCGAGGACCATTGGTCCCGGTTCGTGCCTGGAACCGGGACCAAAGGGGCCAGACGAACCGGCACCAATGCCCCACGAGGCCTGGCCGGCCCCCTGGCCTCATGAACCGGGACCGTTGCCCCCATGGGTCCCGGTTCGTGAGTGAACCGAGATTAATGAGCTTATCCTGTCTGGACCAAAGCCCTGTTTTTGTTGGGGAACGTAGTAATTTCAAAAATTTCCTACGCACATGCAAGATCATGGTGATGATATAGCAACGAGAGGGGAGAGTGTTGTCCATGTACCCTCGTAGACCGTAAGCGGAAGCGTTATGACAACGCGGTTGATGTAGTCGTACGTCTTCACGATCCGACCGATCCAAGCACCGAACGTACGGCACCTCCGAGTTCTGCACATGTTCAGCTCGATGACGATCTCCGGCCTCCGATCCAGCTGAGCTCCGGAGATGAGTTCCGTCAGCACGACGGCGTGGTGACGATGATGATGTTTTACCGGCGCAGGGCTTCGCCTAAACTCCGCGACGATATGACCGAGGTGGAATATGGTGGAAGGGGGCACCGCACACGGCTAAGGAACGATCCGTAGATCAACTTGTGTGTTCATGGGGTGCCCCCTGCCCCCGTATATAAAGGAGGGAGGGAGGAGGAGGCCGGCCCTCTACTATGGCGCGCCATGGGGAGTCCTACTCCCACCGGGAGTAGGATTCCCCTTTTCCTAGTCCAACTAGTAGTCCTTCCATGTATTAGGAGTAGGAGAGAAGGAAAGGGAAGAGAGAAGGAGAAGGAAGGAAGGGTGCGCCCCCCCTCCCTAGTCCAAGGGGAGGGTGGCGGCCACCCTTTTGGCCCTTTTTCTCCTTTCCCGTATGGCCCATTAAGGCCCAATACGAATTCCCGTAACTCTCCGGTACTCCGAAAAATACCCGAATCACTCGGAACCTTTTCAAACTCCGAATATAGTCGTCCAATATATCGATCTTTACGTCTCGACCATTTCGAGACTCCTCGTCATGTCCCCGATCTCATCTGGGACTCCGAACTCCTTCGGTACATCAAAACTCATTAACTCATAATATAACTGTCATCGAAACCTTAAGCGTGCGGACCCTACGGGTTCGAGAACTATGTAGTCATGACCTAAAACCATTCTAGGTCATTAGCCAATAGCGGGACCTGGATGCCCATATTGGTTCCTACATATTCTACGAAGATCTTTATCGGTCAAACCGCATAACAACATACGTTGTTCCCTTTGTCATCGGTATGTTACTTGCCCGAGATTCGATCGTCGGTATCCAATACCTAGTTCAATCTCGTCACCGGCAAGTCTCTTTACTCATTCTGTAATGCATCATCCCGTAACCAACTCATTGGTCACATTGCTTGCAAGGCTTATAATGATGTGCATTACCGAGAGGGCCCAGAGATACCTCTCCGACAATCGGAGTGACAAAACCTAATCTCGAAATACGCCAACCCAACATGTACCTTCGGAGACACCTGTAGAGCACCTTTATAATCACCCAGTTACGTTGTGACGTTTGGTAGCACACAAAGTGTTCCTCCGGTAAACGGGAGTTGCATAATCTCATAGTTATAGGAACATTGTATAAGTCATGAAGAAAGCAATAGCAACATACTAAACGATCAAGTGCTAGGCTAACGGAATGGGTCAAGTCAATCACATCATTCTCCTAATGATGTGATCTCATTAATCAAATGACAACTCTTTTGTCCATGGCTAGGAAACATAACCATCTCTGATAAACGAGCTAGTCAAGTAGAGGCATACTAGTGACACTATGTTTGTCTATGTATTCACACATGTATTATGTTTCCGGTTAATACAATTATAGCATGAATAATAAACATTTATCATGAAATAAGGAAATAAATAATAACTTTATTATTGCCTCTAGGGCATATTTCCTTCAGTTTTCTACTAGTGACTCCAGCAAACCCCTGGGGTAACGGCGAAGCCCGGTTAGCAGTTGCGCATGTTGGCGTGAACGCGCTATAGCTAAAGAATACCTGCAGCGCATGTTGGCGGCCCACGCTACTGCTAAGTACTAGTAGCGCGCCCGGCTAACCCCTCTCTACTGTTACCTGTCTACCAATAGGAATTTCCCTAGTTTCCCTAGTAGTGTTGCGCCAAATAGCGACCCGACGCACACACAGACACCCGACTGGGCCGGCCCATGGTGTAGCGATCACGTTTGTACAGTAGCGCAACAATTTGATTGTCAAAAAATGAAAAAAAAAACAGGACGACTTCGCTAAACAAGTGGACTTAACAAGCATTCATGACAATAAAGGAAGGCGATTTATGGTTTTTATATCTTTTCCTGGATTTTTCTGAAAAGCGAGTAATGTTTGAAAATCTGAAAATTGTTTGAACAACTCAAACAAATTTATAATTCAAACTTATTCAAAAAATGTAAATGTTATTCAAAAATAGTTTTTCAAAAAAGTTAGATAACAGGAACATTTTAAAAAAATTCTGAACATTTATTCCAAAGCACAAAACATTCCTAGAAATTGCCAAACATTTTCTGAAAATGCGAGCATTTTTTCAGTTTTGAGCACATTTTTTATTGTGAACATTGTTGGAAAATACAAAAAGAAATCAAAAAATTCAAAAAAATAAACAGATTTTTAAAACACGAACATTTTTTGGAAAACTGAACATTTGTTGAAAACACGAACAATTTGAAAAACAGAGAATGTTTTTTTAACAAAATAACATTTATTTTATTTTTGGATAAAATACGAAAAAATGACATTTTAGAAATTCAGGAAAATAATGAAACGCAGACATTTTTGGAAAATGTGAACATTTTTTTTAAAAAATGAACAAAATTGAAAGAACATGAACAAAACATTGAAATTCTGAACATTTTTCAAACAAACGTGAACAAGATATTAAAATTCTGATCATTTTTAGGTAAGTGAGCGAATTTGAAATTTTGAACAAAATTTGAAATGCTGAACTTTTTATGAATTCTTTGAAATTATGGAAAAAAACACAAAAAAATTGCATTCGAATTTTTAAAAAAATTCAGATCGGCGTTTGAGTTTCTTATATGGTGTTGCGCTGTACAGTAATCGTTCAATGTCACTAGCTCAACTGGTTAGAGTCTCGTCCTCTCGAGCTGCCGGTCCTGGGTTCGAACCGTGGCAGCGCAACCTTTTTTACTCCAGTGTTATGTACTTGTCGCTAGCTGGGCCGAGGAGAAAAGGGCCCAGCGACCGCGACCTGGAACGATCTCACGGGCAGCGCTCGCTCGGTTCCACGTTTTTGAATTTTTTTACTCCAGTGTTATGTACTTGTCGCTAGCTGGGCCGAGGAGAAAAGGGCCCAGCGACCGCGACCTGGAACGATCTCACGGGCAGCGCTCGCTCGGTTCCACGTTTTTGAATTAGTACCACACCGGTCGCTTCTAAACGTATGTAGCGGCATAAAAATCCTGGTAATGACCGGGTTAATCGCCGAGGACAGCATTGACTGGACCAGCTAAGCTAGCTAGCTGGGCTAGCTCTGTTGAGGCATTACCAGACGACGCACTGACTGGACCAGCTAATTAAACGCTAGCTAGCTGAATTAGCTCTGCTGAGGTAAAAGCGTTCACTGGCCTGGCCACCCAGTTGAAGTAAGTCTTTTTTTATTTCTCCCTTGCTTCGTTTTTTACTCATCGTATGATGGATTCTGTTCATTTTCCTTTTTGATTTTTTTTCTCCCATAGACTATTAGCATTTGTCTTGCGGTATCCCCGCCGCCACTGTGGTCGCAGAGGCGCCTCCCTAGCAGCAATAGGACTACGGTGGTAGTGTCGGCGCCTAATTTGGCATATGACGCAACTCATAAACTTGGACGTGTGATTTGTGTGGGCTACAACAACCCAGCAACGACACTCTCATGCCACTCTACGGTGGCACGCCACCAGCAACAGACAATGAATCAACCCCAGGACAAACACCTGAAAATCAGCCTCCCAGTCAGACGTAGGCACTGGGCCTTTCGTCGGTTTTACTCCAATTGTACAACGGATTGTGTTCCTTTTTTTGAATTCTTTTCACCCATAGAATATTAACGTTTTCCTTGTGGTATCCCCACCGCCACTGCGATCGCAGAGGCGTCCGCCTAGCAGTAATGGAACATGGAGATTGTCAAAGCTTTGCAGTCGAGGTGTACGATGGTGGTGTGTGGGCGCTTTAGATGGCATGATGCAGCTCATAAACTCGGACGCGTTATTTGTGTGGCTAAAACAACTCAGCACCGACACTCCCATGCCACTCTATGGTGGCACGTCACCGGCGATGGAACAACCTAAGGACAAACACCTGAAAACCAGCAACGACACTAGACTACGGTGGTAGTGTCGTCGCCTAATTTGGCATATGACGCAACTCATAAACTTGGACATGTGATTTGTGTGGGCTAAAACAACCCAGCAACGACACTCTTATTTTTTTAGAATAATCCAAATATTTTTAAAATCCCTGCATTTCTTGAAAATAGGAAAACATTTCTTTTGAAAACACGAACATTTTCGGGAACATGATTGAGCAGGCGTACTGAGTTGTAACTCTGCTGAATGTAAAAGCGTTCACTGGCCTGGCCACCCAGTGAAGCCTTTTTTGCTGTCTCCCTCTTATTCTATAATCTTTTTTTTACTCCAACGTACGACGGATTGTTAACACTAAGTATAATCTCTCTCTCTCTCTCTCTCTCTGGCCGTTGGATCGTTGATTTTCTTTTTTCATTTTTTTCTTCCTCGACTATTACCATTATTGCACATATATTCTATAAGAAATCGCATTATTTCAGCGTCACAAATGTCTTTCCGTTCCCTATCTATGTAAATAAGTGCAACGACTTTTGAAAATTCTTTGTTACCAATCAAGTATAGACGTACGCAGCCTGAATGGAAATACCCTATAGGAAATCGCATTATTTTCCCAAAAAGTGTACACCATTCCTTTCTATCTATGCAAGATAAGTGCAACGACGGTCTCCCCACCTCCAGGCCTACTGCCGCCCTCCTCCTCTCTCGAGCTTGCATGCCACCATCAGTTGTCAATCCCTACCTCCCTAGCAAGCAGCCACCTACCGAGTCACCTCCACCGCCATCCGTACCCCTCCTTCCCGCCGCATCCACTGGCGGAGAGGGATAAAGATGTGGAGCTCGAGAACCGCCTTTGCAAAGGCGCAAAAAGGTACATACGGTTTCATGAGGATAGAGTGGGCTCTAGGATTTGCCCCAGGATTTCAAGTTGAATTTCAATTAGAGTTTTTTATTATGTCAAAATCCAAAATCATGACTTTATTTGAGATAGATGAACACAAGCCATTGTTAGTGTTGCTTGTGGATGTCAATAATAGGAGGATTATATACCTTTGGAAAAACTTGTGGGAAATTTGGCAGTGTCGGTGCGTAATTTGGCATGATGCAACTCGTAAACTTGGACGCGTGATTTCTGTGGGCTAAAACAACCCAGCAACGACACTCTCATGCCACTCTGCGGCGGCACGTCACCAGCGACGGCGATGAAAACACCCGAGGACAAACACCTGAAAATCAGCCTCCCAGTCAGACATAGGCACTGGGCCTTTCTTCGGTTTTACTCCAATTGTACAACGGATTGTGTTCCTTTTTTTGAATTTTTTTCACCCATAGAATATTAACGTTTGCCTTGTGGTATCCCCACCGCCACTGCGATCGCAGAGGCGTCCGCCTAGCAGTAATGGAACATGGAGATTGTCAAAGCTTTGTAGTCGAGGTGTACGGTGTGGGCGCCTTAGATGACATGATGCAGCTCATAAACTCGGACACGTGATTTGTGTGGCTAAAACAACTCAGCACCGACACTCCCATGTCACTCTATGGTGGCACGTCACCAGCGATGGAACAACCTAAGGACAAACACCTGAAAACCAGCCTCCTAGTCAGACATAGGCACCGGGCCACATAGATCCGCACAGGGGCAACAACCACATGAATCCCTGCCCAGATCCCTAGATCTGCGTAGTTCAAAGAAGCCAGATCTTGGCCAAGGCCCTGGATCCACTTGCACGCATGTACTAAAACTGATGTTGCATGTAAGTTAGACGTATTTTCTCAAGAAAAAGTAACTTAGAAGATTAGCTTGAAGGTGCATGTCATGTAACCCGACAACTACCTAAGGTCATCTTTAAGTACATCCTCAAAATCCCCATTTGACCTCTCGGGGAATTTTGGACAAATTTTTGCACCTGATCAGGCCCAGTGGGCGTGAGGTGAGACGAAAACATACCGAAAAAGAACATTCTCGAAAAGAATCAAACATGTGACCTCGCGCTTCTAAACCTCGTGTGCTAGCCACTACAAGAGAGGACAGTTGGTGGATTTTGTGAAGCGTGCAACTATTTAACGACATACTGCAGCGGGGAGATTTGATAACTTTTTTGAATTATGTTGAAACATTTTCTTGAAAAAAATTATTTAAAAAAATACCAAATATTTTAAAAATCCCAACAATTCTTAAAAATAGGAGTGCATTTTTTAAAAATCTGAACATTTTGAAAAATGAATAATATTTTGAAAATGCGAACATTTTCTGGAACATTATCGAGTAGGCGTACTAAGTTGTAACAAACTTCGTTCGAGCCGGATACAATGCCCTATCACCTTTTTGTATAGATTTTATCTCTTCCGGAATTGTATATCATAAAGTCTTTTTCTTTTTACCTTGAGAAATCTCCTAACGACCTAGCCTGGGTTCTGTAGCTTGGATTTTACGATGTACAGGACCCCTTTAGGGGACCGGCTTGCATGCGATGGCTTGTAGCCTATACTTGCAGTGGAGCCAAGGTTCGATTCTTAGTTGATCCTGGGTTGACATGGGTGTCGGTGTCAAAACCGGCGAATCTCGGGTAGGGGGTCCCGAACTGTGTGTCTGAGAATCGATAGTAACAAGGGACGATGGGGACACGATGTTTACCCAGGTTCGGGCCCTCTTAAAGGAGGTAAAACCCTACCCGAGATCTGCCGGTTTTGACACCGACATTGGTGCTTTCATTGATAGTTCCATTGTGTTCTCGATAGAAGTATCCATAGCTCACCTTGTCATCAATAATGATATCACTTCTGGAAGGAGCCTAACTTCAGGACAGGTCTTCCAGCTCGGCGATTTCACCGTGGGCGCCCACACGGCCATCAAGCCGACGACGCCCCCCCCCCCCCCCCCCCCCCCCCACGACCTCCAAACATCACCTCTGCATCAGCCTCGAACACTCCAAAAAGATGGATCCGGCGGACATCTCGTCCTTAAACGAGCTGTTAGATCGCATCGCCGCCCTGGGGCTTTCAACGGATTATGATCAGATCGGGCTTAAACCTGACCAGAGGGAAATCAATCTCCCGACGATCACTCACCTGGTGGCGATCATCGATGAACGAGACAAGAACACTTCTTCCCCTAAGTTAAAAACCAGCTACGTTCGGATCTCCGAACCCATTAAACTGGATACTCTTCCTTCGGAGGGGACCCCACGTCCCCCGAACTCCGGGTCGGACTTAGGGTCCGGGGAGCGCTTGGATCTTCCCGGACCCGAACCGGTGACCTTAGAGATTTTACAAGCTCCGAATAAAATTCTAGGCAGGGATTCAAGTTTTAGCCCACCCACCCACCACAATCAATACTCTCCAAGCAATTCAGGCCCTCCTGACATATACGACCTGATGTATGTACGGCAGCAACCTCAGGAAACGGTCCATCACTTTTGGGCTAGGTTTCTACTTGTCAAAAACAAGATTAAAGATTGCTGCGACGACGATGCGGTCTCGGTTTTTCGTCACAATTGCGTCGATGGGGGAATTCGGAATTCCCACGACCGCCGTCGCATATAGAGTTTCACGGAACTATCGCACATAGTACGGAAATACTGCACGATGGAAAGCACATGGAAGGCCCAAAACCCAATTGGAACCCATTGCCTTTAAGCAGTGCACTGCCCGGGCAAAACGGGTACACCCTTATGGGGCATCCGATCATAAGCCCGTCGGCAAGAACAACAAACCCTTCACGGGACATAGGTCCGTCCTCGACGAACTCCTCCACAAGCCCTGTTAGATTCATGCAACGCTGAGCACCAAACCAACTCACAACCTTCGGGCATGCTGGGTACTCCGGCAAGTGGCTAAAAGCGGTGAGGCTATACTCACCACCGTTACTGCAGAGAAGCATTCTCCGGAGGATGACGATCTTAACGTCTTTACGGTCTTCGAGACCTTCTCTTCAAATAATCAGCGCAAAAGGGCACTCTGCGACCTCGCCGAAATCAACCAAGTAACCGCAATGAGCCCATGGAACAACGCGGCAATAACTTTCATCGTTGACGACGAACCAAGGGCCCGATCAATCCGAGCACCAGCCGCCTTGGTCTTAAACCCAATTATGGATGGCTTTCGACTCACCAAAGTGCTCATGGACGGCGGCGGCGGACTTAACCAATATTTTTAAAATCACAACATCTCTTAAAAATAGGAGTGCATTTTTTCAAAATTTTGAACATTTTGAAAAATGAACAATTTTTTGAAAATGCGAACATTTTCTGGAACATGATCGAGTAGGCGTAATAAGTTGTAACAAACTTCGTTTGATTGGGATTCAATGCCCTATCACTTTTTTTGCATAAATTTTATCTCTTCCGTAATGTATGTCACAAAGTCTTTTTCTTTTTACCTTGAGAAATCTCCTTATCGACCTAGCCCGGGTTCCTTAGCTTGGGGGAAAATGTAGGACCCCTTTAGGGGACCGGCTTGCATGCAATGGCTTGTAGCCTGTACTTGCAGCGGAGCCAAGGTTCGATTCTTAGCTGATCCTAGGTTTGCTGGCACGGGGCATGGGCTCCTCCATGCAACCTGTCCGATGGTCTCACGCGAGAAGTGATGTGCTAGCCAAGTTGATGCTTTTACTGTGTTGATTACCGGCTGGTTCAAATCTGCTTCTCCATCATGATGATTACATCCATGGTATTACTACATATGGCTCATATGGTGTCTATGCATCGGGATCTAGGCTGCTGATGAAAGCGGATGTCAGTTTTTTGTCTGAAACGCATCTAAATAATGAGAAGGCGCTTAGGATTAGACTTTGTTTCGATCTCTTCCATATTGTTGAAAGTGATGGTCTGTCAGGAGGCCTTGTACTCTTTTGTAATCTTTCAAATGAAGTAGTGTTGAACTACTCGTTCCCTAAGTTTATTTATGGCTTTGTGATGGAGGGCAATTCTGTTGCATGGCATATTACAGGGACCTATGGTGAGCCAAGGTGGGACATGAAGCATATATCATGGCATATTACTGGGCAACTAGGGCGATCTAACAGGCCCCCTCCCCCCGCGCGCGCCTCTCCATCAACAACTGGGCCGGCCCACCATCCACCCGTGCGGTCGCCCCCGCCCCCACACGCGCGACGCAGCTGCTCGTTTTTAGTCCCACCTCGTAAGCTGATGGCCACCGGAACCTGTTTAAATAATCGGGCGCATCAAACCTGTCAAACTCGTCTGTTAGCAAGTCCTCCCAACCCCGTTAGACCCAGCTGCTGGGCCTTTACTCGGCCTATTTGCCTACCCGAGTCGCCCTCTTAAGTTTGATTTGGGTCGGAAAATGTACCTACTAAGGGCATCTGCAGCCTCGCTAGGCGATTTTTTCGCGCCGACGCCGAAAAAAACGGCCCAGTCGCGCCCCCAGGAGCCCGATTTTCGCCGGTTTGGGCCGAAAACAGCGCCGGGCGAACTTTTTTGGCGCGAAGAAACCGCCGGCCCGACGCGTCAGCGACCGGGTTACTTCTCGGCCCTTCGTCGTCCTCATCGCTTCGTTTCCCGCGGCGAATCAATGCCGCGCTGCCGCGCCGATCAGCCTGCGCGCCATTGATGCTTCACGGGCGGCGCAGTGAAGGCCGAACGACGCGCGTCCCTCGCCCGCCACGCGTACGTACGGTGCCACGCGTGTGGGCGGCGCGTCGGCCTATATATGCCGCGCCCGGCGCTCTTGGTCGTCACACTTCCCCTTCGCCGTCGCTCCTTCCTCCCTTTCCTCTCCTCCTTTTCGTCGCCTTCCAATGGCCGAACGTTTCCCAGGCGACGGCTCGGCGGCGAACGGCTTCGGCCGCCGCCATCTCCATGAAGACGAGGCTCGCCTCCTTTACGAGGCCGAGTACCCGGTCCCGCCGGACATGCGGGTGCCCGGGGCGTGGAGGATCAGCGCGGGCAGCGTGCCGGTGCCCCCTGTACCCTCCGGCGCGGTGCGGCGCGCGGAGATCGCCCGCATCCGCTCCAACCTGCCGCCTGCGGCGAGGGAGACGCCACGCTACGCCCCCGACAGCCCGTTGTGGGAGCCCTACTTCCGCCGCCGTCACGCCCAGCAGCTCGAGGCCACCAACGGCGTCGTGCCCTCCGGCAGGCAAAACTCCGCCGGCCGGCGTTGATGGTGGGGCGTGCCAGGGCGCACGCTGGACGCCGTCCTCGAGTACATCGAAGCCGGCAACACGCCGCGCCTCGACTACCCCGCTCTCCCTTCCTTTTCACGACGCCGGGGAAGTTCCTGGACCCCGAGGCGCATGGAGACCGGGGGGTCCTCCTCTTCGTCCGGCGGCTCACCCTGCCTCCGCCCCGTCAAGCCGGAGCCCCAGGACACGCCTGTGGCCGCGCGCACCCGCAGCTCCGGCGTCCGTATCGGCGCCCCGTCAAGCCGGAGCCCCGCCGACCGTTTTGTCCTCGTCGAGCCCAAGCCGGAGCCCGGCCTCGTCGAGCCCAAGAAGGAGCCCGGCCTCCCCGCGGAGTACGAGGAGATAGCCCGGCGCGGCTTCTCCGACGAGGACGCCATGCGGTGGGCGCGGGAGGACTACCTCCGCGAGGAGACGGTCCGGCAGTGACGGGCCCTGGAGGAGATCGCCGCCCGCAAGCGCGGGCGCGAGGACGAGCACGGCGTCGTGATCCTCGACAGCGACGACGACGACGCCCTCGGACCTTCCAACCCGCCGCGCCAACCGGGGGAGGGGTGCAGCAGGGACGGCGGAGGTTTAGGCCGGGGCGGCAGCGACGACGACGACGACGACGACGACGGCGGCGGCGGCGGCGACTACACGCGGTTCTACAGCCTCCTCGGCATGTAGACGCGTTGGGCGGGCGGAGGGCGGTGAGGCCGGGCGGCGAGGGAGACGGCGGGAGTAGCCCGCCGGTTTTTTTTTTGTAAAATATGTTTATGTTTGAACGAACTCGCCGAAGTTTGCTATGAATTTGCGCCGTGTTTGTGCCGTGTTTAAATTTTTTAAAATATTGTGGGCACCGCGACTGGGGGGCATCACGCCCCCAGTGCGCCGTTAGCGCCGGTGCACCCCCAGGGGGCGATTTTTTGCCCCTCCTGGGGGGCCAACGGCTGGAGAAGCCCTAACTGGTACAGCAGCTTGTTGGTTAGTTGGGCGTTTTTTTATTAGCCAGGTCGGGTCTGAACATATATACAGTAGATGTTGCCAGGTCGGATCATTCAGCAGAAATATTTTGAACAAACATAAACAAAACGCTTATTGATAGATGTTGCCATAAATGTTTTGAGCAAACGTAAACAAGTTTTCTAGCGCACACACGTTATAAATAATCAAAAACATAGGTTATTCCCATGAGAAACAAGTTGCTTCTCTACACCCCGATACCTGAACGAAATATAAAGAACTGTGTGAGAACATTTAGTCGATAAAATCAAATAAGAAACATAAAAAAATGTAAGACTTACTTCTCGTTTTGACTACATGTCAGCCTTGTTATGACCTGGGAAATGACAAAGACTGCACAACGGATCACTTTTCTTCTCTCTAAAATCTTTTGGTCGACCATTTTTGGTAACGTCGGGGCCACCCTTTGAGCGGCCTTTCTTAGGTGCACCCTTCGTCGAAACTTTCTCAGGATCACGTATACCTGCTGCACCTTCTTCCGCTTGAATTGCCTGCTTCGCAATTAGAGCACACCTTCTACGTCCTATGAGTTCCTCTTCTGGGATCTTCTTCCTTGCTATTATATCGTCCAGACACTTCATCAAACAAGAAGGGATCATTTGCTGCAACATAAGCAGATTCTGCTGATTTATGCTCACTTGACCGTACCGTTCTCTCTCCTCTGGCCCAGACCAACCCCAGCCAAAAAGATCACTCTTGCGATGATTTTGAGCAAACGTAAACAAAACGCTTATTGATAGATGTTGCCATAAATGTTTTGAGCAAACGTAAACAAAACACTTATTGATAGATGTTGCCATAAATGTTTTGAGCAAACGTCGCAAACGTAAAGAAAACACTTATTAAGTTTTTCTGGCGCACACACGTTATAAATAATCAACAACATAGGTTATTCCCACGAGAAACAAGCTCCTTCTCTACGCCCGATAACTGAACAAATCATATAGAACTGTGTGAGTGTTGGGGAACGTAGTAATTTCAAAAAAATTCCTACGCACACGCAAGATCATGGTGATGGCATAGCAACGAGAGGGGAGAGTGTTCGTCCACGTACCCTCGTAGACCGTAAGCGGAAGCGTTAGCACAACGCGGTTGATGTAGTCGTACGTCTTCACGATCTGACCGATCCAAGCACCGAACGTACGGGGCCTCCGAGTTCAGCACACGTTCAGCTTGATGACGATCTCCGGCCTCCGATCCAGCGAAGCTCCGGAGATGAGTTCCGTCAGCACGACGGCGTGGTGACGATGATGATGTTCTACCGGCGCAGGACTTCGCCTAAACTCCGCGACGATATGACCGAGGTGGAATATGGTGGAAGGGGGCACCGCACACGGCTAAGGAACGATCCGTAGATCAACTTGTGTTGTTGTGCCTAGAGGTGCCCTCCTGCCCCCGTATATAAAGGACCAAGGGGGGAGGGGGCGGCCGGCCTAGTAGGGGCACGCCAAGGGGAGTCCTACTCCCACCGGGAGTAGGACTCCCTCCTTCCTTGTTGGAGTAGGAGAAGGGGGAAAGAGGGGGAGAGGAGGAAGGAAAAGGGGGCCGCACCCCTTGTCCAATTCGGACCAGAGGTGGGCTGCGCGCCTCCTTCCTTTCGGCCTCTCTCCTCTATTCCCGTATGGCCCAATAAGGCCCAATACTTCTCCTCGGCGAATTCCCGTAACTCTCCGGTACTCCGATAAATACCCGAATCACTCGGAACCTTTCCGAACTCCGAATATAGTCGTCCAATATATCGATCTTTACGTCTCGACCATTTCGAGACTCCTCGTCATGTCCCCGACCTCATCCGGGACTCCGAACTCCTTCGGTATATCAAAACTCATAAACTCATAATATAACTGTCATCAAAACCTTAAGCGCGCGGACCCTACGGGTTCGAGAACTATGTAGACATGACCTAGAACTATTCGTGGTCAATAACCAATAGCGGAACCTGGATGTCCATATTGACTCCTACATATTCTACGAAGATCTTTATCGATCAAACCGCATAACAACATACGTTGTTCCCTTTGTCATCGGTATGTTATTTGCCCGAGATTCGATCGTCGGTATCCAATACCTAGTTCAATCTCGTTACCGGCAAGTCTCTTTACTCGTTCCGTAATACTTCATCCCGTAACTAACTCATTAGTTACAATGCTTGCAAGTCTTAAGTGATGTGTATTACCGAGAGGGCCCAGAGATACCTCTCCGACATTCGGAGTGACAAAACCTAATCTCGAAATACGCCAACCCAACATGTACCTTCGGAGACACCTGTAGAGCACCTTTATAATCACCCAGTTACGTTGTGACGTTTGGTAGCACACAAAGTGTTCCTCCGGTAAATGGGAGTTGCATAATCTCATAGTTGTAGGAACATTGTATAAGTCATGAAGAAAGCAATAGCAACATACTAAACGATCAAGTGCCAGGCTAACGGAATGGGTCAAGTCAATCACATCATTCTTCTAATGATGTGATCCCGTTAATCAAATGACAACTCATGTCTATGGTTAGGAAACTTAACCATCTTTGATTAACGAGCTAGTCAAGTAGAGGCATACTAGTGACACTATGTTTGTCTATGTATTCACACATGTATTATGTTTCCGGTTAATACAATTCTAGCATGAATAATAAACATTTATCATGATATAAGGAAATAAATAATAACTTTATTATTGCCTCTAGGGCATATTTCCTTCAGTCTCCCACTTGCACTAGAGTCAATAATCTAGTTCACATCGCCATGTGATTTAACACCAATAGTTCACATCACCATGTGATTAACACCCATAGTTCACATCGTCATGTGATCAACACCCAAAGGGTTTACTAGATTCAATAATCTAGCTCACATTGCTGTGTGATTAACACCCAAAGAGTACTAAGGTATGATCATGTTTTGCTTGTGAGAGAAGTTTAGTCAACGGGTCTGTCATATTCAGAGCCGTATGTATTTTGCAAATATTCTATGTCTACAATGCTCTGCACGGAGCTACTCTAGCTAATTGCTCCCACTTTCAATATGTATCTAGATTAAGACTTAGAGTCATGTGGATCAGTGCCAAAACTTGTATCGACGTAACTCTTTATGATGAACCTTTTTGTCATCTCCATAATCGAGAAACATATCCTTATTCCACTAAGGTTAATTTTGACCAATGGCCAGTGATCTACTCCTAGATCACTATTGTACTCCCTTGCCAAACCAGGGCAGAGTATACAATAGGTCTGGTCCATAGCATGGCATACTTTTATAGAACCTATGACTGATGCATAGGGAATGACTTTCATTCTCTTTCTATTTTCTGTCGTGGTCGGGATTCGAGTCTTACTCAATTTCATACCTTTGCAACACAGGCAAGAACTCTTTCTTTGACTGTTCCATTTTGAGCTACTTCAAAATCATGTCAAGGTATGTACTCATTGAAAATCTTATCAAGTGTCTTGATCTATCTCAATAGATCTTGATGCTCAATATGTAAGTAGCTTTACTGAGGTCTTTGTTTTAAAGAACTCCTTTCAAACACTCCTTTATGCTTTGCAGAATAATTCTATATTATTTCCGATCAATAATATGTCATTCACATATACTTATCAGAAATGTTGTAGTGCTCCCACTCACTTTCTTGTAAATACAGGCTTCACTAAGTCTCTACAAAACTATATGCTTTGATCAACTTATCAAAGCGTATATTCCAACTCTGAGATGCTTACACCAGTCCATAGATGGATCGCTGGAGCATGCATATTTTGTTAGCACCTTTAGGATTGACAAAACCTTCTGGTTGCATCATATACAACTCTTCTTTAAGAAAACCATTAAGGAATGCAGGTTTTACATCCATTTTCTAGATTTCATAAAATGTGGCAATTGCTAACATAATTCGCACAGACTTTTAAGCATCGATACGAGTGAGAAAACCTCATTGTATTCAACACCTTGAACTTGTCGAAAACCTTTTGCAACAATTCGAGCTTTGTAGATAGTAACACTACTATCAACGTCCGTCTTCCTCTTGAAGATCCATTTATTTTCTATGGCTTGCCGATCATCGGGCAAGTCCACCAAAGTCCACACTTTGTTCTCATACATGGATCCCATCTCAGATTTCATGGCCTCAAGCCATTTTGCGGAATCTGGGCTCACCATCGCTTCTTCATAGTTCGTAGGTTCATCATGGTCTAGTAACATGACTTCCATAACAGGATTACCGTATCACTCTGGTGCGGACCGTACTCTGGAATACCTACGAGGTTCTGTAGTAACTTGATCTGAAGTTTCATGATCATCATCATTAGCTTCCTCACTAATTGGTGTAGGAATCACTGGAACTGATTTCAGTGATGAACTATTTTCCAATTCGGGAGAAGGTACAGTTACCTTATCAAGTTCTACTTTCCTCCCACTCACTTCTTTCGAGAGAAACTCCTTCTCTAGAAAGGATCCATTTTTAGCAACGAATATCTTGCTTTCGGATCTGTGATAGAAGGTGTACCCAACAATTTCCTTTGGGTATTCTATGAAGACGTACTTCTCCGATTTGGGTTCGATCTTATCAGGATGAAACTTTTTCACATAAGCATCGCAGCCCCAAACTTTAAGAAATGACAGCTTAGGTTTACTACTAAACCATAGTTCATATGGTGTCGTCTCAATGGATTTAGATGGTGCCCTTTTAACGTGAATGCAGCTGTCTATAATGCATAACCCCAAAACAATAGTGGTAAATCAGTAAGAGACATCATAGATCGCACCATATCCAATAAAGTGCGGTTACGACGTTCGGACACACCATAACATTGTGGTGTTCCAGGTGGTGTGAGCTGTGAAACTATTCCACATTATTTTAATTGAAGACCAAACTCGTAACTCAAATATTTGTCTCTACAATCAGATCATAGAAACTTTATTTTCTTGTTACGATCGTTTTTCCACTTCACTCTGAAATTCTTTGAACCTTTCAATTATTTTAGACTTATGTTTCATCAAGTAGATATACGCATATCTGCTTAAATCATCTGTGAAGGTCAGAAAATAACGATACTTGCCATGAGCATCAACACTCATTGGATTGCATACATCGGTATGTATTATTTCCAATAAGTCAGTAGCTCATTCCATTGTTCCGAAGAACGGAGTTTTAGTCATCTTGCCCAAAAGGCAGGGTTCGCAAGCATCAAATGATTCATAACCAAGTGATTCCGAAAATCCATCTTTATGGAGTTTCTTCATGCGCTTTACACCGATATGACCCAAACGGCAGTGCCACAAATAAGTTGCACTATCATTATTAACTTTGCATCTTTTGGCCTCAATATTATGAATATGTGTATCACTACGATCGAGATCCAACAAACTATTTTCATTGGGTGTATGACTATTGAAGGTTTTATTCATGTAAACAGAACAACAATTATTCTCTAATTTTAAATGAATAATCATATTGCAATAAACACGATCAAATCATATTCATGCTCAACGCAAACGCCAAATAACATTTATTTAGGTTTAACACTAATCCCGAAAGTATAGGGAGTGTGCGATGATGATCATATCAATCTTGGAACTACTTCCAACACTCATCATCACTTTCCCTTCAACTAAGTCTCTGTTTATTCTGTAACTCCTGTTTCGAGTTACTAATCTTAGCAACCGAACAAGTATCAAATACTCAAGGGCTACGATAAACACTAGTAAGGCACACATCAATAATCTGTATATCAAATATACCCTTGTTCACTTTGCCATCCTTCTTATCCACCAAATATTCAGGGCATTTCCTCTTCCAGTGACCATTTTCTTTGCAGTGTAAGCACTCAGTTTCAGGCTTTGGTCCAGCTTTGGTCTTCTTCACGGGAGTGACAACTTGCTTGTCATTCTACTTGAAGTTCTCTTTCTTTGCCTTTGCCCTTCTCTTGAAACTAGTGGTCTTGTCAATCATCAACACTTGATGCTCTTTCTTGATTTCTACCTTCGTCGATTTCAACATCACGAAGAGCTCGGGAATCGTTTTCGTCATCCCTTGCATACTATAGTTCATCACGAAGTTCTAGTAACTTAGTGATGGTGACTAGAGAATTTTATCAATCACTATCTTATTTGGAAGATTAACTCCCACTTGATTCAAGCGATTGAAGTACCCAGACAATATGAGCACATGCTCACTAGTTGAGCGATTCTCCTCCATCTTTTAGCTATAGAACTTGTTGGAGACATCATATCTCTCAACTCGGTTATTTGCTTGAAATATTAACTTCAACTCCTGGAACATCTCATATGGTCCATGACGTTCAAAACGTCTTTGAAGTCCCGATTCTAAGCCGTTAAGCATGGTGCACTAAACTATCAAGTAGTCATCATAATGAGCTTAGCCAAACGTTCATAACGTCTGCATCTGCTCCTGCAATAGGTCTGTCACTTAGCGGTGCATTAAGAACATAATTCTTCTGTGCAGCAATGAGGATAATACCTCAGATCATGGATCCAATCCGCATCATTGCTACTAACATCTTTCAACACAGTTTCTCTAGGAACATATCAAAATAAACATATGAAAGCAACAACGCAAGCTATTGATCTTACAACATAATTTGCAAAATACTACCAGGACTAAGTTCATGATAAATTTAAGTTCAATTAATCATATTACTTAAGAACTCCCACTTAGACAGACATCTCTCTAGACATCTAAGTGATCACGTGATCCAAATCAACTAAACCATAACCGATCATCACGTGAGATGGAGTAGTTTTCAATGGTGAACATCACTATGTTGATCATATCTACTATATGATTCACGCTCGACCTTTCGGTCTCCGTGTTCCGAGGCCATATCTGTATATGCTAGGCTCGTCAAGTTTAACCTGAGTATTCCGCGTGTGCAAAACTGGCTTGCACCCGTTGTAGATGGACGTAGAGCTTATCACACCCGATCATCACGTGGTGTCTGGGCATGACGAACTTTGGCAACGGTGCATACTCAGGGAGAACACTTCTTGATAATAGTGAGAGATCATCTTAAAATGCTACCGTCAATCAAAGCAAGATAAGATGGATAAAGGATGAACATCACATGCAATCAAAATAAGTGATATGATATGGCCATCATCATCTTGTGCTTGTGATCTCCATCTCCGAAGCACCGTCGTGATCACCATCGTCACTGGCGCGACACCTTGATCTCCATCATAGCATCGTTGTCGTTTATGCCACCTATTGCTTCTACGACTATCGCTATCGCTTAGTGATAAAGTAAAGCAATTACAGGGCGTTTGCATTTCATACAATAAAGCGACAACCATATGGCTCCTGCCAGTTGCCGATAACTTCGGTTACAAAACATGATCATCTCATACAATAAAATATAGCATCACGTCTTGGCCATATCACATCACAACATGCCCTGCAAAAACAAGTTAGACGTCCTCTACTTTGTTGTTGCAAGTTTTACGTGGCTGCTACGGGCTGAGCAAGAACCGTTCTTACCTACGCATCAAAAACCACAACGATAGTTCGTCAAGTTGGTGCTGTTTTAACCTTCGCAAGGACTGGGCGTAGCCACACTCGGTTCAACTAAAGTTGGAGAAACTGACACCCGCCAGCCACCTGTGTGCAAAGCACGTCGGTAGAACCAGTCTCGCGTAAGCGTACGCGTAATGTCGGCCCGGGCCGCTTCATCCAACAATACCGCCGAACCAAAGTATGACATGCTGGTAAGCAGTACGACTTGTATCGCCCACAACTCACTTGTGTTCTACTCGTGCATATAACATCAACGCATAAAACCTAGGCTCGGATGCCACTGTTGGGGAACGTAGTAATTTCAAAAAATTTCCTACGCACACGCAAGATCATGGTGATGGCATAGCAACGAGAGGGGAGAGTGTTCGTCCACGTACCCTTGTAGACCGTAAGCGGAAGCGTTAGCACAATGCGGTTGATGTAGTCATACGTCTTCACGATCCGACCGATCCAAGCACCGAACGTACGGGGCCTCCGCGTTCAGCACACGTTCAACTTGATGACGATCTCCGACCTCCGATCCAGCGAAGCTCCGGAGATGAGTTCCGTCAGCACGACGGCGTGGTGACGATGATGATGTTCTACCGGCGCAGGGCTTCGCCTAAACTCTGCGACGATATGACCGAGGTGGAATATGGTGGAAGGGGCACCGCACACGGCTAAGGAACGATCCGTAGATCAACTTGTGTTGTTGTGCCTAGAGGTGCCCCCCTGCCCCCGTATATAAAGGAGCAAGGGGGGAGGGGGCGGCCGGCCTAGTAGGGGCGCGCCAAGGGGAGTCCTACTCCCACTGGGAGTAGGACTCCCTCCTTCCTTGTTGGAGTAGGAGAAGGGGGAAAGAGGGGGAGAGGAGGAAGGAAAGGGGGCCGCACCCCTTGTCCAATTCGGACCAGAGGTGGGCTGCGCGCCTCCTTCCTTTCGGCCTCTCTCCTCTATTCCCGTATGGCCCAATAAGGCCCAATACTTCTCCTCGGCGAATTCCCGTAACTCTCCGGTACTCCGATAAATACCCGAATCACTCGGAACCTTTCCGAACTCCGAATATAGTCGTCCAATATATCGATCTTTACGTCTCGACCATTTCGAGACTCCTCGTCATGTCCCCGACCTCATCCGGGACTCCGAACTCCTTCGGTACATCAAAACTCATAAACTCATAATATAACTATCATCAAAACCTTAAGCGTGCGGACCCTACGGGTTCGAGAACTATGTAGACATGACCTAGAACTATTCGTGGTCAATAACCAATAGCGGAACCTGGATGTCCATATTGGCTCCTACATATTCTACGAAGATCTTTATCGGTCAAACCGCATAACAACATATGTTGTTCCCTTTGTCATCGGTATGTTATTTGCCCGAGATTCGATCGTCGGTATCCAATACCTAGTTCAATCTCGTTACCGGCAAGTCTCTTTACTCGTTCCGTAATACTTCATCACGTAACTAACTCATTAGTTACAATGCTTGCAAGGCTTAAGTGATGTGTATTACCGAGAGGGCCCAGAGATACCTCTTCGACAATCGGAGTGACAAAACCTAATCTCGAAATACGCCAACCCAACATGTACCTCCGGAGACACCTGTAGAGCACCTTTATAATCACCCAGTTACGTTGTGACGTTTGGTAGCACAGAGAGTGTTCATCCGATAAACGGGGGTTGCATAATCTCGTAGTTGTAGGAACATTGTATTAAGTCATGAAGAAAGCAATAGCAACATACTAAACGATCAAGTGCTAGGCTAACGGAATGGGTCAAGTCAATCACATCATTCTTCTAATGATGTGATCCCGTTAATCAAATGACAACTCATGTCTATGGTTAGGAAACTTAACCATCTTTGATTAACAAGCTAGTCAAGTAGAGGCATACTAGTGACACTATGTTTGTCTATGTATTCACACATGTATTATGTTTCCGGTTAATACAATTCTAGCATGAATAATAAACATTTATCATGATATAAGGAAATAAATAATAACTTTATTATTTCCTCTAGGGCATATTTCCTTCAGTGAGAACATTCAGTCGATAAAATCAAATAAGAAACATAAAAAAAATGTACAACTTACTTCTCGTTTTGACTACATGTCGCCTTGTTATGACCTGGGAAATGACAAAGGCTGCACAACGGATCACTTTTCTTCTCTCTAAAATCTTTTGGTCTACCATTTTTGGTAACGTCGGGGACACCCTTTGACCGGCCTTTCTTAGGTGCACCCTTCGTTGAAACTTTCTCATGATCACAAATACCTGCTGCACCTTCTTCCGCTTGAATTGCATGCTTCGCAATTAGAGCACACCTTCTACGTTCTATGAGTTCCTCTTCCGGGATCTTCTTCCTTGCTATTATATCATCCAGACACTTCATCAATTCATTAAACAAGAAGGGATCATTTGTTGCAATCATTTTCTGCAACATGAACAACTTCTGTTGATTTTATGCTCAGTTGACTATATCGTTATCTCTCCTCTGGCCCAGACCAACCCCAGCCAAAAAGATCACTCTTGCACTGCACTAGCAACCCATCTCTCACATTTTTCGACAACCGATGGAGGACACAACACTTTGGTATTTCAGACAATTTAAGATGATGCAGAACAAATAGAATGTGTTTGCAAGGCAGCCCTTTTCCGAACCATCCTGAGACACATGTACGATGTAGTTTCTTCTGAGTTACCTGGTTCATACACAACATTATACCTGAACTTGTGGTTATCCTATCATGTCACGATGAATGTCTGACATTCAATTCCTACTAGCATCTCAAATATCTCAAGTTGTCCCATCTACTTCAGGTCATCTTGCAGAATATAGAAATTAGCAGGAGTGAATACTTTCGCAGCATGCTCCTCAATGGCCTTATATTCAGTAAATGCCGGTGGTACTTCCTGATTAGCCTCACAGTCATCATAACCTTCCCTCGCGGGAGGCTCCGGTGAGAGCCACAACAAAGGACCGAATCAAGACCTTCCCATAAGGTAAATGTGGTCGCACTGAATTAAAACCCGATTCAGTGGCACCATGCTGTGATCTACATCATATTCAAGTTGAACTTAATCAAGTTTAGCTTTGATAAAAACTTTTTATCATCAACATGATAGAACCGAAAAAGAATCATGCAACTACTCGTCATACAAAGCAAACAACTGATATTCATGGATCAAACTTAACAATATATGCATCTTGCAATTCTCAGAACCAAAACTTTTCTGGTTATAACTCATTTTTATTTATCCAGCAATATTGTTGTTAGTCCTTTATTTAAATGAAACTATCTTTTAAGAAAATAACTAACATTAATTTCCATAGCAATATGTATAATGCAAAATCGTACTCTACTTAACCAAACAAGTTCATGCATTTAACCAGTAAATGAAACAAGCATATAAAGCATAATAAAGTAACTAGCAATTAACCAAAGTTATTTATCAAATTTTAATTTCAAATAAGAACTCATATTCAAGTAGAAAATCATAGATATTGCAATAACACCATCCAAATGCTGGTGTGGCTTGCCTTCACCCCTTGCTTCAAGACAAGCTTCTCCTTCTGAAAAAGAATTTAAACCACAAAAATATTTGTCAAAACACATTCTGAAAATCACCAGAAATTCTAGGCAGCAAGGAAAAATCCACCTTCTGGTGTGCTGCTAGAGCTTTCTGAAACAAAGACAATGCAAAAAGAATCAAATCATTTGGACTTATTGTTTAGAAATGGTGGCTGGTCAAAGTTCAGTCAAATTTCTGAATAATATTTGAATTAAACAGAAATCCTGGGGGGTGACGTCGAAGGCGTAAAACAGAAATACGCCTCGACTCGTACCGCTTTGGGCGCGAGTGGTGAGACCGACAGGTGGGTCCCGCGCGTCAGGAGAGAGAGGGGGTGCACGAGATCAGAGAGAGGCGGGGCTTCGCCGGAGCTCACGTTGGTGACGAGGGGGTTTGGGGCTAGGGCTAGAGGGATAGGATTGAAACGGGGCTCGAGGCACACCTGCCCGTACCCGTAGCTTGGCTTGGGGTGGACGGAGCTGCTCACAGTTGAGCTCGCAAGCTACGGCGGCGGACGGGTTTTGCTGGAGTGGTTGAAGACGACGGCTAGAGGCGGCTCCGAGGGCTCAGTGGTGTCCAGGCAGCACCAGCAAATCCCTAATGCCCTGCCCAAGTAGCTGCTTGAGCTCGAGAGGCACCGGAGAGCGACGGCTGGACTGCGGGGATCGCCGGAGTCCTCTGGTCGGGGTGACGGCCAGAGGCCTTCCCGACCGAGTTTCTGCTTGTCTACGTGTTCGTGGAGGTGGTGTGGAGTGGTGCTTGGCTAGAAATCGAGGAGGGGAGCGCTATATATAGCCGGAGCAAGGGGGGAACGTGTCGCTGCCGGAGCTCTCTAGACACGCGGCGAACGGCGACGAGGAGCTCCAAGGCGAGGGGGCAAAGGCTCAGCATCAACGCAGGATCTTGCCCATGCTCATGGATGAGCACAGGAGGCGGATGGGGAAGAGGACAAGCGCACGCGCGCATTGTAGCGTTCTGGCCGCGACACGCCCGTGCTTGCTGCGGCGGCTCCATCATCGGCGAGCGCCAGGGAGCGGTCAAGGGTGATGGGTCGGGGCTTGCGCTGGAACGAGCACGCGCGAAACAGAGAGCAAGGCGCCAACCAGAGCGTGTCGAGACGCTGCCAGGCGTCGTGTCCTCGCGCGGTCACCAAGCTGGCATGGTCAAAACGAGACCCAGGAGCGGCCAAACCTTGTCTACGCGCTCGACCGTGCAGTGTTTAGTCTAGGAGAGGTGATGGTTCATGCCCAGGCTGACCAGACTTGACTCCACTAAGCTGACAAGTTTCTGTCCAGAAACTTGGTCGCCAAGTTTGGCCACCTTCTAGAATGCCATTAGGGCTGATCTCCTGGGGTTTAGGGTTTCTTAGGAGGGTGTTTAAGCTCAAGAAAGATCAAGGCTAAAAGCTTAAGGAAAAATGTACTTTATGTACAAATTGTAGCTTTGGGTCAGAATAGAAATAATTTTCTATAGAAAAAATATTCAAAAAAGTGGTGCTATATTTTTGCATGGGAAAGTGTGCCAAGGTGCTAAGAATATTTAGGAATTATCTCAAATTTTTCTGAGCAAGAAAAATTGAGGTTTCTTTGGAGCACAAGTTTCTGAAGTGAGTTTCAGAGAGAGAAATGAATATTTTTCTTTTATGAAAAATATTCATTTGATTATTTTGAGGATTGATCAGAGGAATAAAGTAGATAGGCCACTTGGGTGAAAGTCAAGGATATGCCCAAGTGAAAAGTCCATTTGAAATGATTCAAACTCCAATTCAAATCAGGGCAAAAACCACGATAAAAACCAAGTCCGGAAAAGAGAGAGAAGGCAAGTCCGAAAAAAGAGAGAAGGAAAAATCCAGGCTGTCATATTTGGCCGCGACGCGCCTGTGTTCGCTGCAGCGTCTCCGACGTCGGCGAGCGCCAGGGAGAGGTCTAGGGCTATGAGTAGAAGGGGGTGGCATGGTGCGGCAGTCATCGGTGAGCTCTGGCTCGGACACACGCCGAACAGAGGCACTAGCGCGACGCAGAGCGCGTTGAACGCATGCCAGGCCCCATGTCCACACGCGGTCACCGCGCTGGCATTGCAAAAACGACGCCCAAACGCTGCCAAACCTTGTCTGGGCTAAATTCCATGCAGTGTTAGGTCTAAGAAAGGTGAAAACTCAAACCCAGGCCGACCAGAAGTGACTCAAGCTTGCTGGCGTTTATGGACAGAAACTTGGTCGCCAAGTTTTGCTAGCTTCTAGAAGTCCATTAGGGCTGATCTCGGGGTTAAGGGTTCCTTTGGAGGGTGTTTAAGCTCAAGAAAGATCAGCTCGAAAAGATTAAGGAAAAATGCACTTGTTGTACAAAGTGCATTTTTGGGCCAGAAAGGAAAAGATTTTCTGTAGCAAAAATATTACAAAAAGTCATGCAATATTTTTACTCAGGGAGGTGGGACAAGGTTCAATGAAAATTCAGGAATTATCTCAGGATTTTTGGAGCTATAAAAATTGGGGTTGCTTTGGAGCCCTAATTTCTGAAATGAGGTTTCAGAAAGAAAATGAATATTTTCACTTATGAAAAATATTCAATGGGCCATTCTAGGGTTTTAGAAAGAAATGGAGTTGGATGAGATGCACATGGGTCACTTGGGTGAAAGTCAAGGGCATGCCCAAGGGACAAGTCAATTGAATTGATTCTAAAAACTCAAAACCAAGGCAAATGCAAACCAAGCCCGGAAAAAGAGAGAAGGCAAAAATCAGGTTGTCACAGTAAACTATAGACATGAACGAAAGCACCTTTCGTTCAATGGTCAAAAGCGGAACCGTGGACATCCATATTGATCCCTATATTTACACGTGTGATATTCAAATGAACCTTTTGTTATCATATGATATTACCTTTGGTTGACGACACATTACAAAACCACAGGTGCGACATATCAGTATCCTCATGAGTCATTCACATGCTCACTATACCGGTCTCCTCGTTAACGGTTTTGTTCTTATTTCTCGTTGTCGTGTTCCGGCATCCCTGTGAGCTAGTCACTTGTGTCTGACCATCACACCCAGAGGGCCCTAAGAATATTTCTCCATCGTGAGAGGAGCAAATTCCACTCTTTGAGCTATCTTGCCTCTTGTCATACTTTTTGATAAACTTGTAAGTTGTCGTTATGATCGGTGTGTTATAGATGACGTTGGAGCAACGCTAAAGTGTATCGTCCAGCATGAAGTGACTCGATACTCTCAGGCTAAGGAACTAGGCATACATTAACTCTCGGTGTTATTGACTGTATACTTGTGGCGATAACATCTCTAAGTATAACAAATATTGTTGTCGGCATTCTCGTTATACTAAACAAATGCCTATGACCAGGATAACACAATCATCCTACAACACTTGAGCTAATCCTAAAGGCAAGACTAGTAATCAGGTTTACCCTTTTTTTTCTTCTACACGTGCTTATGAGTTTTCCTCTGAATCACATATTCAAGAACCATAGCAGTTATAGCATAGAATATCATAACTTAATTATTAATGTGGAAATAAATAATAATAATAATAATAATAATAATAATAATAATAGTAATAATAATAATAATAATAATAAATATTGCATGTTTACAGTCGCTGACCTATGGGGTCAACTAAGCGACGTCGGTGAAGTGCTGAGAGGGCAGGTGGGTCAATGGGTGAAAAACTTTTAGAAGGGGTTGGTGGGCTTCGGCCATGCTGGGTTAGATCTCTCTCTCTCTTCTCTCTCTCTCTCTCTCTCTCTCTCTCTCTTTGTGTGTGTATGCGCTTCCTTTCTCCTTTTCTTTGAGACAGGTTTTGGAGAGGAGGAAAGTGAGGGTTAGAAGGGGAATTTCTCTTGGAAAGATATGTTTCTGGACTTCTAAAAATATTAGGAATTTAAATAAAATGGGTTGAGGATTTTTAGAGAAAGTAAATTTCAAACAAGTTGAATTTAAATTCAATATATTTGAATTTTGAAACCCATTTAAATGAACTCCAAAAGGATATAAATTTGTGATGGTGACTCTACACAATAAATGTGATTTATGGGAAAAAGTGGATCATTTATAGATGAAGTAAATTGGCAACTCAAAAGTCCCTTTTAAAGAGAAGTTGAAAGTTGTATTCAGATTTTGGAAGTTGGGCAAGTGACTTTGTTCAAGTGAACAAGAATTGGAGTTGGAAAAGAAACACAAGTAGACATGAACAAAAGTAAAGAAACACACTCATGCACACACATCCATAACTTACATACAAATAACAAATAGGTCCTTAGATAGTGTTTTGGGGTCTAGGTTGCTACAACTCTTCCCCACTTGTAAGAGATCTCGCCCTGAGATCTAGGAATGTGAGAGATGATGAGGTTTAGCTATATTATTGCTTCTTAGACAAAAAGGTGACGACAAAGAACCTTGGAGGTTGCAAGGACATGAAAAGGTGGACAAAGGGAAAATAAAGAATTTGGAAAAGACTTCGGTTAAAAAGAGAGACAAGGAATAGTTTCATGTCGAAGATCATGTTGTATTCATTGAGAAGATGGAAAGGACTACGAAGGAGAGCAAGAACACAACACTTACGGAACAAAAGAGTTAAAGCTAGATGCCTGGAACCAAGAGAACAGAGAAGAAAACAACATCTTTCACCATAATGAACTTGAAAGAGCAATCTTACAAGGAAGGCTTGAAAGGAGTTTGTTGAAAGCTCCACAATCAAAAGATATTATTCTCATGCTTATCGAAAACATCTCACAAAAATTAGGTGAAAACCCACCACTAACAAAAACTAGTCCCTTTAGAACAACAAAGAGAGGGAAAAAACCACCGATTAGGAATTTAGAAGCTTGGATCATCAACAAGCAACACATAGTTGTCAAAACTCCCTTTTGAACTAGGGAAGGCCTTTGGTGCAAATTTATCCCAAGACAACTCACTTCTAGAAATTCTTCATGGAATGAGTTATGGAATAGGCTACAAATATATCATTCTTGAAAAAGTTCTCTTGATGTCACTTAATGTTCCAAGAATGACATAACACAAATTCTTCAGCAAGTTAAAGCTTAGAGAGAGCGAAATAAAACTGGAAAAGCACAACTCTTAAAAGATAAGGGAGAAAGAAACTTGCGCTTTGGAATGCAAGCTGATGAACTACTTGAACTCCTAAAAGATAGATGATGAATATCATCTTGACCACCTTAAAAAATCCATGATGGAGTATAGCTTGAAGAATAGATCCTTGGGAAAGATAGAAGGACGTTGAGGTTGAGACAACAATATTCAAGAACACTTGAAAGACTGAAAACTCCTTTAGGAACAACCATAATGCTAAGATCCAGGATAACTCTGGGAAGAAAAGAATGGTTGAAAGAAACTAAAGATGGAAAGATAACAAGCTTGAAGTTTGCAACGATTTCCTTTGAACGCCTTTGATAACAAAGAGATGGAGCTTCCTGACGAGATAACTGAGAATCACTTGGAACTTTGAAAAAGAAAGATGAGATAGTTGGAACCCTGATAGTCTCAGTTGATGAAGAATAAAAGAAGCCAAGCATAGAGTGAAAAGATGACAATTGGCATCACAAGATCTCAAAGGAATTTGAATCGCCTAGCAGAACAAGGATAAGAATTATACGTACTAGTTTCCCCCAACTACAAGTATTTCGGTACAGAGGGAGTAGTATTTTTCACTTCGTCAGCTGAAAAGCTTGATGACAAGCAATGGACTGGGCATACTACTTATCTTTCTTGAATAGATTGAAGAGAGACACCACAAGAAAACTTGGAGAAGTTTTCAACGAATCTGCTGAAGAGTTTGGAGGAAGAACGAAGAGACTTGGACAGAATGAAGAGACGTGAGAAGGAAACACCGGCCGTTGGAGCACGGTTGCAACATGTCGCTTCGAGGTTCCAGCTATGCCCGCAGCTGGTTCCACCAAAATCTCACCGCGGTTGCAGCTTTTCTATGGCTCCCCGTCGACCCGGTGGAGCACCGTTGCATCACGTCGCGGTCGAGGTTCCAGCTTTGCCCGTGGCCGGTTCCAGAAAATTTCGACCACGGTTGCAGCCGCGACGTCGCCTGGTTCCGGCACGCGATCACGGCGACTCCAGCATCAACACTTTGCCTGCTTCTTCCTAGCTAGGTCCGGCGTGTTTCTATCTGGATCTTCCAATTAATCTTAAGATAATGCCTATAAGCCACAAAGGACAAACATGCATGAAGAAACGGTACCATGCAACTCGGCTATTTGAATGCAGTGGAGTTTGGTTGGCTCGCCTAGCTTTGGTCCTGGCCTGTACGACACGGCGCAGGACATGGTGCACCAAAAAGTTTTGATCTCGTGATGATGGTCAGGATATCATGTATGTACGCACATGCATGCAGTAACTTTTGACTTTGCACAAAAAGATTTACCCCCCCCCCCCCCCCCCCCCTTCTCTCTCGCTCTCTCTCTCTCTCTCTCTGTGCCGTTTGTGTGATGATGCCATGCATGTACACTGGGCTGCAGGTACGTGCACCGGCCGGCCGGCCGGCCGAACAGGTTTCAGAGCTCGGAGGGATTTATCTTGCAGGAATGGAAATAGAGGCCAGGCCATGAATTTTGTGGCATTGCCTCGTGGTGAATTCATACTCCGTGTGCAGGTGAAGACCGGTTCAGTTAAACCAACTTAGCTAGCGCAAACAAAGTGATTAGCCGAAAGAGTAGAGAATCCTATACATACATGCATACATACAACGTGTATACTATACGGTATACCCAACGTGCATGAGCGGAGAACCGAGAGGAGTAGCTGAGCCTGAGCAGAGCCATGCGTCTGGTCTTGGACTTGTTCTCTCCTCCTCACGTCGTATACTACTGCATGCTACTGCAGGTCATAGGATCAGGCAATGAGATGTGTGTGCACAAGTAGTGGTCCATGCACCGGTGCACGGATAGTGCTAGCTAGCTGCTCCATGCATGCACTGCTACACGCACACGCTAGCTAGTGGCTTGCTTGCTTGATTGATTGATTCTGACTCGTGACTTCCGGACTGGTACTAGAAATTCTTCAGAGATTGGTTCAGATAGGTCGTCGCAGTGGTGGTACAAAAGAGAGACCACGCATCCGATCGATAGCTGGTGCATGCATGGCTGGTACTAGAAATCAGGCCGGACGGAGAACATCACAACTGCTTCACAACTTTCAAGAGTTGGTGGTAGCTGCATGCTTGCATGTAAGTAAGTGGTGTCGAGCCATGCCATGCACCTGCCTAATACTTAGGGCGACTGCTAGGCGCCGGCACGCCGGCCGAAATTCCGACCAGTCAACGCGCGGCCCTTGGATCTGTCAAACCTGAGCCATCTGATCTGCCCACCACGACTCGCACGCCTCCCCCTTCTTCCTGCTTCGTCTCCCCAACCACCCCGCTTTCCAATCCCCATCTTTCCCCGTATGCCGCGCATGGTGGTTGCAGCAAAAAAATCAGCGACGCCGGCGCACCCCTGTCGCATGTCCCCAAAGCATTACTGCTCATAGCTCGCGCCGTTGGAATCGCGGAAAAGCCGCCCCCAATCCTCGGCGACGCCTAGGACGCAGCAGCACTCGCACGCCGTTCCAGCACGGCCGAGCAAATGATTCCAGCATGGCTCCGCCGTCGTAGCTCGCCGGCATCGCTGGTCGCAGTAAAAACGTCGACATGCCGTACCCTTTTAGCTCCCGGTGTTGCCGGTTCCAGCATTTCAGCTTAACGGTTGCAGCATCTGACATGTCGGCCGCTGGAGCACACCGGTCGCAAAATACCCCTAGAGAAGTAGTAGCATTTTCACTCGCTGGTTCCAGCATTTCAAACAACGATTGTAGCAAAACATCGCCGGTGGGATGCCATGGTTGCTGCCGTTGTAACATTTTCAATCTCCCGTTCCAGCACCGCCGCTCACAGGCTCCAGCAATTCAGAAGGCCGGTTGTAGCAAACGTCGCTGGGGATGCATAAGGTGCCTCAAGGTAGGCAGCAAATTCTGTAGCCGGTTCCAGCAAATTTTGCCGCCGGTGCCAGCATGGTGAACTGCCGGTTCCAGCACGCGGCCCTTGGACTTGCAGCAAAAACAAGCGTCTCGTCTCATCTTGTCATCAGGGGCGCGTCACCGGTTCCACCATGTCGGCTTGAGCTTGAAGCACAGCCATGGTGTCGCCAAGACGAGGAAGACGATGGGGGTGAAAGGTGCACATGGCGATGGCTTCGTCATGCCGAGGAAGACGGCGGGGTATGGATGGCGCATGGCCATGGCGTCGCCGTAGCGAGCGGCTGTCCGCTTTCCGATGTCAAAAACTTGGATTCTCAGCAACGGCTATGGCGTCGGGGTCACAGCTGGAAGCACAACACTAGTAGAAAACGGGCCATTTATCCCCGTTTATGAGGCTCATTTGTCCCGGTTGCCGAACCGGGACTAAAGGGTCGGTACTAAAGCCCAATATCTTTAGTCCCGGTTCGCCCAGGAACCGGAACAGATGGGGCTCCACGTGGCCGCTGCGGCTTGCCCAGACAGGAGGGCCTTTTGTCCCGGTTGGTGCTACCAACCGGAACCAAAAGGCTTCCACAGAAATCATTCCCGGGTTCCTGCCACAACCACTTTACAAGAAATAGAGGTCAATCAAACTGATAAGCAAGCATGCTATATGGTATTGATGAAACTAGCTAGAATCAATGGGAGATGCGCGAAACCAGCTAGTAGCTAGTACTTAATTTCGGGTGGTTAATCGCAGTTGCGCCGGCAGTCCCGGAGCTTGTGCGGTGAAGTTTTTCCAAACCCTGCCAGACAAAGAAAACAATTAATCGATATCAGGAAATGAACAAAGTTGTCAATATGGTGCGATAATGATCGATTGAACTTACTTCTCGAGCATTTTAGTCATGGTCGCATAGTCCTCCTGATTTTTTCGTTTGGAGTCTATGGCGGTTACTACTCCCTGCTCAAGCTTAATCTCTAGCAGAATAAAGTGGAAGCTGCGCACGCATGCATAACTCATCAATTATGTTACTATAACCTTGAGTAATAAGGGAAACCAAATATGCACAAGACAGTAACACTCACTTGTATTCGTAAGGAAAGAGTATTGTATCTTTGTTTTGATTTCGAAGTAACGATCGTAGCAAGTTGGCCTCGGTATCTTTGGGATCATGTTTAACATTCCATTCATCCATGAGATTTGTGTTAATGAACCCAATATCACCTACTTGTCTTTTCTTCAATTCGGCGATCTTCAATCTGCATAATATAGTGAAGATAATTATATATACATGCAATGAAAGAGCTGAGCTATATATAGGGACTTAATTAATTACAGAGAAGTAGTACTTACCGACAATGCAAGTGATGATTGTTTTATCGAGGGCCTTTTGATTGAAAAACTGAAAGAACTCCTCATATGGAACAGACAACAGATCAATTCCAACGAGGTCGTGCACTTCTTTAACTCTCGGCGTCGAACTATCTGTCCCAGACTTCCTGCAGATGTCCATGTACCAATCATGGAATCTTCGCATCATCGTTGTTAGAGGAGTACCTAGGTTTGACGAGACGCTTCCCGTGCCGGAATCTTAACGTGTCCACCTCCATTGTTTCAAAAAGTGCATCGTCATCGGGCATGTAATCTCCAGGATTGGTACCGGGCAGCATCCATGGAAGATTAGCGACGATATCGCTAGACACATTGAGCGGGGGGCACGATTGCTTTGCTTGTTTGCCGAGTTGGGGAATTTTTTCCCTTTTCTTCATTCTGCTAGCCTTTGATCAGTGCAAGTACTTCCCGACCGCTCCGCTTCCTTATATGTCATTTTAATGATGCGGTCGTAGTTGGATTGCGGCGGAGGCGGTGGTGGTCGCTGAAGAGCATCGAAAGTGTGCTTCGCTTTCATCGGATCTATCTTCTCCACCGGAGGTGGATGTTTCTTAGCTTTTACTGACTGAAAGAATTCATTCACCTGGCCTTCAGAGATCTTCTAGTTTTCCTCATCGCTCCTCTCGTATTGTAACTTCTCTAGAGGCTTGAGAGACGATGGACCGAATTTGTATTGCCTCCCGCCTCTGGCTGTACTGCTTGACGCCAGAGCAGCCGGAGCAGCTGCGGCTATCTTCTTTCATTGCTTAAGAGGCGGAGCTGCCGGAGGCGGACTGCTACGACGCGCCGGAGCAGCCAGAGCGGCGGCGTCTGTGTTCCGCCGTCGCTTATGAGGCAGCGAAGGAGGAGGTTGGCTGCTCGGACGCGCCGGAGCAGGCGGAGAAGGAGGCGGAGTACTGCCGCCCTAACGCGCTGGAGCAGGAGGCGGAGTGCCCTCATCGCTCGCCGGAGAAGGAGGAGGAGGCGAAGGAGGCGGAGTGCCCAGCTGACTCGTCGGAGCCCTGAAGTTCAGAAGGTTGATGTGCTCCTTCCGCCATAGACACGGAGTCTTCATAGCAAGACCCAGGTGAGTCTCCCCATCACCTGTAGGGTGCTCAAGCCGGAGCTCCTCAAATCCCTCTGTTATTTGATCCACCATCACAACAGCATAGCCTTGTGGAATCGGACGGCATTGGAAAGTTGCTCCGGGTGAAGGATGGTACACAGAGCCAACAGCCGCCTTGACTTTGAGCTGAAGCCATCGCGTCATAAGGTGGCACTGGTGTGAATCCATGATAAAATCCATGGGTTAGCTAGGACCCGTCAAGTCAGGCTGCTGAACAAGCTCGGTGGAAGCCATGCTGCTTCTCCGCTGAGATGGCGGGGTAGCTTCTGGGGTAGCTTCTTGGGCAGGATCTCACAGCTGCTGGTTCTCAACATCTTGTCGTTCCTCTAGCTTTCGTACCCTTGCCTTAAGCTGCTGCAGTTCGCTCTGCTCCACTTTCCTCCTCCTCTCTTGGGTTTTGTAACCGCCTGCGTCGGAAAAACCCAACCTTCCACGTAACGGAGCCTGGCGTGCCTCGTGTTCGTCCAGGGTGCTCAGGATTTCCGAGGGCCCTAGTGAGCTCGTTGTTCTCTCTGTCGGGAACGAACGACCCTTTCTGCACTTCCTTGATTGCTTTCCTTAGCTTCGTGATGGGTGTTGCAAGTTGCTCGTCCGTCCAGTAGCCCTTCCCTGTTTCAGGGTCCAAAGTTCCCCCAACCCCGAAGAACCAAGTCCTTGAACGGTCTGGCCAGTGCAATGTCTCTGGTTCGACCCCTTTGGCAATCAGGTCCTGCTCAGCCTTGTCCCACAACGGTCGGGCTTTGAGGAATCTTAATCCCGTGGGATGGTGATGCTCCTTCTTTGCAGCATTTATCTTGTTAATCGCTGACATCTTCTTACTCCTCTCCAATGTCTTGTTGGCCACAAATGTGGGCCAGTGATCTCTTATCTTCTCAAATCGGCCGGTGAATTCTGGAGTCTTGTCTTGGTCGACATACGTTGCTTTCAACTCATTCTTCCACCTCCTGAATAGACCTGCCATCTTCTTGAGAGCATGAGAATTGATCAATGGCTCTATAACTGGCTTCTCCGGATCCTCCTCTTCCGATAGGGTGAAATTTACCTTCAGCGCGGTCCAAAGATCAGCTTTCTGTCTATCATCGACAAAAGAAACTTGAAGCTCTTCCTTCTTAGGCTGATTCCATAGCTCGATGATGATCGGGATCATGTCCCTAATAAGAACCCCGCACTGAGCAGAAAATGCTTCCTTGGTCCGGAGGGTTTTCATCCGGACGGCCATCACACGCGAATTCTGTGATCGTGGACCTTTCATCCAGGCGCAACTTTTTCTTCGGGCCTCGTTTCATTACTGATACGTCTCCAATGTATCTATAATTTTTGATTGTTCCATGCTATTATATTACCTGTTTTGGATGTTTAATGGGCTTTATTATGCACTTTTATATTATTTTTGGGACTAACCTATTATCCAGAGGCCTAGCCCAAATTGCTGTTTTTTTGCCTATTTCAGTGTTCTGCAGAAAAGGAATATCAAACGGAGTCCAAATGGAATGAAACCTTCGGGAGAGTTATTTTTGGAACAAACGCAATCTAGGAGACTTGGAGTAGACGTCAGGGAAGCAACGAGGTGGCCACGAGGGTCCAGGGCGCGCCCTACCCCCTGGGCGCGCCCCCACCCTCGTGGGCCCCTCGTGGCTCCCCTGACCGACTTCTTTCGCCTATATATATCCATATACGCCGAAAACATCCAGGAGCACTACAGATCAGGAGTTCCACCGCCGCAAGCCTCTTTAGCCACCAAAAACCTCTCGGGACCCTATTCTGACACCCTGTCGGAGGGGGGGATCCCTCACCGGTGGCCATCTTCATCATCCCGACGCTCTCCATGACAAGGAGGGTGTAGTTCACCCTCAGGGCTGAGGGTATGTACCAGTAGCTATGTTTTTGATCTCTCTCTCTCTCTCTCGTGTTCTTGATTTGGCACGATCTTGATGTATCGCGAGCTTTGCTATTATAGTTGGATATTATGATGTTTCTCCCCCTCTACTCTCTTGTAATGGATCAAGTTTTCCCTTTGAAGTTATCTTATCAGATTGAGTCTTTAAGGATTTGAGAGCACTTGATGTATGTCTTGCATGTGCTTATCTGTGGTGACAATGGGATATTCACGTGATCTACTTGATGTATGTTTTGGTGATCAACTTGCGGGTTCTGTGACCTTGTGAACTTATGCATAGGGGTTGCCACACGTTTTCGTCTTGACTCTCCGGTAGAAACTTTGGGGCATTCTTTGAAGTTCTATGTGTTGGTTGAATAGATGAATCTGAGATTGTGTGATGCATGTCGTATAATCATACCCACGGATACTTGAGGTGACATTGGAGTATCTAGGTGACATTAGGGTTTTGGTTGATCTGTGTCTTAAGGTGTTATTCTAGTACGAGCTCTATGATAGATCGAACAGAAAGAATAGCTTCGTGTTATTTTACTACGGACTCTTGAATAGATCGATCAGAAAGGATAACTTTGAGGTGGTTTCGTACCCTACAATAATCTCTTCGTTTGTTCTCCGCTATTAGTGACTTTGGAGTGAATCTTTGTTGCATGTTGAGGGATAGTTATATGATCCAGTTATGTTATTATTGTTGAGAAAACTTGCACTAGTGAAAGTATGAACCCTAGGCCTTGTTTCCTGGCATTGCAATACCGTTTACGCTCACTTTTATCATTAGTTACCTTGCTGTTTTTATATTTTCAGATTACAAAAACCAATATCTACCATCCATATTGCACTGTATCACCATCTCTTCGCCGAACTAGTGCACCTATACAATTTACCATTGTATTGGGTGTGTTGGGGACACAAGAGACTCTTTGTTATTTGGTTGCGGGGTTGTTTGAGAGAGACCATCTTCATCCTACACCTCCCATGGATTGATAAACCTTAGGTCATTCACTTAAGGGAAATTTGCTACTGTCCTACAAACCTCTGCTAATGGAGGCCCAACAACATCTACAAGGAGAAGGTTGCATAGTAGACATCAGTTACGGAAGTTCTGCTTAATCCGAAGGGCTATAAAAGAAGAAAGAAGAGTTAATATATGTACATACCAAAACAATTAATGCATCAATTAGCTAGTCAGCACATGATTAACTAATATATATATATATATATATATATATATATATATATATATATATATATATATATATATACCTTGCCGGACTTTGCAACAGCTGATCCTGACACCGTTCGGTTGCCGGAGCCGTCATAACGGTCGCCGGAGCCACCATCACGATCATGACTTTCCTCCTCCATTGTTTGATCACCGTGGCATGCTTCCTCTCCTTCCAGACCTTCTTTGAGGTCATTGAGAAACAACAAGACATCACCTCCGTTGCGGATTATGTCCCCCCAACATCTCTTCTTGTTCGAAGTCTCTTTGTTGATCCATAGTTTCTGCAAATATTACAACATGGCAATTAATATACAAACATGAGAGATGGATATATTAATAGTGGAAAACATAGACCCCTCGGTGACCCTTGACCCCTCAACGACCCCCGACCCCTCGCCGACCCTCGACCCTCTACCCTAGTTTCCGACACCCTAGTTCCCGACACCCTCATTCCCGATAAAAAATAAGAAGATGATGAAGAAGAAGAAATAGAGGATAAGAAGAAAAAATAAGAAAAAAAGAGGAGAAGAAGAAGGAATAGAGGAGAAGAAGAAAAAATATAATTTTTTTTCTATTTCTTCTTCTTTTCCTCTATTCCTTCTTCTTCTCCTCTTTTTTTCTTCTTCTTCCTCTTCTTATTTTTTTCTCCTCTTCTTCCTCTCCTCTTCTTCTCCTTCTTATTCTCCTCATGCCGAAGCTATCAGGGAGGGGGTAATATATATCGACAACGACGACATATACATAGAAAAAAATGTTATTGCGGAGGGGGTATATCAACCCCCCCTCATGTCGAAGTTATCGAGGAGGGGGTATATCGACAACGACGACATATACATAGAAAAAATGTTATTGCGGAGGGGGTATATCGACCTCCCCTCATGTCGAAGTTATCGGGGAGAGGGTATATCGACAACAACGACATATACATAGAAAAAATGTAATCACGGAGGGGGTATATCGACCTCCCCTCATGTCGAAGTTATCGGGGAGGGGGTATATCGACAACGACGACATATACATAGAAAAAAATGTTATCGGGGAAGGGGAATATTGACCCCCCTCATGTCGAAGTTATCTGGGAGGGGGTATATCGACCCCCCTCATGTCGAAGTTATCGGGGAGGGGTTATGTCGACAACGACGACATATACATAGAAAAAAATGTTATCGGGGAGGGGGTATATCGACCCCCCCTCATGTCGAAGTTATCCGGGAGGGGGTATATCGACCTCCCCTCATGTCGAAATTATCGAGGAGGGGTTATATCGACAACGACGACATACATAGAAAAAATGTTATCGGGGAGGGGGTATAACGACCCCCCTCCTCATGTCAAAGTTATCGGTACAACAAACCTAAAATGCACTAAATCGATCAACTAACCTAAAACTAGTGATAAAATGCACTAACCTAAAATCGATATCTACTAACAACTTCAATAAAATAATTAATACATTTATGAAAAAAACATCATCATATCATCATCAACATATATAACAAAAATGCATATTGGAGGAGGCCGGCCGGACCTAGCGTGGGGCGGCGACGGCGTCGGGGCAGGGGTGGCGCGGCGACGGCGTCAGGGCAGGGGCAGCGCGGACCGGGGCAGTGACGGCGTCAGGGCAGGGGCGGCGCGCAGCGACGGCGTCGGGGCAGGGGTGCGAGCGGCAACGACGTCGTGGCAGGGGCGCGGCATCGTCTGGGCATAGGGGCAGGGGCGCGACGTTGTCAGGGCAGCCTGGCGGCAGCGTCGGGGCGGAAGAAGAACTGAAACGAAATCTGCACAAGTATTGCTTATATACCCAGGGCATTGGTACTGGTTTGTGGCACCAACCGGTACCAATGCCCCTTCGGTACCGGTTGGTGCCACCAACTGGTACCAAAGGTCTCTTTTCAGCAGCCCAAAGGGCGGGAAACAGAGGCCTTTGGTACCGGTTGGTGGCACCAACCGGTACCAAAGGGGGGCATTGGTACCGGTTGGTGCCATGAACCGGTACCAATGCCCCCCTTTGGTACCGGTTGGTGCCACCAACCGGGACAAAGGGCCTCGTGCTGCCCGTGGCGAAAACTTTAGTCCCACCTCGCTAGTTGAGAGGGGCGCGTAGTGGTTTATAAGCCCCACTGCTGTACCCCTCACGAGCTACTCTCATTGCAGGCTTACGGGCCTAATTGTCACTGCTATGCCTGATGGGCCTACTAGGCCTTCTGCGGGCCAGGTGGCATTTTTTTTATTTTTCCCAATTCTTTTTTTGTTTTTTGCATTATTTATTTTCTGTTGTTTTTTGCTTTATATTTTAGTTCCTTTTGCTTTTAGGTAATAAAAATTATAAACTTTCTGTTAGTGCCATTGTTTTGAATAGTTTAAATTTGAATTTTTTGAAATTTATGTGAATCACTAGTTTTTGAATAACTTTACTATAAAAATAAATTTTTGAGTGATTCTTTTTCTTGATATTTAATATTACTATGTTTTATCATTATATTCAAAAACAGATTTTGTTATTTTAGTTTCTAACACAAAAATTCTTTATGATAATTCTTTTTGCTATTAAAGTTTCTAACAATTTTTTTAAAACATTCTTTTTGTATTTAATGTTTTGAACAGAAAATACTTTGATAATTTTGGTTGCATAAATTTTATATAATTTTAGTTCATTCTTTTTGCTATTAGTTCATTCTTTTTTCTATTAGTTCATTTTTTTGACCCGGTTTCTATTAGTTAATTATTTGAGCTAAATGACTCTGAAATTGAAAAGCACTACAAATGAACTCTGAAAAGGTTGAAAGTTGGCATGGTATCATCATTTCACCCACATAGCACGTACTAAAAAGTTGAGAGGGTTATGGCCAAAACTGAATGCACTTCGTGTGCAAAAATGGACAATCTCTTTCGAAGTATTACGGTTTCGGACGGAAACTCATGTGTTACAAAGGGATTCCATTTTTTGAACTTATTTGAACTCCAGACTTTTTGTGTGTTCAAATGCACCATTCAAAGCCACATCATCAATTTTCAACCCTCTCTGACTTCATTTGGTATTTTTCATGCCTGTACCGATTTTTTTGAGCTAAATGACTCTTAAATTGAAAAGCACTACAAATGAACTGTGAAAAGGTTGAAAGTTGGCATGGTATCATCATTTCACCCACATAGCATGTGCAAAAAAGTTGAGAGGGTTACGACAAAAGCTGGATGCACTTCGTGTACAAAACAGACAATCTCTTTGGAAGTATCAGGGTTTCAGACGAAAACTCATCTGTTACAAAACGATTTTATTTGTTCACATGTAACTGCAGCGATATTCTAGATGAAAGGCATCATCATAATAGTTGTTGGTAGAAAGTGTTCACTTTTTCTTCGCTTGTGTCCTTTGCTTATTGCGCCGTAACCATGGATAATCTTCATCGTTTAACAGGGTGCTTGGGTCAGCCTTGACTTTGAAGGAAGGAATTTCATGAAACTTTTCATAATCTTCAGACATGTCTGTCTTGCCCTCCAATCCCACGATGTCTCTTTTTCCTGAAAGAACTATGTGGCGCTTTGGCTCATCGTATGATGTATCCGCTTCCTTATCTTTTCTTTTTCTCGGTTTGGTAGACATGTCCTTCACATAGAAAACCCGCGTCACATCATTGGCTAGGACGAATGGTTCGTCTGTGTACCCCGGATTGTTCATATCCACTATTGTCATTCTGTATTGTGGGTCAATCTGTACCCCGCCTCCTGACAGATTGACCCGTTTACACTTAAACAAAGGGACCTTAATATCATATCCATAGTCAAGTTCCCATATGTCCACTATGTAACCATAATATATGTGATTTCCCCTCTTGGTTGCTGCATCAAAGCGGACACCACTGTTTTGGTTGGTGCTCTTCTAATCTTGGGCGATCGTGTAAAATGTATTCCCATTTATCTCGTACCCTTTGTAAGTCATTACAGTCGAAGATGGTTCCCTCGCCAACGAGTATATGTCATCAGAAACAGTGTTGTCACACCTGAGACTTGTTTGGAACCAACTGCCGAAACTCCTGATGTGTTCACATGTAATCCAGTCGTCCCACTGATCCGGGTGTTTGGAGCGCAGAATGTTCTTGTGTTCATCGACATACGGGGTCACCAAGGTAGAATTCTGTAGAACCGCGTAGTGTGCTTGAGACCAAGAATGCCCGTCCCTACATATTATTGAGTCCCCTCCTAGCGTGCCTTTTCCACCTAGTCTCCCCTCATATCGCGATTGAGGGAGACCTATCTTCTTAAGGCCAGGAATGAAGTCAACACAAAATCCAATGACATCCTCTGTTTGATGGCCCATGGAGATGCTTCCTTCTGGCCTAGCGCGGTTACAGACATATTTCTTTAGGACACCATGAACCTCTCAAAGGAGAACATATTGTGTAGAAATACAGGGCCCAAAACGACAATCTCGTCAACTAGATGAACTAGCACGTGTGTCATGATATTGAAGAAGGATGGTGGGAACACTATCTCGAAACTGACAAGACATTACGCCACATCACTCCTTAATCTTGGTAGGATTTCTGGATCGATCACCTTTTGAGAGATTGCATCGAGCAATGAACATAGCTTCACAATGGCTAATAGAACATTTTCTGGTAGAAGCCCCCTCAATGCAACCGGAAGCAGTTGTGTCATAATCACGTGGCAGTCATGAGATTTTAGGTTCTGGAATTTTTTCTCTGCCATATTTATTATTCCCTTTATATTCGAAGCCAGACGGGACCTTCATACTGAGAAGGCATTCAAAGAAGATTTCCTTCTCTTCTTTGGTAAGAGCATAGCTGGCAGGACCTTCATACTGCTTTGGAGGCATGCTATCTTTTTCGTGCAAACGTTGCAGGTCCTCCTGTGCCTCCGGTGTATCTTTTGTCTTCCCATACACGCCCAAGAAGCCTAGCAGGTTCACATGAAGGTTCTTCGTCACGTGCATCACGTCGATTGAAGTGTGGACCTCTAGGTTTTTCAAGTAGGGTAGGTGTTGGGGATATTACCACTAGGCGTAAACCGGCTTATTTGGGCCGGGTTAGCTTCATTAGTGGTATAAACAGATGAAGGCCCAAGGCCTGTAGTTGATTTAGAACCTGTAGCCGTAAACCGGCCTAATGTATAACTTGTGCTGTAAGTTAGGAATAGAGAGGAACCAACCGGGATACGAGTATGAACCGGTTAGGACTCTATGGGCCGACGGGCGTCACCCATGTATATAAGGGGACGACCCGGCGGCGGCTCAAGAGAGACAACCACAACTCGAGCCTAGGCGAAGCTTGTTTGCTCCCTAGCCATCGAGATCACATCAATTCCATCACAACTAGACGTAGGCTTTTACCTTCATCGAAGGGGCCAAACTAGTATAAACCCTCGTGTCTTTGTGTCCGCTTTAACCCCTTCAAGTAAACCCGTAGCGATGGCTCCACGACTAAGTACTTTCACTAGGACATCTGTCGTGACAAATCCACGACAGTTGGCGCCCACCATGGGGCTATCGCATGATGGTTTGGCGATCTTGGAGGGCAAGCTCAAGGGACTCGAAGGCTATGCTGTGGGCCGGACGACCAGGAGTCGTCGTGGCAAGATCTACGTCGACGACGCAGGATGGGGTCCCGAGGCCGATTAGATCAAGTACGGGTACCGGGTCCCCTTTGGTGGCATACACGTTTTCATCGGCAAGATCGGTGAACCTGGGCCTGAGCCGGACATCTGCACCGACCTCGTCGAGACGGCTCAGCGTGCGAGATCTACCCAGGCTAAACCGGCCGTGAAGCGTGCCTTCGTTGGAGTCATCCACGGAGGAGAGCGTGAGGACGAGTCAGAACACGGTAGCGAGACCGTCGTCTATTCCGGCGACGAGTCCTCGACCGGAGAGACCGAATCACTATACCAGTTGCAAGACGACCAGGTTAGGGGCTGTTCCGATGGCGACAGTATTCCGGACCCCCCGGGCCAGGTCAACCGGGTTGGAATATTCATGGCTGGCACCCAGGCAGCAAATCACTCTTCGACCGCCGCAGCGATGCTCTCCGGATCAGCAGCGGCAGCGGCAGCAGGGGCAGGAGGCCTTGTGCGCCCGCCGGTTCAAGTTCTATCTGATCTGTTTGATGCACTAGCCGTGCTTATGGCAGAGGCCAATCCGGCGGATCAGGAGGCCCATGATGCAGAGATTGCAAAGGTGAGAGAGCAGATTGTGCAAGCCAAAGCGGATCTGGCGGCAGAAAAAGACAGGATGGCTGCAGAGCGGGCCGCTTTGGATGCCCAGGCCTATAAGCTCATGCTTGATCAGAACGCATCACAGGAGGTCTTGAAGCGGAAGCACAGATCACGCCTGCCGTTAGGGTTTGACCCCCGAAATCTCTTTCACACACCAGGAGCTGGACCTAGTAATCCGCAGCAGTACCTGGAGACAAACCGGATTGAGGCACCTGGACCAGGGGCGACGGTCCAACCTCGCCTGATGGAGCCTCCTCAACAGAACATGGTGGTTCCTCCGCCGGTCCAGACGCCCCCGGGTCATTATTCTAATCTTATGGACAACCTTGTTGCAGCCGCCGCACGGTTAGAAGCTATCCCAGTCGAAGGGGACTCTCCGCAAGCGATAGAGACGCGCCGGGTTAAGGAGCTTCTCTGGACCGCACTGATTCAGCAGGAAGCATATTCGTACAGCCGTGATCGGATTCACTCCACGCCCCGTCCAAGCCGGAGCTATAGCAGGTGCATGGATGAACCGGCCATATCGAGTAATGCGCGAGGCCGTGAAGCGGCCCGTGGCAATAACCCGGCAGGTGGTGTTCACGATGCTCAGGATGTGGTGGACCGGGCCCGGGCACGAAGGGAGGCCGAGTTAGCAGCACAGAATGATGCGGGTCAACTTACACCGGTTCGTCCTACCACCTCCGCCGGACCAGGGGTCGCATCCGCTTTGGGAGTGCCTTGTTTAATCCCCGCTTTACGCAATGTGCGCCTGCCCAAGGATTTCAAGGGTCCGCGCAAGGTGCCAAATTACACCGCTGATTTATCTCCCGAAGCGTGGGTAGAGAGTTATGAGATGGCCATGGAGATGCTAGATGTGGATGAGGCCGCGTGTGCAAAATACTTCACCATGACGATTGAAGGCACGGCTCGTACTTGGCTGAAGAGCCTACCGCCCAATTCTATCAGCTCATGGGCCCAGTTGCGGGCCCGGTTTATCCAGAATTTCAAGGATACATGTAAGCAGCCCAAGTCCATAGTAGACCTGGCGGCTTATGTCCAGGAGGACGGAGAATCAACGACCCATTGGGTGCGCCGCGTTTCGGAAGTTTTGCACTCTTCTGACAGGATCAATGCCGACTCTGCGATCTTAACACTGGAAGGCAACTGCCGGTTCAAGCCTTTAAAATTGAAATTGGGACGCATGAAGCGGTTCTGTAATGACATGGGAACTCTCATGGCCGCCTTAGTGAAGTATGCTGATTCGGACAGTACCAAGGATCCCGAGACTGATGATGATGAAGCAGGGAAGGGAAAGAAGAATAGCAACTCCAAGGGGCAACAGTACAAACCGACGGGTTATGGAAACGGAGGCAAGCGAAAGGCGGATGGCAGCATAGATTTTGTGGCTAACACTAATGCACAGGACAGGGGGCAGCGGCGCAGAGGTAAAGCGGCAAATCGTAATGGGGCTCCCAATCCTAACGCAGATCGTTTGAATTATTTGTTGAATCAGCCTTGCCAAAAGCACGGGACTAAGGAGGCGCCGGCTAATCACCTTTGGAAGGATTGTTATATTATGCAGGAGTTTAAAAACTCTAATGCCTTCCGGTATGACCGCGGGTCAGGTGGCGGTTCAGGATCCGGTTTCCATGGGCCGGGCCACGATGGAGCTTCCGGTTCAGGTCTCAATCAGGGCGGTCACAACAACCAGAATAATCAGAACGGCCAGCAGCAGCAGCAGCAACAGTCGGGTTATCAGAGCCAGCCAAAACAGTTGAACAATGGGCAATATCATGTTTTCACAACTAGCTTGGATAAACGCGACCGAAAACTCCACAAGCGAGCGGTGAATTCTGTTGAACCGGCCTTACCACGTTACTTACGCTAGTCGGAGCAGCCTATCGTGTGGAGCAGAGAGGATCACCCGCCCCGGGTTGATAATCCGGGCCAGCTAGCATTAGTGGTAGACCCTCAGGTGGGGGTTATAAATTCACCAAGGTACTCATGGATGGAGGGAGCAGTATTAACATACTATACTATGAGACATTCCGCCGCATGGGTCTAACGGACAAGGATCTCAGACCGTCTAATACGGTGTTCCATGGTGTGGTGCCTGGCAAATCTGCATATCCTGTTGGTAAGATAGCCCTGGATGTGGCTTTTGGGGACGAACACGATTCCCGGTCTGAAAAACTAACCTTTGAGGTGGTGAAGATCCGGAGCCCGTATCACGCCTTGTTTGGGCGGCCGGCTTATGCCAAGTTCATGGCGCGGCCTTGTTATATCTACTTGCAACTCAAGATGCCGGGTTACAAGGGGACAATAACGGTTCATGGGAGCCGTAAGGTCGCTTTGGAATGTGAGGAAGGTGATGCGGCTTATGCAGAGTCGGTCTGTGCCACCGAGGAGTTGAAGTACTATAAGGACAATGTTGATCCGGCGGATATGACCCCTTTGAAGAAGCCAACTACAGAGCATGATTCGGATCTGAAGTTCAAATCGGCAGCTGAGACCAAGCTTGTTGACTTCGTGCCCGGCGATTCGTCCAAGCAGTTCACTGTCAGTGCCAATCTGGATCCCAAATAGGAAAGCGCACTCATCGAGTTCATCCGTGAGAATCGGGACATTTTTGCATGGAAACCGTCCGACATGCCAGGTGTACCGAGGGAACTCGCTAAGCACACTCTTAATGTGGATCCTAAGTATAAACCGGTGAAACAGTTCCTCCACCGGTTTAAAGAAGAAAGGCGCAAAGCCATTGGAGAGGAAGTGGCCAGGCTTTTAGCAACTGGCTTTATCATTGAGGTGTTCCATCCAGAGTGGCTTGCTAATCCGGTGCTAGTTCTTAAGAAAAATGGCACTTGGCGTATGTGTGTGGATTACACAGATCTTAACAGGGCTTGTCCAGCGGATCCTTTTGCCCTCCCCCGCATTGACCAGATCATTGATGCCATGGCGGGTTGTGAGCGTTTGAGTTTTTTGGATGCATATTCTGGATATCATCAGATCAAAATGGCGGTTAAGGACCAGGAGAAAACAGCGTTTATTACTCCCTTTGGAGCCTTCTACTATGTATCTATGCCCTTCGGACTCTAGAGTGCCCAAGCCACCTATCAACAGTGTGTACAGAATTGCCTGCATAAACAGATCGGCCGCAATGTGCATGCCTATGTGGATGATATTGTAGTGAAGTCAAGGCAGAAGGAGACGCTGGTGGATGATTTGAAGGAAACCTTTGACAACTTGCGAGTTTACAAGATGATGCTTAATCCGGCCAAGTGTGTCTTTGGTGTTCCGGCAGGCAAGTTACCGGGTTTCCTGGTGTCTAACAGAGGAATTGAGGCTAATCCGGAGAAGATTACGGCTATTACCTCCCTAGCTAAACCGAAGTGTGTCAACGATGTTCAGCGTTTGGCGGGCCGAATCGCCGCACTGAGCCGGTTTATCAGCCACCTCGGAGAGAAGGCCATCCCTTTGTACCAAATGCTGAGGAAGACAGACCATTTCGTATGGAGTCCGGCTGCTGATGAAGCATTTGAGGACTTGAAGCGGCAATTAGCCAATCCGCCTGTGCTTGCAGCCCCGGTCGACAAGGAGCCACTATTATTGTATGTAGCAGCCAATGCTCGGGCAGTTAGCGTGGCTATTGTGGTGGAACGCAAGGAGGCAGGAAAGGAATATCCGGTTCAGCGGCCGGTTTATTATATCAGCGAGGTGCTTATTGAATCCAAGCAAAGGTATCCGCATTGGCAGAAGCTGGTCTATGGTGTCTTCATGGCCAGCCGGAAGTTGAAGCAGTATTTTCAAGGGCACCCCATCACAGTGGTCAGTTCAGCTCCCTTGGGTGATATCATACAGAACCGGGAGGCGACTGGCCGGATTGCCAAGTGGGCTATAGAGCTTGGGCCACATGGACTGAAGTATGTACCTCGGACGGCGGTGAAGTCTCAAGCACTTGTTGATTTCATCAATGACTGGACGGAGTTACAGGCACCAGAGGAGAAGTCAGATCACACATATTGGACTATTCATTTTAATGGATCCAGGCAATTGGAAGGCTCGGGGGCTGGAGTCGTTTTAACTTCCCCACGAGGTGATAAGTTTTGTTATGTTCTCCGCTTAATGTTCCCTTGTACTAATAATGCAGCTGAGTATGAAGCCTTGCTCCATGGTCTCCGGATGGCTAAAGAGATGAATTTAAGCCGGGTTAAGTGCTTCGGTGACTCGGACCTCGTGGCTCAACAGGTGTCTGGCACTTGGGATTCTAAGGACCCGCTCATGGCTGCATATCGTCGGGAAGTGGATAATATTGCGGGTTGCTTCAAGGGTTATCAAGTGGATCATGTGGACCGTCGGAATAATGAAGCGGCGGATGCTTTAAGCCGATTGGGCTCTCAGCGCAAACCGGTCCCGCCTAATGTCTTTCTGGACGTGTTGCACAACCCGTCAGTCAAGCTCCCAGGTGAAGCGGATTTGGCTATTCCTGATCCGGAGGCTCAATTGGTGGCAGCCTTGCATGTTATTCCGGATTGGACAGTTCCTTATCTTGCGTACATGAACCGGGGGGAGTTACCAGAGGATGAGATTCTAGCCAGACAGATAGTCCGGCGATCCAAGTCTATGACGATTGTCAATGGTGAATTGCATCATTGCAGTGTATCAGGGGCGTTTCAACGTTGTGTTTCTCCTGAGGAAGGCTATGAAATCTTAAGAGAAATCCATGAAGGGGATTGTGGACACCACTACTTGTTGACAGCGCATGCTGATGCGAAGGATTTGGTTAAACGGTGTGATGGATGTCAGAAATTTTCAAGGCGTGCTCATGTGCCGGCTCAAGAATTGAGGATGATCCCAATAACGTGGCCGTTTGCAACTTGGGGGCTGGATATGGTCGGACCTTTTAAAAGATCCAAGGATAAGAAAACCCACCTTTTGGTGGCAGTTGACAAATTTACCAAGTGGGTTGAAGCGGAGCCTGTCAGCAAGTGTGATGCAGCAACAACGGTGCAGTTCATCAAAAAGGTGATTTTCCGGTTTGGCTTTCCACACAGTATCATTACTGACAATGGTACCAATTTATCCAAGGGCGCTATGAAGGAGTTCTGTGAACGTGAGCACATCCGACTTGACGTATCGTCAGTGGCACACCCCCAGTCCAATGGACAGGCAGAACAAGCTAATCAAGAGATTTTGCGAGGCATCAAACCCCGGCTTATGGTCCCATTGCAAAGAACACCAGGATGTTGGGTTGAAGAACTACCATCTGTGCTATGGAGTATCAATACTACGCCAAACCGATCCACAGGATACACACCATTTTTCATGGTCTACGGAGCAGAGGCAGTTCTCCCTAGTGATATCCGGCACGATTCGCCTCGTGTGGCAGCTTATGTTGAAGCGGACAATGAGACAGCACGGCAAGACGCTTTGGACCTATTGGACGAGGAGCGTGATATAGCGGCTGCCCGTTCGGCGATTTACCAACAAGATCTTCGTCGCTATCACAGTCGCCGGGTTAGAACCAGAACTTTTCAAGAAGGAGATTTGGTGCTTCGACTCATCCAAGACCAGACAGATATGCACAAGTTATCCCCACCATGGGAGGGACCTTTCGTGGTCAGCAAGAATCTACACAACGGGTCGTACTATCTGATTGATATTCGAGAGCATAAAGACTCACGCACATCAGAGGAGGAGACCAACAGGCCGTGGAACATAGCCCATCTTCGGCCTTACTACACTTGAGCCATCGGCTCTATCTATGTACATATCATGACAGTGTATATATTATCTTTGATATAATAAAACCGGAGCCTCAGCTAAAGCGGGATCTCTGTCTTTCTTATCATGCGTGGTTACATGGAGTGGCTCTGTTTTTAAAGTGGCCTCCGGTTTACCCCTTGACATTTGCTTTTTATATATCACTTGGGGCCTTGGTCGTGTCCGAACCAACGCGACACCTTTTGATAGGCGACAGCCACCAGATCACTTGGGGACATGGTCAAGTCTGAACCAGTCACGCCTCTTGATTGGCCTGAGGCCACGAAATCACTTGGGGGCTTGGTCGAACCCGAACCATTGCCACGCCTCTTGATTGGCATATATGCCACGGTTTCATTTGGGGACCTGGCTGACTTGAATCACTGTCACTCCTATTGGGGGCTTGGTCCTGTCCGACCATGGTAACACCATCTGATCAGCTCAGTATAGCATATTTTTGCAAATGGTCTTTATCATTGCCTTTGCTTCCATGTTATTTTCATGACCTGTTTTTTCTTTGTCTTTGTTGTATTTCTTTTATGGCAACAACACCTTTTTTCCGGTTCAGCCGATGGATTTGATTCCCCTTTAATCCGGAGAAGTATGCTCGGTTTACCTTTTCCTGTTAACATCATGGAGTAACAAGGGGGTTCGTATTGACTCAGTACGGTTTATATGGGAGTTGTTTACTCCCCCCTTTTTTGATGGTAATGGTTTATAAAACCTCCGCTTCAAGCTTGGCTAAGCCAGCTTCATGCCCAGACATGGCAGTTCAAATTTTTCTGATTGTAGGAAATATGAATTGAGGTTTTTCGAACAAAAGCTTCAGTACTTATGCACGAAGGCATATTCAAGGTAGAAGTATTGACTATCCTATTACAAGGCAACATGGTGCCCAAATAAGATCATTGTTATTTTGGAAAGATGCCAAAGACAGCTATCCAAACCGGCTTCCGTTTCAAGCCTGCTCCTCTTCATCCGCCGCTTCAGCTTCCTCGTCTCTATCCATTTGCTGGAAATCAACAGTGGTCCAGTCGATTCCCATTAAAGCTTGGAAAACAACTTCTTCATGGATCAGGGAAGACGGTTCAATATCAGGAGCGTAAGTATGCTTACGGATTGGATGAATCAGATTCTCCGCTTCAAAAGTTGGGGCAGGCACTCGCTTGTTCTCATTGTTGTATTGCGCTTGATAATGCGTCAAGTCTGCCTCTTCAGCTAATTGACAAGCCAGAGGGCGCACTGCACGGTTTATTACCCTCAAATCATCTTCGTTGAATTCAGAGCCATCTTCCTTCAGGCTGGGATAGCCTTGAGCTGCCTCCACAGGGTCGAAATCTGGCACCCATGCCTTTTCCCGGATCAAGGCATTAATAGCTTTGGTTCGAGCAGCAGATTTTTTCAGCTCCTCAAGCCGGGCTGGAAGCATTGACAACCTGTTAAGAGTGTCCTGGAATAAAGAGGGTGCCGGGTTGTTATGAGAGGCTGTGGTGATGATCCGCTGGGCCCCGGTATACAGTTGTTCCACTAAGGTGTAGGCAGCCTTCAGCTTCTTCCGCACATCGGATCCTAAGTGCCCGATGCGTGTACCTGCAACAATACAGGGACGGTCTCAAACCGGATTTATACTACAGCAGGTTCAACTTATCACAGAAGTTAAAAGGAGCTTACCAAAGATCGCAGCGGTCATGGAGTGTATTTGCCGCTTTACGGCCGTAAGTTCATCCACCACCAGTTTAAGGGCAGCTTCAGCGTTTTCAGCCCTTTTGGTTAAAGCGGTTTTCTCAATGGCCCAATCGGCCCGCTCTTTCTTGAAGCCTTCCTTCAGTTGTTCAGCGATGCTCAAGGCGCTGGTTAATTCTTCCTTTGCCATGTCTGTTTCAGCCTGTTGGGTTTTCAAGATCTCCTGCAAATCGGCAATCCGGTCCTCCTTGATTCTCACCTCAGCCTGAATACAGACAGCATTTAGCTTTAACATAAGCGGTCCAAGAAATCGAAGTATCAACCACATAACAAAGTTATACGCTTGATACCTGGGGGCTAATGCACCTTCAATTTTCATATATTACTAGATTGCAAAGTCCCAAGCTCAATACAGGTATTCAACTTGGCACTTGGGGGCTAATGGCTATTTGATCAAAGTATGTTCTAAGGATAGTTTTCTATCGGAGCCCCGGTTTAATTATGCTAAGTTAAGCCGGCCCTTGGGGGCTATACTGATGGATTTCAAAGTGTTGAGGATCGTATTCAAGTCCCGGTTTGACGAAGGTTACAAACCGACCCTTGGGGGCTAGGAGGATTGATACAATGGCAGTAGGTAAAGAAGTAAGTTACCTCAAATTTATCCCTCATCATCTTTACCAGACCAGCTTCACAGTCATGGCTAGTATAAAGCCGTTTTAAATAGCCGGAATGAAGATCTTGGGCACTCAGAGCAGCATATGTCTCCAGTTCTACATCCCATTTTCCTTTGTTCAGAGCGGAAAAATCCTCTTTTACGGTATGCTTGGATAAGGTGACAGGATTCCCGGGTTCAAAGCGGCCTACACCGGTAATCACAACATCGTCATCTTTGGACTCGCCGGTTTGTGTTGGTGCGGTCGGTTTGTCAGCAGGACTGTGGGATTTCTCAATCCGGACGCAGCTGGCAGGCGGGTCAGCAGAGACTGAAGTGTCAATAGGCCTCTCTTTGGGAATAGCATCGTCTTGCAAAAGAGGGTCATTGGGAGTATCCTCAGGAGCAAACGCTTCAAGATCTGGCGCTTTGTCATGTTCTGGGGCTACATCTTCTTTAGCCGCTTTATCCAGGCGGGCTTTCTTGCTTGGTTTAGGTTTGGCCCTGAAAGAAAAACAAAGAGTCAAGGAAAAGCATAAGCCATTACACAGTATACTGGAAGCATATGTTCAGTTTAGCTTACCCAAGAACTATTTTCAATGGTGGCAGCTGAGTGGCCGACGATTCACCAGAAGATGAATGAGAAGTAACCTGATAATCGGAGTCGGATGGATTAAGAGGTTGACAGAAGAAACCCGCTTTAGGATTTAAATCAATAAAAAGGTCGGAGACCTCGGAGCGGCGTTTTCAAACCGGACTGTTTGGTAAACCGGCGGAGGTAACTACCTGGCCACTGTGCCGGGTTGTGCGGCGAGCTTCATGTTGCTGAGTCTTCATAAGAAATTTGGGATCCAAATAAGCAAGAGGATGAGAAAATTTAACTTTCTGGTTTGCCTGGCGAAATTTTGGCAAAGGCAAGATTTCTGAATCAGAAGAGAGAATAATTACCTCAGCAAATTCCGCATTGCTGGATTCGGCGTCGTCCTGACAAGCATCATCATCAATAAGGCGTGTAAAAAGTAAGCCAAGTGAATCAAGTTCTACCTCAAGGTCCGGGTTACCCACATCATCATCAATAGCTGGATCAGATGAAGCGGTGGTTTTTCTCTTGTGAGCTGGCTTCTTGATAACCTTGGTCTTGGGCCGGGTTGACCGCCCTGCCTTCTCCGTTTTGTCTTGTGGAAGCTTCTTGCTCCAAAACGGATTATCGCCCTGGATCAGCAGTAATTAAATGTCAGACGGATTAAGCAGTAATAGGTTCAACAATAGAGCAATTAAAATCTTACCGCTGGCGGTTTGTTGGTGGTGGAGTAAGGAAGCAGACCAGTTTGAGCACAGAGGTGCTCCGGTTCATTTAACATCTTATTTACAGAATCTGTGACTTCGTCGTCGGAGAGTTGGATTTTAGTGTGTCGGAGTGGGTCATCGACACTACCAGTGTACTTGCACATCAAACTGGAGCGCCGGCTCAGAGGCAGTATGCTCCATGATATCCAACAGCGTGCAAGGTCTATTCCCGTTAAACCGTTGGCCATAAAGGCTCGGAGCTTGGACAGTTGCGGAGCATATTTAATTCTCTCTTTGGCGTTTAGTGTTTGTGGAAAGGGGTGAGTATTGCTGAGCCGTTCCGGACGGAAGCCAGGCAAGGGATTCTCATTGTCAGGGGAAGTATCCTTGCAATAAAACCAAGTTGCGTTCCACTCCTTGGGGTGAGTATGGAGTTTGACGTGGGGATAAGTGATCTCTTTCCTCTTCTGAATGGCCATACCGCCCAATTCAGTATTGGGGCCGTCGGTAAATTCAGTGCGACGGTTTAAGTGGAAGCAATCTCTAAACAACTCGACTGAAGGCTCCTCTTGAAGGTATACCTCAGAGAGCACTTGAAAGTGACATATATTGGTAATGGAATTGGGGCCAATATCCTGTGGACGGAGCTGAAAATTGGCTAACACATCCCAGTAAAATTTAGAACCGGGCGGTTTGAAGCCCCGGGCCAAGTGATCTGCAAAGACCACAACCTCTCCCTCCTGAGGTGTGGGAGGACATTCATTTCCAGGTACCCTCCAGTGGATCGTATCTTTATTGTCTAAAGCGCCGATCAGGACTAGATCATCTAACTGAGATTCTGTGACGCGAGAGGGAACCCAGTTGCACTCATATACTTGTTTGGCCATGGTGAGATCTACAAGAAATAGGTGATCCGGTTCAAGAATATGTTGGATAAAAGAAGGTGTTGATCTAAATAACGATAAACCGGAGGCAATACCTATAAACCGGTCTTCTACTATGCGACATCATATGGATTCTGGCGGTTCAACCAGGGGACTAATGGTATATACCGGTTTAGTAACTTTTTTCTATGATAAGTTAAACCGCCTGACCTAAGCATCGGAAGCAATTGAAGTTGTGGACAGCTAGGTATGCAGAAACAGGTTTCACAAGATCCTATTACAGCCGCGGATCTACAGCAAGCTCAGAAAAACATAAAATATTCCAAAGAGTAAGGCAGAACGGAAGTGAACCATTGAGCGGATATGTGCGTGAGATCTATGGACTTAGATGAGAAATTACAGGCGGATGCTTAAAGACTACTATTAAACACAGCAGGGATTCACAGATTCATTCAAGAGCCAGAGTACAAGTATGAGCAAGCGATGAACACAGCGCGAACATGAAACCCTAAGAACAGATCTAGGTCAAGAAGAGAAGAAAGCTTACTGGAAACGGAGAAGATGCGGAAGGATACCGCAGTGCTCTGGTGCGTTTAGGTTGATGCAGCGGCCCAAGACAAAGCAGAGGTCGACGGCGGCGGCGGAGCTCCAAGGCTAGCGATGCGAGGAAGACGAAGAAGAAGAGATGAAGGGAAAGGAAAGGAAATGACCCTTCGGTCTTATTTATAAGGCAACAGAGTTAGGTCAAGCGCGCGGATCCAGGAGCTATTGTTAAAGGAGGGCGTTATAAATGATAAATTTCATGATGACGTCATGTCGGTTTACAGCAACCAGAAATGATGACGACATGGCGGTTTACCAATTACCAGAAGATGTCCAAGACACAAGATTTTGTGAAGGATTGACATGAACCGGTTCAAATCAATCTGGGGCCTAATGTTGGGGATATTACCACTAGGCGTAAACCGGCTTATTTGGGCCGGGTTAGCTTCATTAGTGGTATAAACAGATGAAGGCCCAAGGCCTGTAGTTGATTTAGAACCTGTAGCCATAAACCGGCCTAATGTATAACTTGTGTTGTAAGTTAGGAATAGAGAGGAACCAACCAGGATATGAGTATGAACCGGTTAGGACTCTATGGGCCGACGGGCGTCACCCATGTATATAAGGGGACGACCCGGCGGCGGTTCAAGAGAGACAACCACAACTTAAGCCTAGGCGAAGCTTGTTTGCTCCCTAGCCATCGAGATCACATCAATTCCATCACAACTAGATGTAGGCTTTTACCTTCATCGAAGGGGCCGAACTAGTATAAACCCTCGTGTCTTTGTGTCCGCTTTAACCCCTTCAAGTAAACCCGTAGCGATGGCTCCACGACTAAGTCCTTTCACTAGGACATCTGCCGTGACAAATCCACGACAGTAGGTCCCAAAATATAGATTTCCTCTTCCACATGGGTGCGCGTCCCTCAGCGTCATTCGGAACAGATAGTCCGCCGGGGACCCTTTCCGAAGATTACTTTTAAATCATTGACCATAGCAAGTACGTGATCACCAGTACACATGGCGGGCTTCTTCCAGTGATCTACCTCGCCTTTGAAATGCTTGCCTTTCTGTCGACATTGATGGTTGGTCGGAAGGAATCGACAATGCCCCAGGTACACATTCTTCCTGCATTTGTCCAGGTATATACTTTCGGTGTCATCTAAATAGTGCATGTATGTGGGGTATCCCTTGTTTGTCTGTCCTGAAAGGTTACTGAAAGCAGGCCAATCATTGATGTTGACAAACAGCAACGCATGCACGTACACCATTTCCAATCCACAATTGTAAAAGTTCTACAACTAATGGCATTAGGTACACATCAATGTCGTTGCCATGTTGCTTAGGGCCTTGGATGAGAATTGGCATTATAATGAACTTCCGCGTCATGCACAACTAAGGAGGAAGGTTATAGATACATAGAGTCACGGGGCAGGTGCTTTGATTGCTGCTCTTCTCCCCAAAAGGTTAATGCCATCCACGTTTAAACCAAACCATATGTTCCTTGCGTCACCTGCAAACTCCTCCCAATACTTTCTCTCGATTTTTCTCCACTACAACCCGTCAGCGGGTGCTCTCAACTTCCCGTCTTTATTACGGTCCTCTCTGTGCCATCGCATCAACTTGCCATGCTCTTTGTTGCTAAACAGGCGTTTCAACCATGGTATTATAGGAGCATACCACATCACCTTGTCAGGAACCCTGTTCTGGGGGCGCTCGCCATCAACATCACCAGGTTCATTGAGGGAGTCCTGGATTAGGGGGTGTCCGGATGGCCGGACTATAGCCTTTGGCCGGACTCCTGGACTATGAAGATACAAGATTGAAGACTTCGTCCCGTGTCCGGATGGGACTTTCCTTGGCGTGGAAGGCAAGCTTGGCAATATGGATATGTAGATCCCCTACCATTGTAACCGACTCTGTGTAACCCTAACCCTCTTCGGTGCCTATATAAACCGGAGGGTTTTAGTCCGTAGGACAGAACAACAATCATACCATAGGCTAGCTTTTAGGGTTTAGCCTCTCTGATCTCGTGGTAGATCTACTCTTGTACTACCCATATCATCAATATTAATCAAGCAGGAGTAGGGTTTTACCTCCATCGAGAGGGCCCGAACCTGGGTAAAAACATTGTGTCCCTTGTCTCCTGTTACCATCCGCCTAGACGCACAGTTCGGGACCCCCTACCCAAGATCCGCCGGTTTTGACACCGACATTGGTGCTTTCATTGAGAGTTCCTCTGTGTCGTCATCTTTAGGCCCGATGGCTCCTCCAATCATCAACAACGATGCGGTCCAGTGTGAGACTTTTCTCCCCGGACAGATCTTCGTATTCGGCGGCTTTGCACCGAGGGCCAATTCGCTTGGCCATCTGGAGCAGATTGAAAGCTACGCCCCTGGCCATCAAGTCAGATTTGGAAGTTTGAACTATACGGCTGACGTCCGCGGAGACTTGATCTTAGACGGGTTTGAGCCGCAGCCAAGCGCGCCGCACTATCACGATGGGCATGATCTAGCTCTGCCGCTGGACAGTGCCCTGGAGGCCGCACAAGTGTCTGCTCCGACCCTTAGCTCGGAGCCGACTGCGCCGATCGAGGACGGGAGGTTGGACACCGCCTTGGGGGCTGCTATCTCTACAGCGATTGAGCCGAACATCAACCCTGTCCTTTGCGAAGCTCGTGACTCCAAGGCGCCGGACTCCTCTCCGGACTCAGAACCTTCCGCGCCCCTGCCAATCGCCGATTGGGCGCCGATCATGGAGTTCACCACCACGGACATCTTTCAGCACTCGCCCTTCGGCGACATCCTGAATTCACTAAAGTCTCTCTCTCTATTAGGAGAGCCCTGGCCGGACTATGGTTAACAAGGTTGGGATGCAGACAACGAAGAAATCCGAAGACATCGACGGTATGGACGACGATGTAGGAGACAAACATGAACCAGTACCTATAGGGCACTGGACAGCCACCTCATCTCACGATGTATACATGGTGGACATGTTGGGGAACATAGTAATTTCAAAAAATTTCCTACGCACACGTAAGATCATGGTGATGGCATAGCAACGAGAGGGGAGAGTGTTCGTCCACGTACCCTCGTAGATCGTAAGCGGAAGCGTTAGCACAACGCGGTTGATGTAGTCGTACGTCTTCACGATCGACCGATCCAAGCACCGAACGTTCGGAGCCTCCGAGTTTAGCACACGTTCAGCTCGATGACGATCTCCGGCCTCCGATCCAGCCGAGCTCCGGAGATGAGTTCCGTCAGCATGACGGCGTGGTGACGATGATGATGTTCTACCGGCGCAGAGCTTCGCCTAAACTCCGCGACGATATGACCGAGGTGGAATATGGTGGAAGGGGGCACCGCACACGGCTAAGGAACGATCCGTAGATCAACTTGTGTGTCTATGGGGTGCCCCCCACCCCCGTATATAAAGGAGGGAGGGAGGAGGGGGCCGGCCTAAGGGGAGGCGCGCCCTAGGAGGGGGAAACCTACTCCAAGTAGGTTTCCCCCCTCGTTTTCCTAATCCAAGAGGGAGGGGGAAGGAAGGAGTAGGAGAGGGGAAAGGCAAGGGGGGCGCCGCCCCCCCCCCCTTCCTTGTCCTATTCGGACTCAAGGGGAGGGGGCGCGCCACTTGCCCTGGCCGGCCCCTCTCTTTCTCCACTAGGGCCCATCAAGGCCCATTACTTCCCGGGGGGGTTCCGGTAACCCTCCGGTACTCCGGTTTTCTCCGAAAACTCCCGGAACCTTTCCGGTGTCCGAATATAGTCGTCCAATATATCAATCTTTATGTCTCGACCATTCCGGGACTCCGAACAAACTTCGGTACATCAAAACTTATAAACTCATAATAAAACTGTCATCGAAACGTTAAGCGTGCGGACCCTACGGGTTCGAGAACTATGTAGACATGACCTAAAACTATTCTTGGTCAATAACCAATAGCGGGACCTGGATGCCCATATTGGTTCCTACATATTCTACGAAGATCTTTATCGGTCAAACCGCATAACAACATACTTTGTTCCCTTTGTCATCGGTATGTTACTTGCCCGAGATTTGATCGTCGGTATCCAATACCTAGTTCAATCTCGTTACCGGCAAGTCTCTTTACTCGTTCCGTAATACGCCATCTCATAACTAACTTATGAGTTACATGCTTGCAAGGCTTAGGTGATGAGTATTACCGAGAGGGCCCAGAGATACCTCTCCGACAATCGGAGTGACAAATCCTAATCTCGAATTATGCCAACCCAACATGTACCTTCAGAAACACCTGTAGAGCACCTTTATAATCACCCAGTTACATTGTGATGTTTGGTAGCACACAAAGTGTTCTTCCGGTAAACGGGAGTTGCACAATCTCATAGTTGTAGGAACTTTGTATAAGTCATGAAGAAAGCAATAGCAGTACACTAAACGATCAAGTGCTAGGCTAACAGAACGGGTCATGTCAATCACATCATTCTTCTAATGATGTGATCCCATTAATCAAAAGACAACACATGTCTATGGTCAGGAAACATAACCATCTTTGATTAATGAGCTAGTCAAGTAGAGGCATACTAGTGACTATGTGTTTGTCTATGTATTCACACATGTACCATGTTTCCGGTTAATACAATTCTAGCATGAATAATAAACATTTATCATGATATGAGGAAATAAATAATAACTTTATTATTGCCTCCAGGGCATATTTCCTTCAGGACACACCTAAAGAAGCAACGACGAGGAGCAACGGGACGCCACGAGGGATCATTTCCTCGAAAAGCAGTCAAAACGGCGACGTAAGCGCCACTCAAAGTCCCGCCTCAACAAAGACAGCAGCCATACAGACCCAGCCATAGAGCAGGGCGAACCGGTGGACGATGAACATGCTATAGAGCAACCGTACGAATAGGACAATCTGGATAAACAACCCATCCCCGGCGAAGATAACAGTCCGGATGATCTCACGCCGGACAAGCTGGAGCAGAAGAACCTCCACAAAAGGCTCGTTGCCATTGTGCGCAGCCTGAAAAAGTAGAAGCAGAAGCTCAAAACAGAGGAAGATGCGCTCAGAATCAGATGGAGCAAAGTACTCAACACCGCTGACAAATACGGCGATAGTCGCCGAACAAAGAGCTACCCGAAGCGAAAACTACTGCCCGAATTTGACGAGGAGGCCGTAGAGCCCCCACAATCAAAGAACAAGGAGACCACCCGGTCGGATAGACGACCCCATGGCAAACATAGAGCGGCAAACGGTGCCGCACACAAGTCGGCACGCGATCCGCACACGGATTCGCATCAAAAAGATGGCCCAGTTAGATCTATCTACGGGCCAAGAAAGCAAGCTCTAGTAAGCAATGCAACACATCAAGTGTCCGAATATTATGGTACACCTAAATATAGGGGTGCCGCACACCCCCTATGTTTCACCGATGAGGTTCTGGATTATGAATTTCCAGCGGGATTTAAACCCGTAAACATAGAGGCATACGACGGAACAACAGACCCTGGAGTCTGGATCGAGGATTACATCCTCCACATACACATGGATAGAGGAGATGACCTCCATGCCATAAAATACTTACCCCTCAAGCTCAAAGTGCCAGCCCGGCATTGGCTCAAAAGCCTCCCTGAAAACACCATTGTAAGTTGGGAAGAGCTCGAGGACGCTTTTTGGGAAAATTTTCAAGGGACCTATGTCCGACCTCCGGATGCAGACGATTTAAGTCACATAACTCAACAACCCGGAGAGTCAGCCCGAAAATTCTGGAACAGATTCCTTACTAAAAAGAACAAAATGGTCGACTGTCCGGACATCGAAGCCTTAGCAGCTTTCAAACACAACGTCCGAGACGAATGGCTCGCCAGACACCTCGGCCAAGAAAATCCAAGAACAATGGCCGCATTAACAAGCCTCATGACCGCTTTTGCGCGGGAGAGGATAGCTGGCTGGCAAGATGCAGTACCAGCGACCCAAGTACATCCGAAGTCAGGGATGGAAACAAGAAACCGTGACGCAGCAAGGACCAGCGCCGGACAAAGGGAAACATCCCGAAGAGCATGGCAGTCAACGCCGGATTGAAAAGCTCACGGTAGAATCATACAAAACTGCCCCTTAAGGATAACAGGAACGAGCTATCTAACTTAAACAAAATCTTGGACAAGATATGCCAAATCCACAGTACTCCCCGGAAGCCTGAAAACCATACCCACAGAGATTGTTGGGTCTTCAAGCAGTCCGGCAAACTCAACGCCGAACACAAGGGGCTCGACACACCAAGCGAGGACGATGACGAACCCCACAAGCAGAGCACTGGAAAACAAAAGAATTTCCCACAAGAAGTCAAAACAGTAAACTCACTTTACGTGACAAAATGGAAAAACAAAATGGCACCCATAGAGATACACGCCATGCGGCCTATCCCAGAGGAGTCCCGCCACTGGTTATTAAAACCAATCACCTTCGACCATCAGGATTACTCTAGAAGTATCCGGAATGCAAGATGGACTGCCTTGATATTAGATCTGATAATCGACGGACTCCAATTTACACAAGTCCTAATGGACGGCGGCAGTGATCTAAACCTGCTATATCAGAACACAATCTGCAAAATGGGGATAGACCCAGCCAAAATTCGCCATAGCAACACTTCCTTTCAAGGGGTAATGCCAGGCCCATATGCCCATTGTACGGGCTCTCTACTGCTAGAAGTTGTGTTCGGCTCACCCGACAACTTCCGCCGCGAAAAGTTAAACTTCCACCTCGCCCCATTTGCAAGTAGCTACCAAGCACTACTGGGACGCGAAGATTTCGCCCGCTTTAACGCAATACCGCATTATGCATCCCTTATATTAAAAATGCCCGGTCCGCGAGGCATCATCTCCTTAAAGGGAAATACCGAGTGTTCCTCAAGCGCACAAGATTGTGTGACTGCCTTGACAGCCACACACTAAACCGGCTTCACCAATCAAAGCACCTAAACAGGTCGTCCAGACCCCGGACACGGCTAGACGAGTCCAGCGTAAACATACAAGGGCATACTAGCCGCATACCCCTGTGCAAGGGGCTCCGCGCATGTACAACAAGAGACAATAAAGCTCAATTTTATTCACTTTTTTTTAATCGTACCTTGTTTTATTAACATAACGTACACTTTCGCACGATCTTTTTCAACTAAGTTCCTCTCTTTTACAGATTAACACCGTGCTACACCCGTCCAGGATATGGCACAACGGAGACACAGGCGCAGACGTGCAGTAGGGACCCGTGACAAGGATTCTTTTCAGATTAAGACCCTGCATAAACCTTTTTTACTGTCTCTTGTTGATACACATCCCCAGGTTTCTTGCTATAACCGAGGAGGAGGCTGGCGTTTTGGCATGGGCCACGTCAGAATTTTGCGCATACCTGGACACCAGGGGCTTATTACCAAGGGCGTTGTTCGGCCCGTTTTCATAAAGACCGAATACCCTAGGGAGTGTTCGGCGTCTCGAGTTAGGCCTTATATGCATCAGCTTCGAATCATGTTTTTGGTCAAATGTTGGGTTTGCCCGGCTCCTGTGTTTTGCTGCCTTACGTTCCGCTCTATCGGCTAAGGCGGCACCAGGAGAACTACTGCGATTGTGCCCCGGTTCGGCCAGGCGAGCACCTCAGTAGAGAAAGCCAAAAACTGACTGTCATGATATAGCATGAGACTGGTCAACCACTCGATGACCCGCCAGAATCTTTAGGATTCCTCCGCTTTGACGAAGGGCCGTTTCTCGGTCAGGCACTTACGTGCCCCGAATTCGGGTGAGCGCGGTGCCCCTAGGGGCTATATAGTAGCCCCACTGTCAAACTCCTATGGCTAAGTGAAAGTGATAAAGCATTATAGTCCGGTTGCCTAGTTTGCCGCGCTACCACCTCCTTTATAGGACCAAGACATTGGATCAAGTGTGAAAATGCGCATTTTGCAAACACCCCCGCATTATATGCGTGGGGTCTGAAGCCGAAGACTCCCATCTTTCAGGTTATATACACATATACATTAACGGCCGCACAGGAGGTATTTTAATTCTTGAAGACACAAGTATAAAAAGCTTTTATATTTCATCGAAACATTGTTTCACAATAATACATGTTATTCGAACATAATATCCTTTGAGCACTGCGTCTCTATTAAACGAGCGCCCTGTAGAACTTCCTGAAAATAGTGCTCGACAGGTACTCGACTTTCGTCCGAATCTTGGGATGCAACATTGGTGGCCTTCATCTCTGCCCAGTATGTCTTGACACGGGCAAGAGCCATCCGCGCACCCTCTATGCATGCCGACCTCCTCATTGCATTGATATGCGGCACCGCACCAAGGAACTGCTGCACCAAGCCAAAATAACTCTTCGGCTCGGGCCTCTTCGGCCACAAAAGACTCACGACATCCTTCATGGCATGTCCGGATAACCTATTCAGCTCCGCCCATTCGGCCAAGCGATCGGTTAATGGAAGTGGGCACTCTGGATTATGGAACTACGACCAAAAAACCTTCTCCATTTTGTGATCCTTTTGATCTCGGAAGTGTTCGGCCGCGTCCGCGGCACTTGCCGCCAAGTCCAGATAAGCATCCTCTGCACTCCATTGCCGGTCCAACAGAGCATATTTAGGATCCATGAATTTCCTCTGCAGCAGAATGGGCTTTCCAGCCGCGATATCTCCGGCCTGACGCATCTCCTCCTTCATAGCTCTCATCGCAGAGCGAGCATCCTTGGCCTCGGTAGTGGCCTTCTTCAGGTCCTCTTGTACCGCTCGATCTTCTATTTCAAGAAGCTTGCAGCGGTCGGCAGCATTCTTCAACTTCACGGCCATCTCGGCCATTTCATTCTTGCTTCGGCAGTGAGCAGCCTGTTCGCCTTTAGCTCTTCGGCCGCCTTCAAGGCAGCCGCATCACTCTTTCTGGCCTGCTCCTTAGCTCGGGCGAGCTCTGCCCGAAGGTTCTCCATGGCAGCGGCACCATCTGCATCAAGCATACATGTTGTAAGGCACGGGCATCAAGCTCCCTTACCAGGTGTCCGCGGAGAAATTGCATACCTTGTGACTCGTCAAGTCGCTTATTGACAAGCGCGATGTCGGCATCCGCCATGTCAAGTTGCCGCTTTAGTTCGGCAAATTCATCAGTTCGGCTAGCCACCGGACCCTTCGCCACCTACATAGGACGGGCGACATATTATACATGGGATTATGATCCTCGGCGCGCTGTCATTTTTTGACAACACACCGAGCCTCAGGGGCTACTATCTACACAGGGCGCGTTTTATATGCGGAACTGTCAGAAGGTACATCATTTTGCATACCTCAAAACCTGTCAGTAAACTTCTGACGGCTTCGTGCAATCCGCTCTCAGCGGATGAAATCCGTTCAATCACCGTACCCATTAACGCACGGTGATCTTCTGAGATAGACGCTCGCCCGAGCAGATCCTTCAGCTCCTCCGACCGTACACCAGGTGGTGCCGGACTGCTCCGATGGCCTTTTTCGAAGGCCGGACGCGGAGGGCTGGGGGACATACGACTGCCTTCCGGACCCGCCGGACTCGGAGAAACCCTCCGCGACGACACCTCAGGGTCGCCCGCCTCGCAAGACGGTATGGCACGGGGAGGCGTTTCGCTCTCTATCATCTCCGGTCGAAGATCCCCCGAAGATGAGCTCTGCTGAGAAGGGCTGAGATCCGAACTACAAGGTAAAATTTCGGTTATCTTCATCAGAAATAAGGCAGGGATATCCTTTATTTTAACTCCCCCTTTTTACGAAGGGCTGATCCCCTTGGGGGAACAATGCGGCCGAGGCATCTATCGGCGCAGGACCCTCTGACGAAGATTTCTTCCCCCGCTTTGAGACCATGGTCTCCGGGTCTTCAGAGGCGGTCCTCTTCTTCCCTTGGATGGAGGGATTCTCGATCCCTCCTTTCCTGACAGCCTCCTTCATGGAGGCGGTAGCTTCCTTGTTCCCCCCTTCACCTTCTTCCGAAGGCGCAACCTCCAGCATCCTGGTTAACACGGGATCCGACGTGGTCTCAGGGAGGGGGGTCGGACACCTGATTAACTTTGCTTTCACTATCCACTCCTGTTCAAGGGACAGCTCTTTTGAGGGCAAATTCATGATAAATATGGGATAGCGTGTCCGAGTATAGGGCTACTTACTTGAGTATCCGGGAGATTGCAGCTCAGACCTGCGTCCTCGGTCAAGTCCGGACACATCGCTTGTGATCCGAAGAAAACCTTATACATCTCCACGGGCGTTGCACCCATAAAATGTTGGAGAGCTCGTGGTCCCTCCGGGTTAAATTCCCACAGGCGGAGGGGGCGACGTTTGCAGGGCAGGATGCGATGAATCAGCATGACCTGCGCTAGTACGACTAGAGTGATCTCTCTCTCTAGGAGATCTTGAATGCGGCCCAGCAACAAGGGCACGTCCTTGGACGGCCCCCAGTCAAGTCCTTTATTGACCCATGACGCCAGCCGCGGTGGAGGACCCGAGCGAAAGGCAGGCGGCGCCACCCATTTTGTGCCCCTGGGAGCTATGATATAAAACCATTCTTGTTGCCATAGGCTGAGCTCCTCTTGGAAAGAGCCCCCGGGTCATGGAGCATCAGCATTCCTGCTTATAACAGCCCCTCCGCACTCTGCCTGCTGCCCCCTGATCATCTTCAGCTCCACTTTGAAGGTCTTGAGCCATAATCCGAAGTGAGGGGTAATGCGGAGGAAGGCTTCGCATACAACAATGAACGATGAGATGTGGAGGATGGACTCCGGATCCAAGTCGTGAAATTCCAACCCATAATAAAACATGAGCCCCCTCACGAAGGGGTCCATCGGGAAGCCTAGCCCCCGAAGGAAGTGAGACGCGAACACCACACTTTCACGAGGCTTGGGAGTGGGAATAACCTGCCCTTGGGCGGGCAACCTATGCAAAATTTTGCCGGTTAGATACCTGGCGTCTCTTACCTTTAGCACGTCTTCTTCCGTAATGGAGGAAGGCATCCACCGGCCTTGCAGGTCAGAGCCGGACATCATCGAAGGTCCGAAGCGCCTGAATCTGGAGCTTTGGGTGTTGGAACTCGAGGCGAGGGGCGGATTCGATTGAGATTGAAAGAAAGGAGTGGAGCCTTGGTCTCTTTATAAAGAGGTTGAATACCAAGAGCCTTCCCCGTGACCGTTCGGGACCCGCCTTCGATAGAGGAGACGTGCCAACGGCCACGACTGGGTTACCCATGCCCGTATTAATGAGAATCCTGGAATAAGGGGACACGATCTCTGCTTTGACAAGACGTGCCAAGGAAACCGCCTCGCTAAATGCGCTGAGGTGGGACAGTAAAAACGATTCGAATAAAGGCTTGGCCGTGGTGTGATGTCACGCCACGAAATACGTCAGCAGGTTGAATTTGTGTAAATATTATTCTCTCTATGGTGGTATGTGGAACTTATTTTGCAGAGCCGGACACTATCCTTGTGTTCAAAATCTTCTATGAAGTATTCGGAGGAGGAACCCGCCTTGCAATGCCGAAGACAATATGCGCGCCGGACTCGTCGTCATTGAAGCCTGGTTCAGGGGCTACTGAGGGAGTCCTGGATTAGGGGGTGTCCGGATGGCCGGACTATATCCTTTGGCCGGACTCCTGGACTATGAAGATACAAGATTGAAGACTTCGTCCCGTGTCCGGATGGGATTTTCCTTGGCGTGGAAGGCAAGCTTGGCGATACGGATATGTAGATCTCCTACCATTGTAACCAACTCTGTGAAACCCTAACCCTCTTCGGTGCCTATATAAACCAGAGGGTTTTAGTCCGTAGGATAGAACAACAATCATACCATAGGCTAGCTTTTAGGGTTTAGCCTCTCTGATCTCGTGGTAGATCTACTCTTGTACTACCCATATCATCAATATTAATCAAGTAAGAGTAGGGTTTTACCTCCATCGAGAGGGCCCGAACCTGGGTAAAAACATCGTGTCCCTTGTCTCCTGTTACCATCCGCCTAGACGCACAGTTCGGGACCCCCTACCCGAGATCCGCCGGTTTTGACACCGACAGTCATCTCGTCTGATCGTATACCGCAATGCACCACATACCGGGCATGTGTTCAAATCCTCGTACGCACCACGGTACAGGATGCAGTCATTAGAGTCTTCTGCACCTCCAATCCTAGAGGGCATACAACATTCTTTGCTGCATACGTACTGTCGGGCAATTCGTTATCCTTTCGAAGCTTCTTCTTTAATATTTTCAGTAGCTTCTCAAATCCTTTGTCAGGCACACAATTCTTTGCCTTCCACTGCAGCAATTCTAGTACGGTACCGAGATTTGTGTTGCCATCTTCGCAATTGGGGTACAAAACTTTTTTGTGATATTCTAACATGCGATCGAACTTCAGCTTCTCCTTTTGACTTTCGCTCTATCTCCTTGCATCAACAATGACCAAGCAGAGATCATCATCGGGCACATCGTCTGGTTCCTCTTGATCTTCAACAGCTTCCTCACCGTATTCAGGGGGCACATAGTTGTCATCGTCCTCTTCTTCTTCGTTGTCTTCCACCATAACCCCTATTTCTCCATGCTTGGTCCAAACATAATAGTGTGGCATGAAACCCTTATAAAGCAGGTGGGAGTGAATGGTTTTCGAGTCAGAGTAAGACTTCGTATTCCCACATATAGGGCATGGACAACACATAAAATCATTCTTCTTGTTTGCCTCAGCCACTTCGAGAAAGTTATGCACGCCCTTAATGTACTCGGAGGTGTGTCTGTCACCGTACATCCATTGCCGGTTCATCTGCGTGCATTATATATAATTAACTGTGTCAAAAACCATTACAGAACATCATGAATAGATAATCAAGTGACCAAATTAATAGAAGTTCTTCATCACATTAAAACCAAAGTACATACATAGTTCTCATTGAACAACATATAGCTCTCCAGAGCATCTAATTAATTAAACCATACACTGAAACTATGTAAAACATTTCAATGCGAAAACAAATGCGATCATAATCGCAACCAAGGTAACAATTGATCCAACGGCATAATGATACCAAGCCTCAGTATGAATGAAATATTTTCTAATCTTTCTAATCTTCAAGCGCATTGCATCCATCTTGATCTTGTGATCATCGACGACATCCGCAACATGCAACTCCAATATCATCTTCTCATCCTCAATTTTTTTTATTTTTTCCTTCAAGAAATTGTTTTCTTCTTCAACTAAATTTAACCTCTTGACAATAGGGTCGGTTGGAATTTCCGGTTCACATACCTCCTAGATAAATAAAATCTATGTCACGTTTGTTGGCATAATTGTCATAAACAATAAATGAACCAAATAGTTATAAAAGATAATATATACCACATCCGAATCATAGACAAGACAAGGGCCGACGGGGGCGGATACCAAAACCATCGCACTATATAATAAGAAGCAATAATAAAAGTAAGAAAATTATACAAGAATCTATCTAAACATACAAGCAAGAATTATTTTTTCCTTTTAGAAAGAAGATAAGAACAAGAGGCTTTCGCGTGGACGTAGCATAGGGAAAAAACCTGGCTTTGAGTTCTTCCTTTTGTGTGTGTGTGGGGGGGGGGGTGATGAAACAGTTTTGCATGTGTTTGACTATTAACGAGAGCTAATATAGGCTTCCACGCATCCAATTTTTTTTTGGGTTTTACATAAGGGGGGTAAAAGGCCGCCTCATTCATTAGTTGACAAGAAGAGAATCACCTCATTAATTTATGAAAAACCAAAATAATTAGGCATGGTACATTAACTTCCTCCTCGTTTATTGTTTCGTGACATATCAACCAATAAGGCTGGCCATAGCGGGGGTAACATAACCGGTAACATGCACTTGGGACTAGTAAACATGCTTATATGACACACAATTAAAGAAGAGAGAGGGTTAGAGTAACGTAGGTAGATACCATATCATGTTAAATGCTATACTACTTTGTGTCATGCATGGCAATAAATATGGTCAGCTATGATACTACTTTATGATACTATACACTATGGAGGTAGTATTATATACTAGTATCATGTGCGTGATAAAAGTATATGATACTCCCTACTATGAGTAGCCTAATAGATGTGAACCATGCATGCTTTCAATGACTTAAGACTACTAAATATGACATGCAGTGGTTCGTTCATTGCATGCAATGCTATTAATAAGCAAAAAAACATTAAATTCTCTCGTTTTCTCCTCCACCTTGATCATGGTACACAACCTAAAATGAGTTATACACCTAGACGAAGGGAGTACAAACTTGTCCACAACCAAGCAAAAGTCAACATAAGCCCAAACAAGCCAAACTCGACACAAGGCGTGAACTCTAACTCTTAGTGTCATCGTCATCAACCGATGCATCCAAATTGACTGCATGCATGCACGTATGTGTCACAAAAATTGCATGCAGTGGTTACTACTCCCTCCGTTCCCAAATATAAGTCTTTCTATATATTCCAACAAGTGACTACATACGAAGCAAAATGTGTGAATCTACACTCTAAAATATGTCAACATATATCTGTATGTTGTAGTCCATATGAAATGTCTAAAAATACTTATATTTAGGAACGGAGGGAGTATGTCATTAGGGCTACAAACGAGTCGAGTTCGAGTGAGTTGGACAAAGGTCAACTCAGATTATACTAAAATTCGAGCGATTGAGCCGTAGAAAGCAGCTCGTGCTCAACTTGTATCGATCTTGAGTCAATTTTGAACTAGTTTCAAGCTAAATAAGATGATTTTATTAATAATCCAAGACAATTTTTCAAACATGATAGGCCACAACATAACATAGAAAACCACTATAAAATTTTGACTTATTCTCTCACCCGAAGACTAGCACTTGATAAATAGGGACCATGGATGAAGGGGTGTCCACTCTCAAACTTTGGCCAGGAATAATAGGATATTGAACACACTATCAATCTCAGAACATACACTGGTAGAAAACAGGGCTTTGGTTCAGGCCGGGCCAGCCCATTAGTCCCGGTTCAGCATAGAACCGGGACCCATGGGGGCATTGGTCCCGGTTCGTGAGGCCAGGGGGGCGGCCAGGCCATCGTGGGGCATTGGTACCGGTTCATCTGGCACCTTTGGTCCTAGTTCGAGGCTCGAACCGGGACCAATGTGCCTCGCTCCTGGCCCACCACCATTGGTCCCGGTTGATGGCTTGAACCAGGACCAAAGGGTGTCCTTTAGTCCCGGTTCCTGCCACGAACTGAGACCAATGATATGCCTATATATACCCTCTTGCCCGTGAGCAGAGCACTCCACTGCTCTGTTTTTCTGGCCGGCCGTTGGAGAGCTTTGTGGTGCTCTAGCTCACCTCCTATGCACATGAGGTGTTCGATGAAATGCCTGAGCCACACTTAAGCTTTCTCCTCTCGAAGCTCCTTGTCCAAGATCCATTTTCCTCAAGATTTGTTTAGGTTTGGCGGTCCGTCCTGTCCCCTCTCCGTCCTCACCGCCGTTGATCGCCCGCGCCGATCTTGTCTCCTGCACCACCGTGGTGAGCCTCTTAATCTTATCTTCTTTCGAAAAGGAAAAGGTTCTTACTTGTATGATTTAGATAGATACTTGTGTAGTTTTCTTACTTATTATTGTTTGTTATTATATAGTGCGATGGTTTTGGTATCCGCCTCCATTGGCCCTCGTCATGTCTATGATTCAGATGTGGTATATATATTTTCATTTATAACTATTAGTTTCATTTAGTGTTTATGACAATTATGCCGAGCAAAGTGACATAGTTTTTTTTATCTACGAGGTATGTGAACCGGAAATTCCAACCGACCCTATTGTCGAGAGGTTAAATTTAGTTGAAGAAGAAAACAATTACTTGAAGGAAAAATTGAAAAAATTGAGGAGGGAAAGATGATATTGGAGTTGTATGTTGCGGATGTCGTCGATGATCAGAAGATCAAGATGGATGCAATGCGCTTGAAGATTAGAAAGATTAGAAAATATGCCATTCATATCGAGGCTTGGTATCATTATGCCGTTGGATCAATTGTTACATTGGTTGCGGTTATGATCGCATTTGTTGTTGCATTGAAATGTTTTACATAGTTTCAATGTATGGTTTAATAGATGCTCTGTAGAGCTATATGTTATTCAATGAGAACTATGTATGTACTTTGGGTTTAATGTGATGATGAACTTCTATTAATTTGGTCACTTATCTATTCATGATGATGTACGCAGAGATGAACCGACAATGGATGTAGGGTGTAGGGTAACAGACGCACCTCCGAGTACATTAAGGGCGTGAATAATTTTCTCGCAGTGGCTGAGGCAAACAAGTAGAATGGTTTTATGTGTTGTCCATGCCCTACATGTGGGAATGCGAGGTCTTACTATGACTCGAAAACCCTTCACACCCACCTTCTTTATAAGGGTTTCATGCCACACTATAATGTTTGGACCAAGCACGGAGAAAGAGGGGTTATGATGGAAGACAACGAAGAAGAAGAAGAAGATGGTGACAACTATGTGCCCCCTGAATACAGTGATGCTGCAACGGGGGAAGCTAATGATGCTGCAACGGGGAAAGCTGGAGATCAAGATGAACCAGACAATGTGCCTGATGATGATCTTCGCCAGGTCAATGTTGATGCAAAGAGACAGTGCGAAAGTGAAAAGGAGAAGCTGAAGTTCGATTGCATGTTAGAGGATCACAAAAAGGGGTTGTACCCCAATTGCAAAGATGGCAACACAAAGCTCGGTACCGTACTAGAATTGCTATAGTGGAAGGCAGAGAATGGTGCGCCTGACAAAGGATTTGAGTAGCTATTGAAAATATTGAAGAACAAGCTTCCAAAGGACAACGAATTGCTCGACAGTACATATGCAGCAAAGAATGTTGTATGCCCTCTAGGATTGGAGGTGCAAAATATACATGCATGCCCTAATGACTGCATCCTCTACCGCGGTGCGTATGAGGATTTGAACGCATGCCTGGATTGCGGTGCATTGCGGTATAAGATCAGACGAGATGACCCTGGTGATGTCGACTGCGAGCGCCCCAGGAAGAGGGTTCCTGCCAAGGTGATGTGGTATGCTCCTATAATACCACGGTTGAAACGCCTGTTCAGAAACAAAGAGCATGCCAAGTTGATGCGATGGCACAAAGAGGACCGTAAGAAAGACGGGAAGTTGAGGGCACCCGCTGACGAGTCGCAGTGGAGAAAAATCGAGAGAAAGTACTAGGAGGAGTTTGTAGGTGATGCAAGGAACGTATGGTTTGGTTTAAGCGCGGATGGCATTGATCCTTTTGGGGAGCAGAGCAGCAATCACAGCACCTAGCCCATGACTCTATGTATCTATAACCTTCCTCCTTGGCTGTTCATGAAGCAGAAGTTCATTATGATGCCAGTTCTCATCCAAGGCCCTAAGCAACGGCATTGATGTGTACTTAAGTCCATTAGTTGAAGAACTTTTACAGTTGTGGATTGCAAATGGTGTACATGTGTGGGATGAGCACAAACAGGAGGAATTTGACATGCATGTGTTGATGTTTGTAACCATCAATGATTGGCCTGCTGAAAGTGCAATCATGCCCATAATCATATTTTGATGTTGATGACAACACATATGCTCGGGACTAATCATGTTTATCAAGTATATCTCAGGATTATGTTCTAAAGACCGTGTGCATGGATCATGACTAGGGACAAAAGCATATAACTCAAGAATGGAGATACAAGATGTTGACTTCATTTATGGTTTGTTCTTGAGTATAGGGATCCCGCACTATTAAGAGGGGGTCGATGGATCTGTGAAAAACTTGCTCAAAAGTTGCTATCTATATACCTTGCTTTCAGACGTCCGGTGTTCTTCGGACGTCCGGTCCTTCCTGATTGCCCGGACGTCCGGACACTTCTGGGTGTCCGACACTTCCACAACAGAGACATTTTTACGGATGTCCGGAACCCTCCGGACGTCCGACACTTTCACATCAGAAGCATTCTTACGGATGTCCGACTCCGGTCGGTCGTCCGTATCCTGTACACTAGATTGTGGGTCACACTTTTCACAGCGGCCGGTCGTCCGATGACTGTCGGACGTCCGGACCCATCTGGGCCTCTGGACGTCCGACGTTCTCCGAACGTCCGACGTTCTCCGGACGTCCGGCCATCCTGTACCCCAAACGGTCACTTTTTCCCACCTCCTATATATACACCCTTCCCTCCCACGGGATAGGGTTGACCATTCACTTTGAGCCTCACAAGAACACTCATCACTCTCTCTCTCTCATTCATCCACACTAAATCCTAGATTCCCAAGTGTTCTAGGAGCATTTTGAGAGAAGTTCTCCAATCAAGTGATAGATCCACTTCTTCCCCTTCTTTGCACCAAAGGAATTTGTGACTTGAGCAAGTTTTGAGCATTTCCCCATCGGTCTTATTACTCTTGGAGGTTGGAGACTCCTAGGCGGTAGGAGTCATCCGGAGAGGAATCGAACTTTGTGATTACCCTCGAAAAAGTTTGTGAGGGTTTGGACACCACCCCAAGGTCTACCACTAGTGGTTGAGAAACGCCTCCGTGGTGTTGTCTCAAAGCGAGAATAGGGTGAGCCTTCGTGGCGTTGGTGTGCCTTCATGGTAACATCCATCCCTCTAACGGTGACTAGCTTCCCTCCAAGGAAGTGAACATCGGCTTACATCCTCGTCTCCCGGAGTTGCGGTTATTCCTAACCTTAACTCTCTACTTGTGGTTACATTATCTCATCTTGTGCTTGCTTACTCATATATTTGTGTCACTTGATTATCTTGCTTAGCTCATTAGTATCATACTTGCAATTGTTAGGCTCACTTTCATTTTCCGCATTATTGCCTAAAATTGCTTAGTAATAATTAAAATTTGTATTTGTACCTATTCACCCTCCCCCCTCTAGGTCCATCTCGATCCTTTCAATTGGTATCAGAGCCTCGTGCTCTATTCTTGTGGCTTAACCACCCTAGAGTGAGATGAACCTGGATGGGACTCCCCTGGTTGTAGATCCTAAGGATAAAGGCGAGGCTTCCTCTGAAGTCAAGTTCTTTACGTCGGAGGATCTAGAACGGGCCCTTGCTAAGCAAAAAGAGGAGCATGATGCTTCTCTTGAGGCCTTGGTCCAAATGAGATTAGCCACGTTGTCCACGGTGCTTGCACCACTCTCGGGTGGTGCTGCTTCGAGGCCAACTGTGCCTACTCCATCACTTGGTCAACAACCTTCTAGCAATGAACATGCCAGTGTTCCTTGGCTTTATGCAAGACCTCAGGTTGAGAAACCAAGATATAACCCTCAAGGCAAACCTCCTTTACTTAGTGCCACTTCCAATTTTGCTTTGCGGAGAGTTGCTATGCAGGATCATCTTCGACATGGAAACGATGAGATGCTGGAGATCTTGGAGTATGGCTATCATGTGCTTGATCCAAAGAACCCCACACCAATAGAAGTATATGACAAGAACCTCAATGTCACTGCAATCATGTGTATAAGGAGAGGCATGGATGAAAAGCAAAGGAGACCGTTCATACACATCACAAGTGCCAAGGAACTATGGGAAAGTGTTATACGATCCAAGACTAGCACTTCTACCCTCCGGAGTGCTCAATATGAAATTGCCAAAGGGCAATTGCAAAACTTTTATATGGAGAAAGGTGAAACCCCAAATCAACTCCATGAGCGTCTCATGACTCTCACGGCTGATATTGAGTCATGTGAGTGTGACAAGACACAAGATGGATTCAACATGACTAAGAGGTTCCTTGTGGACAAGTTGCTTCATGCTCTTGCTCCATATCACCATCAAATGGTGTGGGACATAAGACAACATCATACCTTCAAGGAAATGACTACAGATGACATCGTATCCACATTTCAACTATTTGAAGAGTCAAAGGCTAATGCCACAAAGCATCTTGCCATGCATGGTTCCCCATCATCAAAGATCAATCTTGCATTGAAGGCCAAGCATGGACGTGAAGATGAACAAAGTGAAGAAGAAGAAGAAGAAGAAGATAATGATGATGAGACTGAATCCAACGAGGGCCCTTCATATGAAGACATGGCTCTTTTTGTCAAGAAGTTTAGCGCGGGAAAATTCAAGGGAAGGTTTCAAAAGAAGAAAGTAAGAAAATGCTACAACTGTGAAGAAACCAACCACTTCTCCAATGAGTGCCCTTATGAGAAGAGAGAAGATAAACCAAGGTTTCCCAAGACCTTTCCCAAGAAGAAGTTGCCCAATCCTTTGAACTCCAAGCTCAAGAAGAGAGATGGGAAAGCAATGGTTGCTCAAGAAGAATCCGATTCGGATGAAGTTAGTGGTGTTGCCGGAGTTGCTCAAGATTCTCAAAACACATTGAGGCTAGTCAATAAGAGTGGTGAAGTTGTCACCTACAACTACATGAAGGATTACAAGGGCAACACTCACAAGTGCCTCATGGCGAAGGCCGTGGTAGAAGATGAAGAGGACCAACACTCTCCTGACAAGGTGTGGGTAACCCCACGATCAAACCCTCCTCTTTTCACTCCTCCTACTCCTAGTGATGAGTATCTTGATGCGGAGGATAGTTATAAGGATGATGATCTAAATGATCCTATGCTTGCTAAACTTAATAAGTTCATGTGCTCCCCTAAAGGAAAGAAGCTCACTATGTTTCGTATGCTTATGGAGATGGTGAGTAAGCACACCATCACCATTGAGGAACTCGAAACCCTCGTCACCGAGGAAAAGGAAAAATGTGAAATCCTTGAGCGGAAAGTCCAATATGAGGAAACACGAAATGATGAACTATGCTTAAAAATTGGTGCAAATATTGATGTTCATACTAAAGATCTTGCCTCCTTGAAAAAGGCTATTGGCTCTTGTGAAGAGTTGATGAATGATAAAAGTAAGCTTGCGAAGTCTCATGCTTCTCTCTCTAAGGATTGTGAGCTTCTATCCGTGTCCCTCAAGACTAAGGAAGAAGAGCTCACCCTTCTTACAAAGAGTTTTGAGATGATCAAACTTACTTATCTTGAAACTCTAGCTAAGGCTTACTCGTCTCCTATTATAAATGTTGATGCTTGTTCTACAAACTCTAGTAGTGATCTAGCATCTATTCTTGAGGAGAATCGTTTTCTCAAGGCTCAAATCGAGAAGGGGCTCATGACATGTGCTCAAGGTCAAAAGAACCTTAATGAGGTGTTGAGCCAACACAATGAAGTGTTCGCCAAAGAGGGACTTGGGTTTGACCCAAGCACAAGCAAGAAGAAGACGTCCTCTCAAAAGTGCACCACCCCTTTAAAAGAAACTTTTGTACGAGAAGGACACAAGGAGAAAGGTAAGGTTGCTAGTGGGAAAGCCACAAGGGGCATGCCCACTCTCAACAAGCCAAAAGAGTTCATGCCTCCATCCTATGTACTTCATAAGACTAAGGACGGAGAAGTTTATGCAAAGTTTGTTGGTCCTCGAAATGCATTTCGGTTTTATGCTATTTGGTTCCCTAAGACCCTTGTGACTAACTTGAGAGGTCCCATTGCAAAATGGGTGCCTCTAACCAAGTAATAATTGTGTGTAGGTTGGCTTCTCCGGTGGAGTGAAATGGGTGATTGATAGTGGATGCACAAATCATATGACCGGAGATAGCAAATTACTCTACGATTTCGTGGAAGCTATTCAACCATTCATGAGCATTATGTTTGGTGGAGGTTCAAAAGGACAGGTACTCGGATTGGGCAAGGTGGCTATCACCAACGATATGTCTCTTGCAAATGTTATGCTTGTCCAATCCCTTAAATATCACTTGCTTTCTGTTCGCCAATTGGCTTCTGTTGGTTATAATACACTTTTTGGACTAACGGATGTGAAAGTCTTTAAGAGAGATACTCTCGAATTGGCCTTTGTTGGAGAGTTGGATGGCAACCTTTACACGGTTGATTTCTCGAAAGAGAGCACATTCCATGCAACTTGTCTAATGGCCAAGGCTGACAAGGGGTGGCTATGGCATCGCCGGCTAGCCCATGTCGGCATGAGAAATCTTCAAGATCTCTTAAAGGGGAATCACATCCTTGGACTAACCAATGTCTCTTTTGAGAAAGATCGTGTGTGTAGTGCATGCATAGCCGGGAAGCAACATCAATCAAAACACCCACCCAAGAACATAGTATCTACTTCAAGGCCCCTAGAGCTCCTTCATGTGGATCTTTTTGGGCCTCCTTCATGCATGGGATAGTCTTGGTGGGAAAAAGTATGGGCTTGTCATTGTTGATGATTACTCAAGATATACATGGGTGTTCTTCCTCAAGTCCAAGGACGAAACGAAGATCACCTTCATTGATTTTGCCAAGCAAGCCCAACGCAAGTTTGACAAAGAAATTCGAGCAATAAGGAGTGACAATGGCTCTAAGTTCAAGAACTATACCTTGGAAGAATTTCTTAGTGATGAAGGGATTGAGCATCAATATTCAGCTCCATACACTCCTCAGCAAAATGGTGTAGCCGAACGGAAGAACCGTACACTTGTAGAATTGGCAAGGTCCATGTTGGATGGATACAAGTCACCACATAGTTTTTGGGCTGAAGCTGTCAATACCGCATGTCATGCATCAAACCGACTCTTCCTCCGCACTATATTGGAAAAGACTCCATATGAGCTTCTAACTGGAAACAAGCCAAATGTCAAGTACTTTCGTGTATTTGGGTGCAAATGTTTCATTCTCAACAAAAGAGAACGGTTAGGAAAATTTCAATCCAAAACAATTGAGGGCATATTTGTTGGTTATGGATCAAACTCTCACGCCTATAGAGTCTACAACAAATCCAATGGATGTGTTGTAGAAACTTGTGACGTGGTGTTTGATGAATTTAATGGCTCCCATGGGGAGCAAGTTGATCTAAGTGATGTAGGTGAAGAAGATTCTTCTCAAGACATTTTGAACATGGGTGTTGGTGCACTTCTTCCTATGGAACAAGAACCTCATGATGATGAAGAAGAAGATGGAGGTCTCACGCATCATCAAACTACTTCAACATCCATACCAATACGAGTTCCTAGTGTTCAACCAATACCCTTAGCCCAAGTTGATGAGGTTGATCAAGTCTCACTTAATGATAATCATCAAGAACAAGATCATCATCCAGAGCAAGAACAAGAAAGTCCAATCATGGATGACGAACCTCAACAAATGCAACATGAACAAGAAGATCTTCCTCCACACGTGAATGATCCATATGTTGAAGATGTGGATGATGGACATGAAGTTGAACCTCGTGAAACCCTCACCTCCATCATGCCTCGAGTGGCCGGTCGTGTTGATGTTGACAAAATCCTCACCGGCATCTCGGAAGGTAGAGTCACGCGTAAACATTTGACAAACTTTTGTGCTCACTTCTCGTTTGTGTCTAGTATTGAACCACTCAAGGTACAAGAGGCATTGATGGACAACGATTGGCTTGTTGCTATGCAAGAAGAGTTGAACAGTTTTGAACGCAACCAAGTGTGGTCACTAGTCAAGAGGCCGTCCACCGAGCACAACGTCATTGGAACAAAATGGATTTTCAAGAACAAGCAAGATGAAAATGGTGTCATCATCCGCAACAAGGCAAGGTTAGTGGCACAAGGGTACTCACAAGTTGAAGGTTTGGACTTTGGTGAGACCTTTTCCCCCGTTGCCCGTCTTGAATCCATTCGCATTTTACTTGCTTATGCCGCTTTCAATGGTTTTACGTTACATCAAATGGATGTGAAGAGTGATTTCCTTAACGGTCCTCTACAAGAAGAAGTATATGTGTCACAACCACCCGGGTTCGTTGATCCCTTTCACAAAGACTATGTGTATAAACTTCATAAGGCTTTGTATGGCCTCAAACAAGCACCTCGTGCTTGGTATGATCATTTGAAGAAGTTTTTACTCGATGATGGTTTTGTGAGAGGGGTGATCGATCCCACTCTTTTTACTAAGAGGGACAAGGGTGATTTGATTCTATGCCAAATCTATGTAGATGACATCATTTTTGGTTCTCCTAACATTCATTTGTGCAAGAAGTTTGCGGGTTCAATGACCAAGAATTTTGAAATGTCACCCAATACGGATTTGAAGTTCTTTCTCGGATTTCAAATTCAACAATTTCAAGAAGGAATTTTCGTATCTCAAGCAAAGTACCTCAAGGATATTCTAGAAAAGTTTGGTATGTCTGACGCTAGTCCATGCAAGACACCCATGCCAACCAAAATCACTCTCACTGAAGACACAAATGGTACTCCCTTCGACCCATCTACTTACCGCTCTATGATTGGTTCATTGCTTTATCTTTGTGCATCTAGACCAGACATCATGTTCAGTGTATGCATGTGTGCTAGATTTCAAGCTTTCCCTAAGGAAAGTCATCATAAGGCGGTTAAGCATATTCTTAGATACCTTGTTCACACCCCAAAGTTGGGCCTCTGGTACCCCAAGGATGCTAAGTTTGATCTCATTGGGTACACGGATGCGGATTGGGCTGGAGACAAAGTGGATCGTAAGTCCACATCCGGTGCATGTCAGTTTCTTGGACAATCCTTGGTGAGTTGGTCCTCGAAGAAACAAAATTGTATTGCTCTCTCTACCGCAGAAGCTGAATACATTGCTGCCGCTAGTTGTGCAACTCAGTTGTTATGGATGAGGCAAACTTTGAAGGATTACAGTATCACCTATAGAAATGTGCCTCTTCTGTGTGATAATGAAAGTGCCATCAATATTGCTGAGAACCCCAAAGATCATCTCCGCACCAAACACATTGATATTAGGTATCATTTCTTGAGAGATCATGTTGAAAAGGGTGATATTCAAATTGATCACATTGGTACAGATTTTCATCTAGCAAATATCTTCACCAAACCTCTAGATGAAGCAAGGTTCTGTCGACTTAGGCGTGAACTTGGTATCTTGGAGCTTGACAACATTATGTGAAATCTAGTACCCAGTCATGCATGAATCTAATGTCTTGTCATGATGTAGGCATATACTTAGGGGGAGACATTCAATTCGTGAATGTTCTCGCCCTACTCAATGCATAAAAAAGAACCAACACTCTCAAAGTATCCATGGGTCTAGACCTATGGTGCTTTAACATGATGGAGTAGTGACTATGCACTCAAAGTTCAAGTCTTTCTGTGTCATGTCATGTCTACTCAGACATTGTGGCATTAGCCACCACTTGTAGTATATGGCTATGATTGAGTAAGGTAAGATACGAGTTACTACATAAATAAGTTTTACTGTGAAAAAAAATGCCTTTCTCCTCATCATGATCAGCACCTGCATTCTTGCCTCCTGTCAAAACTTCTGGCGTCGGACGTCTGGAGGTTCCAGACGTCCGTATATTCTGCTCTGATTACCTTCGACCGGTCGTCCGGCCTCTCCGGACGTCCGTAAAATCCTCTCTGGTTCCCTTAAGTTCGCCTAGACGATGAAGCTCCGGACGTCCGGAAGACTCCGGACGTCCGTAAATTCCTCTCTGTTACAATCTGCCCGGTCGTCCGTAGAATCATCTCTGTCATCCTCTATTTGCTGATGGTCCAGACTCCGGTCGTCCGTCCGTTTCCGGATGTCCGGAAGCATATGTGACTCCGGTCGTCCGTAGGCTCCGGACGTCCGTACGTTTTTTTACTGGGCTCTATTTATACTGTGCCGTAGGGTTTGTCAACCAACCACATCCTCTTCACTTGTTTCACCGCCGCCGTCGCCACTCCTACCGTGCGTCCACTCCCCGCAGCCGCCCGCCGCCGTACCCCTCGCCGGGATTTCTCCCCGCCGCGGATACGCGACTCGCCGTCCGGCCCATCCAGCCCGTTCTGCTCGGAGTTTCTCTCCCCGGCCAGTCCGTCGACCCCCTGCTCCAGCCCGTTGCTCGGCTCCTCCGTGCTCTTCCTCTCAAGGTAGGGCACAACCTTCCCTCCCCCCCTCCTCATGCATTCACCCTGATCTATGGAGGGGTGTTGACATGTGCTTTATTTCTCCCCTAGGTCACGATGCCTCGGTCCAAGCACTCCGCTCGCAAGCAAGTCACCAGAGGGCCGGCTCGCCCGTCTCGTCGCGGTGGCTCCCACGACTCCCAGGAGGAAGATCGCCCTCGGAAACGTGCCGCTCGTTCTCCCAGCTCGTCCAGTGATTCCTCTTCGGAGGGGTCGGATTTTGAGGATGAACTTGAAGAGGTGCCGATGGTCGGCGTCCGCGTCACCGCCCCCAAGCCCGGCACTCGTCGTCCAACCTTTCAACCTCCTCCTCCTCCAGTGCAACCCCACGGTGATGCCCGTCACATCTCCATTGAGACTCCACTGTCACTAGGCCATCATGTTAAGCGTTTCAACGAGGTCCCCAAATCTTCATATCTTAAATTGCGTCGTGATGTAGATCAATTTACTATTGTTAGGGATTCTCAGAATAGTCGCTTTCGCACAAATGTCCAAGCCGACATCTTCACCACGATTGTCATCCCTAAAGGCTTGTCACTTCACGTTTGCATTGATCTTGAGCACATTCGCACTCATCCGGAGAAATATCCGGGAGCCATTGAGCTCATTGAGTCGTCAAATCTAGCTGCTCCATTCGCCTTTCAACACGATTTTAACCACGCTGCCATCCATCAGTTTTATGCCACATGTTACTTTGCTCCTGATCACACTGTCACATGGATGACCTCCGACACTGCACTCACAGCATCTTATGCTTAGTTTGTCACTGCACTTGGATTTCGTGACACTGGGTTCAAAATCCACAAGGATGACCCCAACCATAAGCCCAAAGGCATTGCGGTCTGTGCGGATCTTCTTAGACCCATATCATCTTTGTCTAGCACTGAGAAACAAAAGGGTGTAAATCAAGTCTCCATTTGGCGTTTTCCATTCAACATCATTTATCAGTGTGTCATCCGCACCATTTATCCCAAGATGGGTGACAAGGGCTCCTGCAGCAGCTACTGCATTGATCTCATGCGTCGCCTCTTCACATCTCCGAAAGGGAAGATAAATGTTCCACACTTTCTATGGCATGAGATCCGCCTTGCTAGCTTCCAGGCATTTATCGAGAGTGTAGCTCCCTTTCCCATTGCACGCACTCAGATACATGAGAGATGGGTCATCCCACCTTTACATGGCGGCTGACCATGTTCCTCCTCCCGCTACTGCTAGTCGCACCGCCGCTAGTTTTCCTTCTCACGATACCCATCCTCCTTCCAGTAATGCCCCCTTTGGGCGCATTGCTCGTTTTCTTGGGAACGCTCATTCAGCCATGATGAAGATGTTCACCTACCATTGCTCCCAACACCACGTTGTGGTCACTCGCATGGTCACTTCCAAGAACGCTCTGAAGGCTCGTCTGAGAGACTCAGGCGTATATGATGTGAGTGACGATGAGCGTCTTCCTGCAGTTCCCCCTTCTGATTTTGGTTTTCCCTCCGGTCCTGAGTGGGCTGATTTCTTCGACGAGGCTGGTGGCAGTGGTGTTCATGATGATGATGATGATGATGGTCTTTAATGCTGCTATGTCATTCCCCCTAGTTCTTTTCTTTGGATACTTGATGCCAAAGGGGGAGTAGGCTCCATATGCATGTTACTCTAGCTCATTATGTAATCGAACCTATGTTATGAATAGTTTGTTGAACTATGTTATGAGTTTGTTGAATCTGAGATTTGGTGGATCTATATGGAGTGTAACTCTTGATTATCGTGGCATCAGTGTGAGGGGGAGCCCTCATCATTTTTGTGTTAATAGTATCTGTGGTATCACTTTGAGGGGGAGCTCGCTCGCTACTCATTCTTATTATGGTTATTGAGCTCCACAACAAATACTTCCGATTACTATTATGAGTATGCATATGAGTTGTCATCAACTACCAAAAAGGGGGAGATTGAAAGTGCAATCATGCCCTTAATCATATTTTGATGTTGATGACAACACATATGCTCGGGACTAATCATGTTTATCAAGTATATCTCAGGATTATGTTCTAAAGACCGTGTGCATGGTTCATGACTAGGGACAAAAGCATATAACTCAAGAATGGAGATACAAGATGTTGACTTCATTTATGGTTTGTTCTTGAGTATAGGGATCCCGCACTATTAAGAGGGGGTCGATGGATCTGTGAAAAACTTGCTCCAAACTTGCTATCTATATACCTTGCTTTCGGACGTCCGGTGTTCTTCGGATGTCCGGTCCTTCCTGATTGCCCGGACGTCCGACACTTCCACAACAGAGACATTTTTACGGATGTCCGGAACCCTCCAGACGTCTGGAACCCTCCGGACGTCCGACACTTTCACATCAAAAGCATTCTTACGGATGTCCGACTCCGGTCGGTCGTCCGTATCCTGTACACTGGATTGTGGGTCACACTTTTCACAGCGGCCGGTCATCCGATGACTGTCGGACGTCCGGACCCATTTGGGCCTCCGGACGTCCGGCCATCCTGTACCCCAAACGGTCACTTTTTCCCACCTCCTATATATACACCCTTCCCTCCCATGGGATAGGGTTGACCATTCACTTTGAGCCTCACAAGAACACTCCTCACTCTCTCTCTCATTCATCCACACTAAATCCTAGATTCCCAAGTGTTCTAGGAGCATTTTGAGAGAAGTTCTCCAATCAAGTGATAGATCCACTTCTTCCCCTTCTTTGCACCAAAGGAATCTGTGACTTGAGCAAGTTTTGAGCATTTCCCCATTGGTCTTGTTACTCTTGGAGGTTGGAGACTCCTAGGCTGTAGGAGTCATCCGGAGAGGAATCGAACTTTGTGATTACCCTCGGAAAAGTTTGTGAGGGTTTAGAGACCACCCCAAGGTCTACCACTAGTGGTTGAGAAACGCCTCCGTGGTGTTGTCTCAAAGGGAGAATAGGGTGAGCCTTCGTGGTGTTGGTGTGCCTTCGTGGTAACATCCATCCCTCTAATGGTGACTAGCTTCCCTCCAAGGAAGTGAACATCGGCTTACATCCTCGTCTCCCGGAGTTGCGGTTATTCCTAACCTTAACTCTCTACTTGTGGTTACTTGTCTCTTTACACTTGCATACATTATCTCATCTTGTGCTTGCTTACTCATATATTTGTGTCACTTTATTATCTTGCTTAGCTCATTAGTATCATACTTGCAATTGTTAGGCTCACTTTCATTTTCTGCATTATTGCCTAAAATTGCTTAGTAATAATTAAAATTTGTATTTGTACCTATTCACCCCCCCCCCCTCTAGGTCCATCTCAATCCTTTCACCTGCTCTCAGTAACCTTTCAGGACAGACAAACAAGGGATACCACGCATGCACGCACTGTTTAGATGACACCGAAAGTAGATACCTGGACAAATGCAGGAAGAATGTGTAGCTGGGGCATCGTCGATTTCTTCCGACCAACCATAAATGTTGAAAGAAAGGCAAGCATTTCAAAGGCGAGGCAGATCACCGGAAGAAGCCCACCATGCGTACCGGTGGTCACGCACTTTCTATGGTGATTGATTTAAAAGTAATCTTCGGAAAGGGTCCCGGCGGACTATCTCTTCCGAATGACGTTGAGGGGCGCGCACCCATGTGGAAGAAGAAATCTATATTTTGGGACCTACCCTACTGAAAAGACATAGAGGTCCGCTCTTCAATCAACGTGATGCACGTGACGAAGAACCTTTGCGTGAACCTGCTAGGCTTCTTGGGCGTGTGTGGGAAGACAAAAGATACACCGGAGGCACGGGAGGACATGCAACATTTGCACGAAAAAGATGGCATGCCTCCAAAGCAGTATGAAGGTCCTGCCAGCTATGCTCTTACCAAAGAAGAGAAGGAAATCTTCTTTGAATGCCTGCTCAGTATGAAGGTCCCGTCTGGCTACTCCTCGAATATAAAGGGAATAATAAATATGGCAGAGAAAAAGTTCCAAAACCTAAAGTCTCATGACTGCCACGTGATTATGACGCAACTGCTTCCGGTTGCTTTGAGGGGGCTTCTACCGGAAAACGTTCGATTAGCCATTGTGAAGCTATGTTCCTTCCTCAATGCAATCTCTCAGAAGGTGATCGATCCAGAAATCCTACCAAGGTTATGGAGTGATGTGGCACAGTGTCTTGTCAGTTTCGAGCTGGTGTTCCCACCATCCTTCTTCAATATCATGACACACGTCCTAGTTCATCTAGTCGACGAGATTGTCATTCTTGGCCTTGTATTTCTACACAATATGTTCCCATTTGAGAGGTTCATGGGAGTCCTAAAGAAATATGTCCGTAACCGCGCTAGGCTAGAAGGAAGCATTTCAATTGGGCCATCAAATAGAGGATGTCATTGGGTTTTGTGTTGACTTCATTCTTGACCTTAAGAAGATAGGTCTCCCTCAATCGCAGTACGAGGGAAGACTGAGTGGAAAAGGCATGCTAGGAGGGGACTCAATAGTATGTAGAGACGAGCATTTTTGGTCTCAAGCACACTACACAATTCTACAGAATCCTACCTTGGTGACCCCGTATGTCGATGAACACAAGAACATTCTGCGCTCCAAACACCCGGACCTGTGTGACGACTGGATTACATGTGAACACATCAAGGCTTTCGGCAGTTGGTTGCAAACACGTCTCAGGGGTGACAACACTGTTTCTGATGAGCTGAACTCGTTGGCGAGGGAACCATCTTCGACTGTAATGACTTACAAAAGGTACGAGATAAATGGGATTACATTTTACACAATCGCCCAAGATCAAAAGAGCACCAACCAAAACAGTGGTGTCCACTTTGATACAGCAACCAAGAGGGGAAAGGACACATATTATGGTTACATAGTGGACATATGGGAACTTGACTATGGACATGATTTTAAGGTCCCTTTGTTTAAGTGCAAATGGGTCAATTTGTCAGAAGGCAGGGTACAGGTAGACCCACAGTACGGAATGACAACAATGGATCTAAACAATCTATGGTACATAGACGAACCATTCGTCCTAGCCAATGATGTGGCGCAGGTTTTTTATGTGAAGGACATGTCTACCAAACCGAGAAAAAGAAAAGATAAGGAAGCGGATACATCATATGATGAGCCAAAGCGCCACATAGTTCTTTCAAGAAAAAGAGACATCGTGGGATTGGAGGGCAAGACAGACATGTCTGAAGATTATGAAAAGTTTCATGAAATTCCTCCCTTCAAAGTCAAGGCTCACCCAAGCACCCTGTTAAAAGATGAAGATTATCCATGGTTATGGCGCAATAAGCAAAGGACACAAGCGAAGAAAAAGTAAAGACTTTCTATCCACAATTATTATGATGATGCCTTTGATCTAAAATATCACTTCAGTTACATGTGAACAAATGAAATCCCTTTGTAACACATGTGTTTTCGTCTGTAACCCTGATACTTCCAAAGAGATTGTAGTGCTTTTCAATTTAAGGGTCATTTAGCTGAAAGAATGAACTAATAGCAAAAAGAATTAACTAATAGCAAAACAAATGAACTAAAAATAATCAATTAAAATATTCTGTTATGATCAACTAAAACAAAACTATAATATCCTTCAATAGCAAAAAATATCAACTAAAAAGCTTTTATAAAACTCCAATAGCAAAAGGAATCAACTCAAAAACTTTTATAAACCTCTAGTATTATTGAAACTAAAATTATATAAAATTTATGCAACCAAAATTATCAAAGTATTTTCTGTTCAAAACATTAAAAGCAAAAAAAGAATTTTCATAGAGAATTTTTTTTCTTAGAAACTTTAATAGCAAAAAGAATTTTCATAAAGATTTTTTTGTTAGAAACTAAAATAACAAAATCTATTTTTGAATATAATGACAAAACACTGTAATATTAAATAGCAGGAAAAAGAATCACTCAAAAATCTATTTTTATAGTAAAGTTATTCAAAAACTAGTGATTCACACAAATTTGAAAAAAATAAAATTTAAACTATTTAAATTGGAAAACAAATGGCACTAACAGAAGGTTTATAATTTTTATTACCTAAAAGCAAAAAAAGAAAATAAATAATGCAAAAAACAAAACAAAAACTGGAAAAAAAATAAAAAAATGCCACCTACTGGGCCACCACGGCCTGAATACGACTAGAAACCCAACCATGGGCCAGGATTCAGGCCCGTAGCAGGCTCAATAGGCCCACAGGCATAGCAGTGTCAGATTAGGCCCGTAAGCCTGCATTGGAGAGGAGCTCGAAGTGGTCAGCGCAGCCGCGCTTATAAACCACTCCGAGCCACACTCACCTAGCAAGGTGGGAAACATTTTGGCCGCGGGCAGTACAAGGCCTTCGGTCCCGGTTGGTGGCACCAACCGGGACTAAAGGGGTGCATTGGTACCGGTTCGTGGCACCAACAGGGACCAATGCCCCCCTTTAGTCCCGGTTGGTGCCAACCGGTACCAATGCACCCCTTTAGTCCCGGTTGGTGCCACCAACCGGGAGACATTTGGTCCCGGTTGGTGGCACCAACCGGGACTAAAGGTGGGCATTGGTCCTGGCTGGTGCCACCAACCGGAACTAAAGCCTTTGCTATATAAGTAACACTTAGGAAATTTTTAGATTTCCATCGTCAGTTCGTGCCCGACAACGCCGAGGTCATCGACGCCGCCAGGCTGCCCCGCCCCTGTCTTCCATCTCTGTCGTCGCCTCGCCCTGCCCCGGCCTCGCCGCACCCTGCCCCGGCCTCGACACGCCCTGCCCAGACCTCGCCGTCGCGCGCGTCGACGCCTGCCCCGACCTCACCGCCGCTCCCCAGCACTGTGAACCTCACCGCGCCGTTCCCTCTCCTCTCCCCCTCACCCCGCGCCCCAACGCCACTACGCGCCCGCCCCAACACCGCCGCCTGCCCCGACACCGACGACGCGCGGCCCTTGTTCATATATAGATTTTTTTATTTGTAGTAGTAGTAGATGATGATGATGATGATGATGATGATGATGATGATGATGATGATGATGATGATGATGATGTATGTTCATATGCAAAGAATATGCAAAAGTTAGAATTTTTTCTGTTCATAGATTTTTTTGGTGATATTATTGTAGAATATGCAAATGTTTGTATGTTCATATGCAAAGAATATGTCAATTTTTTTCACAGAATTTTTATGATTTTTTTCTGTGTAATTTCGTTCATAGAATTTTTATTTTGTTCACGGAATTTTTATGATTTTTTTCTGTTGTAATTTTTTCCATATAATTTTTATGATTTTTTTTGTTCATAGAATTTTCTATGTCAATTTATGTATATGTTCATATTGTGTATGTATAGGAAAATTGTGTATGATCAAAGTCATTTATGTATATGTTCATATTTAGAAGAAAAAGAAGGAGAGGAAAAAGGAAAATAAGATGAGGAAGAAGGAGAAAAAGAAGGAGAAGAAGAGGAGAGGAAGAAGAGGAGAAATAAATAAGAAGATGAAAAAGAAAAAAAAGAGGAGAAGAAGAAGGAATAGAGGAGAAGAAGAAAAAACCACTTTTTTATTTTTTTTTCTTCTATTTTTTCTTCTTATTCTTCTTCTCTATTTTTTCTTCTTCTTCCTCTTCTTATTTTTGATCGGGAACGAGGGTGTCGGGAACTAGGGTGTTGGAAACTATGGTAGAGGTTCGAGGGTCGCCGAGGGGTCGAGGGTCGTCGACGGGTCGAGGGTCAAGGGTCGTCGAGAGGTCGAGGGTCGAGGGGTTGAGGGTCGTCGAGGGGTCGAGGGTCGTCGAGGGTCGAGGGTCAAGGGTTGTCGAGGGGTCGAAAGTCGAGGGGTCAACGGGTCAAGGATCACCGAGGATCGAGGGTCTCCGTTTAATAAGAATGCCCCCATTATGGATGTGCACAAGTTGATCCATTTTTTCTGATCTCGTCTATATATATATATTCTTCTATATGTCACGTTGTCTGTCAAAGTATTGAAGAAATCCATGGCTACATCATTTGCTGGAAGTAACAGGCCTATGACGCTATGAAGCTCTTCAAAGTTGTTTTGGAACGGAGTTCCTGATAGAATGATTCGCTTTTTGGTACGAATTTCAGCAAATGCCTTCCAAATAGCGATATTCGGAAGGCTCTTGCTGAACTTCGTACCAAAAAGCTAATTATCCTATCCGGGACTCCGTTCCAAAACAATTTTGCAGAGCTTTGTACCATTATGCGCCTGTTACTTTCGGCAAATGATGAAGCAATGGTTTTCTTGAATCCTTTGACACTAGACAACGTGACATATAGAAGGGCAGATGAGATCAGGAAAAATATGGACCATTTTCTGCACATCCAGAATGGCGCCATCTTGTTAAATCCCTTAAAGGTTAAGAGAATCCGAGGGGTCGAGGATTGGAACTAGGGTAGGGGGTCAACGGTCGCCGAGGTGATGAGGGTCGAGGGTCGTCAAGGGGACGAGGGTCGAGGATCACCGAGGGGTCGACAGGGGGACGTCGATCAACCCCCTCTCGCTCGACCAACTCTCGAGGACACCCAAACGATAGAAAAAAATGTTGTCGATCTCGTACGCCCTCCCGCCCCTACCCGACAAACTCTCTCGAGATTTATAAGATATTTATCAAGAATTTCCCCATTATGGATGTGCATAATTAAGCTGATCCCTATTTTTTCTGATCTCATTTACCATTCTATATGTGCACGTTCTCTTGTGTCAAAGTATTGAATCCTTTGACACTAGACAACGTGACATATAGAAGGGTAGATGAGATCAGGAAAAATAGGGACCATTTTTTTCTGCACATCCAGAATGGCGCCATCTTGTTAAATCCCTTGTTTGACATTCATGAGAGAGGCGGTCCGGACGTCAGACATTCATGAGAGAGGCGGTCCGGACGTCAGACATTCATGAGAGAGGCGGTCTGGGCCAAACCATAGAAGCGTTGTCGAGGCCACCCCAAACCCTAGAAGCATGGAGGCCACCCAAATTTACCAAGTTAAAAGAGTGTTGTCGAGGCCACCCCAAACCCTAGAAGTGTTGTGATTAGCTAGCTAGGTCTATGTTTGCCACTATTAATATATCCATCTCTCATGTTTGTATATTAATTGCCATGTCGTAACATTTGCAGAAACTATGGATCAACAAAGAGACTTCAAACAAGAAGAGATATTGGGGAACATAATCCACGACGGACGTGGTGTCTTGTCGTTTCTCAACGACACCGATGGTCTGGAAGGAGAGGAAGCAGGCAATGGTGATCGAACAATGGAGGAGGAAAGTCATGATCATGATGGCTCCGGCGACTGTGATGATGGCTCACGGACCAAACGGAGTCGGGATCAGCTATTGCAAAGTCCGGCGAGGTATATATATATATATATATATATATATATATATATATATATATATATATTAATTGTTTTGGTATGTACATATATTAACTCTTTTTTCTTCTTTTATAGCCCTCCGGATCGGGCCAAACTTCGGTACCGAGACGAGGCCCGAAGAAAAGGTTGCGCTAGGATGAAAGGTTCACGATCACAGAAATCGCGTGCGATGGCCAACCGATTGAACCCCTCTAGACCAAGGAAGCATTTTATGCTCAGTGTAGGTTCTTGTTAGGGACATGATCCCGATCAGCATCCACCAATGGTATAAGCCTAAGAAGGAAGACCCTCAAGTTTCTGATGTCAATGATAGACAGAAAGATGATCTTTGGACCACGCTGAAGGAAAATTTCACCCTACCGGTAGAGGAGGATCCGGATAAGCCAGTTATAGAGCCATTGGTCAAGGCTCATGCTCTCAAGAAGATGTCAGATCTATTCAGGAGGTCGAAGAATGAGTTGAAATCAATGTATGTTGGCAAAAACAAGATTCCAGAATTCACCGGCCGATTTGAGAAGATAAGAGATCACTGGGCCGCATTTGTGGTCCACAAGACATCGGATAAGAGTAAGAAGATGTCAGCGACAAACAAGATAAATGTTGCAAAGAAGGAGCATCACCATCGCACGGGGTCAGGTGGCTACCTCAAAGCCCGGCCGTTGTGGGACAAGGCTGAGAGTGACCTGACTGCTAAAGGGGTCGAACCACAGACATTGCACTGGCCAGACCGTTCAAGGACTTAGTTCTTCGGGGTTGGGGAACTTTGGACGGACGAGCAACTTGCAACACCCATCACAAAGCTTCAGGCAGCAATCAAGGCAGCGCAGGAAGGGACGTTCGTTCCCGGTAGAGAGAACGACGAGCTCAAACAGGCCCTCGGGAATCCTGAGCACCCTGGACGAACACGAGGCACGCCAGGCTCCGTTGCATGGAAGATTGGGTTTCCCAATGCAGGCGGTTACAAAACCCAAGAGAGGAGGAGGAAAGTGGAGCTGAGCAAACTACAGAAGCTTCAGGCAAGGGTACGAAAGCTAGAGGAATGACAAGCTATTGAGAACCAGCGAGATGCTGACCAAGCTACCCTAGAAGCTACCCCGCCATCTCAGCAGAGAAGCAGCGTGGCTTCCACCAAGCTCGTTCAGCAGCCTGACTTCATGGGTCCTAGCTACCCCGTGGATGCTATCACAGAGTCACACTAGTGCCAGCTTATGACGCAATGGCAGAACCTCAAAGTCAAGGCGGTTGTCGGCTCTGTGTTCCCTCCAGAAACCAACGCAACTTTTCACTGCCTTCCGATTCCACAAGGCTATGTTGTTGTCATGGTGGATGAAATAACGGAGGGATTTGAGGAGCTCCAGCTTGACCACCCTACAGGTGAAGGGGAGACTCAGTTGGGTCTTGCTCTGAAGACTCCATGTCTATGGCGGAAGGAGCACATCAAGCTTCTGAACTTCACACCTCCGCCTCCTCTTCCTCCTCGGGCGAGTCAGCTAGGCACTCCGCCTCCTCCGCCTCCTCCTCCTCCTCCGGTGAGTAATCAGTGCACTCCGCCTCCTGTTCCGACGCATGAGGGCAACAGTACTCCACCTCCTTCTCCGCCTGCTCCGGCGCGTCCGAGCAGCCCGCCTCCTCCTTCGCCTCGTCCGCGATGGCGGAACACAGACGCCGCCACTCCGGCTGCTCCGGCGCGTCATAGCACTCCGCCTCCTTCTTCTCTGCCTCGTAAGCAATGAAAGAAGACAGCCGCAGCCGCTCCGGCTGCTCCGGCGTCTAGCAGTACAGCCAGAAGCGGGAGGCAATACAGATTCGGTCCTTCTCTCAAGCCTCTAGAGAAGTTACCATACGAGATGAGTGAGGGGGAAAACAAGAAGACCTGTGAAGCCCAAGTGAAGGACTTCTTTGAAACGCAAAGAGCTAAGAAACATCCACCTCCAGAGAAGAAGATAGATCCGGTGAAAGAGAAGTGCACTTTGGATGCCCTGAAGCGAGCACCATCGCCTCCGCCGCAAACCAACTATGACCGCATTATTGAAAGGACATATAAGGAAGCGGAGCGGTCGGGAAGTACTTGTAGTGATCGAAGGTTAGCAGAACAAAGAAGTGGGAAAAATTCCCCAGCTCGGCGAACAAGCGAAGCAATCGTGCCCCCCCCCCCCCCCCCGCTCAAGGTGTCTAGCGATATCATTGCTAATCATCCGGGGATGGTGCCCGATACCAATCCTAGAGATTACGTGCCCGACGATGCACTTTATGATACAATGGAGGTGGACGAATTCAAATACCGGCATGGGAAGCCTCTCGTCAAACCTGGTCATCCTCCTCTAACAACGATGATGCGAAGATTCCATAATTGGTACATGGACATCTGCAACAAGTCTTGGAAGGATACTTTGACGCTGAAAGTTAAAGAGGAGCACGACCTCGTTGGAATTGATCTGTTGTCTGTTCCATATGAGGGGTTCTTCCGGTTTTTCAATTAAAAGGCCCTTGACAAAGTAATCATCACCTGCTACTGTCTGTAAGTACTACTTCTGTAATTAAGTCTCTATATATAGCTCAGCTCTTTCATTGCATGTATATAATTATTCTCACTATATTATGCAGATTGAAGATCGCCGAATGCAAGAAAAGACAAATCGGTGATATTGGGTTCATTAACACAAATCTCATAGATGAATGGAATGTTAAACATGATGCCAAACAAACCGAGGCCAACTTGCTACGATCGTTACTTCGAAATCAAAACAAAGATACAATACTCTTTCCTTACAAATTCAAGTGAGTGTTACCATCTTGTGCATATTTGGTCTCCCTTATTACTCGAGGTTATAGTAATGTAACTGATGAGTTATGCATGCGTGCGCAGCTTTCACTTTATTCTGCTAGAGATTAAGCTTGAGCAGGGACTAGTAACCATCATAGACTCGAGACAAAAAGATCCCGAGGAGTATGCGAGCATGACTAAAATGCTCGAGAAGTAAGTTCAATCGATCATTATCGCACCATATCGGCAACTTTTTTCATTTCCTGATATCAAGTAATTGTTTTATTTGTCTGGCAGTGTTTGGAAAAAGTTCACCGTAGAAGCTCCGGGACTGCCGGGGACCTGCGATTTAAACACCCAAAAGTAAGTACTACTAGCTAGTTCCGCCCAGATTCTAGCTAGTTTCATCAATACCATTTAGCATGATTGCTTATCAGTTTGATCAATCTCTATTTCTTGTAAAGTGGTTGTGGTAGGAACCCGGGAATAATTACTGTGGATACTACATTTGTGAGTTCATCCGCCACACGACCTGTGAGCGGGGCTACTCTAAAAAACAATATGAAGTGCGTAAGCAATAATATTCACAATTTTATTTTATTACCATCATTTGTGTTGAGTTTCATTCATATATATGTATTGACCCCCTTCTTCAAATTAGATGTTTCAGGTGCAGGATGATCTCGTACCACAAGATCGCATACGAGCAATTCAAGAGGAATTGGCGGGATTCTTTCTTGACCACGTCATCGATAAAGACGGAGAATACCATGTGGAACTTGAGTTCAGATGTTAGGGGATTGTAAGAGATCTTATATTGTATATATGTAGCCAGTAGCGTCGGATAGATATACGAAAACTTCTTGTTCGAAAAATCTCCCGGAGAAGGAGAGGTCGATCACTTCTCTCTGTATATGTTCATGACGATCTTCTGTACTTAATGGTTTCCTTCATTTACTTACTAGCTAGCTAGCGTGTCGAGTCCTCTCTATACGTATAGTACGTAGCGTCGACCAAGCACGGAGATAAGAGAGGACACTTCTCTCTATTAGCTAGATAACACAATATATGAAACCCCTAAATTAACCCTAAAAAAACCCCAATCCTCCCCCCCCCCCCTTAAAAAAACAAAAAACCCAGCCCCTGAACATCTGACGCGTGGATGCCTTTTGGTCCCGGTTGGTGCTACCAACCGGGACAAAAGGCCCTCCTCCCTGGGCAAGCCGCAGTGGCCACGTGGAGCCCCATCTGTCCCGGTTCGTGGGCGAACCGGGACTAAAGGTATTGGGCTTTAGTACCGCCCTTTAGTCCCGGTTCCGGAACTGGGACAAATGGGCCTTATAAACCGGGACAAATGGGCCTTTTTCTACTAGTGATAGTGGATACTAGGGATCAAGACCTAACAAATTGACTCGGTTACATGGCAAATCTCATCCAACCCCATCACCTCCAGCAAGCCTACGAAGGAATTACTCACTCCCAGTGGCGAGCATCATGAAATTGGTGATGAAGAAGGGTTGGTGATGATGATGGCGATGAATCCCCCTCACTTATTCTCATGAAACATGATCATCTCCTATTCTAACAAAAGGAACCACACACATGGTAATAACATTTATTTACTAGCTACCAGGCAAAACCTAAGATAAAGTGGGAACATTGCATGAATATAAAGTAAAAGGGGCCAAAAATATGTGCAGTTATGTTCCCTTTTTTTTGAAGTTACCATCCATTGAAAAGACTTTTCAGCCAAACAACAGTAGCAATAGTATAGCATTAGAGGAAAACTTACTGTGCAATCCAACAACAACATCAGTATACCATCAGTAGCAGCGACAGTTTAAAAACAAATTACATTGCATAGAAATAGTAAAAGTTCAACATTGACCACATATAACAGTTAAAACTTATAATATGTCGTCTTATGATATTACACGTGCATAGCAATAAAGGCAATAACTCTTATATTGTTTCTTATAGAACCCTTAGACATTACAGAAAGTAAAACCACCAATTACTGTGATGAATAACAGTTTCAAACAGACAAGACTAAAACATGATAGTTATATGGAATATGCTATTCATTATTCAAGGGTTTCTTAAATGGTATTTGAGGTATGATTGGATATAGCCAATATGAAGACATGATAGTGGGCAGCAAGGAGCAATATGATATCTCTAGGATAAGATCAACTTAAATACAGGTACGAAAGCAGAACTTCAGTCATGTTAAAAAGATGCAAAATAAATGAAATATAGCATCACATATTTATTCAGGAGGTAAAGTACGAAAACAGAGCTCTACTAAAGAAATAGAAGTGACCCAAGGCTAAATTTCTATCACAAGGCGGTGGAAGGAACTCAAACCTTCCATACGAGACACTGTGTTTCAAGACACATTAGCACAACCCATGTACTATTAACTACAAAACAATTTATTTCTTATACAAATTAGGCATCGCGCACAATTACAACAGTTGTGCTAGTGGCTCCGCTGAGCTTCTCCTTGTGCCGTCGTCCAACAATACCACACAATGTAGTCAATGAGTTGGTCTTTTAAAAGACTGCCAGTCCTCATCCTGTTGCACCTTGTAACTTATAATCTTCCACCACAATTTGCAGGAGTAGTAGACTCTTTAGCGATATTGATAGGGGGGTGGCGGAGGTCGCCCTCGTGGACGTTCCAAATAAATTGACAAAATGAAATAAATAGTTTTTGTACTAAAGTTTTATATTTTTATCATACTACAATATTAAGAAGTGTAAATTATCTTATTTAGTTGTTATTGTTAACCACATAACTTAAGTTAGTATAGTTAACCAATGTTCTTTGTTCTTGGTTATAATGTATATCATTGATCACTTTGTTGATGATACATTTAAATTAAGTGATTTAAAATAAATTATATTTGAAATTTTTATCACGATTCCACAAATTATATAGTGCACACATACATATTTGTATATATGAGCATATTTTCATTTATAGTTTAGTTTCATCAAATATCATGTTGGAGATTTCTAAAGAATAATATCCAACTAATATTTTAATAGTGGTCTTATTGTATTATTAGGTGTGCACATTTGTAGAACCTTGTAGATTATAAATTGTACCATTTGCATATGTTTTGCAAGTTAGATTCAACAATAAGGTCAACATGTGCAAATGTGCACAAATTCAGTTATGCTTAGATACATTTTATTTATTTGATATGCTCATCTGTCTATTTGGTTTCATCTTGTGTATAGAAGAGCTCTTGCCAGTACTACGGATTAAACATAGAAATCTAGTTTATATAGATTAACCTTGACCAATGAATCGAATTGGCTCTTCCATACAGATTAGGAAGTGACTAGCAACAGTTTTTTTTTTCTGGACTCTGGCTCATCTCTGAGCTCTTGCCAGACATGTCATGGTCCTACTCCCTCCGTTCCTAAATATAAGTCTTTTTAGAGATTTAAATATGGATTGCATACGGATGAATATAGACGTATTTTAGTGTATAGACTCACTCATTATGCTTCATATGTAGTCCATATTAGAATCTCTAAAAAGACTTATATTTAGAAACGGAGGGAGTAATTCATAAAAGAAAAGGACAAGGGATGACTTTGAGATTAATTTAAGACTGCAACCCCTTGCTTTACTTGTGTGCCACTGCCAGCCCGGAGACCACGAGAGCACGGCCAGTCGGTCACCCGTACGTGAGGTGGGGGTGGGGGTCGGGTCGTGGCCCGCCTGTCGACCACCTACATTGCTTTTTGCGCCAAGTCATGCATGCATGCATGCATGCACGATGCATGTGTCTGTTGGGTGTGCGTGCTGAGGGTACTTAACTGAACTGATCAACTGAGCCGAACTACTACGTTTTGATCTGGTCGCTTGTCTTGTTGCTCCTGTCCCATTGCTTGCTACTCTGCTAGTGCTAGTGCTAGTGCTATGCATGCATGATCACACACGCACGTACCAGTAGCTTCATTGATTGATTGATTCTGACTTTTTTGGGGAGAGAGATTGATTCTGACTTGTGAGTTCCGGAGTTGAATCTGGTTCAGAGGTTGCAGCACTGGTACAAAAGAGAGACCACGCACCCATGCTCCATGTCCATGGTGTTTTCTAACACTGATGGCTGAACGAATGCACCATCTTCATTTCTTTTGTGCACAACACAGCACATGCATTATATGGTTGCTAATTAAGTTCAGGTTATTCAATAGGTATTTTATATCAAATTAATAAACGGTGGGGTTCAGCATTACGCAGGGTTAACAAATGATTTTATCTCTTTTTTGTTTAGAGAATTGTTTCCTTTATTAACTCGAAGCAAAATTACATCATCCATAGATCTGTTGAAGACGCGACCCGGAGGTTCGTCAACCCAAGTCTCGGAACAATTATTGCAGAAACTAAATATGGCTAGCGGTATTAGCCGCGTGAAGACAGTGCTTAAATTTGGCATTCCCAATTGTTGATGCCATATCTAAACATTCAGCGAAGATTGCAGCAGCCACATCCCATCATTTGTCTTTGTTGTGTACAAAAGTTGATGACATCAAGAGAGTCTGCTTAGCTTCAACATGGAGAAAACCCTCTGCTCTCGTGCCTCATTGCTTCGAGATGATGCCTGGAGGAAATTACCTGTAATAGCAAGACCCATGATCTGCCATCTAGTAGGAGGTGGGCTTGGTTCATTATGCGCGACTTGACGTCGCATCCACCAATGATACCAACTTTGCTCAAAAAAATAAAGTAATCAACAATACTAACAAGGCAACAACAAACACTCGGAACAGTTTTACAATTCAGCTTTGGCACATAATCTGTACAGGACTCGTTGGCAGATTGTTCAGGAAGAATTCCATCACCACAACGATCAACCAGCCCCCCCCCCCCCCCCCCTCCCACACACACACACACACAAAAATATCTGCTTGCGGCAGCACATTGAAAAACATATGTGACGCACATCTTGGGCGCTCTCCGCTTACAGGGATGATGTGTTTATTAGCCAATATAGCTGTCAAATGAGTAAATTGCACAAACCCACCATATTGAAGGCTAGGTTAGCAGAAAACACGAGTTTACAATTTTTTGCAGAAAACACCATGTCTTGTGTAACCTTTTTGCAAAAACTAGTGATCGGCGGATTTGGCTCTCTGGAGTACGTTTATGACAGATGGGGCTCGTTTTCTACCTACATGGCGTAACGAGCCTTGCCGCACGCCGTTAGATGGTGATGTCCAGATCAAACTCGTTTCCCCTCCCGCTCGCGCTGCACTTCACTATTCTCTCACCTTCCTGCTCCCTCCCCGCTCTCAGTTCACATATGGCCACTCCGGCGAAACCAGACGGTGGTCAGCCCAGTGGTGTTGCAGTCGAGGTCTTTGAGATGGTGCAAAACAACACCTACTCGAATCTCATAATATAAAGCATCTAATAACTTAGTGGTGAAGTAGACCGGATCAAATCCTGGATTTTGTGCAAGGAGATGGTGGGTCATTTCTTCAAATCGACTCATATACTCTGTCACTGTGCCTGTCTCAGATAGTGTAGCAATCTGTCGGAGTTGCGCCTGATATTGACTGCGTCCGAATTTTCTACATAAAGCAGTCCAAAGTTCATCCCAATCAAAGGATTTTGTGCTTGACTCATGTAACCGCAACCATCTAGCCGCGTTGCCGGTGAAGGGAAGAGTAGCAACGCGAACCCACATCTCACAGTGCACAACATACACATCAAAGTACTTTTCACATTATTTTTCCAGAACTGAGGATTTTCGTCATCGAATTGCGGAAAATCCAACTTGGGCAACACCCAGTCAGCATGTGGAATGTGTTGTTCGTCGTGTTGGAGCTCGGTTTCTGGAACACGTCTTAGCTCCAGACCAATAGAGACGAAATCCAAAGGAGGACAAGAGGGAAACACACCCTTGACCAGAGGCGGTTCCAGGCTGGTGACTACCCCGTGTACCAAGCCGCCTTGATTGCCGCCACCGTGGCCACTTGGGCTGTGGTGCCCTGGGTTGACGGTTGGTGACGTCGGAACCGTACACACCAATTGCTCTCTGATGCAGGCGCAGGATCTATGAGCACTGGGTGGAGCGCGATCCTGCCCACCTGGGTACCTAGCTCATCGAGTGGACGCTAGAGGTTGGTGACCGCGGGACGCCAGAGCTCGAGCGAGTGTTGGATTGCCTCCAAATTGTTGTCGTTGGCGGCTCGGCCTTCTTTGACCGATAGAAGGAGCTCAGCCAGTTGCTCTTCCATAGCCGCTACCTTGAGAACTTGCTTGGTGGTGTAGTGCGGCGGGGGTACGCCATCTCCAGGTCGATTGACCTCTGATACCAACTGTTATAGGCCGATCAAGATAGGAAGAGAGGGATAGTTGGTAGGAGAAAGGGGAAGGAGGAGGCAATAGGAAGAAGAAGGGCAACTTCTCTTCTCTTGAAGTCTGTATGTTACAATCATCGATGATCCTCCACGGGACACAACCCACGCACTTAACACCACCGGCTCGGCTCGGAGGCCACACACACACACACACACACACACACACACACACACACACACACACACACACACAAGCGCTAGTGGGTCCCCTTTGTCAGGGTTCACTCCTCGCTTCATCACTCTTGTTGTTGTCACGTGGGCCTGTAGCGTTACTGTCCTCGTCACGGCTGTGGCACACGGTAACAGTCATGACACACCTTTTTCTTCCACTCTCCTCCCCCTGTCCGCGCCAGTCACCCGAGCCGTCAACCTCTCTGGCTCCCCTCCAGCCGTGTTGGCCCCGTCTCCGCCTTGGGCTATGTCGTACATGAGCCATGGCTTGTCATGCACGTGACATTTAGTACACAACAATATCGCCGTGTATTCCTTTCTTTTATTTGGTTAATTAACGACGCACGAAGCTAACTCGTGTCTTGTGGACAGAACCCTAGCTGGCTAGCTAGCTTGGGCATGTGTTTGACTGTTGACACAAGCGTGCCATTGATATGCATCCTGCATGCATGCACGTACGGATCACAGTTACAAATGTACTCCCTCCGTTTCAAAGTCGAGTCATCTATTCTGGAACGGAGGGAGTATGTTGTCACCCTGCAAAATTCGTAGGGGGTTAAGGTCCTTATCAAATTAAGACGAGACAAGGAATGGGTTGGAGACCGATTAGTCTACGGGTGTTGCTCGATTGCTTGTGTGCCAACCGGGCTGCTTGATTGCACGTAGGCCGGAGACCACGACCACGAGACGAGAGCAGGCCACCCGTGAAGCGGGGTGTGTGTGTGTGTGGGCTTGGTTGGTTCGTGGCCCACCCGTCGGCCGCCTACATCTACATTACTTTCGGTACGACTGCATGCATGCATGCATGCACGCATGATCCATGTGTGTGTTGACTGTGTGCGGTGGTGGGGGCACTGCGGTGAAGTGAAGTGAACTGACCAACTGAATGGGGTCGTGGTACGTTTTGATCCGGTCGCTTGTCTCGTTGCTGCTGTCCCACCCACTGCTGCAGCCAGTGCTAGTGCATGCATTATTGATGGCGTGGATTCTACGTACCCCCTCACACTCACTCACAGCAGTCTGAGTGTGAGACTGTGACCCAGTCTGCCAGCCACAAGCATGCATGGCAGTGGCAGGCAGGCAGAGATCTTTTGCCACCCGGAACCGGCTGCTGCATTATTGATGGGGGAGAAGGGAGGGCGATCGATATCCACTCATGCGTTCGTTCGGGCAGTGTACATGCGTGTAGGTGCTGCTGCGCCACTCCAGCTCCAGCTGTGCCTGGCGGTGTGTGTGTGTGATTCTTACTCATCCATCTCACGCACGTACTGCATGCCCTTCCTCCTCCGCATCCTCCATTCCCAGAAGCAACGCATGCTTGCATGATCGATGCTAGGTAGCTACCCACTTTCACCGGCAATCTAAAGTATACATACCTACGAAAATACGTACGTGAGGCACGCACATATCCTGCCGTTGTACGCCTTGTTACATACAGCCATGCACTCGTCTTAAAACCCAACCCAATCATGGAGGAGTTGGCTGCCACATACTCCTACATGCATCGAGTCGAGTCACCATCCATGCGTGCTTCACTCCATCACCTTTGCTGTTGGCTGTTGCCTTAGCTAGGAAGGAATGGCCTAGCTAACTAGCTAGCCACTGTGCGGAGATCAGATCACACAGGCAGGCACAGTGTTCACGAGCTAGTCAAGTCAGTCAAAAAAAGGCAGCCTACTTTACCTTTGCTCTTGTCCGTGCATTCAGGCCGCAGCGCCACCTGGCGACTCCTCCCACGAGCTGGGCTGGCGGCTAGCTAGGCTGCCACCCCGTTTCTTCCCCTCCTCAAACTAGACTCCTCACGGTCTACCATGGCCTCTCCCACACCCCGCAAAGAATCGAATCCTACTCCTCCTCCTCCTGCTGCTTTGTGGGCCCCACCCACGCAGCCGAACCAGTGTAGTGAGTGACTAGACTAGAGCAAAGCCACTGCTGTTGAACAGGTGGGTGACTCTACTCTGCTCGATCAGACCGTACACTCACGACCCGGTCCATGCTCCAAACCGCAGGGCTTTCCTCGCGATTTTATCCTTGGATTGGAGGGAGCTGGGTATTTTGTCGACACAGAAAAATCTAGATAACATGTTCATGTTTCAAACAAAAAAAAAACAATTCAATTTCTTTCCACGGATACGTATAAATGTTTCCCACATTTCTGCAAGACTGTATTGTATAACAGGAAAATTTGCAGGATACACAATCAGTGGCAGAGCTTCATGGCGGCCAAAGAGGGCCATTGCCCCCTCTGCTCTAGGAAAATTCTTAAGTGTATCTTTAATTATTAGGCTTGAATATAAAAGAATTCTCAAAGTGCATGCATAACTCATCTTCTTCGCCCCTCAACTCAGATTAGCCCCCTCAACAATCTTCATCAAGCTCTGCCACAACCACACAAATGTATGGCCTGAAAGAAACTTGAAACAATCCCATTTTGATTCAGATGTTTCACAAACACTATAACTGGAAAATATATCGACATACTATTGTACTCCATCCGTTCCATAATGTAAGGTGTTTTTAACATTACTTACATTATGTTCCCAAGTTTTAGAAATCTTTTGAAAACAATTCCACCCCGGTGTGGCTACATCTTGTTTTTTCTTCTTTAAGAAAATGTATTTCAAAGTTTTGGAAAATAGTTCCATTCAAGGTTGCGTAGAGATTGCAATGTAAGGAAAGCTATTTAAAACTTTTAGAAATCATTTGAAAGCAATTCACTCCAGGTTGCCACGAGCTTGAAATTTTTGAAACAAAAATATCATATTCCAAAATTTAAGAAATGCTTTGAAAGCAAATTCTACTCTAGGTTGCCAAGAGATTCAATTTTTTAAAACAAAAACGTATTACAAAGTTTAAGAAATCCTTTGACTCTCTCTCTCTCTCTCTCTAGGTTGCCTATAGCTTGTAGGTTTCAAGAGAAAAAACAAATTTCAAAGTTTTAGAAATCTTTTGAAAACAATTTGACTTTAGGTTGTCTAGGGCCTGCAGTTTCAAAAAAAGAACTATAGACAACCTTTGATATCTTTTGAGCAGGCGTGTCACTCTACTTAGGCCATACCGTCACGACTAGCTCCATGGTCCAAACCACAATGATTTGATCTCTTCGAGCGCCGCATCTTATCTTTCGAGGGAGCTCGGTATTTTATCTATATAAATAAACCTAGAAAGATATCGGTGTTTGAAAAAAATTCATTTCCTTTTCACGATACTTATATATGTTTCCCGCATGTCTATATGTCAAACCAAAATTTGTAGGCAACACAACAAGAGAAAATGGTGGCTCGAAAGACGCTTAAAGCAACCCCACTTTGACACAAATATTTCACGTACACCATAACTACAAAATATATGTGCACATGTAGATTTTTTTTAAAATATCCAGACATGTCAAAAGAATATTTCCGTGTTTATTAGAATATAAGGGTTGGGATCCATTGTGATTTTTCGTATCTCTTATAGTAATATTCTTTTTGTCACATCCATCATGTGTTCCCTAGTGTGGAGGTAGAAAGAGAATGAAGGAGGACATCTGCCACGTGAGGTGTTTTGCATCCCAGGCCTAGCACTTGAAATATTGTATTCCAAAGCTTTAGAATTTTTTTGAAAACAGTTCCACCCTAAGGCGGATAGAGTTTATTTTTTTTTAAATCCATAGCTTCATTTTTGTAAAAACAAAATATATGCATCTAAAAGTTTTGAAAATTGTTCCACTCCTTGCTTGAAAATTCCAAGGAAAAAATCATATGCTAAAGTTTTAGAAATCCTTTGAAAGCAATTCCACTACATGTTGTGAAGAGCTTGAAAAAATTAAAACAAAAACTTATCTAAAAGTTTACGAAATCCTTTGAAAATAGCTCCTCCCTAAGTTTCCCTATAGCTTGCAATTTTCAAACACAAATAACAAATTTCAATTTTTTTAAAATAGTTCCACTCCGAGTTGGCCAGAGCATGAAATTTTAAACCAATGTATTTCAAACTTTTAGAAATCGTTTGAAAATGATTCCACTTCAGGTTACCTAGAGTTTCAAATATTCAAAACAAGAATATTTGAGTTTTAGAAATCCTTTGAAATCAAATTTGCTTCAGGTTTCCTACAACTTGCAATTTTAGAAAAAGTATTTCTGATTTTTAGAAATCATTTGCACTCCAGGTTGCCTAGAGCTTATAATTTTGAAAACAAAAAATTGTTTTCCCGAGTTTTATAAACCATTTTTGCTTTAGCTTGCCTAGAGATTGCAATTTTTTAGAATGTATTTCAAAGTTGTAGAATCTTTTGAAAATAGTTCCATTCCCTGTTGCCTAGAGAATCAATTTTAAAAACCAAAAGCAAATATGCAAGTTTTACAAATCCTTGAAAATATTTCCACACTAAGTTACCTAGAGCTTCAAATTTTCAAAAAAACCAAGTCAGTAATATATTTTGTTTTCTTTCAAGATAAATGCATTTTGAAGTTATGAAAAGTGTTCCACTCTAGGTTAGCTAGAGCTTTACATTAAAAAAATGTATTTCAAAGTATTAGCAACCCTTTGGAAACAATTCCTTACTAAGTTTCCTAGAGCTTGCAGTTTTGAAAACCAAAACAAAATTCAAACATTTATAAACCACTGAAAATAATTCCATCCTAGGAGCTTGTACTTTCCTGAACTAAATTTCATATTTCAAAAATTTAGGATCCTTTGAAAATAGTTCCACTTGAGTTGCCTAGAGCATGCAATTTTAAACACATTTCAAAATTTTAGAAATCCTTTGAAAACAGCTCCACTCTAGGTTGCCTAGAGCTTGAGTTTTCTTCAAAAGTATCTCAAAGTTTTATAAATCCCTTTAGAATATTTCCACTCTAGATTGCCCAAAGCTTGCAATTTTTAAAAAAACTAGTTCAACGTTTTAGAAATCTTTTCAAAGCAGTCCTGCTCCAAGTTGTTGCCGAAAGCATGCAATTTTCAGAACAAAGAATGCACTTCAAAGTTTTAGAAATCTTATGAAAACAGTTCCACTCCATATTGCCTAGAGTTTGCAATTAAAAAAATACTTAAACATTTTAGAAGTCCTTTGAAAACCATTACACTACAAGGTGCCTAAAGCTTTATTTTCAAAAATAGAGCTTGACTTTTTAAATATGTTTCACTGTTATGAAAAGAGTTCCACTCTATCTTACCTGGAGCTTTAAATTTTTAAAACAATATGGATTTCAAAGTTTTAGAAATCCTTTGTAAATATTTCCACTACAGGTTGCCTAGAGCATGCAATTTTCAAAACAAAAACATATTTGAAACTCATAGAAATCCCTTAAAAATGATCCACTCTAGGTTGCCAATAATTTAATTTTATAATTTTTTTCAAAGTTTTCAAAATCCCTCGAAAATAGTTAACTCCAGGTTGCCTTGGACTTGGGCTATTTAAAACAGAAGTTCATATTTCAAATTCCAGGAGTCCTTTGAAAATAATTCCACTTGAGGTTGCTTAGTGCATGTAATTTTCAAAACAAAAACATATTTCAATGTATTAGAAATTCCCAAAAGTGAATCTACTCTAGGTTGCCTAGAGCTTGATTTTTGTAAGGAAATATTTCAAAGTTTTAGAAATCCTTTCGGGTACAGTGCCACTCTAGTTTGCCCAGAGCTTTGCAATTTGCAAAACAAGAAATGCGTTTCAAAGTTTAGAAATCCTTTGAAAATAGTTCCAGTCAAGGTTGCCTATAGCTTCAAATTTAAAAACAAAAAGTATTTCAAAGTTCTAGAGCCATTGAAAGCAATTCTACTCTAAGTTTCCTAGTCCTTCATAGTTTTAGAAATCCTTCGATAACATTTCGACTCCAAGTTGTCTAGAGTTTGAAGTTTTCAAAACAAAAAGCTTAATTCAAAGTGTTAGAAAATACTTTTTACACAATTCCACTATATGTTGCATAGTGCTTCAATTATTAAAACTAAACATATTTTAGTGTTTTGGAAATTCCTTGAGAACAATCCCACTCTAGGTTACATAGAGCTTAATTTTTTTTAAGAACAAGGCATTTTAATTTTTAGAAATCCTTTAAAAGGCGTTCCACTTAGGTTGTCGAGAGCTTGAAGTTTCTCATAACAAAATATGTATTTAAAGTTTTAGAATTCCTTTGAAAACAACTTCCCTCTAAGTTATCTATTTTGAAGTTTTAATAATCTTTTGAAAACAGTTCCACTCGAGGTTGCCTAGAGCTTGAAATTTTCAAAAAAAAAATGTATTTCAAAGTTCTAGAACTCTGTTGAAAATAGTTCCACTTATACAACTTGATGTGCTCTTTGTAGTTATATTATTCATCAACAAATACTTTTATTCTTGTCTTATGTAAAACAATTGAGTGGACCTATAACATAATAAAGTTCATCAATGCTAGATGTAGACATTTGGCTTTTACCTTCTGTCACTTGAATAAAAACATTTCTCATTTTTAGTCACCCATTTAAAGAGATCTTTTTTCTGAAACTAAATATATTTTCTGTACGGTGTAAATCAGCCTCCATTGTTCTTAGTTCAATTTGTATTTTCCAATGGGCCCCCCTTGTCATTTCTTCTTTCGAGAAACACGGTTCATCTTGTTATCGGTTGTTTAAAAAATTTTGAGCAAAAATAAACCACAATGCCGATCTAGCCCTTGATCCACGACGATTCGTTTTTGAACGAGACCAGAGCAGCCGAACAAACACTCCATCCGTTCGGAAACAAGTGCCGCGGTTTAAGTTCAATAAAAAGAAAAGATGCAACACAACACATGACAAGCTAGAGGAGGAACTCTACACGAAGCCGCTCCGTCGCCACGCGTACCGCCACGGCGGGAAGTAATTATAAGTTTGCACAATTTTTTTTTCTTTTGATAAGGTAATGAACACAGTAGAATGTCTTCACAAGAACCAACAACCAGCACATGAACAACTTAAATAAATAAAATAAATGCGTTGTGAAAACATAACCCACCAGGAATTACAAATGGCAGAGGAATTAAGGGAGGAGGAGGAGGGTGTGTGTGGGGTGCACTGCAAGACACTAGCTAGAGCATATAAAGTCATCTCCTTGGCGTTTTCTCCCCCCATCCACCTCCATTCCACACTCACCCTCCCTCCCCTCCCCAAAGAAAGAACAGAGCAGCGACAGAGGCACTCCTGTAGCCCAGCTGCGATTTCGAATCTCCGGCCAAGGTGATGATAGCGCATTCCCTCTCTGATCTTCTCTTCTCTTGCGGCCGGTGGATTTGGATTCCCCTGCTTTTCTTTGCTCCAGTTTGATGAAAAGAAAGAACGAACCGAAAGATGCATCTTTTTTTTGTTTGGTTTGATGAAATCCTGAGAGAAATATCTTGTTTGCTTCGAGATGTTATGTAGTACAGTAGTTGAGTACGCTCACGCCATTGTTGTGACTGAGATCTTGCTCTCTGTCGTTGGCTGCAGCTGATCGAGCGAGCATGGGGTCGTGGAGGCCGAGGATGCCGGGGTTCGGCGACGAAGGCGGCGGCGGCGGGCGAGGGGGCGGCCAGGGCAGGGTCGGCGGCCGTGGCCGCGGCGGATTCGGCTTCTACCCGCAGCAAGGCGGCCGCGGAGGAGGAGGAGGAGGAGGAGGAGGAGGCTCCTACCAGCCTCGCGGGGCCGCGCAGCAGTGGCGTCCGGCCGCCCCTGCTCCGGCACAGCCGCACGCCAACGGCAACGGCGGCCCGGCCGCCACGATAGCTCCCGAGCTGCGCCAAGCAAAGACGGACGACGCCGCTCCGGCTCCGCCCGCCCCGGCCCCGCCGCCGCCGCCGGAGGCCCTCGAGGCCGTCGCCGAGCACCTCGACCTCGAGGACGTCACCGACCAGTTCGACGCCCTGTCCATGGACGGCGAAGACTCGGGCTCGGTCACCACCGCCGCCGGCCGGGAGCTCGTCGTGGCCCGGGCGCCGATCCCGCGGGCGGACAGCTCGTGCAAGTTCCCGCACCGCCCCGGGAGCGGGCGAGCCGGCACGCGGTGCCTAGTGAAGGCGAACCACTTCCTCGCCGAGCTGCCGGACAAGGACCTGCACCAGTACGACGTGGCCATCACGCCGGAGACGTCGCGGGTGTCCGGCCGCGCCGTCATGGGCGAGCTGGTGCGCCTGCACCGGGCGTCCTACCTCGGCGGGCGCCTCCCGGCCTACGACGGCCGCAAGAGCATGTACACCGCCGGCCCGCTGCCCTTCACCTCCAAGGAGTTCCACATCACCGTGCTCGAGGAGGACGACGGCTCCGGCCAGGAGAGGTGATACACCACCATGGTTGAGGAGCCTCCTCCTCAACCACCATGGCTGATACTCTGTTTGTTTGTCGGCATTTCCATTTGTGACTGTGTTCTTTCTGTGATAATGTAGGCGTGAGAGGACGTTCAAGGTGGTGATCAGGTACGCGGCGAGGGCCGATCTGCGCCGCCTCGAGCAGTACATCGCCGGGAGGCAGGCAGAGGCTCCCCAGGAGGCCCTCCAGGTCCTTGACATCGTCCTGCGTGAGCTGCCAACAGCTAGGTACAGTACAATGCTAGATCACTCACTAGGCATTATGTAATACTAGGAGATATGTGTGAGGAACTGAAAGAATGACATGCTTCCATGAACTGTCCTGTAGATATGCGCCATATGGTCGATCGTTCTTCTCACCGGACTTCGGGAGGAGGCGGTCCCTCGGTGACGGGGTCGAGAGCTGGCGAGGGTTTTACCAGACCATACGCCCCACCCAGATGGGATTGTCGCTCAATATCGGTAAAGCTCTCGACTTTCACTCATGAATATATGTGTGTTACAATGAAACTGCCGATGCTCAGGTGCCATGATGAATGATCCTTGGGTGTGTGTTATCTAGTAGGATAGGAGTACATTGTGAAGCCACTGGTTTGCAGTAGAAATTGCTGCATTTTCATATTTCCATCAGTGTTGTTCTTCAGGACAGAACATTCAGAACTAGACCCTTCCCATGGATATGTATAAGTTTCAGTGTATACTAAACGCTACTACTCTTCTGATAGATATTCATTTCAGGCTGATGCACATTGTTGAGTCAATGTTTCATACTGAAAGTTCACAGTGGGTTCCTGCTTATGACTATGTCATTAAGGCTTTACACAGTGAAAGTACACATGACTAACTCATATGCATGATACTTTTTTTTACAGAAAGGCAATGGTCTCTAGTGAACTGAAAGATAGGAAAAATGATATGTGAATGCACTTTGAACTAGCTAGCTAACTAGCATAATCAGACAATTACGGTTTCGTTGCAACTTCCGAGCCGCTTAGATACATGTTCTCTGCATTCCAGCTATCTTTGAGATGTGATGTTACTGTTATTTATGGTAGGAATAGGATGCATTCAGAAACTTCTGTAACTCTGAACTTTTTTCGACAGAGATGCCTCTTGATGTTGCTTAATTGTTTATTAAGGTTTCACACTTCCTTCTATACTTCCCTCAATATACACTGACCTTCCTTTCTCTGCCTTTTTTTAGATATGTCAGCAACATCTTTCTTTGAGCCGCTGCCTGTCCTCGATTTTGTTGGGCAGCTTTTGAACGCTGACATTCACTCGAGGTGCCTCTCGGATGCCGAGCGTGTCAAGGTATACTTGGCTAACTCTTTGTAGTTTGTACTCAGCATTTTGTCTTACTTCGTTTAGGAAGATTAGCTTCAGAAGAAAGTGCCTTTGCTGTAAGACAGAGTGTTGGGTTTGTTAAATGAATTTACAGTCCATTGTCGGCTTATTGATGAATACGTTTCCGATAACTCATCAAAGTTTGAATGGCTTTATTTTGGCATAGATTAGCTGAGCTTTGATTTCTTGCATAAATATTTTTGGTAATTTTTATTCACTAAGTTAGCAAGCAAAGCTGATGTCATCGCTGAACACGCTAGATCAAGAAGGCCCTAAGGGGAGTGAAGGTGGAAGTTACTCACCGTGGCAACATTCGGCGCAAGTACCGGATATCTGGTTTAACACCTCAGACAACCAGGGAGCTAACGTATGGAGCTTCCTCTTTTCATCATGCACCATTGTGATCTCCCTCTTATTTTGTCTGAAGCCATTCATGTACATTGGAAAAACCTATGGTGCTATTTTTGTATTCCTAAAAAAATGGCGTTCTTTTGCTGCAGTTTTCCTGTTGATCAAGGGGGCACAGTGAAGTCCGTTGTCCAGTATTTTCAGGAGACATATGGGTTTGCCATCCAGCACATCAACCTTCCCTGTCTGACAGTCGGCAACCAGCAGCGTCCAAATTACCTCCCCATGGAGGTATAATGCTAATTCTGAAAATATGCTCCCTTTTATTTTTTACATAGTGAAGATCCTGTTCTATTTTCTTTTTGACCTTTCATGGCGAAACCTGTGAATCAATTGTTTATGATCTGTGTTTACAATCCTGAACTGAATTTATTCAGGTCTGCAAAATAGTGGAGGGGCAGAGGTACTCCAAGAGGCTGAACCAGGGTCAGATAAGAGCTCTTCTTGAGGAGACATGCCAGCGTCCACATGACCGGGAGCGCGACATAGTTCAGGTATGGCATTCTTAGTATTGTTGGGACTTCTACCATCCTACTATGTGCAAGTGAGAAATCTCACATGATTATGCAGAGCATAACCTTTTTTTTGTGTGTGTGTGTCCACAGATGGTGAATCACAACTCTTACCACGATGATCCGTATGCAAAAGAGTTTGGCATTAAGATCAGCGAGCGTCTGGCATCGGTCGAGGCACGGATTTTGCCTGCTCCTCGGGTAGGTGGAAGAAGTACCTCAATTGTGCTGAGACAATGTCTTTTGAAGTTCTCTGTCTTGTGCCCTTATTGTGCTAGTGATACATGAGAGCTAAACATACTACATAAGTTTCTGTAACTTCCCCTGTTTTCTGAATCTCTGTACAATGACTTCCCCTGCCTTTTCTATTCTTTCAGCTGAAGTACAGTGAGACTGGTAGAGAGAAGGATTGCTTGCCTAGAGTTGGCCAGTGGAATATGATGAATAAGGTAACAAAATAATAATCCATCGAACAGCTGTATTAACGCCACAGTCTTGGCCAAATTGTTATCTACATGAATCATATCGCCTTTGTGTGCTTTATCTCGACCCTTACTGTTCATTTTCATTTTTCTTCCTTATGCAGAAAATGGTCAATGGTGCTAGAGTCAGGAGCTGGCTGTGTGTCAACTTCGCTCGAAATGTGCAAGAGAGTATGGCTACTGGGTTCTGCCGTGAACTCGCTCGCATGTGCCAAGCCTCAGGAATGGCAAGTACCCCTGGAATGCTTCAAGATACACTTTTTGCACATTGTACATGCTATATTTTCTCTGTACTTGTTGTTTACAACAGTAACAGTACTTCTTACTGTCAATTATAGGACTTTGCTTTGGAACCTGTTCTTCCGGTTATATACGTGCGCCCTGATCAGGTGGAGAGAGGTCTGAAAGCTAGGTTCCATGATGCGATGACCGCACTTGGACCGCAGCGCAAGGAGATCGAGTTGCTTATTGGAATTCTCCCTGATAACAATGGCTCACTTTATGGTAACTAAATTTTCGGCTATGTCTATTTCTGCAACTGTTAGGCCCTAGGTTTGGCCAAAATGCTCACACTGTGACCATATCAGGTGACCTGAAGCGTGTCTGCGAGATCGACCTTGGGCTAATTTCACAGTGCTGTTTGACAAAGCAAGTGTTCAAGATGAACAAGCAAATCCTGGCAAACCTTTCTCTCAAGATAAATGTCAAGGTTGGTGTTCAGAGCAACACTGTCTTTTGTTGCTTTTTTGTGCATTTTCTCCTGTTATTGAGTGTAACGCGACCTTTTGTTCTTGATGAAGGTTGGGGGAAGGAACACTGTACTGGCTGATGCGTTGACAAGGCGCATTCCTTTGGTTACGGACAAGCCGACGATCATATTCGGCGCAGATGTCACCCATCCTCATCCTGGTGAAGACAGCAGCCCTTCCATTGCTGCAGTAAGTTGTACAATCTCTTACTCCATGTTCAGTGACTGTTCTGTTCTTACCTATATCGATCGATCGGCATATTTGCTGAAAGAAAAACATTAACCTTAAATTTGTGTCATGTTGCCTTGCCCTGCAGGTTGTGGCCTCCCAGGATTGGCCTGAGGTGACCAAGTATGCTGGCCTAGTCTCTGCTCAGACTCACAGGCAGGAATTAATAGAGGATCTGTACAATGTCACTCATGATCCTCAGAGGGGAACCGTCCATGGTGGCATGGTCAGGTATCCACCTCAGTCCCTCACCCTCTCCAATCTCCTTTCCTTGTATTTATACTTTTCGGCACAAGTCACACATTGTGCTGCACATGTTTGCAGAGAGCTTCTTATATCCTTTAAGCGAACAACCGGAGAAAAGCCTGAGCGTATTATTTTCTATAGGTATGCTCCCTTGCAGAAATTCTACACTAGTACTTTGAGAAATGTCTTTAGGGGAAAATACCTGTGGTGTTTACACTGGAGTTTGTTTGAAAAAATAGCTTGTGATATATACTTGAGAGCTGACACTAAAAGGTGGTTGCCATTTTACAGAGATGGTGTGAGTGAAGGCCAGTTCTACCAAGTTCTACTGCATGAGCTTGATGCCATCAGAAAGGTAAAAAAACAGTACAATTTCCCCTGTTTTTCAGGGTTTTTACCTTCTCCATTCTGATCTTATTTGATCTTTCTCTCAGGCATGCGCATCGCTAGAAGCAAACTACCAGCCGCTGGTTACGTTCGTCGTGGTCCAGAAGCGCCACCACACCAGGCTGTTTGCGCACAACCACAATGACCAAAGCACCGTCGACAAGAGCGGCAACATCCTTCCTGGTGAGTTACTGTCATTGCCAATGTTTCCTTCACTATGTTCTGTCATGATCTGGTCTTCTCTCCATGATCAATCTGCCTTGCTTCATTTGTTTGCAGGCACTGTCATTGACTCCAAGATCTGCCACCCTACAGAGTTTGATTTCTTCCTGTGCAGCCATGCCGGCATCAAGGTAAATGAGATGTGACATGCTTGCGTATTTCTATATATCATTTAGACTTTTTGAGTTTGTGGTGAGGATTGAAATGATCTCTATTGTTGGTAGGGCACGAGCCGCCCCGCGCATTACCATGTCCTGTGGGATGAGAACAACTTCACTGCTGATGGACTGCAGACCCTCACCAACAACCTCTGCTACACGTAAGTTCCGCAGTCCTTCGCCTGATTCTCATCATGTTCTTGATCAATGAACAATGAGCATTGCCTTCCTAACTTACAATCTCCTCTGACCTCTGCAGTTACGCGAGGTGCACGCGCTCGGTGTCTATCGGTAAGTTGGCACTCTGGAAACTTTTCATCCTAAATGCTTGTCAACATTCTGAAATTCTTGAACCGTAAACATTTTTAAATAAATGTTTGTCAACATGCTGAAAGTCTTGAACTGGTAATGAACATTTCTGACTGAACATGACATGTTTTTTGCTTCCCTGCATTTGCAGTCCCTCCAGCATACTACGCTCACCTGGCCGCCTTCCGCGCCCGCTTCTACATGGAGCCGGACAGCTCCGACAGCGGCTCCATCTCGAGCGCGCGCAAGTCCGGCTCGTCGACGTCCCGCAGCACCCGCGCCGCCGGCGCCGGGGTCGTCAGGCCCCTCCCTGCGCTCAAGGACAGCGTGAAGAAGGTCATGTTTTACTGCTGACGATGCTCTGCAATCTACTGCTGCCCTAATAAAAAGGCTCCACGCCTGCTCACCTCCACTGAAGGTGTTGTTGTACTGATACTTAAGTAGTACTATGTGCCCTGTTGTGGCTCATTAGAACCAGGTCTCATGGGAGAACTTTATTCTAGTATTTTCTAGTATGTTTTCTTCACTGTATGTGTGTTAGGACTAGGAGGCTGTGCCATGGAAGCTGCACTGAACTTGCCTCTGTTAATTTGCATTCTGTTCACGTGGATCTATCTATTCCAGAATTACTACTATTATTATTTGATCTGGATATTCACAATGTGGTTGCTTGGTTAACATTGCCCCAAATTAATCATGATCCTCTCCAAAATGTAATTAGATTTGTTTTTTTACTTGCAACTGCCACCATTTAGGATATTTTTTGATTTTTCCCACCATTAAGGATATTAATATTTTTCTTCAGCAATACCCTTGTGGCAAAACAACACAAAGGAAAGCAGAACTCCAAAATCAATCTTCAGTGCCAGTCACTTCTTATATGCAGCTCAGTTAAGCAGGTTGCAAAATTTTCTTCACAAGTGTTTGCATAAATATGACCCAAATCAACATAACCAGTCAAAAAATCATTCTACTTCGCCGCTAGAATTCCTACTCCTGCGGTCGATCTCGTGGCCGTGGCTTGATCTAAAAGGCTGAAACTCTCGGGTAGTTCGAACATGGGCCGCCGGTTTCACCCTTGTAAGCACTCCCGAGGGAGCATCCGAGGGCTCGAGCGACCGAGACGGCAACCGCATTGCCGACCTGGGTATATCTAGGTGATGCAAAACAAGCACAACGCAACTGCATCAGCTACATGGAAAGAAAATACAGTTACATGTTCAGAGATAGATGGTCTCTGTGTTAGCAAACACATACGTAGCAGCCAACAAACTTGCTTCTGCTTTATAGTGCCAAAGAGCCCGTAGTAGTCTGGGAAGCCTTGCAGCCTCGCATTCTCGCGGACGGTCAGGACCCGGTCCTCCGTCGGTTGCAAGATGACCTGCAAAGAATGTCCGTCAACACATGCTCAGTCATTGATCAGCAACAACCAGCAGTCAGGAATTGTTAGGATCCAGCTAGTAGTTTCACTCAATCACCATGGCTTGGCTACAAATCGAGAATTACAGGAGGAGGAAGCAGAGGAAGGAGGAGACAGAGGAGGAAGAACACGCTACAGAGAGGGAGATCGCCAGCCAGGCCGAAGCCTTCCGTCCAAGCCAAACCGCTCGTGGAGGCCTCCCCCAGGGCCGGTCCTGAGAATTTGGGGGCCCGGGGCGAAACTAAAACTCAGGGCCCCTTTTCGATCATCATCATAATAATAATCAGTTTTGTAAACACTTTGGATTTTGCGCTGGTTCCTATTCGGCGCCTGCTAGTAGCAGGAATCGAACCGGGGACGTCCTGCTAAATACTAAGCTGTAGTAACCACCCCGCCATCACCAACAAGACATGGTAACTTTCATATATTTATCTCTTTTGTTCTTTCTTTTATTCTTCTGTTTTCGTTTTTTTATTTTTTTTATTTTCTTTTTTTCCTGTTCTTCTTCCTAGGTTCGATGAACTTTTCCAAATTCGCGAAATCCTTCTTCAAAATCGATGAACTTTTATCAAAATAAATGAACTTTTATTCAAATTTGATGAACTGTTTTCAAATTCAATGAACTTTTTTCCAAATTCGATGAACTTTTTTCAAATTCAATGAACTTTTTCTTTAAATCCGATGAACTTTTTGCAAGATTGGTGAACTTTTTTCAAAATCGATGAACTTTTTTTCAAATCAATGAACTTTTTTGAAAAGTGATGAACTTTTTCCAAATTTCATGAACTTTTTCCAATATTTGATGAACTTTTTTTAAAATTGATGAACTTTTTTAAAATTGAGGAATTCTTTTTCAAAACTAATGTTTTTTTCATTTTTTTCAAAAAGTCAACATAGTCAACTGCGAATTGGTCAAAAGTTGAACAGTCTACTGAATTGAACGGTCAACGGGTCTGTTGAATCTAACGAGCGATTTTTCTGTTTGTCGAGCTATCGAAAGAAGGGATCGATCCAGCAAAATGGGCCGGCCCATGTGAGCTGGGACGTGAGCGCCAGCATGCAAAAGCGGCGCATAAGGCGCCAACGAGGAGGACCCGGATTTTGCGTCACTACGATCTCGCGAGTAAACCCAGGAGTGGACTGCCCGGCCCGAAAGCCCGACATCCAGGCCAGGATTGGGCTCAGCTTTTGTGCGGGAAGCCCGGCCTAAAAGCCCAAACATGACATAAATGGTTGTTTTATTAGAAATATCGGTATAATATATCATTTAAATATCCTGAAATTCGTTATCTTCACAAAAAAGGTGCTTGAAAGCCCGACATTTGGGCCAGGTTGGGCTGGGCTTAGGCTTAGGATTTTGAGGTCGGGCTTTGCATAGCCCGGCCCGAACCAGGCGTCCTGGAGGATGCCCAGGTTCACTCGCGAGTAACCCAAAATTTTATGTGATGACCTATGGAGGAAGTAAGTAAAGGTATGTGTGTGTGTCTAAATGTCTATCACAAGACATAGTTGGAAAGGCAAAGCCGTGTTCAGTGTGATGATGTTTGCATTCGATATGCAGTGTAGTCCTTAGACAAACTAATGGTAGGATTGATATTATAAATACCAATACCTGAAAACTTAATTTAGAATCATAAAAAAATCAATATAAATTATATGAAAAATATTCTTTCATATCTTCAAAATCAAATCAGAAGTATGTGATAGTTCATCTAAAACTTAATAAATCGGGACCTAATTACCCAATTTATTCCGTCATTGCATAGTTCATCTGAAAATTCGTCGTCAAAATCAGTATCCAGAACATCACTCTTCGTTCTTGATCTCTTTGAGATTTAGACCACAAGAACAAAGTATCAAACTGCAGAAACATAATGGTTAACGATACTTACGGAATATACATCGGCTGGCCGGCAACCGCCCACATCCATACGTGACATCCAGCGCCGGTGCCCAGACGCCCCACTCCACGTGCAGCCATATTCCTTGCAATCTGGACGACTGGACCTCATCCTCGATCAAAGCTCCCTGGTGCAGTGGCGGAGCTTGGGCTAAAATCATGGAGGGGCATTGGCTAGGAGGGGCAAACAAAATCACAATATGCTGATTTTTAATGGAAAAATGGGTCAAATACATAGGTATATATGCAATTTTTTCTTTGAGCTGGGGGGGGCCACCGCCCAGGTTGGCCCCCACGAAACTCCGCCACTGCCCTGGTGTACGACCTCGATTAGGGCGCGAGGCGCAATAGGCGACGCGTTCTATGTTTGTGTCTCCAAGCTGCTGGATCCTGATTGATTCGTTTTTTAGGGTTTCCTGATTGACTCGTGCCTCATGCCGATGCATTAGACGCTCCTGCTACACTGCTGCTACTTGGGCCTGGTTAGGGTTTCCTTATAATGTAGTATAAGTATATACACCTTGGGCTGGAAGAAGGATAACGAGGACAACTCTGCGTCACAGCGGCTACTGCTGCGTCGTTCCAGTATGCATGTGGCTTGGGCCTTTGGCTACCTACGCACAGGCCGGGAGGGGGCCCCTGGATTTCGGGGGCCCGGGGCGGCCGCCCCCCCCCCCCCGCCCCCCCTCAGGGCCGGCCCTGGCCTCCCCCTGTATATGTAGTGCGTCTTCTTTGTGGGCTGGGTAGTGTCCGAGGCCCATCGAGGCCCAGGTCGCTGACAATCCCTCCCCCCATAAGATTCGACTTGCCCTCAAGTCGATGTTGTAAAGTGCCATCGGGATCCCATAGAACTCGCAAAACATCTAGAACCCAGTCTTCAGCCTGGTCCACAAACTGATATTGTGTTGAACCTCCCGGATCCCATGTCACCTGAAGAGTGGTAATACCAAGCCCGTGGCAGACATCATGTGTGCTTGCAAGATTTTCACGTCGCCAAACTGAAACAAAGCAATCACCTGGGTCCATTGCAGCTGTAGCATTTGGATGATGCACTGATACAACTTCTCCTCGGAATTGAACAGGGCATCACAATCAGCTGCAGGAACATGTAAGAACCCATTGGGTGTGGCAACACTGAGCAATCTGATAACAACACAATTAGCTAGCAAGGCTACTTGAAATTCAGCATACTCCAATGCAAACGGTATCCCAGCCGACAGGGATAGAACATTAGTGAGCAGCAAACAATCTTTGCATTGCATCAGTTTTGTTGTGATATGTGTCCCATTGCATTTGTAGCATCTCGACGATGCACTGATACATTTCCTCCTGAAGATTGAATCTGTAGCTATCATAATAAGCAGTGTACCGTTGCATTCAGCATAACATGTTCCCGTTTCTTGGCAATTAACATCTGTAGCACTGTAGCTCATAGCTATGTTCTCTGGAACACATATAGCAGCAGCAACCCAGGACACCAATTGAATGAAACCTTCGAGTTTGGGCACTGGTAAAACCAGAACACTACAATCTTGAGCATCAACCATGCTTGAACCAGGACACCAAGTTCTTTCAGAGAGAAACATTATCAAGGAATCCATGGCTTCAGCACAAACATAGCAGGCTGATTGCAAGTCCATAGCCTCAACCATTGATTGCACAATATAATCTCCACTCTCCTGAAACTTCAACCTGCTGAAAATTTTCCCAAGCGCTAAAATCCTCATAAACTCAACTAGTTTCTTGAATACAGTACCACCATCAGAATATCCACAAGCAAGTGCCCAAGCAATCTCCCATTGAAAAAAATTCAAAAGTAGATGGATACACACAGTCAGGCACAAAACTATTCCAAGGTGGCCAGGCGTTTGGCCATTTGAAGTGCTCAAGAGCCAACAAGATCAAACCAGAACAAGAAAACCCAAGGAACCAGAAATGTTCATCTCCATGGAACTCCTTCCTAGCAAACAAAGCACTAGTAATTTTTGCACTGGTAATGTGACCTTCCAGCATGTCATCTCCAGGACACGAAGAGTAAGATTCCCTTGATGCAGACTTCAGGATAAGCCCAGAAGACCAAGATTTCAGTTCAACAGAGCACCATCTTGTAGTGTGATCAACTTCTACTGCAGGACAATGAAATCTCCCATGGTCAGACCACCACCAACTGCAAGAATTCTTATGCCCATGATTAGATGTTTCCCTGAAACAACAAACTGCGCCACTATGGCTAAATACAGTCTGTACAAGGATATCATGCCACCAATTTGTGCCCAATGGGTGCCACTGAGAAAAGGCAAAGTGTTGCCACCATTTTGGCTTGGGAACAACAAGCTCTTCACGGGAATAACACGCCCATTGCCGTCGATTAAGTGGTTGGCACCGAGGTGTTGGGGAACGTAGTAATTTCAAAAAAATTCCTACGCACACGCAAGATCATGTTGATGGCATAGCAACGAGAGAGGAGAGTGTTGTCCACGTACCCTCGTAGACCGTAAGCGGAAGCCTTAGCACAACGCGGTTGATGTAGTCGTACATCTTCACGATCCGACCGATCCAAGCACCGAACGTACGGCACCTCCAAGTTTAGCACACGTTCAGCTCGATGACGATCCCCGGGCTCCAATCCAGCAAAGCTTCGGGGATGAGTTGCGTCAGCACGACGGCGTGGTGACGATGATGACGTTCTACCGGCGCAGGGCTTCGCCTAAACTCCGCGACGATATGACCGAGGTGGAATATGGTGGAGGGGGGCACCGCACACGGCTAAGGAACGATCCGTAGATCAACTTGTGTGTTATAGGGTGCCCCCCGCCCCCGTATATAAAGGAGCCAGGGGGGAGGAGGCGGCCGGCCAAGGAGGGCGCGCCAAGGGGGGAGTCCTACTCCCACCGGGAGTAGGACTCCCTTCTTTCCTATTTGGAGTAGGAGAAGGGGGAAGGAGGAGGAAGAGGGGAAGGAAAAGGGGGGCGCCGCCCCCCTCTCCTTGTCCTATTCGGACCAGGGAGGGGAGGGGCCATGGCCCACCTCTTGCCTCCTCTCCTCTTCTCCCTTATGCCCCATGTAGGCCAAATAACCCCCGGGAGGGTTCCGGTAACCCCCCGGTACTCCGGTAAAATGCCGATTTCACCCGGAACACTTCCGATGTCCAAACATAGGCTTCCAATATATCAATCTTTATGTCTCGACCATTTCGAGACTCCTCGTCATGTCCGTGATCACATCCGGGACTCCGAACAAACTTCGGTACATCAAAACTTATAAACTCATAATAAAACTGTCATCGTAACGTTAAGCGTGCGGACCCTACGGGTTCAAGAACTATGTAGACATGACCTAGAACCATTCTCGGTCAATAACCAATAGCGGAACCTGGATGCCCATATTGGTTCCTACATATTCTACGAAGATCTTTATCGGTCAAACCGCATAACAACATACGTTGTTCCCTTTGTCATCGGTATGTTACTTGCCCGAGATTCGATCGTCGGTATCCAATACCTAGTTCAATCTCGTTACCGACAAGTCTCTTTACTCGTTATGTAATGCATCATCCCGTAACCAACTCATTGGTCACATTGCTTGCAAGGCTTATAATGATGTGCATTACCGAGAGGGCCCAGAGATACCTCTCCGACAATCGGAGTGACAAAACCTAATCTCGAAATACGCCAACTCAACATGTACCTTCGGAGACACCTGTAGTACTCCTTTATAATCACCCAGTTATGTTGTGACGTTTGGTAGTACCCAAAGTGTTCCTCCGGTAAATGGGAGTTGCATAATTCTCATAGTTACAGGAACATGTATAAGTCATGAAGAAAGCAATAGCAATATACTAAACGATCAAGTGCTAGGCTAACGGAATGGGTCATGTCAATCACATCATTCTCCTAATGATGTGATCCCATTAATCAAATGACAACACATGTCTATGGTTAGGAAACATAACCATCTTTGATTAATGAGCTAGTCAAGTAGAGGCATACTAGTGACGTTATGTTTGTCTATGTATTCACACATGTATCATGTTTCCGGTTAATACAATTCTAGCATGAATAATAAACATTTATCATGATATGAGGAAATAAATAATAACTTTATTATTGCCTCTAGGGCATATTTCCTTCAGTCTCCCACTTGCACTAGATTCAATAATCTAGATTACATAGTAATGATTCTAACACCCATGGAGTCTTGGTGCTGATCATGTTTTGCTCGTGAGAGAAACTCAATAGCAGAGAGTGATTCCACTGTTGAAAATTTATAGCATAACCGAGGAAACTGGAAGCAATCCCAGTTGGTAACTATGATAGCACCTAGTGCTTGTGCGTGCTCTCAAGAACTTGAGCATTTCCATATTCATCAGGTTTTACCAATATCCGTGTCAAGGATCCTGGCAACACAACATAGTACCATGATGAATAGTCATGGATAATGCAGATGCAAAGGAAGATAACACCTTCTCGGATTTCACCTTAGCGAGGCCAAGGGACGAAATCTGAATGATCGACCGAGAGACATTTAGCACTCCGCTTCTAATGTTCTCCTTGATGTACTAGCGTATCCCATTCATAGATATGGTTTGATATCTAGAACATCAAGTAAAAGGTTGGACTTCGGAAGCACAAAGATCATAAGGCACACAACTAGGGAATAATTCGCACGAAGTCCTTATGGAGAGGTGGCCAACTTCAATCAAGATACCACAATAATAGTCTTCCGGCGGGGTGTGTTGGCCACGACATCCACTTTACCGGTTATCGCGAGACCAATATTATAGTTCTTGGGAGATGTTCCAACCATCATGTCTGCCTGAGATTCAGATCTGGTTGGTGCTAGAATATTCCAGATTCATCAAGTCCAGAAGGAAAAATGAAAGTTTGCAACACAAATCGACGAGATGACGTCGCGAGATTCTCGAGAAATGAACTACGATAGCAAGCTCCAAAACATGAGCTGGTTCTACTACAAACATGTGAACACGTTGTCCCAGACAAACATGTCCACATAGTAGTCTTATAATAAAACACTACCGAGTTCAGGTGGGGAATCATCATCGAGGATATCGAAGTCCTTGCATAAGGCATGCTCTTAAGAAGGACCTTCTTCTCCTTGAACAAGTCAATCAGTGGCTTGGTGTGCTGGGAAACACATATAGAATGGAGGCGGCCAACCTATCAAACCACAGAGTACTTCGCACATGCGTGACTAACTTGGGACGATTCCAGAGGAAGCAAAACTAACTTTCTCGAATCCACGGCGGCAGCTCGCATCAAATGCACATGAATTAGAGAAAGTCACTTCTTTCATCCGAACATATGCTTCATGAACGGGACATGAAGACATTGCGTATAAAGTTTCCAACACTAGCTTAATGTTCAACAAAATCATGGAGGAGATAAGGATGTTGTCAATGGGCTCAACAACAATTCATCCAGGTTCCCATGGAGATGGAATTCCATAACTATGTGAACAAGGTGATAGTATTGGTCAGACCCAAAAGACATAATGGTGTATGCTCGAGGAAAATCCACGAGTAAGACAACATTACGAACATCGTTGGTTCTGATTTGATTTGAGAATAGCCCACACTCAAATCAAAGTTTTGGAAAGACAATAGCTCCAACAACTGGTCTCGAGGATCAATTGATGAGGATATCATCTTTCTTCAACACACACACACACACAGAAAGATATCCCTTAACATGAACTAAGTCAGACAAGCTTTTATCTTCCAACTCTCCAAGTTGTTGTTCAGCTTACCCAACTAGCTCAGGGATACTCGATACAGATCCTTGGAGAAGGGGTGGTTACAAGAAACCAACTTGATCACGAACTCAACATAGCGGTCAGGTGACAACCTGGTAATACTTCCGAGAAGATATTCGGAACATCACGAACCACCGATATGTTACTAAGCTCGAGAACAATCTTGCTTTTCAGAGCAAGATGATATGATCAAATAAGCAAGGGACCAAAAAAATCCGAACTCATTGATCGAAGAGTGCACCAGAGATAAGGACTAGGTAGCACAATCAACCTTAGGATGAAGATTTAATAACCAACTCGCTAAGAATGAGAGTATTATCCATTTACTACCAAGCAACACGGTGCTAGGAGTATTGATTTCACACATCATGGTTCACTTGTCGGCATTCCGGTTACAACAACACGGGACCGAGGAATGAATAATGATAGCAAGAAGTATCACTGCGTCAAGAATTCACAAGAGCTAGCGCAATTCTCATGACAGTCTTAATATAAAGATGGTAATACTCCAAGGTAGAACAGAACAAAAGTTGGATTAGTATTTGATCTGCGAATTACAACTGCTTTGACCCGACCCTGGATATGGATGAGGTACCAGAGTTTGTTTCTCCTAATCATTCCAGAATAGAATGGCTTGACGGACCACAAGAGCAATAGGCATCGATAAACGAATGCACGCATACCCTTGACTATCAATCGATAGACGGGGGTCAGAATACAACTAAGGAGGAACAACTCAGGGAACATATAACTTTCTGAGTTGTGGATGCATAGGTTAGTATGTCGAATCAAGTTCAACGGGTTTCTTCCGGATAACCCATGCAGAAAAGTGGAACTGGCAGAGTCGCAATATAGAATGGAGAGCCCATCGAGAGCACTCCTGTTGTGATCTTTTGATCCAACAAACATCTGCCGTAAGTGGTTCATAGTATTTGGAAGAAGGAAATACCACGGACCTCGAGAACTAATGCAAAGGTTACTAATAACCTAAAGGAACGAGCAAACACTATCAACATGAAGTAAGTAGGGTGAATCTCGGGTTCAAAACCCAGGAATAGAATACCTACTCCTAAGTAGCATCACGAGATGCTTTCGAGAATGATGGCCAGAATCATCACACTGGGACAAAAATCATGGCTAGATTACTAGATGATCCCCTAAGACACCTAGGGTCATAATATTAACTCCAACATATATGTCGAGGTAATAGAATACTTCAACTCAGCAATTAGTGTGATTAACCTGGCCCAAAGGAACATCAAAACCAGAGGGAAAGGATTTGCAAGTGCATCAGATTGTTTAGAAACCTGGGATGACTCGGACAGCATAACGGCTGTAAATGCTCAAAAAGATTTGAGACATCCATTAAAAATGGTGGCACAACCACTCAGAAGCACAAAATCAAGGTTCCGAGACCAACTATGAACATATGGAAATAGTATGAACTGAACTGAGGCTTAAATCCAACAATCCTATAAGTCTACGGATTAGCAACACGTGATCCTGATAGATGGATGAGAAGGCCTAGTTCTTAATCCCCGTAGAAGAGAAGAGGATGACTCAGATCAGAAGGCCATGAGGTATAAGGAGTAAAAAGAGCCTTACGTTCCCTCCCATAATCAATTCCCTTACATAACTAAAGCATTTCTAGACTCAACTTCGACCAGTTTGGCTTGGTAATCCTACAGGCAGTCAGGCTCTAATACCAAAGCTGTCAGGACCCCGACTCAATGCCACATCGATCTAGCATGTAACACCTCATATCACTTTGCGGCCTCACGCACGGTATTCCCACGGGTGTCGCCTTACCTTTGCCCGGGGCCGTTTGCGCCTTTTGGCACACGTATATGATAGTGTCGCTAGCATCCATATGATAAGGAGCCTGGGCTGACATGGCTAGTCGTAAACCCAAAGTGGCACAAACTTACAGGGACAGGCATCCATGACCCAGCATCGAACGTGTCAGTCATCAACGAGTGAATCCGGGCTGTAGCACTGGGCTAGCAGGACTCCGGTAAACCGGGCTGTAGCGGGCTAACAGGACTCCGGTATTCATCGCGTGACATTTCCCCGAAGGGACAGACACGGGAACGAAGAAGGACACATGCCGGCCAGCCTAAGTGTTCCGGAGCAGTAGCAAGCTACCATGGCTCAGTGGAAGCACTAGGAGTCATTTCCCAGTAAGAGAGGCTACTAAAGATAAACAACTAGATAGTCAGATCCCACACATACCAAGCATTTCAATAACATACACACAATATGCTCGATATGTGCAAATACAACATGGCATCACAACATGACTCTACGACTCAAGTATTTATTCATTAGGCTCCGAGGAGCGAGATATTACAAACATGGGTCTCACGACCCAACATTCAGAGCATACAAGTCAAACACAAGCGGAAGCTTAACATGTCTGAGTACAGACAACTACAAATGAAAAAGGCTGAGAAGCCTGACTATCTACCAGATCCTGTCGAGGGCACAAGATCGTAGCTGAGGTAACAAGCTAAACGTCGAAGTCCACGCGAAACTACTAGCGAGACCGAAGTCTCTCTGCAAAACACAAAATAGGCAAATGTGAGTACAAATGTACCCAGCAAGGCTTACATCAGAACTAACTACATATGCATCATTATCAACAAAGGGGATGGTGGGGTTTAACTACAGCAAGCCAGCTTTGACTCGGTGGCTATCCTAAACTACGACTGCAAGTAACTCTTTTGAGGTGGCGCACACGAGTCCACATATTCACCATATCAACACACCACTATGGATCCACTCCCGTCTCCCTACGAGAACGCCATCCATAGCACTCACGCTTATCTTGCGTATTTTAGAGTATCCACTTTCACTTGTCTATGAACTGTACAGGCAACCCAGAAGTCCTTTACCACGGACACGGCTATTCGAATAGATGATGTTAACCCTGCAGGGGTGTACTTCTTCACACACGCTCTCACCACTTACCGCCGTTTACACGACATGTACTCGGCAACCTTCAAGCGGAAGCCCAACGAGGGTGTCGGCCATGACCTACCTAAACACTCAAGTCTCTAGTCCAGGTTTATCGCCTATTCGGGTTCCATCCGCGAGGAGATCCGGCCGGAGTTTCACTCATAGCCCCAAACGATGTGTGCAGGATTCCCGAGACACCAAACGGGCGCCTGGTACACCATGCCACGTGCCTACAGCATCACAGCCCACCCCTCCTGGTCAGCGCTGCGCACGGCCTCCAGCATACTACAAACACCAGAAACTACTTGCAACTCCTAGACAGAGGACAAAGGTGATTAAGAAGCCGAGAGGGTCCATTGGTTTCGGGCCCAATGCATGGTAGTATCTGTTTCATGGATCGCAAACACAGAACTCAGTTCCTGAGGACTGTTTCAATGAGACAACCCACCATGTACTCCTATATGGCCTCTCACTGCTACCTTTACCAAATCGTGTTCACACACTTAGCTCACACACAGTAGGACATGTTCACACACCTCTGATTCATCCCGGATGAATCAGACCTGACACAACTCTAAGCAATAGCAGGCATGACAAACAAGCATAAATGAGTAGGCACATCAGGGCTCAAACAACTCCTACTCATGCTAGTGGGTTTCATCTATTTACTGTGGTAATGACAGGTCATGCAGAGGATAAAGGGGTTCAGCTACCGCAGCAAGTAATAGATGAATCGTTGTTGTCCTAATGCAGTAAAAGAGAGCAGGAGCGAGAGAGTGGGATTATATCGGAATGAACAAGGGGATTTTTCTTGCCTGGCACTTCTGAAGATAGCATTGAGTCTTCATCAGTGTCAACGATCACAACATCGGTACAACGTCTACCGAGGGGGAACGACACCGGCAAACAGAGAAGAAACACGATCAATGCAATGCACAATATGATGCATGCTATGACATGGCAATATGAATGTGTTTTGGGCTAATACAGGCTAGAACAGATTGAGATGAGTCCATTTGAATCAAAGATTCAAATGCAAACCCATTTTAAGAGGTCATATTAGTGCATTAACTTGTTTCACCTAAACAGCAAGGTTAAAGTGTTCTAACATGCATGAAAATGGTACAGATGGATATATTGCATTATTCTGATCATTTTTCATATATAAATCTTTGCATTTGGAGTTACAGATTAATTTCTATGAATTTTTGAAGTTTATAACATTTTCTGGAATTTCCTGTATAAGAATAAATCCAGTAAATGATTTATTGCATCAGCATTGCGCCAGGGTGATGTCAGCGGGTCAACTGGGTCAGTCAGGTCAACCCTGACCGGTGGGACCCATGGGTCAGTGACACAACTAACTAATTCTGTTAGTTAGTGTTAAGTTAAATACTAACCGAACTTAATTAGGGCCTGGGCCCACATGTCAGTGATACATCTAGTTAACTAGGTTTATTAGCACTGATTAAAACTAACACTAATTAGGCAGGTGCCTGGCCCAGTTGTCAGCGACACACGGGGAGGTCAAAACCTGGTCAGCGGGGTCAAACCCGCCGGACCTGGTCCACGGCTCGTCGCCGGTGAAGCCCGAGACAGCGGAGGGCATCGGGAATCGCCCACAGGCGACCATTTGCGCGGGGGAGAGGCTCTACGTGACGAGGAGACTCGCCCACATCCAGTGGTGCTCACAGTGGCAGCTCTAGTGGCCTAAAACGACGGCGGCGGCGACTTGCGCGGCGGCCGGAGTTCGGGCGTCGAGCGAATCGGCGTTGCAGGGAACGGCAGGAGCCGCGGGTGGTCGCGGTCGACTCCTGGGAACGTGCTGAGCACGATGGCGCGCTCGGTTGCGGCTCTAGGTGACGGTGGCCACGGCGGCAACATGGATGGGCGGCGGCCAGCTTCGGCTTCGATCGAAACGGCGGCTACGGTGATCGAGAGGCATGGGGAGGAGGGGCAAACGACGGAGGAGCTCTTAGCGGTTGCAGCACACGTCTCAGAGGGCTCGTAGGAGGCCGGACGATGTCGGGGCGTTGCCGGCGATCTCAGTCGTCCGAGGTTGAAGAAGGCGACGGAGGTGGTGCTGCGGGGGTGTCCGGCGTCGCTTGGCTCGTCGGAGACGAAGATGAAGATGCTGCGGAGCCTCTGGACATGGCGGAAGGGTGAGGGGGTGGCTCTGGACTCGGCGGCAGCGAACGGCGGCGGCGGTCGCTTTCGAATGCGTGCGAGAGAGAGAACAGAGGAGGGGGATGAGCTCGAGGGAGTGAGTGAGAGGAACTAGGGGGGCTGCGTGGTGCCTCCAGGCGCGTCGGGGAGAGGTGGCAAGCAAGCAGGAGGTGGAGGTCTCGGGCGTGCGCGCGTCGACACGCCTCTGCCTACTGGCAGAGGTTGAAGACGGTGGGGCTCCTGGTGGGCTGGCCAACAGTGCCAGGCCAGTGGGCTGGGCCGGCCACTTGGGCCGCCAGGTGGCTGTGCAAGTAAGCCAGTAAGTCTCTCTCTCTCTGTTTCTTTTTGTTAATATTTTTCTATTTCTCTGTAACTTCAGGGCTTTATTAAAAATACTTCAACAGATTCAGAAATCATGAAACTGCTCAATGCCACTGTTTGGAATATAACCAACAGCAAACATTTTAGTTTATGATTATTTGAGCATTTAAAATATTGTATAGCATTTAGATTCCCAAATGCAAATAGAGTATGATTTAATTCAGAGCCCAATATGTCCTACAAAAATATAAACCATTTTTGGTAGATGCTTCCACCTCAAACCAGAAATGTTGAACATTTTTAGAGGGCATTTTGAGTTCAATGAAAAAGATTTTATTTTGACCCTAGTTGAATTCATTTGGTGCTAGGGTTTAAACAATACTCATTTCAAATTTCTTTAAATTTAAACATGATGCATGGATGCTTATGCAGAGTCAGGCAAGGACTAAACTGGGGATGTGACAACTCACCCCCACTAAACAAGAATCTCGTCCCGAGATTCAAGACGCGAGGTAAGAAGACAAAGGGGACACTAAGTAACACAAACTTCATGATCCAACTGCCTTCTCGAGGTTGTTGATTTGCCGACTCAAATTGATCTTGATGTCTTGCCTTCGAAATCTTCATCCAACATGACGATGACAGAGGGAAACTCTACGGAATCGATCTTCTCAAAGATCGAACAACTCGGGATCAACTCATGGAATGAAACATAGCAACATCTCTCGAGCTGAGACACGAATCACACATCTAGAGGGATGGAGTGGAACAGATGACGAGGGTTCACTAGGTAGAAAACAATTCCACACTTACGAGGGTGGTGAACGGTTGTCAACGTAGCGAGGAGTTGAGTTGCCATGATACCTCAGCGAGACATCCTGGAGGAGGGTGATTCGTAGATTATTACCTTAAGTGGCAAAAGAATTATCTTTGATTCAGAGATCATTGGAACTCTTTATACTAGCCTAAGGCAATTCTTGAGCGATCGTTTGGAGGGGTTGGGTAGAATGGTATACTCGGACTAGTATAGATGATGTGGATTACCTTGTTGAAGACAACACAAGGGATGATTTTGCTTATCATCGGAAATGGATGGGACCCAAGATAGGATGGCACAATGATGGTGCAAGCTGGGAACAAAACACAAATGCTGGGAATGATTCTAGTAACTGGGAGAAACTCAACAGCAGAGAGAGATTCCACTGTTGAAAATTTATAGCATAACCGAGGAAACTGGAAGCAATCCCAGTTGGTAACTATGATAGCACCTAGTGCTTGTGCGTGCTCTCAAGAACTTGAGCATTTCCATATTCATCAAGGTTTTACCAATATCCGTGTCAAGGATCCTGGCAACACAACATACTACCATGATGAATAGTCATGGATAATGCAGATGCAAAGGAAGATAACACCTTCTCGGATTTCACCTTAGCGAGGCCAAGGGACGAAATCTGAATGATCGACCGAGAGACATTTAGCACTCCGCTTCTAATGTTCTCCTCCATGTACTAGCATATCCCATTCATAGATATGGTTTGATATCTAGAACATCAAGTAAAAGGTCGGACTACGGAAGCACAAAGATCATAAGGCACACAACTAGGGAATAATTCCCACGAAGTCCTTATGGAGAGGTGGCCAACTTCAATCAAGATACCACAATAATAGTCTTCCGGCGGGGTGTGTTGGCCACAACATCCACTTTACCGGTTATCACGAGACCAATATTATAGTTCTTGGGAGATGTTCCAACCATCATGTCTGCCTGAGATTCAGATCTGGTTGGTGCTAGAATATTCCAGATTCATCAAGTCCAGAAGGAAAAATGAAAGTTTGCAACACAAATCGACGAGATGACGTCGCGAGATTCTCGGGAAATGAACTACGATAGCAAGCTCCAAAACATGAGCTGGTTCTACTACAAACATGTGAACACGTTGTCCCAGACAAACATGTCCACATAGTAGTCTTATAATAAAACACTACCGAGTTCAGGTGGGGAATCATCATCGAGGATATCGAAGTCCTTGCATAAGGCATGCTCTTAAGAAGGAACTTCTTCTCCTTGAACAAGTCAATCAGTGGATTGGTGTGCTGGGAAACACATATAGAATGGAGGCGGCCAACCTATCAAACCACAGAGTACTTCGCACATGCGTGACTAACTTGGGACGATTCCAGAGGAAGCAAAACTAACTTTCTCGAATCCACGGCGGCAGCTCGCATCAAATGCACATGAATTAGAGAAAGTCACTTCTTTCATCCGAACATATGCTTCATGAACGGGACATGAAGACATTGCGTATAAAGTTTCCAACACTATCTTAATGTTCAACAAAATCATGGAGGAGATAAGGATGTTGTCAATGAGCTCAACAACAATTCATCCAGGTTCCCATGGAGATGGAATTCCATAACTATGTGAACAAGGTGATAGTATTGGTCAGACCCAAAAGACATAATGGTGTATGCTCGAGGAAAATCCACGAGTAAGACAACATTACGAACATCATTGGTTCTGATTTGATTTGAGAATAGCCCGCACTCAAATCAAAGTTTTGGAAAGACAATAGCTCCAACAACTGGTCTCGAGGATCAATTGATGAGGATGTCATCTTTCTTCAACACACACACACAGAAAGATATCCCTTAACATGAACTAAGTCAGACAAGCTTTTATCTTCCAACTCTCCAAGTTGTTGTTCAGCTTACCCAACTAGCTCAGGGATACTCGATACAGATCCTTGGAGAAGGGGTGGTTACAAGAAACCAACTTGATCACAAACTCAACATAGCGGTCAGGTGACAACCTGGTAATACTTTCGAGAAGATATTCGGAACATCACGAACCACCGATATGTTACTAAGCTCGAGAACAATCTTGCTTTTCAGAGCAAGATGATATGATCAAATAAGCAAGGGACCGAAAAAATCCGAACTCATTGATCGAAGAGTGCACCAGAGATAAGGACTAGGTAGCACAATCAACCTTAGGATGAAGATTTAATAACCAACTCGCTAAGAATGAGAGTATTATCCATTTACTACCAAGCAACACGGTTGCTAGGAGTATTGATTTCACACATCATGGTTCACTTGTCGGCATTCCGGTTACAACAACACGGGACCGAGGAATGAATAATGATAGCAAGAAGTATCACTGAGTCAAGAATTCACAAGAGCTAGCGCAATTCTCATGACAGTCTTAATATAAAGATGGTAATACTCCAAGGTAGAACAGAACAAAAGTTGGATTAGTATTTGATCTGCGAATTACAACTGCTTTGACCCGACCTTGGATATGGATGAGGTATCGGAGTTTGTTTCTCCTAATCATTCCAGAATAGAATGGCTTGACAGACCACAAGAGCAATAGGCATCGATAAACGAATGCACGCATACCCTTGACTATCAATTGATAGACGGGGGTCAGAATACAACTAAGGAGGAACAACTCGGGGAACATATAACTTTCTGAGTTGTGGATGCATAGGTTAGTATGTCGAATCAAGTTCAACGGGTTTCTTCCGGATAACCCATGCAGAAAAGTGGAACTGGCAGAGTCGCAATATAGAATGGAGAGCCCATCGAGAGCACTCCGGTTGTGATCTTTTGATCCAACAAACATCTGCCGTAAGTGGTTCATAGTATTTGGAAGAAGGAAATACCACGGACCTCGAGAACTAATGCAAAGGTTACTAATAACCTAAAGGAACGAGCAAACACTATCAACATGAAGTAAGTAGGGTGAATCTCGGGTTCAAAACCCAGGAATAGAATACCTACTCATAAGTAGCATTACGAGATGCTTTCGAGAATGATGGCCAGAATCATCACACTGGGACAAAAATTATGGCTAGATTACTAGATGATCCCCTAAGACACCTAGGGTCATAATATTAACTCCAACATATATGTCGAGGTAATAGAATACTTCAACTCAGCAATTAGTGTGATTAACCTGGCCCAAAGGAACATCAAAACCAGTGGGAAAGGATTTGCAAGTGCATCAGATTGTTTAGAAACCTGGGATGACTCGGACAGCATAACGGCTGTAAATGCTCAAAAAGATTTGAGACATCCATTAAAAATGGTGGCATAACCACTCAGAAGCACAAAATCAAGGTTCCGAGACCAGCTATGAACATATGGAAATAGTATGAACTGAACTGAGGCTTAAATCCAACAATCCTATAAGTCTACGGATTAGCAACATGTGATCCTGATAGATAGATGAGAAGGCCTAGTTCTTAATCCCCGTAGAAGAGAAGAGGATGACTCAGATCAGAAGGCCATGAGGTATAAGGAGTAAAAAGAGCCTTACGTTCCCTCCCACAATCAATTCCCTTACATAACTAAAGCATTTCTAGACTCAACTTCGACCAGTTTGGCTTGGTAATCCTACAGGCATTCAGGCTCTGATACCAAAGCTGTCAGGACCCCGACTCAATGCCACATCGATCTAGCATGTAACACCTCATATCACTTTGCGGCCTCACGCACGGTATTCCCATGGGTGTCGCCTTACCTTTGCCCGGGGCCGTTTGCGCCTTTTGGCACACGTATACGATAGTGTCGCTAGCATCCATATGATAAGGAGCCTGGGCTGACATGGCTAGTCGTAAACCCAAAGTGGCACAAACTTACAGGGACAGGCATCCATGACCCAGCATCGAACGTGTCGGTCATCAACGAGTGAATCCGGGTTGTAGCACTGGGCTAGTAGGACTCCGGTAAACCGGGCTGTAGCGGGCTAACAGGACTCCGGTATTCATCGCGTGACATTTCCCCGAAGGGACAGACACGGGAACGAAGAAGGACACATGCCGGCCAGCCTAAGTGTTCCGGAGCAGTAGCAAGCTACCATGGCTCAGTGGAAGCACTAGGAGTCATTTCCCAGTAAGAGAGGCTACTAAAGATAAACAACTAGATAGTCAGATCCCACACATACCAAGCATTTCAATAACATACACACAATATGCTCGATATGTGCAAATACAACATGGCATCACAACATGACTCTACGACTCAAGTATTTATTCATTAGGCTCCGAGGAGCGAGATATTACAAACATGGGTCTCACGACCCAACATTCAGCGCATACAAGTCAAACACAAGCGGAAGCTTAACATGTCTGAGTAGAGACAACTACAAATGAAAAAGGCTGAGAAGCCTGACTATCTACCAGATTCTGCCGAGGGCACAAGATCGTAGCTAAGGTAACAAGCTAAACGTCGAAGTCCACGCGAAACTACTAGCGAGACCGAAGTCTCTCTGCAAAACATAAAATAGGAAAACGTGAGTACAAATGTACCCAACAAGACTTACATCAGAACTAACTACATATGCATCATTATCAACAAAGGGGATGGTGGGGTTTAACTGCAGCAAGCCATCTTTGACTCGGTGGCTATCCTAAACTATGATGCAAGTAACTCTTTTGAGGTGGCGCACATGAGACCACATGTTCACCATATCAATACACCACTATGGATCCACTGCCGTCTCCCTACGAGAACGCCATCCATAGCATTCACGCTTATCTTGCGTATTTTAGAGTATCCACTTTCACTTGTCTATGAACTGTACAGGCAACCCAGAAGTCCTTTACCGCGGACACGGCTATTCGAATAGATGATGTTAACCCTGCAGGGGTGTACTTCTTCACACACGCTCTCACCACTTACCGCCGTTTACACGACATGTACTCGGCAGCCTTCAAACGGAAGCCCAACGAGGGTGTCGGCCACGACCTACCTAAACACTCAAGTCTCTAGTCCAGGTTTATCGCTTATTCGGGTTCCATCCGCGAGGAGATCCGGCTGGAGTTTCGCTCACAGCCCCAAACGATGTCTACAGGGTTCCCGAGACACCAAACGGGCGCCCGATACACCGTGCCACGTGCCTACCGCATCACAGCCCACCCCTCCGGTCAGCGCTGCGCACGGCCTCCAGCATACTACAAACACCAGAAACTACTTGCAACTCCTGGACAGAGGACAAGGGTGATTAAGAAGCCGAGAGGGTCCATTGGTTTCGGGCCCAATGCGTGGTAGTATCTGTTTCATGGATCGCAAACACAGAACTTAGTTCCTGAGGACGGTTTCAATGAGACAACCCACCATGTACTCCTACATGGCCTCTCACCGCTACCTTTACCAAATCGTGTTCACACACTTAGCTCACACACAGTAGGACATGTTCACACACCTCTGATTCATCCCGGATGAATCAGACCTGACACAACTCTAAGCAATAGCAGGCATGACAAACAAGCATAAATGAGTAGGCACATCAGGGCTCAAACAACTCCTACTCATGCTAGTGGGTTTCATCTATTTACTGTGGTAATGACAGGTCATGCAGAGGATAAAGGGGTTCAGCTACCGCAGCAAGTAACAGATGAATCGTTGTTGCCCTAATGCAGTAAAACAGAGCAGGAGCGAGAGAGTGGGATTGTATCGGAATGAACAAGAGGATTTTGCTTGCCTGGCACTTCTGAAGATAGCATTGAGTCTTCATCAGTGTCAACGATCACAACATCGGTACAACGTCTACCGAGGGGGAACGACACCGGCAAACAGAGAAGAAACACGATCAATGCAATGCACAATATGATGCATGCTATGACATGGCAATATGAATGTGTTTTGGGCTAATACAAGCTAGAACAGATTGAGATGAGTCCATTTGAATCAAAGATGCAAATGCAAACCCATTTTAAGAGGTCATATTAGTGCATTAACTTGTTTCACCTAAACAGCAAGGTTAAAGTGTTCTAACATGCATGAAAATGGTACAGATGGATATATTGCATTTTTCTGATCATTTTTCATATATAAATCTTTGCATTTGGAGTTACAGATTAATTTCTATGAATTTTTGAAGTTTATAACATTTTCTGGAATTTCCTGTATAAGAATAAATCCAGTAAATGATTTATTGCGTCAGCATTGCGCCAGGGTGATGTTAGCGGGTCAACTGGGTCGGTCAGGTCAACCCTGACAGGTGGGACCCATGGGTCAGTGACACAACTAACTAATTCTGTTAGTTAGTGTTAAGTTAAATACTAACCGAACTTAATTAGGGCCTGGGCCCACATGTCAGTGATACATCTAGTTAACTAGGTTTATTAGCACTGATTAAAACTAACACTAATTAGGCAGGTGCCTGGCCCACTTGTCAGCAACACACGGGGAGGTCAAAACCTGGTCAGTGGGGTCAAACCCGCCGGACCTGGTCCACGACTCGTCGCCGGTGAAGCCCGAAACACCGGCGGGCATCGGGAATCACCCATAGGTGACCATTTGCGCGGGGGAGAGGCTCTACGTGACGAGGAGACTCGCCCGCGTCCAGTGGTGCTCACAGCGGCAGCTCTAGTGGCCTAAAACAACGGCGGCGGCAACTTGCGCGGCGGCCGGAGTTCGAGCGTCGAGCGAATCGGCATTGCAAGGAACAGCAGGAGCCGCGGGTGGTCGCGGTCGACTCCTGGGAACGTGCTGAGCATGGTGGCGCGCTCGGTTGCGGCTCTAGGTGACGGTGGCCACGACGGCAACATGGATGGGCGGCGGTCAGCTTCGGCTTCGATCGAAACGGCGGCTACGGTGATCGAGAGGCATGGGGAGGAGGGGCAAACGACGGAGGAGCTCACAGCGGTTGCAGCACGCGTCTCAGAGGGCTCGTAGGAGGCCGGACGATGTCGGGGCGTTGCCGGCGATCTCGGTCGTCCGAGGTTGAAGAAGGCGACGGAGGTGGTGCTGCGGGGGTGTCCGGCGTCGCTTGGCTCGTCGGAGACGAAGATGAAGACGCTGCGGAGCCTCTGGACATGGCGGAAGGGTGAGGGGGTGGCTCTGGACTCGGCGGCGGCGAACGGCGGCGGTGGTCGCTTTCTGATGCGTGCGAGAGAGAAAACAGAGGAGGGGGATGAGCTCGAGGGAGTGAGCGAGAGGAACCAGGGGGGCTGCATGGCGCCTCCAGGCGCGTCGGGGAGAGGCGGCAAGCAAGCAGGAGGTGGAGGCCTCGGGCGTGCGCGCGTCGACACGCCTCTGCCTACTGGCAGAGGTTGAAGACGGTGGGGCTCCTGGTGTGCTGGCCAACAGTGCCAGGCCAGTGGGCTGGGCCGGCCACTTGGGCCGCCAGGTGGCTGCGCAGGTAAGCCAGTAAGTCTCTCTCTCTCTGTTTCTTTTTGTTATTGTTTTTCTATTTCTCTGTAACTTCAGGGCTTTATTAAAAATACTTCAACAGATCCAGAAATCATGAAACTGCTCAATGCCACTGTTTGGAATATAACCAACAGCAAACATTTTAGTTTATGATTATTTGAGCATTTAAAATATTGTATAGCATTTAAATGCCCAAATGCAAATAGAGTATGATTTAACTCAGAGCCCAATATGTCCTACAAAAATATAAACCATTTTTGGTAGATGCTTCCACCTCAAACCAGAAATGTTGAACATTTTTAGAGGGCATTTTGAGTTCAATGAAAAAGATTTTATTTTGACCCTAGTTGAATTCATTTGGTGCTAGGGTTTAAACAATACTCATTTCAAATTTCTTTAAATTTAAACATGATGCATGGATGCTTATGCAGAGTCAGGCAAGGACTAAACTGGGGATGTGACAAGGAGGAAGAGGGGAAGGAAAAGGGGGGCGCCGCCCCCCTCTCCTTGTCCTATTCGGACCAGGGAGGGGAGGGGGCGCAGCCCACCTCTTGCCTCCTCTCCTCTTCTCCCTTATGGCCCATGTAGGCCCAATAACCCCCGGGAGGGTTCCGGTAACCCCCCGGTACTCCGGTAAAATGCCGATTTCACCCGGAACACTTCCGATGTCCAAAAATAGGCTTCCAATATATCAATCTTTATGTCTCGACCATTTCGAGACTCCTAGTCATGTCCGTGATCACATCCGGGACTCCGAACAAACTTCGGTACATCAAAACTTATAAACTCATAATAAAACTGTCATCGTAACGTTAAGCGTGCGGACCCTACGGGTTCGAGAACTATGTAGACATGACCTAGAACCATTCTCGGTCAATAACCAATAGCGGAACCTGGATGCCCATATTGGTTCCTACATATTCTACGAAGATCTTTATCGGTCAAACCGCATAACAACATACGTTGTTCCCTTTGTCATCGGTATGTTACTTGCCCGAGATTCGATCGTCGGTATCCAATACCTAGTTCAATCTCGTTACCGGCAAGTCTCTTTACTCGTTACGTAATGCATCATCCCGTAACCAACTCATTGGTCACATTGCTTGCAAGGCTTATAATGATGTGCATTACCGAGAGGGCCCAGAGATACCTCTCCGACAATCGGAGTGACAAAACCTAATCTCGAAATACACCAACTCAACATGTACCTTCGGAGACACCTGTAGTACTCCTTTATAATCACCCAGTTACGTTGTGACGTTTGGTAGTACCCAAAGTATTCCTCCGGTAAACGGGAGTTGCATAATTCTCATAGTTACAGGAACATGTATAAGTCATGAAGAAAGCAATAGCAATATACTAAACGATCAAGTGCTAGGCTAACGGAATGGGTCATGTCAATCACATCATTCTCCTAATGATGTGATCCCATTAATCAAATGACAACACATGTCTATGGTTAGGAAACATAACCATCTTTGATTAATGAGCTAGTCAAGTAGAGGCATACTAGTGACGTTATGTTTGTCTATGTATTCACACATGTATCATGTTTCCGGTTAATACAATTCTAGCATGAATAATAAACATTTATCATGATATGAGGAAATAAATAATAACTTTATTATTGCCTCTAGGGCATATTTCCTTCACGAGGAACTGCCCCAATTGCCAGGAGAACGCCATAGCTCCAAAACCAAACTGAGAAAAGGCAGCATTGGCAACATAATATGCAAGAACCGAGAACCGAGTTTTGAATACAGAAACTCGAGCATAGATAATTGCAGTTGAATCATTTGCACGCTGTCCAGGATCCCACGACAATATCAAGAACCCATAACCTGTAAAAGACTAAAATAGGATCCTGATAGTGAGCAAGGCTGTTGAGTTCGTCTCCGTGTCTGCCAGCAATTCACCATGACTCCTCTCCGATTCATTTTTGAGCTGGGTTAGCCACACTTCCTCATCTGGATATGAATGAAGACCACATCTCTGCTGAAAATCATCCTTGTCTAAATCCTCCTTGTACGAAACTAGCTTTGAAGATACCTTCTCGTCATTTTTTCCATCTGATTGTTCACTAAACTTGCTAGTCCCTGGATCCAAAGGCAAACCTGAGTGGACAAGTAGATAATCTCTGATCAGAGAAGTAATACCCATTTCTTCTGCTTGCCCTTTAGTAATGTCGATGCTGCCATTGATGGGAAACAATGCAAACACAACCCAGGGGGTGGCGGTCATTGACAGGGTCGACGCAAAGGGAACCGGCACAAACGTAGGCACACTCCAAAGGGTCGAGAACGCCACCATGGGTTTATCCTTGTCGGTGTCATGGTCGAGTCCAGGCACATGAGCGACATCGCTGACAATCATGGATGAAGGTGGTGTTGTGGACGAGGTGAGCGCCGACTCCTCAGCCGTGGCGCAGCTTGGACATCCCATCGAACAGATGGTGGGTGTCGGAGCGGCGTCGCTGGTGTCGTCCACTTCGAGCCCCTTGTCGCTCACATTGAACTCCAGGACAGCGCTGTCAGCAGTCGCGGACGAAGCTGGTGGCGTAGGCGCGGCGAGCTCGGACGAAGTGGCGCCGACGGTGCTCATGGACGCCTCGACTTGGAGGTCGTCGGTGGATGTAGCGGGCACCTCATCATGGCGCTCAACCGCGGCCAACGCTGAAGCCCACTCAGCGTAGGGAGTGTCGTCGTAGAAGTACGAGGGTGACATGTGATGGTGGTGTAGACCGGCTGGATGAGATCGACAGCAAGGATGCAGCAGCCATCATACATAGCATGGCCATCGAGAGCAGCTCGAGCTCGGGCCGCCCTCCATCGAGACCGGTACTCGACGTACGCCTCCACACCGTACATCCCGTCCACCATCCGCTTGTAGGCGCAGATCACATAGCCATCACCAGAGCGACGAAACAACTGGCGAATCGAGTCGACGGTGACCGCCTGACGAATGTCGCTGATCCGGGCGTGAAGAACACCCTCGGGGCAGGCGAATTTATGGCTGGGCATTTTGTCGAACAGATTGCAAGCGGAGGATGGAGAACAAAATTTTGGTGAAATTTTTGAGGAATTTGGAGGAGGATCGAACGGCTCTGATGACAATTGTTAGGATCCAACTAGTAGTTTCACTCAATCACCATGGTTTGGCTACAAATCAAAAATTACAGGAGGAGGAAGCAGAGGAAGGAGGAGACAGAGGAGGAAGAACACGCTACAGAGAGGGAGATCGCCAGCCAGGCCGAAGCCTTCCGTCCAAGCCAAACCGCTCGTGGAGGCCTCCCCCTGTATATGTAGTGCGTCTCCTTTGTGGGTTGGGTAGTGTCCGAGGCCCAGCGAGGCCCAGGTCGCTGACAGGAATCAAGAAACATGAGCAGTTTCTTTAAAGTTTGCATTATGTACGTGGTTGTGAGGCTCAGCTCTGGTGACAACAGTCGGAGAAATCTCGCCCCACCATATACGCCTGAATGGTCCGCAACTCAACAAACAAAATAAGGATCAGATCGTCGATGAATGGTCGATGTTGTACAAATCATACAAAAAGGAGCCTTGGCGTACATACTTCGATGGTTTTCCTTCCATGAAACTCATGGCATAGTCAGGCACCTACATATCACTCTGTACGTTCGGTTTATTCGGTTTACATGTTCGGTTTATACCGATTTTTGGTTTGTATGGTATTAATACTTCAGTAAATACGGTATGAAATTAAAGTATGGTTCGGTTTCGCTATATACCCAATTATTTCGGTATGGTTTCGGTATATACCATAAAAACCAAAGTTGACGCGAATTTGAAAATGACGTAATAATAATTTACAAAATTTTGACTGAAAACCTATACTATTTTACACAAACAATATATAACTATATATGCATGCATTGATTCATCTGTTGATGGTTATGGACGTGTTTAGCATTTTAAAAAGAGAAAAATAACTATGTTACAAGAAAAATTTACGTGCTCAGTAGTGAATTTGACTCATGTACAAAAAAAATGACAACTTGTGTGGTTGTTCATCTCAAGAAATATAAATTTATTTTTTACTTCGGTTTATTCGGTTAACCTACTTATTGATAAAATTTGCACACTCAACCGGCCGCACTTGGGTGGGTTACCTTTACGATTAAGCTGAATATAGCGTTGGAATTCGGTTTTGGGGTTATTGCGATGCTCCAGTACATCATTAGGTTGATTGTGTTTTACCTGTGGAAAAATGATATATAGCACATAAAAATAAAATCCACATGGGCTCAAGCAACATTGGAGGAACAATGAGCATAGGAGGAAAATGTTATGATGTGAACCTTTGGTAAATCAGATATTGCATCTCGAAGGACAACAGCTTTCTTCAAGTGCTTATCTTTTGTTTTGTCATATGCAACGACACATTGCTGAAAAGAACAACATTATAGTAAGACAAAACAATAGTAAACAAATTACAAAAAATGTGGTGGTTATTCATGTATTATCTCACCGAAAATGTTTTTGGCACTACTACTCATTGCTTAACAACGTCATGGGTGGGAAGTGGGAATTTTGGAAGTACCTGTGTTGCCAAATGTACATTCTTGTTGAGTAGTAGTGTTACAAGGTAAAAAGAAGATAGAAAAGAGACACACCACTGAAGGAAGAAAATGCACGCATCCTATATTGTGGTAGTCCAAAATTTCCGGCAACCATCATCCCAAGCCTAGCTTGGTAATTCATTGCGACAAGCCGGCTTAGCGCATACTTTCCAAGGAAACCATCTTCGAATTTCAGTATATCTACTACATTTTCCATTAGAACATATTTGGGACTCAGATAGTCAACAATATCCATAAAGACAACCAACTATTTGTTGTGTTGATCCTTCAGTGGATCATTGTTCGTTCTGCGCCTTTTCTTTTTTTGAAATGTTCACGGGGGGGGGGGGGGGGGGGGGGAAGGCTCCCCACCTGAATATATTTCAAAAGGCAGCAGGTGTTACAAGGTTCACAGATGGTTCGAGGAGAGGAACTCACGCCACAAGCCGGCGTGGCCTTTTAAAGAATCAGTCTTGAGCCGATGAGACCAAATAACCAAATCCTCTAAGATTGCTTTTACAGAAACTGAGGCAGCAATGTCAATCCCTTGGAAAACTTTCTTGTTTCTAGCATCCCAAATTTTCCAAAGAATAAGGAGGAGCATAAACGTACGAACTGAAGTGGGTAGCTGAGCGGGAAGGGGGGAGCTGAAAAGCTCACTGAAAGGCGCGGTGGTAGGCTGAATGCCGGTGGCCCTCCAAATCGCACGAGCAGCTGGACAGGAGAAGAAAAGATGATCACGGTCCTCCACCAAGTGATCACATCTCGGGCAGACTTCGGTATCGAGGATGTTCTTTTTGTGCAGGTTGTGCCGAGTGTTGAGACGGTCAAGGTAAACCAACCAGCCAAAGATCATCACTTTTTTTGGCACCTTGGAGTCCCAGATGTCGGCGAGCATAGGCTCAGGAAGCTGAAGCGAGAGGGCAACATAGGCACCACGAGTGGAGAAGGCCGCGTCATTGAGCAAGCGGCGAGTATCCGGTACCTGGGAGAGCAAACAATCCTGCAACAACGAGTTTAGGGAAGCAAGTTCTGCGATCGCAGTAGAGGTTAGCCGATTACGAAGAGCAAGTTCAATCCCATCCTGCATAATAGTGGAAACCATGGCATTTTGGTGTGTGTGGTGAGAGAAAAGAGCGGGGTAGACTATAGCCATAGGTTCCGGCTTTAGCCAACGATGTAGCCAAAAGAAGGTGGAACAACCATCCCCAACAGTGCATTGCGAAATCTCTCTCAAACTATGCAGGTGTTTAAAAATGGTTTTGGCAAGGAAGGAACTGTTCTTTCCGTGGCCAATATGAAGGGGGGAATGGTGTAGGACCCAATCCTTCCAAGGGAGGTTAGAAGAGTGTAAAAACTTGTAAGCAAATTTCAGCAGTAAGCAAAAGTTTTGTGCGCGAAGGTTTTTAACACCCAGACCACCTGGAACTCTAGGGGTACGGACTTTATCCCAGGCAACCAGGCATTTAGCCCCAGAGCAAGTGTCATCGTTGGACCAGAAAAAGGTATGTCTCCGCTTATCAATCGCCTCAATAGCCTTGATGGGGAGGGAGAAGCAAAGCATAAAGTAGGTAGGGAGGCTATCCAGGACCGCAGAGAGAAGAACAAGTTTACCTCCCCGAGATAGGAGGAGTGCACACCACCCAGCAAGATAGGCATCGCACCGGTCGATAACCGGCTGGAAGGCCGACGTAGAGAGCTTATGGGGGGAGAGTGGAAGGCCGAGGTACATTTGAGGGAAAGAGGAGATGTTGGTCTCCAGATCTAAGGCCATAGCAGTGGCGTCATCAGGGTCAACATTGAGAGGGATGAAGGTTGTCTTAGTGATGTTAATCCGGAGGCCGGTGGCCTCGGCAAAACCATCCAGGATGGTCTTTAGATTCTTTGCCGCATCGGATGTGGCTTTGACTATGATGAGCGTGTCGTCAACATATTGGAGAACCGGGCAGGGAAGGTTAGGGCAGAGGGGGTGCAGAAGTTTACCTTCGTGGAAGGCCTTTAGGATTATTTGCTATAGGATATCAGCAACAATGATGAACAGATACGGGGAAAGGGGGTCACCTTGCCGGAGGCCATTCTTGCATTGGATCCATCTTCCGGGGATGCCATTGAGCATGACTGCAGTAGACCCAGTGCTAAGCAGTGATTCAATCCAATCGCACCACCGAGGGGGGAACCCTCTGACTCGCAAGATGTGTAGGAGGGAGGACCAGCAAACAGAGTCAAAAGCTTTACTAAAGTCAAGCTTGACAATGAGGGAAGGGGCTTTTCGCTTTGCACAACAATGAAGGATATCGGCAGCGTAGAGGAAGTTCTCAGATATGTTGCGGCCTGAGAGGAAGCCCGTTTGGTCAGCATGGACGAGGAGGAGAATGAGGGGCTTTAGTCTATTAGTAAGAAGCTTTGCAAGCACTTTAATCGGGCAGTTTTGAAGAGAGATGGGTCTGAAATCGGCAGGTGATCGGGCCTCCTTGTGCTTTGGGAGTAGGATAATGAGAGCCCGATTTAAACACGAGATATCACTTGTTTGGGAATCGAAATCTAGGAAGAAAAGCCGAATTTTTTCTTTTAGGAGGGGCCAGAATTTCCTATAGAAGCCAGGTCCGAAGCCGTCCGGACCCGGACTAGCATTAGGGTTCATTGTGAGGAAGGCATTAGATATCTCATCGTCAGAGAAAGGGGCATCGAGGGAGAGGAGTTGGGGGACAGGGGAAGGATAGAGGTCAGTGAGGGTGATAGACCAAGAAGGCTGGAAGGCAGTGCCGAGGAGGGAAGCGTAATAGTCAGAGAGAATACTTGACTTATCAGCATGGGCAAAGAACTCACTGCCATTCGAGACTAGGACGCTAATTTTATTTTTGCGCATACGGACAGAGGCAGAGGCGTGAAAGAAACGAGAATTTTCATCACCCTCCAGAGTAGTGCGGATTTTGCCTCGTTGGATCCAATAAAGCGCCTTCTCTCTAAGCGTGTGTTGCAAGACTTTGATAACCACTCGGCGTAGGGCAAGCTTAGGGGGCGAGAGGAACCGAGATTCCTCGATAATGTCAAGGACAGAAATAACCGATTTACAATTAGTCTCACGGGTGTTCATAGGGACATCTAGACGGCGCCACTGCTTGAGGTTAGTGCGCGAGCGTTTGAGCGCGGCAACCAGGGACTGTGTGTGGCTTGAACGAAGGTGGGCCGAGGCCCAGGCCGTTTGAATTACGGAGTGGCAGGTTGGCCTAAGGGCCCACCTATTTTCAAAGCGGAAAAGCACGGGACGCGGGATGAAGGTGTCGATCGTGATGAGCAGAGGGACGTGATCGGAGATGAAGCGGGTGCGGGAGGCGATCGTGGTGTTTGGAAAGAGCAGGTCCCAGTCAACATTAATGAAGACTCGGTCAATTTTTTCGAGAGTGGGTTCATCGCATTTTCTCGACCAAGTGTAGCGATGGTCAAGAAGGGGGAGTTCAATCAGCGCATGCTGATGAATGAAATCATTAAACATGTCCGCTTCAGCCTGCCGGAAGTGGGTCGTATTTTTGTCGGAGGGCTGGTGCAGCAGGTTGAAATCACCTAAGATTAACCAAGGAGTGGAGGGAGAAGGGGCAGCGGCTGCAAGCTCAGTAAGGAAGGATTGCTTGAGGTCATGGTCAGTGGGGGCGTAAACGTTTGTGATTTTCAGAGGGAGTGGTGAGGCTAGGCAGGAAACTGAGGAGCTGAGGGTGTAGGTATCCTGGTGCGAGGCGAGGGCTACGAAATGGGAGGAGGAGAAAGCTGAGATCATGCCACCTGCTGACCCTAAAGCTGGGAGAGAGTGAGTGAGGTCTAGGTGCTTCGGGAGAAAGGTTCTTTGCTTAAGGGCGGTGATGGAACTGAGTTTGGTTTCTTGAAGGAAGAAAGCGTGGGGGGTTGAAGGCCAGGAGCTCAGAGAGCATGTCCGAACACTTTTGCGTCTGCCCAAGCCCTCTGACGTTCCAACAGCATAAATTGAACTTGTGATTACCCATAAGAAATAGCAATGCACCTGGAGAGAATTTGGGTTCTAAAGCAGGAATAAGTCCAAGGGAAACTAGAACGATCGAAATAAGGCTCGCCCAAACAAACTTGGGTTCTAGAGCTAAAGCAACTGGAAGGATAGCTAAGAATTAAACCATTGCCATAAGGGCAGATACAACCATGACTGGTACGGATGGGACGGTCTTGGCGAGGGGCCGTCATCCAGATAGATGAGGTGGCAATCACGGGAGCGGGGCAGACACCTCCTGGAGTTCTTCAGGGTCAGCACCACAGAGCCTTGCGATCTGGGAGAGAGCAGCACCATCGAGCACGGGGGTCTCCGGATCTAAGGTAAGACCGGAGGCATCCAGGGCTTCGACAAGGTCAGCCGTGGCGAGCTGAAGATCAAAGCGACGAGCCTTAGCGCGCATCGCTTTGGTGGTCATATCAATGAACTGCCCACCATTCTGCTTAGCAACATCCGCGAGGCGGCGGCTGCGGCGGAGTTTTGCGGCGTCCGTAGCACGTTTGCCAGCGGCATGCAGATGGCGACGAGTGGCTTCGTGATCTTCAAAGCCGACATTGACGGAGAGCTGGGAGGAGTCGCTGCCGTCAAGCGGCAGCGAGGAGAAGGAGTTTGAGACCACGACCATAGGTGACAGGGTCTCGTGGTCCTCCTCCTCCGTGCCACCGCTGGGGCCGGAGCGGCCGGGAGTGTCAACCGCTGCAGCAGCAGGTGGCAGCAGCTAGCCGCCGACGAGAGGCTGCAGGAGGTTAACCAGAGGGTGAACTGCCGGGGCTGGAGGAGTTGGTGGCGCGCCGCCCCTCGGCGAGGGAGGAGGCATGGAGTCCGAGGCGTGGGAGCCAAGGCACGGACTGCCGCGAGGGCAGTTCCACCTCCATGCCCCGTGGGCATGCTGGCCACGGGCATCGCCGGTTGCGTCGCCGCCATCGAGGGGGACCGTGACGTCCTCAAAGACTGCCCAGGTTTTGACGACCCGAAGCTTGACGTCGACGACTTGGGAGGGCGGGAGACGGAGGATGCAGCCGTCGAGGGTGACGTGGTCGCTTTCCACACGAAGGAAAGCACGCATGGCCGTGAAGTCGTCGGAGTTGAGGCAGTGGTGGTCGACACAGCAGAGGACCCTGAAGTGGCCGAACACGAAGTTCGCGCCATGTGGGTGCCAAAGCTCGAGGGGGTAGTTCTTGGCCTCAATCTCGATGAGGTGGTCGTAGCGCGTGGTCGCCCGGTTGTCGGTTTCTTCGGGGTGAAGGAGAGAGATGTTTATGCCAGCGAACTTGGCGGGGAAGTGGGCTATGGTAGCCTCGCGATCTTCGAGAGAGTCGAAGATGAGCAAGGCCGCACACCCGGTCGTGGCGGCAAAGAAGAAGGTGGGGTTGCCCGCGTAGAACTCGATGGCATGCCGGATGAGGTCGTAGGGCTCGGGCATGATGTGATCCAGGTGCACAAAGCAGAAGTGCCCCACATCATGGAGGAGGCCGGAAGGGACGAAGATGTTCGGGTAGGTGGAGTGAGCACGCCCAGGAGAGGAAGCGGAGGAGGACGCTTCCGAGCGCGGGCGCATCGGCCCGTGGACAGCGGAAGCAGCGTCAGGGGCCTCCTTCCCTCCATCGCCCGTTGTCGGTGTCAAAACCAGCAGATCTCGGGTAGGGGGTCCCGAACTGTGCGTCTAGGCGGATGGTAACAGGAGACAAGGGACACGATGTTTTTACCCAGGTTCGGGCCCTCTCGATGGAGGTAAAACCCTACTCCTGCTTGATTGATATTGATGATATGGGTAGTACAAGAGTGGATCTACCACGAGATCAAGGAGGCTAAACCCTAGAAGCTAGCCTATGGTATGATTGTTATTCGTTCTATGGACTAAAACCCTCCTGTTTATATAGACACCCAAGAGGGCTAGGGTTACACAGAGTTGGTTACAATGGTAGGAGATCTACATATCCGTATTGCCAAGCTTGCCTTCCACGCCAAGGAAAGTCCCATCCGGACACAGGACGAAGTCTTCAATCTTGTATCTTCATAGTCTTGGAGTCCGGCCAACGATGATAGTTCGGCTATCCGGACACCCCCTAGTCTAGGACTCCCTCAGTAGCCCCCGAACCAGGCTTCAATGACGATTAGTCCAGCGCGCATATTATCTTCGGTATTACAAGGCGGGTTCTCCTTCAAATTCCATGTGCTTGCCGAATAGTGTCCGGCTTCCTCATAAATGTTGCGCTCCTTGGCTTCCACGTCCAATAATGGCCCTCTTCCACGTGTCATATGAATGCGAAAAGCCAGGGTATTTTTACGTTTTACCCCCTAGCTGCGCGAATAAGCTGCCTATAAGAGGAGCAAGGATCTAGATCCGAATCACACCATCCTCCTTCCGCGAGTACTCATCGAAGCGCCTCTGACAAAAATCCATTCCATCATGGGCAGTCGACGCGGCTCCTCCTCTCGCGCTCCCAGCCCTCAGCCCGGAGATTGGAGGAGATGTTCAGTCCCGCATAGCGAGCTAGTGACGCTCCAGGCCGAGGGATACCTTCCCCCAGCCTTCATGGTTCCGGTTCGAGCTGGACTGGCCACCTACAAGGGTGGGAAGCAGGCGGAGAGCGTCCCCAATCCCTCCAAAGGAGAGCGGGTATGCTTCGTCCCTTATCTGATAAGAGGACTCAGATTTCCCATACATCCTTTTCTCCAGGGGCTCCTGGAGTTCTATGGACTCCAGCTTCACCACCTTACACCTGCCTCCATCTTGCACATCGCGGGCTTTGTAGCCCTTTGCGAGCTGTTCTTGGGCATCGAGGCCCATTTTGCGCTGTGGAAGAGACTATTTTGCCTTGTACCCTGTTCTCACGAGGGGTCAATATATCAAGTGTGTGGAGCCGAAATATGGCGCATCACCGGGACCGGATATCTATCCGGAACCCCGAAGAAGGCGTACGAAGACTGGCCTTTGAAATGGTTTTATATGGAAGACGCCCCACTGCCGGACCCAGTTCGGATCGGCCTCCCGGAGTTCAGCAACGCTCCTCTGAAGAAACGCCTGAGTTGGCGCCCGCGGAGCCCTCAACGGGAGAGTGATAGGAGCGTCCAATATCTGATGGGCCGGATAAGGTTACTAGCTCATTCCGGATTGACCATGATTGGAGTCATGGCCACGTGCATCATGCGAGGGGTGCAGCCGCTCCAATATAGGGGCCACCCCATGTGGGATTTCAAGGGGGATAATGACGCCACCCGTCATGGCCGCAAGGGGCCGGGATCGGTTGCCGATCTGGTGAAGATCCTGTCCGGCTTGTACAAGGGGAAGAAAGAGGACTTCCTCCGCGCGAGTCCATTGAATGGATTCTCCATGAACAACCCTCGAAGCTGGGTAAGCGGACATTTATTTATCCGATCCATATTCCCACAGTTAAGTGTCTCACTTCATGATTTCGACGCAGGAGCTGCGCCGGGACGTAGAGGGCATACACAGCCCGATTCCACAACCCGAGGATCCGGGACGATCCCTTGATCCGGCCTCCGAGGAGGATCCGGACATAGAGGTGGAGCTGATCGATGGGGTGTTCCACCAACTTAGCGTGGACAATGCTTTAGTCGCCATTACGGCCGACTACCCCGGTTTAACTCCGGCTTCCCAGGTAACTGCGACTGAGGTCTTGTCATTATTACTCATCCATGCTTATTTCTGAACACGGTATACCAAAGGTGTCCCGCAGGAGGTACCTTTAGGGTGGGAAGCCGGATCCGCGGCGGCTGACCAACAAGGGTCAGTTTGGCCCAGCAGGCGGAAGAGGAGTGCGGTGCGAATCGAAACGTCGCCGCAACGGTATGGAGCACCACCGTATTTAAGGGGAAGATTCCACGGAGGTATATTAACACTCCTCATTCTTCTAGGAGAAAGAGCGCTCGCCGGACTGTGCCCGGAGAGGTTGCCAATCAAGCCTCCGCCAGCCAGGCTCCAATGCCTGGTCCGAAGGGGGAGGCGGACACAAGGTGTCGGTGTCAAAACCGGCGGATCTCGGGTAGGGGGTCCCGAACTGTGCGTCTAGGCAGATGGTAACAGGAGACGAGGGACACGATGTTTTACCCAGGTTCGGGCCCTCTCAATGGAGGTAAAACCCTATGTCCTGCTTGATTAATATTGATGATATGGGTAGTACAAGAGTGGATCTACCATGAGATCAAGGAGGCTAAACCCTAAAGCTAGCCTATGGTATGATTGTTGTAATGTATGTTGTGTCCTATGGACTGAAGCCCTCCGGTTTATATAGACACCGGAGGAGGCTAGGGTTACATAGAGTCGGTTACAATGGTAGGAGATCTACATATCCGTATTGCCAAGCTTGCCTTCCACGCCAAGGAAAGTCCCATCCGGACACGGGATGGAGTCTTCAATCTTGTATCTTCGTAGTCTTGGAGTCCAGCGGACGATGATAGTCCGGCTGTCCGGACACCCCCTAGTCCAGGACTCCCTCACAAGGCGTGAGCCGGATGCTCCTCCAATGGAGGATGCCGACAGGCTGTCCGCCACCAGGTCTGAGGTGGAGAGCGCCATGAATCATAGGCGCCGCCGGACAGTTCTTCGTGACGCGTGTTTCTCCCCGGAGGCGTTGAATGCCTTTAATGCGGGGGACGCGCACCTCCGTGCCGCTCAAGATGGTCTAACCAGAGCCACGGAGCAGTATGTGAAAGACATACGGGTGAGAAATTTTAATAGTTATATATGCCAGTAGCCCCCGAGACTTAAAATAGTTAGAATAACTGATTTAAGGATCATTTGTTATGCAGGATCTTACGGAGAAGAATACCCACCTGTCCCAGGAGCTTCAAGGGTGCAAGGCCCAACTTGAGGCCGCACTAGCCGCTGCAGGGGGAGCCACAGAGACCCCCTCTGGTAATATATACTTTCAAAAAGATGAGTCGTTTCTGAAGTGCGGCGTGTGCGTAGGTCTAACAATAATATTGCAGAGGGTGCCGGACTAGATCCGGACAAGCAACATCGGCTGCGCCAGCTGAAGGCCGGCGAGAAGGTGCTTATGAGGGTGCAGCAGGAGAGGAACAAACTCCAAGATGCCAACACCCAGCTGGGAGAAGAACTAAAAGATGTTCGGGTCCAGCTGTCTGACTCCGTAAAGGAGAATCGGCGGCTTCGTCGCGGCATTTACAGTAAGTGCTTGAGCAAACTCTTTTGAAAAGAAGAGTTCGGCGAGGAAGTCGATTGACATAAATGTGTCTGTAGGTGTGCTCACTGGTCGTCCTGCGGAGGAGATGCCTGGTTCCATGGGTGACCTTCTTCCCGAGCTGCTGCAACTGCACGAACGTGTTCGGCAGGTGATGAGCGGCGTCGTCCAGGCCTTATGGCCGTCCGTCTCCCTACCCGAGGGTCTTGGAGGGCTTGCTGAGAAGCTTCAGGGAGCACGGCAGCGCTTTCGTCTGTGGAAGATATCGGCCTGCCGTCAAGGCGCCAGGGAGGCCTGGGCCATGGTGAAGACGCGGTACACAAAGGCTGATCCAAACCACATGGCCGAGGTCGGACCTATGGGGCCTGATGGGAAGGAGATCCCTGTGAGCCTAATGTACGGCCAAGTAGAGTTGGCCGCGAAATATTCCCAACGGGACTGTAAACTAGACAGCCTGTTAGATGGGATTGAAGAGGAGTACAATCAGTCGATTTGACGATGTAATTTAAACTGACATGTAAAATGCCTTCTAGCCGGATTGTAGATCGTTTGTCTTTGTGGACCTTTTCGCTTCAACCTCGGGACCCAATAGTCCGGAGTGTGTCCGAATGCCCTCACGGTTATAAAAACCGGGGCATGCATGGAGACCAGGCGTAGGGGTCATTAGTGCTTTATGAGACAAGTGCCCAACTAGTTATGTTATATTACATGGTTAGTAAGAAACATCTTCCAGGGAGAATAGTTACGTTAGGGGTTCCTTTCCCTGGGAGGCATGCCCTAAAGTGCATGTCCGGACTGCGAAAAGAGCAGAAAAGCATCTGGGGGCAGATAAATAAATAAGTAAGAAATCATCTTTGAAGTCACCGACCGAATATTCCCTTAAGAACGCTAGCTTTCGGCTTCACCCAGTCTGAGGTACACATTCGGCTGACCCGGCAGTAACAATCGCAGGGGTGCTCCCTTTACCTCCTAGCCGAACAATCGGGAACGTAGGGGTAAGCACAGGAGCCAGGCAACCCATCTTGGCCAAAACTTAAGTCCTATCAATGCATATAATGGTGAATAAAAGGTACATGCGGAAGTTTGACACATGTGTTGGGCATGAAGCCCGTATAAATAAGCTTCTGTTAAAGAAGCCCCCAGGTATAATGAGTGCGAGTAGCACGTCAAGTGTGTGCGAATAATGCGCAGATCAGCCCTCAAAGGCTTTACGAAAAAGGTGGGAAAAAAGAGAGAAACAGAAGACAGCTAAAGTATAAAAGGTGGACGGAGGGAGGAGACGAACTCTGAGTCCAGCGCTAAGCGTAGAATCTTCAGAGACGGGCTGCGTTCCATGGGTTCGGCTCGAGTCAGTTGTCCGATGCGTTACGTAGACGGTATGCTCCGCCGGTCAGGACTTGGTCGATGATGAAGGGACCTTCCCACTTGGGCTTGAGTTTGTCCTTTTTCTTGTCCGGCAGGCGTAGAACTAGTTCGCCAACATTGTAAGTTTTGGCCCATACTTCTCTGCTTTGATATCTTCGAGCCTGCTGCTGATAGAATGCGGAACGAGCCTTTGCCACATCGCGCTCCTCTTCTAAGGCGTCCAAACTGCCCTGCCGATCCAACTCGGTCTCTCTTTCCTCGTACATGCGCAAGCGAGGTGAGTCATGAATTATATCGCAGGGCAAAACTGCCTCTGCGCCGTATACCATAAAAAATGGTGTGAATCCGGTAGTGCGATTTGGCGTGGTCCGCAGCCCCTAGAGTACGGAGTCGAGCTCCTCCACCCAGTGCGTGTTAGATTCCGTGAGGGACCGCACTAACCTGGGTTTGATGCCGCTCATGATTAGACCATTTGCTCGTTCGACTTGACCGTTAGTTTGAGGGTGATAGACTGAAGCGTAGTCGAGCTTGATGCCCATATTTTTGCACCAGAGTTTAACCTCGTCGGCCGTGAAGTTCGTGTCGTTATCAGTGATGATGCTGTGGGGGACGCCATAACGGTGTACTACCCCAGATATGAAGTCTATCATAGGTCCGGATTCGGCCGTTTTAACTGGCTTGGCCTCTATCCATTTGGTGAATTTGTCCACCATGACCAATAGGTACTTTTGCTTGTGGGTTCCCCCTTTAAGGGGTCCGACCATGTCAAGCCCCCAGACCGCGAACGGCCAGGTGATGGGTATAGTTTTGAGGGCGGTGGGTGGCATGTGGCTCTGATTAGCAAAGAGCTGGCAACCGACGCATCGTTGGACTAAGTCCTGAGCATCTGCCCGGGCCGTCAGCCAATAAAATCCTGTACGGAAGGCCTTACCTACAAGGGCCCGGGCTGCGGCGTGGTGCCCGCCGAGTCCGGCGTCAATTTCAGCCAGAAGATTTCGCCCTTCCTCTTTGGAGATGCACCTTTGAAGGACTCTGGTCGTGCTTTTTTTATAAAGCTCTCCCTCATGGACCTTGTAGGCTTTAGATCGCCATACTATGCAGCGAGCCTCATTTTGGTCTTCGTGGAGTTCCTGCCTAATTAAGTAGGCTAGGAATGGTTCCATCCACGGGGCAATGATTGCCATTATTTTGTGGGCTGAAGTTGTTATTTCATTGGCTGAGCCACCGATTGTGTCTGAATGTTTGGTGTTGGGTGGTGCGGTTGGTTCCGGATTGTTGTTTCTGGACTCCTCTTCCCATACTACGGATGGCTTAAAGAACCGCTCCAGGAAGATATTTGGAGGGACGGTGTCGCGCTTTGCGCCGATGCGTGCCAACACGTCGGTCGCCTGGTTATTATCCCTGGCTACATGGTGGAATTCGAGTCCTTCGAACCGAGCTGACATTTTTAAGACGGCGTTACGGTAGGCTGCCATTTTCAGATCCTTGGCATCAAAGTCTCCATTTACTTGGGATATTGCGAGGTTTGAATCCCCGCGGACCTCTAGGCGTTGAATGCCCATGGAGATGGCCATCCGGAGACCATGTAGAAGGGCCTCGTATTCGGCTGCGTTGTTGGAGTCCGTGTACATTATTTGAAGTACGTATTGGACTGTGTCTCCGGTTGGGGACGTCAAGACGACGCCAGCCCCCAAGCCGGCCAACATTTTAGAGCCGTCGAAGTGCATGATCCAATTGGAGTATGCGCCATACTCTTTAGGGAGTTCGGCTTCAGTCCATTCAGCGATGAAGTCAGCCAAAACTTGCGACTTTATAGCTCGCCATGGTTTGTAGGTTATGTCGAATGGTAAGAGCTCAACGGCCCATTTTGCAATCCTGTCCATCGCGTCGCGGTTGTTTATAATGTCGTTGAGAGGTACTTCAGAGGCCACTGTTATCGAACACTCTTGAAAGTAGTGTCGCAGCTTCCGGGATGCCATGAACACCACGTATGCTATCTTTTGATAATGTGGATACCGGGACTTGCATGGAGTTAAGACAGTGGATACGTAGTACACTGGTTTTTGAAGAGGGAATTTGTGTCCTTCTGTTTCTCGTTCGACGACAAGCATCGCGCTTACAACTTGATGTGTTGCCGCGATATATAATAACATTGGTTCGCCCAAGTTGGGCGCGGCCAAGACCGGATTTGTTGCCAATATGGCTTTTATTTCTTCGAGTCCGGCCGTGGGAGCGTCCGTCCACTCGAAGTGTTCGGTGCGCCGGAGGAGGCGATAAAGGAGCAACGCCTTTTCTCCCAAGCGGGAGATGAAGCGGCTTAAAGCTGCCACGCATCCAGTCAATTTTTGTATTTGTTTGAGATCTTTTGGGATATCCAACTGTGACAGAGCTCGGATCTTGGCTGGGTTTGACTCAATTCCTCTACCGGATACAATGAATCCCAAGAGCTTTCCGGCTGGTACGCCGAAAACGCATTTTTTCGGGTTGAGCTTAATGTCATATGCTCGGAGGTTGTCGAATGTGAGCCTCAAATAATCTACTAGAGTTTCGACGTGTTTGGTCTTGACGACCACATCGTCTACGTATGCCTCCACTGTTTTGCCGATCTGGGTTGCCAGACATGTCTGAATCATGCACTGATATGTTTCGCCGGCGTTCTTGAGCCCGAAGGGCATTGTGTTGAAGCAGAATGGTCCATATGGAGTAATGAATGCCGTTGCGGCTTGGTCTGTCTCCGCCATCTTGATTTGATGGTATCCGGAGTATGCGTCGAGGAAGCACAATGAATCGTGCCCTGCGGTAGCATCAATGATTTGATCGATGCGGGGAAGGGGGAAAGGATCCTTTGGGCAAGCCTTGTTAAGGTCTTTAAAATCGACACACAGGCGCCATGATTTGTCCTTTTTTGGTACCATTACTAGGTTCGCTAGCCAGTCCGGATGTTTTATGTCTCTGATGAATCCGGCTTCCAATAGTTTGGCTAGCTCCTCTCCCATTTCCTGTCTTTTTGGTTCGGAAAATCGCCGAAGAGCCTGTTTGACTGGTTTGAATCCTTTTAGGATGTTTAGGCTGTGTTCTGCCAGCCTGCGTGGGATTCCTGGCATATCTAAAGGGTGCCAAACAAAGATATCCCAATTTTCCCGAAGGAATTCTCGTAGTGCGGCGTCTACATTATAGTTTAATTGTGCCCCGATGGAGGCCGTCTTTGTGGGGTCCGTTGGATGGACCTGGAATTAGACTATTTCGTCTGCTGGTTTAAAAGAGGTGGACTTAGATCTCTTATCGAGTATCACATCGTCCCTATTCACCATGGAGCGCAGCGCCGTGAGTTCCTCTGCCGCTAGGGCTTCGGATAGTGCCACTAGGGCTAGTGCAGCTGTCTTATTTTCAGCGCGGAGTGCTATGTCCGGATCACTGACAAGGGTGATGATTCCATTGGGCCCAGGCATTTTAAGCTTCATGTACCCGTAATGGGGTATAGCTTGGAAAATTGTGAATGCCTCTCGCCCTAATAAGGCGTGATATCCGCTGCTGAATGGGGCCACTTGGAACGTGACCTCCTCGGACCTGTAATTGTCCGGCGAGCCGAACACCACATCTAGTGTGATTTTTCCTATGCAGCATGCTTCCCGACTAGGGATTATTCCTCTAAAGGTTGTGCTGCTTCGCTCAATGCGGCTCCAGTCTATTTCCATTTTTTGGAGGGTTTCCTCGTAGATGAGGTTTAATCCGCTGCCGCCATCCATGAGTAACTTGGTAAGACGAAAGCCGTCCACTATTGGACTGAGGACCAATGCGGCTGGTGCTCGGGCTGTTCGGAATTTAGGTTCGTCGCTGGCGTTGAAGGTGATAGCCGTGTCACTCCATGGATTTATTGTTGCTACTTGGTAGACTTTGGTAAGGATGCGGAGTGTTCGTTTCCGCATGTTGTTTGATGCGAAAGTCTCGAAGACTGTTAATATCGTACTGGTACTGTTGGGTTGGTTCTCCGGGGCTAGAAGCTCTTCGCCACTTTTGGCCACCTGCCGTAATATCCAACATGCTCGAAGGCTATGTGTTGGGGTGATGTACTATGGATTTTACAGGGTCCGCTGAGCCATCCCTCCAATACGGTTCCGTGCCCTTTATGGGTTTTTTGCTTTTTGGTTTTTGTCCCGGGTGCCTGAGCATGATGCACCCTTTTGTTTCTGACTAGGGTTGTGTTCGGAGCCGGATTGTCCCAAAACATAGTTTCGGTTTTCCAGGTACTCTCCGTCGCACACTACTTTCGTACTATGGACGCCAGGTCGGCGAAGCGTGTGATTTCGCGACGACTTATGGCGTTCATGATTCCCTTGTCCGTGCAATTATTGCAGAAAATTGAGATTGCGCTTTCCTCACGGCAGTCCTTTATCCTGTCCATAACCAGGAGGAATCTAGCCCCGTAATGATGTATTGTTTCAGCGGGCTCTTGCCGGATTTGAGATAGGTCGCTTGTGTTTGGGTTGGCGGGTGGAATTAAGTTCGGAACCCCGCCCAATCTGAGGCTCAAGGGCCGAAAGGTTTCCGAATTCGGAAGCTTGGACTGCTGGATGTTGTCCAATGAATCTGGTCCGCTGCCTGACTTTAAGTTCAGTACTTGATTGACGTTCGTCCCTCGACGGGAATCCGGCATGGAGGGATCAGGAATCCGGACGTAACTGGTCTTTAATGTAGAAGAAGAGTCGCCGCGTTGTTCTTCTACCACAGCGACGTGGTGGGTAGCCTGGGGGGAGTTAATTTCTCTCAGATCGGTTTTAAGCCCAATCTGATCGTAGTCTGTAGCGACTCCCAGGGCGGTGATGCGATCCAAGAGCTCATTTACGGAAGAGAGATCCATCGGATCTAGCTGCTCGGTGAATTCCGAGTTGACGTGAAGATCGCTTTTGATGACCCAAGAGGTCATTGTCGGAGCGGCGGCCGAATAGGCGGCCATAAGAAAACCACCTAGCCGGATAGTTTGGCCGGCGGCCAAGGCTCCCTTGGTGACGGTACCGTCTTTAAAGACGGGAAGAGGCATCCTTCCTTATTATGACGGCATAGAGGAACTCTCAATGAAAGCACCAATGTCGGTGTCAAAACCGGCGGATCTCGGGTAGGGGGTCCCGAACTGTGCGTCTAGGCGGATGGTAACAGGAGACAAGGGACACGATGTTTTTACCCAGGTTCGGGCCCTCTCGATGGAGGTAAAACCCTACTCCTGCTTGATTGATATTGATGATATGGGTAGTACAAGAGTGGATCTACCACGAGATCAAGGAGGCTAAACCCTAGAAGCTAGCCTATGGTATGATTGTTGTTTGTCCTATGGACTAAAATCCTCCGGTTTATATAGACACCGGAGAGGGCTAGGGTTACACAGAGTCGGTTACAATGGTAGGAGATCTACATATCCGTATTGCCAAGCTTGCCTTCCACGCCAACGAAAGTCCCATCCGGACACGGGACGAAGTCTTCAATCTTGTGTCTTCATAGTCTTGGAGTCCGGCCAGTGATGATAGTTCGGCTATCCGGACACCCCCTAGTCCAGGACTCCCTCACCCGCCGAGAGGGAGATAGGGCTTGAGGTCGGCGACCCGCGTTGAGAAGGCGGGGCGGAGTCGCCATCTGAGGACGGCGAACGAGGCGAGCGGGGCGAGGAGGTAAGAGGCGGTGCGAGCCGATCCAGAGGGTGTTGGACTTGTCGTTGGCCATGGCAGGGTTGCGGTGGAGAAGGCGTAGGCGTTGGAGGGCTAGGTGAAAGTCGGAGGTTCACTGTGGGCTGCGGTGGCCCGAACAACCACAACGCGCACAGCGAACAGGGTCGCGACAGGTTTGGACAAGGTGATCTGGCGCAAGGCAGCGGAAGCAGAGGGGTCTGGATCGGATGCGAGGTGGGAGGGTAAAGTGGGAGCGCTGGGGGAAAGGGGTAGAAGTATAGGACGCGCGAGGCGGGAGCGTGCGGCGGGATGAGCTCGGCTGCATTTTTTTAGGAGAGAGCAGTACGTCCCGGTAGGAGAGGGCAGTCGCAGGCGCCGCTGCGATGGGACTTGGCTCGGGGGAAGAGGAGGATGGCAGGGTGAGCGGCGAGTGATCGAGTGGCCTAGGGGTAGGGCTTTTGTAGGGCGTACTGTGAGCAGGAGATGGGTGCACACCGCTTTGGTGGTGAACCGGGGCAGGTGAGAGGGGTGTCGCATGGGTCGAGTCCACGCAGTCTTGGGGCCAGTGTTGTTAGGTATGCCATAAATGCGGGCAGAGGAGATGTACGGGAGGGGGTCGCGCATGCAGGCATGGGCGGGCCGGAGGCGTTCGCGGGCGGCGTGGGCGGCGAGCGAGCCTGGGGAGGCGAGGGGATGTGACCAGACGGGGCAGCGCCGCGCGCGTCATTGCTCGTGTTCGCCCATGGCTGTCTGCGCCGGCGAGGTAAACAAGTGAGCTAGGCGACTAGCTAGGGGTGAGATGGGTATGGCGGGGGGCAAGCCCAGGATAGAGGGATGTGGGGCGGGGAGCACAGCTTCCTTGGCCGCCAAGGCCGACGAGAGCCCCATTTCAAAATTTGAAATGGCAGCCTCATTTGCCGCCTGGAGAGAGCAAGAGAGAGCTAGAGCGAGCCCCGAGTAGGAAACTGGGGACTTTTTAACGATCTCGTTTCTGACGTCCGTGGATGACACAAGCACAAGGAATACGTTATCCTGGAAATGCAAGACGAAAAATCTAGGCCACCTAGAGAAAAAATGGTCAAGGGTGAATTTGACTAAGCACGCACTAGGTTTTGAAACTGCTGAAAAAAAGCTAATCCAAAGCAAAGAGTGTTTATGAGGGTCAGGGACAGTGGTGGGAGGAGGAACTACATCAACTTTGTAGTGGTGCAGGATGAAAGACCGGAACTTAGACCCAGATCGTAATGGACTAACCTTAACCGTCGAACGAGGCAAGCTGTCCTTGGCTCGAGGGGGCATGGATGGCAGCACCTCCACCGAAGGTACCGCAGGCGCCGGCAATGGCGCGGCAGCAGTTGAAGCCGGGATGAAGAAGCGCAGGTCGAAGCCCGGGCGCCTGAGGTCACCGAACGAGAGGATCAGATTGGCCACGCCACGATTGGCGACGAAGGAGAACTCATCTTCCTCAACCACGGCCGCATGGAACTGCGGAGTGGTACCACCAAACAGGCATCCGAGAATGAAGTTACACAGGCTCGGCGAGACCACGAAGGGGAACTGGAGGAAGGTGATATGCATGCGGCAGGCAGGCGGCGCCGGAGCAGATTGCGTGGTGACGAAGGACTTAAGCCTGACCCAAGCCACGTTTTCGAACTTGGTGGCAGTGGAGTGATGCAGAGACAACACATCAGACATGGATTTGCAGTAAGGAGCCGCAGGCGGTGTCTGCGAGGGCATCTCGTTCGGCTCAAACAGCCGGAAGCAGAGCGAGAAAAGCCTCCGGTGAAGGGGCCGGAGATGAAGGAGATGGGCAGCAAAATTTTCATGAGGGACAGAGAAGAGGAAGGTTTGCGCCTGGAGAAGACGAACACTGTTGTTACGGACAGCATCCCCAAGCAGAGCTTGGAGAAGAGCAGCAGCAAGTAAGTCATCGAACCAGAGCTTGGACGACGAGATACATAGACAAACGAGGTGGTCAGCTGAGAGGCCGTCCGGGGCGCTAGAGGGAGGAGGAAGATGGAGGGCGTCAGCCTCGCCGATGCCCAGGAAGAGACGCAAGGCAGCTTGCGAAAGGTGCACGTAGCGAGGGCTGGGCCGGCGAGCAGCAGGGCTACCGGAGACGGCAGGCGGTGGAGGAGGAGGGGCGAGCGGGAGCGGGAGTGGGTGCAGCGCCATCGGTCGCTCGCTGCTTCTAAACAAATGAAAACTCCTTCTGCGCCTATTTAATCCACTAATTCCTTGGCAAGGAGGCCCCCCACAGAGAGTAAATAGCATAAAACCATCATTTTGAGGGCTAGATTTGCAAAAAACACTGCTACATTTTTGTTGCAGAAAAATACCACGTCTTGTGTAAACTTTTTCAAAAATAACTGATTGGCGGATTTGGCTCGGTCGAGCGCGATTATGACATATGGGGCCCGCCAGTCAGGCTGATGTGGCACCAATATCTCACACGGTTACATTGAACTGTTTTGCAGGACGTGGGGCCCGCTTGTAAGCATTTCTTCCTACCTTTTCTCTAGTTCTTCACTTCTTCCTAGTTTCTCTCTCTCCCCCCCGAACCAGCAACATGGAGGAGCGCCACCGCCGCCCACCGCCATGGCACCCAAGCTCCAGAAATTCACTGTCGTTAGCCTGCCCTCGCTCGGATCTGGCAAGAACCAAGCCTGTGCCGCCTTCCGTACCTCATATTCGTGTTCCCCGCTCCAATCCGAGCTTAGATCCGGCAAGAACCTGGACGGGCGGCACCCCAGGCACAACCTCCGCGCCCATCTGACCATCGACGAAGAGAACGGCATGGAGTTCGCGGCCCTCTCGGTGGTGTGGTTATTGGTGAGCCTCGAAGTCGAGCTCCGCGGCGTCGCCCCCACATAGCGGGGGCACCATGACGACGAAGGGGGCTGGCCCAAGGATGATCTTGTCCGCCGTGTTGCGCCCGTTATGCCATATAGAGAAGCAGTAGATCACCGAGCAGAGCATAAGGGCGACGTCGGCCTTTGCCTCGGCCTGGCGCAGGATGGGCAGCGGCCTCCTGCCTCGGCCCCCTACCGCGACCTCCGCACAGCAACGACGACCTCTGCCTCAACCTCGACGTGATAACAGTGGCGGCAGCTTCTGCTGGGCCCGGGGGCAGGACGGGCAGTGGTGGGTTGGTGAAGATAAGGCGAGCACGACCAAATCTTTGTCCTTTTTTTCTTTTAATGGCAGGTGGACCCCACATGGCTTCACACGTGATGACAATGTTAGCAAACTTCGTCGTTACATGTGTGGGGTATAATGTTAAGCGGCACCACGTCAGCCTGAATGATGGGCCCATCTGTCATAAACACGCTTAACCGAGCCAAATCCGCCAATTAGTGTTTTTTGCAACAAGATTACACAAAACGTGGTGCTTTCTGTCCAGAAAATTTGACGTGTTTTCTGCAAACCTAGCCCTCAAAGTGGTGATTTTATACAATTTACTCCCCCACAGATGACATCTACAGAGCCGTTCAAAATTAGAAATATGCATAAGTAGATACCACAACAAAATGAACAAGAAAGAACAACAAAGAGTATTATACTTACAGGTAACAGCAAAATACCCTCCCTAGCTATATCCACTCTCAACGAATTCTTTAATAGACTCAAGAGAATCACTGAAAGTTTTAACAAGCAAAAGGTAATATTAAAAGATTGGAATCAAAATAGAATGTAATGAAAAAGAACTGACCGAAGGCCGTCAATCGGCTCCCATGTATCATCAGCAGGTCCATATCCTTTGCACCTCACCTATATAAGGAAATCACATATTTAAAAAAATTATACGCTAACGTCCTAGGAAACAAGCGTAGAATAATACAAAGAAGTTACAATACAATATCAACTCTGTAATATATAAGAACCTTGCGTAAGAGCATCTCCAACAGGTGCCTAAAAATTTCGCGCCCTAAAATAGTTTTAGCACGCCACTGTAGCACTTTTAGTGCGCCGTACCCAAAATTGCTTTAGCAGATGCCTAAAAACGCGTGCCCAATAAAACACGCAGTGTAAATTGTGAAGCGCGCGCAATCCGGCGCCTCAAATTTGCAGCTTTTGATAGCGTTTTTCAGCACGCGCTCAATCCTTTTTTGCGCGCGCACCGTTTTACAGCTTCTGCTGGAGCTGTCCGACGCCAAAAAAACCCGGATTTTAGCACGTGGCCAAGTTTTTGGGCGCCTGTTGGAGATGCTCTAGAAACGTCGAACAATAAAGTATGTGATACCTTAAAGCAGAGGCCTACTTGACCATTCTTTGTTGGATCATCATAACATATGCCTAAAAGTTTCTCAACCTCAAATATGTCATATGGAAGAGATTCATCTTCGTCATCTGCTATCGTTTCAGCTTGACCAAATCCCAGCACTGCGTTGTTTTTCTGGACTTCATATTCCTCATAAAGTTCATACAAATGATGAAGAAGGGAAAGAAAATCTTCGGCCTTCTCATTTCGTACCTGCAAAATTGGAGGCAAAACATACAAGTCATTATGTTTGGTTGATGAAAGAAGGATGTCACTCATTGGAGCTATGTTGATGGAAAACACTACCTTTGTGCATGGATGGTGATCCCCCAGACTACTGCAAACATGTTCGTCTGTATCCACCGCCCATGTCTGCGTGAGACAACAACTTTAAGATTGTCAATTTTCCTTTAGATTCAGCTAAAAGCTACTAGAAATATGAAGCACACGTACATTCTTTAAATTTATGCCAGTTGTTCGACGTACTTTTGTATGTGATTTGGCAAGAAAATGTATTCATATAAATGAATGAATTTTCTAAGTCCACAGTCTCCTCGTATGTGTGTTTAGATGATCACTTACGTGCATGCCTTTAGTGCATGTGCTTGTATTGCTCATGCATGACCAAGACACGTACAGATGTATCAAGGAAAGCTACGTACTAACACGTACGTGCATGTGTTAAAAAAAAACACATACGCACTTTTTTCTTTAAAAAAAACACATACGCGCTTTTTTCTTTGCAGCGAACACGTACGTGCATTAGATTTGGTACGGCCAACATGCGTATGTGTACCGGCCAGGTCGTACAAAGCTGGAATACATGTATTCACTTGTACATGTATGTACCTGAATTCCCACGCTCCGCCGGCAAGCGTGTGTACGTATACAAATACGTACGGATAACTGGCCAGCTGGCGAGTTATTGGCCATTTGGCTCTTTGTGAGCTTTCCTTTTTTTTTGAGACTTTAAGATCTTGTTGAACCTATCTGCTTATTTAATAAGTTGGCCCTATGCATTGTTCTGATGCAGATGCCAGGCCAGGGAGTCCCCTTTCCGGAAAAAAAAACTGGCCAGCCGGCGAGCTCAATCAACACGTAAAACTCTCAAGGGCCTCCGTCAAGACTTTTTTGTACCGACTAGAGCAGGCGCAAGAGATAAAAAGTTAAACGGATTCTGAACTAACGCGTACAGCTTAAGCTGTCGCAATCGATCAGGAAGCCCATCTACTTGGGCGAGGGGCTGAATGGATCGGGCATTTTTTTTTTAGGGTAAAGCATAGCTTTATAAATCAACGGTGCACAGGCATATCACCTACAGCACAAACAGCCACTTGGGGCGGTACATTTGTGTCCCAACACATACAAGAATTATTAGATGGGCATGTTCGCCCAACTTTAACTAAAGCATCTGCTACAGAGTTAGCCTCACGACGGCATACCAGCACTTCCTGCTTGGAAAACCACATTTTAAGTTGGAATTTGATATCTTCAATGGCCACCGCGTACGGAGAAGAATCAACTTTCCGCAGGTCAAGGGCGTCCGCTAGCAGTTGCGAATCGGTTTCGAACGCCACTCGGATAGCCCCCAGTTCAGTGCATGTGGCGATCGCTGCGGCCATGGCACACATCTCGGCCCCAAACGCATCCACCACCCGCTCCTGCTTCCCTGCCCTTGCAGTGATAATTTGCCCTTCCTCATCCCTCACTACAACCCCCCAGCTCCCAACATTGTCTCCTGGTGTGGAAGAGCCATCAAAGTTAACCTTGAGCATACCATCGTTCGGAGGGATCCATTTTTGCGCTTGTTTCTTGGTGTACCTCGGGTTAAAGAATTCCAAGTACTCAACCACATTCACTCTCACCCGCCGGACAACCTCAGCCCCTGGAACTGGGAGTTCCCCTTCTCTGAATTTGTTCCTATTATTCCACCAGTGCCACCACATCGTGAATATGGTCACCCTCTTTTCCTCAGCTACCCCCCACAAGAAATCAAGCATCGCATGCACATCCCCTATGCGTTCGAGCTCTGTTCTTTCCTGTTCAAGTGTTAACATGCGCCAGACTTCTTTGATGGCCTTACACTTAATGAAAAGATGTCCTCCATCCTCTTCAGAGAGTCCAAAAAAGAAACACTTTGAGTGCTCCAGTTTTACTCCCCTCCTCTCCAGATTGTTGCAGAGTGCTAACGCTTCGTGTTTCATCCGCCAAACGAACATCTGCAATTTCCTGGGGCAGGGTAATTTCCAGATCCTCTTCCATGCATCCCTCTCGGACTTGTCAAACTGTCCAGCAGCCGTGGAGCTGCTCCCTGGTGCTCCGTTACGAGCTTGCAACAACAGCTGGGTATGCAGTTTGTAGGCGTTTTTCACCGAGTACACTCCTTTTGGATCAAAGTGCCAGGCCGTGAAGTCATCTACTCCCTCCCGCAGCGGAATTTGCAGAATATGCCGCGCGTCGTCTGGCCAGAAAGTCTCCTTCACGAGCCGTTCATCCCAGTTTCCGGAGATTGGGCATATAAGCTCATGGACATATGTTAACAGACTGGCACCACGGGGTGTGATAATCGTCCTTGACCATGCACGTGGAATCCAAGGATCGGTCCAAATCTTCACCTGTGTTCCATCCCCAATCCTTCAAATATATCCATGTTTTATTAGGTCCAGACCAAGGAGTATGCTCCTCCAAGAGTACGAGATGCCATCTCTTGGCTCTGCCTGAAGGACGTCTGTATTCGGAAAGTATCGTGCTTTGAGCACCTGGCTACAAAGGCTGTTAGGGTTCTGTAGTAGTCGCCACCCTTGCCTCGAAAGCATGGCAACATTGAAACTATGCATGTCCCTGAAACCCAGACCTCCCATTGCCTTCGGTTTCACTAGCTTGTCCCAACTGATCCAATGTAAGGTGTTTTGTTTATCCTTCGGGCGTTGATCTAAACTGCGTCCCATCCATATCGTGTCCAAGAATATCGGAACGGTGACGGCGGCTGGTGCAGCGCCCTGCCCGTCTCCATCTCCCTATAAATACCCACTACATCCATGGAAAACTCACGCACAAAGCACCCAGGGGAGCCGCTGACGAAGATCGACTTCATGCCGATCGTCTTTTTCTCAAGGTGAGAACTGATACTAATCTCTCCCATCTCTCCTCTATTTCCACATCTCCACGGTGGTCAGCGGAGTTGCGGCCGCACGGCCGGAGACGGAGCCGGCCGCCAGCTCTATCTCTTACTGCTGAAGACGACGAAGCCGTGCCGGGTGCGGCCGTTCATGTGCAGCCCTAGGTACACCCTCTGCTCGTGCAATGATGTGCACCCTCTACCGGAGAACCTGCGAGGATGATGATGACGTGTCGGGCTGTCGTTGGTGCGTAGCTCCGGGCGCACTCCTCGTCGGCGACTCCCACACGCTGGCCTGCCTTAAAGACGACGACGCTGGGGGTTGCCTCTCATGTCCAACCACCGGTGATTCCTTCATGTTCGACTCAGAACCGGCGCCGACGAGCCGGGGCTGTCCTAGCCCCCAGTGCACCCTCTCCTCATCGACAACTCATTACCGGCGACGATGAGCCGGGGTTGTCCTAGCCCTCGGCGCACCCTCTCTGCATCGACAACTCCGCTAAGGCGATGACGGGCCGGGATTGTCATGCGTGCGCGGCCTCTAGCGCGCCCGCCGCTCACGATGACGACGGGCCGGGGCTGTGCGGCCCTCGGTGCACTACTCACCGGCAATGACGTGTCGGGGTTGCCGCCCATCAGGTCCCCAGCGCACCCTTCACGCAAGACGACGATGTGTCAGGGCTGGTCCCCGCTGCATTACTCGACGACTCCCGTGATGACGTGTCAGGGTTGCCGCCCATGCGCAACCCCCCGACACACCTCCAGGCAAGACAGTGACGTACCGGGGCTGCCGTCCGTGCACGGTCCCCGATGCACCCTCCACCATCGACCATCGGCAACACCATCATGTCGGGACTTGGCGACACAACCATTCGACTCAGGCGCGATCTAGTATGCCACCCCCTCACTACCAGAAACTAAAATTTTTCTGTGGGCCAAATATATTTCCTGTCGGGCCCGCAGCCAACACACAGCAAAATTCCTATCCCTGTCAGCCTGCAGCCCACAGAGAAATAAGGAACATGGCGCGCGCGGCGCACCTCCAAAAACGCTACTGTGGCGTGAAGTTTTCCCCACTTCCCGCGGCGAAGCCTGTTTTCACGCATGTTATCCCGCCGCTCCGCCCTCTGGATAAGGCAAATCCCCAATCCCCAATCTCCCAAATCTCTCGTCGCCTCCGACCTCCCAGTACCGGCCGACCACCGCCCCATCCATTCCACAACGCCCCGAGCTCACCCGAGCGCCTCCCCATCCACATCGGAGCTCAGCCTCATCCCCGTCCAGGCGGCGCGCCTACCGCAGCCTCCGCATCTCACTCCTCCATCCCCACAGATCTGTTGTGTGCTCCTTTGCATCACCGGCACAGCCTCCTCTGCACCAGATCTGTCGTCCTCCACTCCGCCGCGTGCTCCGACCCTCCGCACAGCCTCCTCTACACCAGCCCGTTGCTGGCTTTGGCCATTGCCCCTGCATCTCCGGCACCGCCCCCAGCCAGCTATTCGCACGGCGCCATTTCCTCAAACTGTAAATCCGCACGCGTACATGTTTCTCTTGCTAATTGACTAGTAAGTACAATTTATTTGGGTACTAATATTTCCAAATGTTGCTCTTTCTTATTATTTTATATACGAAATGGCTTGGTAAATTTCTTTTTAATTCCTATGTAGTAAGTACCATCTTTTTTTTTGTAAAAAGCATCAGTAGGAACATAATTTCTTTTCACTGTGCAGTAGCAAGTTCTGTCTCTAAACTGTTTTTGTCTAATGTTGTGACAACTACTGCATACAGGATTATATTTATTTTTCTCTTTAGCTGGTGATGGAGAACATCTTCACCGCGCCACAGCCTCCCTTTGATTGCTACCTCCACCCTGATGGAGTACCGAATCCCTTAGATTGCTACCTCCACCCTCATGGAGTACTGAATCAAGATGAGCCGAGAGAACAAAGTAAAAATCTGATTTTTTTTCAGTGTTGCGGTAGAAATGCTAAGTACTTGACTGAAAATAAACCTGCGGACTGTGCAGCATCTTTCACCAGGAGAATCACAAGATCATGCCTTGAAGAACGTCTTGCAACGAAAGCTCACTACTAGAAACTGTAATTTTTCTGTGTGCCAAATAGTCCGATGTACCATCTTGAAAGAGGATTTAGTATGAACGCAATTTCTTTTCACTGTGCATTAGTAGGTTCTGTGCCTAAACATTTTTCTAACTTATGTTGGGGTGCATAAGTAGTTTGATTTATATTTTTCTTGTTATTAGAGTTCATGCAACACTCTGTAATGTTTCTGCCTGAATTTTGAGAAACATTGTTTTTTTGTAGAACGAAACAATTAAAAATGTTCAACAGTCATTCATGTATTTCTCTGAGCATCTTGGAGGCGGCGGCGCTGCTACTGCTGCTGCTCTTCTGATGAGCTTAATAGAGGCTACAGCTCCTTGATTTCAAGGAGGAAAGGGAAACATGATTAGTTCTTTGGAGAGGTGAGTTGTTCCGTGCAGAAAAATAAATCTCTAGGGTTGTTTAACTGAACCTGTTCATTCTCATTGTTATGTTCTGATAAAGAACTTGCATGAATTTTTATTTGTCACTCAATGCATAAGCTGTTGTTGGTTTATTTGAATTGGATTGTGCTGCAACATTCTAAAAGATGTCATTTCCAAATGTGGTAACTAATTTCAGAACTTAGCACACTATTTTATAAAAAATAGGGCTGGGCAGCATGAGCCAACACAGGGGATTGTAGCTACCGTACTGGGATTTGTAATGTGTTGTTCCAAATTCCAGGTTTTTGAAAGTCAATAAAGTGCTAGATATTTATTTTCTCTTATGTTATCTAAAAATGTTTTTAATGTGTAATTCGTCTAAGGAGTGATTTAGCGCCATGATTCAGCCCTTCCGTGAGCGCTCTGCTTGGAGCTGTCCATTGCCTTAGGTGAATGTCATCTCCCAGCTTGTGGCCTTGCCTCCTAGTTTTTTTTTTCTTACTGTACTAAGCTGCAAAAGTATTTTTATTGGTTATTTTAACACGTCAAAATACTCAAATAGATGTAATGACAATAGATCGCTCCTTTCATGTTTTCTGCAGAAAGTAGCCTACATGCTTCTTAAATCTGGGTACTGTTTTGTACAAAGGCTTTCATCCATGGAGAAGCACATTGATGGAGAAACAAAATATGCTCAAGGGCAATCTTTTTCAGGTACATATTCTGTATTGATTCAAGAATACAAGCAAGATTGTTGCAAAGATTTTTCCATATGTATGGTTCAAATTCCATGGTTTAATTTGCAAATTGATATTTCATTCATTTTGATTTCTGCACATATTCACATTTCCATATATTGGCATGATTTGATGATTGAGACGACCGAGTCATCAACTGTCCAACAGCTGAAATGGAACTTCTAGGCACCTATTTCACATATCATTTCCTAGTTGCAGCTAATCTAGAGCAGGAGTAAGGTTTAAGGTTCATGATCCATCTATAAGAGCGCTGTAATACCCTCTGCTCTTATCAGTTTATACTATTATTTCCACACCTGTGTCCAAATGCATGCTGTGATTAATTTCGATACATATTTTTGATATTGCAAGATTGTGCCATCTCCAGTATGCTCAAGAACATCTGATATGTACCTAGACATTTTTATTTCAGTTTATTGAACATTAAAAGCCTTTTACCAGTAGCAATTCACAAGAAAGGTAGGTTCTGTTATAACAATTAACAAGATAAAGATATGTCAAGGGGCTTCTATCATGGGCTATACTGTATATCATCTTAATTCAAATAAACTTTTTACTACTTGCTTCTTGGAACTTTCTATTTTCTTATTATATGTTCGAGCATATGGTACTGGTGACAAGCCTTCCCTTACACACTAATTATCTTTGTGTGACTTACAACTGTAAGCAGTACACACCAGTCTATCGTGATTCTCCATAGTTCTTTGCTGATTGTTCAGCCACATGTAGAAAAATGATGAATTTATATTTGTGTTCTGGCATTTCAGAACTGTTATATTCAGCAGAAGCCAAGGTTTTGCCAAGTTAGTTTGAGAACTGTGATGTCAAATAGGTAGAGATAATGGTCCTAGTTCTTGCAATTTTACGTTTAACAATTGACACTTGACATGAAATGTACAACTTCAATGAGTCTATTCTTTTTTTTCTAACAGCTCAATTACTCCATTTGGTGCAGGCTAATTTGAAACGGAAGCTTGCAGTCCAAGCTGTGATTGAGTGACATGAGGTCTTATTTCTACATATCGTTGAAGAACTTATCTGTAATTAGATGTGTACTTCTGTTTCGTTGACTCTGGATTGTTGTATGCTAATTATAAACGGATTTGTGTACGAAATAGATGTGATTTAGTAGAACTATGATTAATGTAATGTATTACTGTACTTGTGAAAATGGATCAACTGTGAGAACTATTTGTATCATTTTTATTTTTTTTTGTTCATCCAATTATATTTTCCTGACGGTTCAGTCCCGACGGGGGTGTTATATTTCCTGTCGGCCCCCGACAGGAATAGCCTTCCTGTCGGCCGCCCGACAGGCATTTTCAGCTATCCCTGTCAAGCTATGGCTGACGGCTATTCCTGTCGGTTGACCGACAGGAAATATTATTCCTGACGGTTTTCCTTATTTCCCTGTCGGTTTTTGGCACACAGAAAAATTCCTGTTTTTGGTAGTGCCTCCTGCCTACACCATCGGCGGTGTCTGGTGAGGCCCCGCCGCATCGCGCGACCTCACTCGCTCTCTGTCTCGCCGGTCCATGGAGGCGCCATGGGCTAGCCAGGACTCGGTGCCATGATCCGTTCGATGAGCTAGCGGCGGCGCGGCGCTTGACGAGTCACGATGACTTCTCGTAACTATGGCGGTGGGGACAACACCCGACTGGGGCCGGGACATGCTTTGGCGTATCCCGCGACCTCCCTCTTCTCCGAGACGAACACGTGTCGCACGGGCCGGGGTCCAGTCATGCGTAGCGGCTTCCGGTCTGACGCGATCCATCGCGGCGGCGGGCTCGGCGTCACCATTAGCGCTCCATGTCGGCAGTGCGCGCTCATCGTCAAGCGGCCTACCCAACTGGGGCCACCACGCCGAGCGGGGTAAGGTGGCCACTACCTCCGCTATTTGACGGCGGTGTATGTGGTCATCGACGAATGTGTGCACCCCATGTGTCGCACGTCCATCCATTCCTTCTTCTCCTTCAAACATCTACTCCCGCGGGGCATACCCCTCGCATATCCGGCGAAGCTACAAAGCCATCAACGACGTTCAAGCCAAAGCCCAATCATGCATGCTACCCAACTCCAACAACAACGCCATAGGTCGGTGCGGCCGGAGCAAAGGCCACGTTTTTTATGGCGCGTGTACCACCTAGTACACGGACTCTGCCGCCGCCACACACACCACCACCATGCATGAGGAACCCGAAGCGAAGACCGAAGACGACGACTGCGCAGCCTAATCGAAGGTGTCCTGCGGTACTATCCACGAGAGTAATTAACCGAGGGCTTAAATGATAATCACGTCATGGAATAAAAGAGAAGAGAAAACAAAAAAAGACTTACTTCACTGGTTAGCTTGACCAATGAAAGCTTTTTTTCCTCGGCAGACCTGATAGGCCAAGCTTAGCTAGGATAAGCTTGGCTCATTTCTGCGTCGTGGGAGTCGCCTCAGCAAACTCGATCGACCAGCGACCAACTAGCATGGCTGGTCCGCGAATGCCTCCTAAGCCGATACAGAGCTCAGTAACAGGCTATTTAAGCTGGCTAGATTGGTTGCACGGCAGCGGTGTGGGACTATGCAACGTCCGGCCGAGCGTGTGGCATCAACCAACTCGGACAGCCTTCCATATACTTATCCAATGACAATGCATCGCATCGCATAGTACGAGTAGTACAGTAGTATTTAGGGCGGCTGCTAGTGGGTTGGCCAGCCGTCCGATCTGGATCCCGTACGTGTGCGCTGATCGCAAGTTTGCAACGGCCAGCATAGGCTGACCCAGTTCATCCTCACGCAGTGTCCGAACCCCGCGGAGCACCCCATTCGGTAGTGTCGCTCGTCGCAGCCGCATCACCCTCCTACGCTCATGAAGCCACGCCGGCAACATGACGGCAACTG